>CAWUFW010006978.1:0-600000 GCA_963921515.1 Calotriton arnoldi
TGTGGGTTTGCGATATAAGGTGGTTTACAAACCTCCCCTCCTGGTGTGACGTTGACGTCTACGTAGCTAATCCATGTGGTGCTAGAGCCATATGTGAACTTCAGGTCAGGTTGGCAGTTATTAAGCCATGTACAGAAGGAGTCAAGTTCAGTGGAGGAACCCTGCCAAATCATAAACACGTCATAGATATAACAAAGCCAGCTCCTGATTTTATCGCGATAGGGGTTAATTTGGTTGAGGACATATGTTTTCTCCATATCGTCTACAAAGAGTATGGCAAAATTTGGGGCAAAAACTGCCCCCATAGACGTGCCCTTGCATTGCTTGTAGTATTTGTCATGGAACATGAAATAGTTATGTGTCAGGGCTATCTCCAGGAGTGAGATGATGAATTCACTGGGAACCTTGTGTGGTCTCGGTCTGTTAACAGATGGCCTTTGATAACCATGGTGCCTTTGTCCTGCGGGATGTTGGTATAGAGGGATTCTATATCTAATGTGACAAGGAGCTCAGATATGGGATCAAAATGTTCCTGCTCAATTAGTCTAATGAAGTGCGTTGTGTCCTTTACGTAGGCTATGGTGTCTTGTACCATATCATGAATGAAAAATCGATGTACCTGCCTAGAGGCTCGAGGATGGAGCCGCAGCCTGATAGGATAGGTCTACCCGGAGGGTTAGTTTGGTTCTTGTGAACCTTTGGTAGTGTGTATATCACTGGTGTTCTTGGATTTTTATTATTGAGAAAGAGAAACTCATTGTGGCTGATGTAGCCTATTTCCTCAGCCTCTTTGGTGGTGGTCTGAATGAGAACTCGGATTTCAGGTAGGGGTTTTGATTAAGTAGCTCATAGTGGTTGGCGTTGTTCAGTTGGCGCATGATCTCGTTGTCATAATTAGTTTTATCCTGGATGACAATGCCTCCACCCTTGTCACAGGGCTTGATGATGATGTCGTCCATCTTTTTAAGATTTAGGAGACTTTTCTTTTCTTCGAGGCTGATGTTATAGGGGATGAAATCATGTTGATTTCTCAGTTTGTCAAGGTCTTTGAGGACTAGATTTTCAAAGGTTATTACCTCAGGAGGCAAGCAACCTGTGGGGGGATTAAAGGTCGATTTAGGGCATAGTCCAGTAGTGTCATATTTGGGTGCGGACTCTTTGTTCAGAAAAAGGATTTTAATCTTATTTTTCAGAAAAATTGGTAGATCTCAATTTGTATGTTAAACCAGTCCGGTTTTTCTGTGATTACATAAGAGAGTCCTTTACTCAAAAGGGCTATCTCAGAGGAAGCTAGTTGATGGCTAGAGAGATTGAAAATAGGAATGGGTTCCATAAAAGGAGGGGAAGAGTTATCCTCCATTCCTGTTGCGTTTAATATTGGTAGCCCCATTGGTAAAACTTCCGCCGTGTCTGGCGTTCTCCTGGCGGGAAGTTGTAGCGTTGTTTCACCCTCCCCCTTTCGGTTTGAAAGGGTTGGCCTCTCCCTAAAAAATTGGGATTGTTACTTGCTGAGCTAGGACCTGCACCTGGGTCTGAGGAATCAGAGTCTGCAGAGGAGTCAGAGAAGGAGACAGGCTATCTGTTCTTAAATCTGCCCCACGTACCCACCTGTTGTCTAGGTGCAAATTGGGGGTTTGTAAAGTAGTATTCTCGGAGGTATGGGTAGTTTTTTTCTTTACTGTAGTTCTTTATGTCTTTAGTAACCTTTGTCGCTTTTTTATGGTGTTCGAATTTATGGAAATCAGAAATGGTTCTTTCTAGTCTCTCAAGGATGGTTTTAGCATCAGACAGGCTGTCAAGTTCCAAAATGTCTTTCTCTAATGCTAGTATTTCCTCAAGTACTTTCTTGCTGTGTTCTAGTGCTGTGTCTATGCCAAGAACCATCCAATGTCTGGAACAAGTTGTTCCAATATGGGCAAAACCGTTCTTGAATCTAGGGTCTTGTAGAAAGATGGCTGGAGTGTTGCGGACTTGTAGGCCCACTGGTATTATTTCTGCTTTTAAATATTCCGTGAGCATGCGGGCATGCAGCTCAGTACGGATATGTTTCTTTTTGAGATGTTCTAGGGCCGTTAACTTCTCTGTAGCTACATCAGTGGGAGCTGGTGTAGGTGCTGATGTTTGAAACAAGGAAGGGCCAGGTTTCACTTGGAAATTCTTCTAAGTGTGGAGTTTTGGAACTTTATAATATTCCTCTAAAATCAGTCGAACTACGAATTCCGTTTTACTGACCTGTTATCAGTAGAGAACCCAGTGCTGCATCTTTTAGCCCAGCACTGACCCTGAAAAGTAATTCTAACCGTACTTACCAGTAACTTGTATTTCCTTCCATAGGAATCCATTATCTGGTTTTCAGCAGAAAAGTTTGTGTCGATTTTCACAAACTACAAATATTCCTTAAAAATCGCCTGTATGACTTAAACGCATTCTTTCAACTGTTTACAGGAGATGCACCAGTGCTGGATCCAGGATCCACCACTGAGTAAGAAAAAGTAACGATAGCACTACTTACCTGCTAAGTGAATTTCCTCCCATAGGATAACATTGGTGATTCTATGTGAAGAAGTTTCTAAGTGTCAGCTTTTAAAATACAATAATATTCCTTAAAAATCACTACTGTAACCAAAACGCTTTTACTCAACTGTTTACAGGAGATGTCCCAGGACTGAATCTAGGATCCAGTCCTGTGGTTAGAAAAGTAATCCATAAAGTGACTAATTGCATTTAACTAGAAATTCACATTGAGCTCAATGTTGCATTGTGTTTGAAATTGTGTTGCCCATTGCAACAACTGTAACTACTGTACTTAAAAGTCTATTGCCTATTTTCAAAGTATTTAAACTAAAGTAATTCATTCTGAGAAAGTATATTTTGTAATGTAATGTATAATGTAATTACAATGTAATTTAAAAAATAAAATACCTAAAAATAAATAGTTTAAAAAAATGTAGTAAATCAGTATCAAAAAAATAAATATAACAATTAATACATTTAAAAATTGTCATTTACAAAACCTTTGAAATTCACTGAAAAAAACCATAGGTTTCAGACATGTTATAGTTAGGAATTAGCATTTAAAAAACCTTTGAAATTCACTGAAAAAACCATAGGTTTCAGGCACGTTATAGTTAGAAATTAGCATTTAAAAAACCTTTGATATTCACTGAAAAAAACATACGTTTCAGGGACGTTATAGTTAGTTGGACATTGCACTCGTACAAAACCCGTGAAATTCCCCCGTTATAGTTAGTTCAGCTAACTATAACTTGCGCCCCCACAATGCACTGCTGATGACGTCACATATTACATCACTCATGACATGGTCAGTGACATCACTGATGACATCACTGATGACATCTCAAATTACATCACTGATGACATCATCCATGTGATAATTTCATGCATCTTTCACACCCTAATATAACTTTTGATACACCCACTCTAAATTACAGACTGCCATTCTCAAAACCATAGACACTCCTACACCAATAACTACATACCCACTCACTGATTCTTAGGTCTACACACACATCCACTCACTCACCTGTACAGTCACTCATACTTACGGTCACTCAGTACAGGACTATCATATGCACTCATACACCTACATAGACACTCACACACCGCCACTCATCCATAGAGGTACTCACACACCTAGTCAGTCATGCAAATAATTAATCACACTGCCATTTACTCGCCTATACAGTTATACACACACCAGCTCACTTACTCATACAAATACTAGCACATTCTTACGCTCTTATACAATCACTAATACAAGTACACACTCATCCATACACCCACTCTCACAATCACACACTCTCACTTATACCCATTTATATACTCCAACACACATATATACTTCCTTTCACATATGTAGTTACTCACACATGTACCACTGAGATATACATTCACTCACTAACACACCCATACACACACTCACCCACCCATACAGTCCATCACAGATGCACTCTTGAAACCATGCACCCAGTGAATCACCCACTGATACATCTATGTGCAGTCACACACACCCCACCCACACAAACACTCAGGCACCCATACAGATACTCAGACAACCAATCAATAACTCATATAGACACTCATGTAGCTATTTACAAACCCATGCAGCCACTTACACACCAACAGACAGACGGATAAAGACATTCACACAGTTTAGTCACTAACCCATGCATTTAGTAAGATACGTTTAATCACTCACTTATAGAGTCAGTCACGCACGTACTAAATCATCCATCCAGACACTTATACACCCACTCATTATTCAATACACCTTGGCATATATATTAAACATATTTAAACTTTATACAAACACACAGTCACTGCATGATGTCATCAGTGATGTCATTTGAGATGTCATCAGTGATGTCATCAGTGATGTCACTGACCATGTCATGAGTGATGTAATATGTGACGTCATCAGCAGTGCATTGCGGGGCGCGAGTTATAGTTAGCTGAACTAACTATAACGAGGGAATTTCACGGGTTTTGTACGAGTGCAATGTCCAACTAACTATAACTGTCCCTAAAACCTATGGTTTTTTCAGTGAATATATATATATATATATATATATATATATATATATATATATATATTATCTACTGGCGGTCGCCAGTAGATAGTTATAGTTAGGACCTATTTTCCATAGGAAATCCTCAACATTCTATTTGAAATAACGTTGGCGCCGGTTGACGAATCTTTGCGAAAGTTTCCAACTTGTTGGGGCGCTCCGGTCCGCTCCTATCCTGAAAGTCTCGGGGTGATTCGTCAAGCGGGGGCCGAGAAAAAAGGGGGGTCCCAAAACGCGTTTTCCCCATTCATTTTTCCATAGGAACCTTTAGTCGCAGCTACAGCCCGAACTGCTGAACGGAATTACACCAAATTTGGCAAAGCGGTAGCCCTTGGTTCAGTGTCGTGCCTTTTGCTTAAATGGTGTAAATCCGTTCAGTAGTTTCTGAGAAAATCACAAATAAAATCACTTATATATCTATGGCTGAGTAGGGGCCGCGTACCCTCCCGATCACGAGCTGCATGCTAATTGGCTGTCAACACTCCAAATCTTGAAGTGTTGGCAGCCATTTTGTCCCTCGGTAGAACCGAGGGACAGAAACAAGTGCGCAAAGCGCAAAAGGGGGCAGGGTAGAAACACCCTGACCCCCTATGTCTGCTCAGGGGTCCCACAAGGACCCCCTGGGCAGAAAAAGCATTTTTTTTTAAAATCGGCGGGATTCGCTTAGGGTGCGCGGATCCTGCCAATTAAAAAAAGAAACAAGTGCGCAAAACGCACAAAGGGGGCAGGGTAGAAACACCCTGACCCCCTAGGTCTGCTCAGGGGGTCCCACAAGGACCCCTGGGCAGAAAAAGCATTTTTTTTTTTTAAATCGGCGGGATGCGCTTAGGGTGTGCGGATCCCGCTGAAAAAAAAAGCGCGGTCTCCCGCGCTTTGATGTTAATTTGCCCCTGGGTGGCCCAAGTCCAGGGGGCATGCGGGGGTGGGTTTAGATTTTATGGGGGCCTCTAAGGCCCCCAAGCCTCGGGGACCGCCACCCCCGGGGCTTCTTTTTTTTATTTTTAATAACATGTGTGGGGGCTCCAGCCCCCTACACGCCCGGAGACCGCCACCTCCCGGGGTACTTAGAAAATAAATGTGGGGTCCGTTTGGACCCCCGAGCCCCGGGGACCACCACCTCCCCGGGGCTTTGCAGATGGTGGGAGGGGGGCCGCACGGCCCCCCTCCTGGAGCCCTCCATGGCCCTGGGGACCACCACCCCCCAGGGCTGGCTCCTGCAGTGTCCCGGGGTGCCTACCTCCGGGACACTGTAGTTTGCAATGACAGGACGGGAGCCTCGCGGTGCGAAAATGAGAAAACTTTTAATTTGCCCCCGGGTGGCCCAAGTCCCGGGGGCATGCGGGGGTGGGTTTAGATTTTATGGGGGGGCCTCTAAGGCCCCCCCAAGCCCCGGGGACCGCCACCCCCCGCTGATTCTTTTTTTTATTTTTAATAACATGTGTGGGAGGGCTCCAGCCCCCCACACGCCCCAGGGACCGCCACCTCCCCGGGGCACTTAGAAAATAAATGTGGGGGTCCGTTTCGGACCCCCGAAGCCCCGGGGACCACCACCTCCCCTGGGCTTTGCAGATGGTGGGAGGGGGGCCGCACGGCCCCCCTCCTGGAGCCCTCCATGGCCCTGGGGACCACCACCCCCCAGGGCTGGCACCTGCAGTGTCCCGGGGTGCCTACCTCCGGGACACTGTAGTTTGCAATGACAGGACGGGAGCCTCGCGGTGCGAAAATGAGAAAACTCGCAGAGGCTTACGTGGTTAAAGTAGCAGGGAGGTCCAAACAGTCAGCGTAGTTCGTACTGAATGTGGAGTCTATCACGGTGGACCAAAGTGCCCGTCGGGGCCAGCTGTGGAAAGAGGGAGGCGAACGGTCAACGCGGTACCCGTGTTAGTGGCCGCGGAGGAGCGGGAGCCTACAGGGGTGGGGGGGCGGGGGAAAAAGGCAGGGACTTACTTGAGGAAGAAGAGACTGGATCCTGGTACCTCCGATGCATGCAGCATGCAACTAATGGTGCTGGAGTCTGACGGCGCGGATTAGTCAGCGTGCTGGTAATTGCACCGACAATTCAATTAGATATAGGGGAAGACGTGCGTGCATGACGACGTCTCGCAGGTAGAGACAGAGCCTCTAGAGCTGGCGGCCATATTGGATGAGGCACATCTAGTGCGAAAAGCCAGGGAGAGAGGGGGGCTCAGTATTAACCAAGAGGAGAAGCAGTAAGGAATAAAGAGGAATTAGAAAAAGGAAAAGACAACTTGAATCAAGGAGTTAAAAACAGCTGACATTTGGTTAGCTGTACGCAGGCATTATGTACAGACTGTTAGGAACATATAAAATTACAGTATCAGGTTCCATTCCTCAAGGGTATTGAGTCCATATTCGATTGAACGGCATTTGAACATCCAATGACACTACAGCCTGTTGAGGGTTGCTTGAAGATCACCGCCTCTTGGGCTTGGGTGTACCATGTCAAAGATTTGCCATCGCAGATCTTGTTCAGAATGTCCTTTTTCAATAAAGTGTTCTACCAGAGGCGCATTGATATTCTGGCAGCGAATTCTGCTTCTATGTTGTCCTATGCGTGCTTTTATTTTCTGAGTAGGTTGTCCAATATAAAGGAGGTTACACGGACATTGAATACAATAAATTACGTTGACTGAATTACAGTTTGAAAAGAAATCCAGTTTGTGAATAGCAGTGCCATAAACAAATTCTTTAGTGTTTTTTGTGAGTAGGCATGCAACACAGTTCCCGTATTTAAAGTGCCCTGTCACTGGGGGGAGACCAAAACATGAGCGCACAGTATTGGCATTCAGTGAGGGTTTTTGTGCCCTAACCAAATGGTCTTTAATGTTGCGTCCCCTCTTGATGGAGAACAAGGGTGCCTCATTTGTGATGTTGATTGAGATAAGGAGGGGCCAGTGTTTTTTGATCAGTTTGGTTATTTTGTTACTGGCAGGCCCGAATGTGGTGACGCAGGGAATGCGTGTCATCGGTTTTTTGGGGTTTGGTTCCAGTAGGGTCTCCCTATGTGTGTACCAGGCCCTTTTCATAGATCTCCTGACCAGGCGACGAGGGTAGCGTCTCACACAAGGTATCCGCTTCCCTAAGGTAATCCTCTTTAAATTTGCAATTCCTGCGTATCCTTAAGAATTGCCCATACGGTAGACCATCACGTAATGCTCTGGGGTGGTTACTTTTGTAGTGGAGTAGGGTGTTGCGTTCTGTGGGTTTGCGATATAAGGTGGTTTACAAACCTCCCCCTCCTGGTGTGACGTTGACGTCTATGTAGCTAATCCATGTGGTGCTAGAGCCATATGTGAACTTCAGGTCAGGTTGGCAGTTATTAAGCCATGTACAGAAGGAGTCAAGTTCAGTGGAGGAACCCTGCCAAATCATAAACACGTCATAGATATAACAAAGCCAGCTCCTGATTTTATCGCGATAGGGGTTAATTTGGTTGAGGACATATGTTTTCTCCATATCGTCTACAAAGAGTATGGCAAAATTTGGGGCAAAAACTGCCCCCATAGACGTGCCATTGCATTGCTTGTAGTATTTGTCATGGAACATGAAATAGTTATGTGTCAGGGCTATCTCCAGGAGTGAGATGATGAATTCACTGGGAACCTTGTGTGGTCTCGGTCTGTTATCCAGATAGCCTTTGATAACCATGGTGCCTTTGTCCTGCGGGATGTTGGTATAGAGGGATTCTATATCTAATGTGACAAGGAGCTCAGAAATGGGATCAAAATGTTCCTGCTCAATTAGTCTAATGAAGTGCGTTGTGTCCTTTACGTAGGCTATGGTGTCTTGTACCATATCATGAATGAAAAAATCGATGTACCTGCCTAGAGGCTCGAGGATGGAGCCGCAGCCTGATAGGATAGGTCTACCCGGAGGGTTAGTTTGGTTCTTGTGAACCTTTGGTAGTGTGTATATCACTGGTGTTCTTGGATTTTTATTATTGAGAAAGAGAAACTCATTGTGGCTGATGTAGCCTATTTCCTCAGCCTCTTTGGTGGAGGTCTGAATGAGAACTCGGATTTCAGGTAGGGGGTTTTGATTAAGTAGCTCATAGTGGTTGGCGTTGTTCAGTTGGCGCATGATCTCGTTGTCATAATTAGTTTTATCCTGGATGACAATGCCTCCACCCTTGTCACAGGGCTTGATGATGATGTCGTCCATCTTTTTAAGATTTAGGAGACTTTTCTTTTCTTCGAGGCTGATGTTATAGGGGATGAAATCATGTTGATTTCTCAGTTTGTCAAGGTCTTTGAGGACTAGATTTTCAAAGGTTATTACCTCAGGAGGCAAGCAACCTGTGGGGGGATTAAAGGTCGATTTAGGGCATAGTCCAGTAGTGTCATATTTGGGTGCGGACTCTTTGTTCAGAAAAAAGGATTTTAATCTTATTTTTCAGAAAAATTGGTAGATCTCAATTTGTATGTTAAACCAGTCCGGTTTTTCTGTGATTACATAAGAGAGTCCTTTACTCAAAAGGGCTATCTCAGAGGAAGCTAGTTGATGGCTAGAGAGATTGAAAATAGGAATGGGTTCCATAAAAGGAGGGGAAGAGTTATCCTCCATTCCTGTTGCGTTTAATATTGGTAGCCCCATTGGTAAAACTTCCGCCGTGTCTGGCGTTCTCCTGGCGGGAAGTTGTAGCGTTGTTTCACCCTCCCCCTCTCGGTTTGAAAGGGTTGGCCTCTCCCTAAAAAATTGGGATTGTTACTTGCTGAGCTAGGACCTGCACCTGGGTCTGAGGAATCAGAGTCTGCAGAGGAGTCAGAGAAGGAGACAGGCTATCTGTTCTTAAATCTGCCCCACGTACCCACCTGTTGTCTAGGTGCAAATTGGGGGTTTGTAAAGTAGTATTCTCGGAGGTATGGGTAGTTTTTTTCTTTACTGTAGTTCTTTATGTCTTTAGTAACCTTTGTCGCTTTTTTATGGTGTTCGAATTTATGGAAATCAGAAATGGTTCTTTCTAGTCTCTCAAGGATGGTTTTAGCATCAGACAGGCTGTCAAGTTCCAAAATGTCTTTCTCTAATGCTAGTATTTCCTCAAGTACTTTCTTGCTGTGTTCTAGTGCTGTGTCTATGCCAAGAACCATCCAATGTCTGGAACAAGTTGTTCCAATATGGGCAAAACCGTTCTTGAATCTAGGGTCTTGTAGAAAGATGGCTGGAGTGTTGCGGACTTGTAGGCCCACTGGTATTATTTCTGCTTTTAAATATTCCGTGAGCATGCGGGCATGCAGCTCAGTACGGATATGTTTCTTTTTGAGATGTTCTAGGGCCGTTAACTTCTCTGTAGCTACATCAGTGGGAGCTGGTGTAGGTGCTGATGTTTGAAACAAGGAAGGGCCAGGTTTCACTTGGAAATTCTTCTAAGTGTGGAGTTTTGGAACTTTATAATATTCCTCTAAAATCAGCCGAACTACGAATTCCAATTTACTCACCTGTTATCAGGAGAGAACCCAGTGCTGCATCTTTGAGCCCAGTACAGATCCTGAAAAGTAATTCTAACCGTACTTACCAGTAACTTGAATTTCCTTCCATAGGCTAACATTGACTGGTTTCACTTGGAAATTCTTCTAAGTGTGGAGTTTTGGAACTTTATAATATTCCTCTAAAATCAGTCGAACTACGAATTCCGATTTACTGACCTGTTATCAGTAGAGAACCCAGTGCTGCATCTTTTAGCCCAGCACTGACCCTGAAAAGTAATTCTAACCGTACTTACCAGTAACTTGTATTTCCTTCCATAGGAATCCATTATCTGGTTTTCAGCAGAAAAGTTTCAGTGTCGATTTTCACAAACTACAAATATTCCTTAAAAATCGCCTGTATGACTTAAACGCATTCTTTCAACTGTTTACAGGAGATGCACCAGTGCTGCATCCAGGATCCACCACTGAGTAAGAAAAAGTAACGATAGCACTACTTACCTGCTAAGTGAATTTCCTCCCATAGGATAACATTGGTGATTCTATGTGAAGAAGTTTCTAAGTGTCAGCTTTTAAAATACAATAATATTCCTTAAAAATCACTACTGTAACCAAAACGCTTTTACTCAACTGTTTACAGGAGATGTCCCAGGACTGAATCTAGGATCCAGTCCTGTGGTTAGAAAAGTAATCCATAAAGTAACTAATTGCATTTAACTAGAAATTCACATTGAGCTCAATGTTGCATTGTGTTTGAAATTGTGTTGCCCATTGCAACAACTGTAACTACTGTACTTAAAAGTCTATTGCCTATTTTCAAAGTATTTAAACTAAAGTAATTCATTCTGAGAAAGTATATTTTGTAATGTAATGTATAATGTAATTACAATGTAATTAAAAAAATAAAATATCTAAAAATAAATAGTTTAAAAAATGTAGTAAATCAGTATCAAAAAAATAAATATAACAATTAATACATTTAAAAATTGTCATTTACAAAACCTTTGAAATTCACTGAAAAAAACCATAGGTTTCAGACATGTTATAGTTAGGAATTAGCATTTAAAAAACCTTTGAAATTCACTGAAAAAACCATAGGTTTCAGGCACGTTATAGTTAGAAATTAGCATTTAAAAAACCTTTGAAATTCACTGAAAAAAACATACGTTTCAGGGACGTTATAGTTAAAAAATAGCATTTGAAAAACCTTAGAAATTCACTGAAAAAACCATAGGTTTTAGGGACAGTTATAGTTAGTTGGACATTGCACTCGTACAAAACCCGTGAAATTCCCCCGTTATAGTTATTTCAGCTAACTATAACTTGCGCCCCCACAATGCACTGCTGATGACGTCACATATTACATCACTCATGACATGGTCAGTGACATCACTGATGACATCTCAAATTACATCACTGATGACATCACTGATGACATCATCCATGTGATAATTTCATGCATCTTTCACACCCTAATATAACTTTCGATACACCCACTCTAAATTACAGACTGCCATTCTCAAAACCATAGACACTCCTACACCAATAACTACATACCCACTCACTGATTCTTAGGTCTACACACACATCCACTCACTCACCTGTACAGTCACTCATACTTACGGTCACTCAGTACAGGACTATCATATGCACTCATACACCTACATAGACACTCACACACCGCCACTCATCCATAGAGGTACTCACACACCTAGTCAGTCATGCAAATAATTAATCACACTGCCATTTACTCGCCTATACAGTTATACACACACCAGCTCACTTACTCATACAAATACTAGCACATTCTTACGCTCTTATACAATCACTAATACAAGTACACACTCATCCATACAGCCACTCTCACAATCACACACTCTCACTTATACCCATTTATATACTCCAACACACATATATACTTCCTTTCACATATGTAGTTACTCACACATGTACCACTGAGATATACATTCACTCACTAACACACCCATACACACACTCACCCACCCATACAGTCCATCACAGATGCACTCTTGAAACCATGCACCCAGTGAATCACCCACTGATACATCTATGTGCAGTCACACACACCCCACCCACACAAACACTCAGGCACCCATACAGATACTCAGACAACCAATCAATAACTCATATAGACACTCATGTAGCTATTTACAAACCCATGCAGCCACTTACACACCAACAGACAGACGGATAAAGACATTCACACAGTTTAGTCACTAACCCATGCATTTAGTAAGATACGTTTAATCACTCACTTATAGAGTCAGTCATGCACCTACTAAATCATCCATCCAGACACTTATACACCTACTCATTATTCAATACACCTTGGCATATATATTAAACATATTTAAACTTTATAGAAACACACAGTCACTGCATGATGTCATCAGTGATGTCATTTGAGATGTCATCAGTGATGTCATCAGTGATGTCACTGACCATGTCATGAGTGATGTAATATGTGACGTCATCAGCAGTGCATTATGGGGCGCGAGTTATAGTTAGCTGAACTAACGATAACGGGGGAATTTCACGGGTTTTGTACGAGTGCAATGTCCAACTAACTATAACTGTCCCTAAAACCTATGGTTTTTTCAGTGAATATATATATATATATATATATATATTATCTACTGGCGGTCGCCAGTAGATAGTTATAGTTAGGACCTATTTTCCATAGGAAATCCGCAACATTCTATTTGAAATAACGTTGGCGCCGGTTGACGAATCTTTGCGAAAGTTTCCAACTTGTTGGGGCGCTTTGGTCCGCTCCTATCCTGAAAGTCTCGGGGTGATTCGTTAAGCAGGGGCCGAGAAAAAAGTGGGGTCCCAAAACGCGTTTTCCCCATTCATTTTTCCATAGGAACCTTTAGTCGCAGCTACAGCCCGAACTGCTGAACGGAATTACACCAAATTTGGCAAAGAGGTAGCCCTTGGTTCAGTGTCGTGCCTTTTCCTTAAATGGTGTAAATCCGTTCAGTAGTTTCTGAGAAAATCACAAATAAAATCACTTATAGATCTATGGCTGAGTAGGGTCCGCGTACCCTCCCGATCACGAGCTGCATGCTAATTGGCTGTCAACACTCCAAATCAGGAAGTGTTGGCAGCCATTTTGTCCCTCGGTAGAACCGAGGGACAGAAACAAGTGCGCAAAGCGCAAAAGGGGGCAGGGTAGAAACACCCTGACCCCTAGGTCTGCTCAGGGGTCCCACAAGGACCCCCTGGGCAGAAAAGCATTTTTTTTTTAAATCGGCGGGATTCGCTTAGGGTGCGCGGATCCCGCCGATTAAAAAAGAAACAAGTGCGCAAAACGCACAAAGGGGCAGGGTAGAAACACCCTGACCCCTAGGTCTGCTCAGGGGGTCCCACAAGGACCCCCTGGGCAGAAAAAAGCATTTTTTTTTTAAATCGGCGGGATGCGCGGATCCCGCCGAAAAAAAAAAAAATCGAATCGCGGTCTCCCGTGCTTCGATGTTAATTTGCCCCCGGGTGGCCCAAGTCCCGGGGGCATGCGGGGGTGGGTTTAGATTTTATGGGGGGCCTCTAAGGCCCCCCCCAAGCCCCGGGGACCGCCACCCCCCGGGGCTTCTTTTTTTGATTTTTAATAACATGTGTGGGGGGCTCCAGCCCCCCCACACGCCCCGGGGACCGCCACCTCCCCGGGGCACTTAGAAAATAAATGTGGGGGTCCGTTTCGGACCCCCGAAGCCCCGGGGACCACCACCTCCCCGGGGCTTTGCAGATGGTGGGAGGGGGGCCGCACGGCCCCCCTCCTGGAGCCCTCCATGGCCCTGGGGACCACCACCCCCCAGGGCTGGCTCCTGCAGTGTCCCGGGGTGCCTACCCCCGGGACACTGTAGTTTGCAATGACAGGACGGGAGGCTCGCGGTGCGAAAATGAGAAAACTCGCAGAGGCTTACGTGGTTAAAGTAGCGGGGAGGTCCAAACAGTCAGCGTAGTTCGTACTGAATGTGGAGTCTATCACGGTGGACCAAAGTGCCCGTCGGGGCCAGCTGTGGAAAGAGGGAGGCGAACGGTCAACGCGGTACCCATGTTAGTGGCCGCGGGGGAGCGGGAGCCTACAAGGGTGGGGGGGCGGGGGTATAAAGGCAGGGACTTACTTGAGGAAGAAGAGACTGGATCCTGGTACCTCCGATGCATGCAGCATGCAACTAATGGTGCTGGAGTCTGCCGGCGCGGATTAGTCAGCGTGCTGGTAATTGCACCGACAATTTAATTAGATATAGGGGAAGACGTGCGTGCATGACGACGTCTCGCAGGTAGAGACAGAGCGTCTAGAGCTGGCGGCCATATTGGATGAGGCACATCTAGTGTGAAAAGCCAGGGAGAGAGGGGGGCTCAGTATTAACCAAGAGGAGAAGCTGTAAGGAATAAAGAGGAATTAGAAAAAGGAAAAGGCAACTTGAACCAAGGAGTTAAAAAACAGCTGACATTTGGTTAGCTGTACGCAGGCATTATGTACAGACTGTTAGGAACATATAAAATTACAGTATCAGGTTCCATTCCTCAAGGGTATTGAGTCCATATTCGATTGAACGGCATTTGAACATCCAATGACACTCCAGCCTGTTGAGGGTTGCTTGAAGATCACCGCCTCTTGGGCTTGGGTGTACCATGTCAATGACTTGCCATCGCAGATCTTGTTCAGAATGTCCTTTTTCAATAAAGTGTTCTACCAGAGGCGCATTGATATTCTGGCAGCGAATTCTGCTTCTATGTTGTCCTATGCGTGCTTTTATTTTCTGAGTAGTTTGTCCAATATAAAGGAGGTTACACGGACATTGAATACAATAAATTACGTTGACTGAATTACAGTTTGAAAAGAAATCCAGTTTGTGAATAGCAGTGCCATAAACAAATTCTTTAGTGTTTTTTGTGAGTAGGCATGCAACACAGTTCCCGCATTTAAAGTGCCCTGTCACTGGGGGGAGACCAAAACATGAGCGCACAGTATTGGCATTCAGTGAGGGTTTTTGTGCCCTAACCAAATGGTCTTTAATGTTGCGTCCCCTCTTGAAGGAGAACAAGGGTGCCTCATTTGTGATGTTGATTGAGATAAGGAGGGGCCAGTGTTTTTTGATCAGTTTGGTTATTTTGTTACTGGCAGGCCCGAATGTGGTGACGCAGGGAATGCGTGTCATCGGTTTTTTGGGGTTTGGTTCCAGTAGGGTCTCCCTATGTGTGTACCAGGCCCTTTTCATAGATCTCCTGACCAGGCGACGAGGGTAGCGTCTCAAACAAGGTATCCGCTTCCCTAAGGTAATCCTCTTTAAATTTGCAATTCCTGCGTATCCTTAAGAATTGCCCATACGGTAGACCATCACGTAATGCTCTGGGGTGGTTACTTTTGTAGTGGAGTAGGGTGTTGCGTTCTGTGGGTTTGCGATATAAGGTGGTTTACAAACCTCCCCCTCCTGGTGTGACGTTGACGTCTACGTAGCTAATCCATGTGGTGCTAGAGCCATATGTGAACTTCAGGTCAGGTTGGCAGTTATTAAGCCATGTACAGAAGGAGTCAAGTTCAGTGGAGGAACCCTGCCAAATCATAAACACGTCATAGATATAACAAAGCCAGCTCCTGATTTTATCGCGATAGGGGTTAATTTGGTTGAGGACATATGTTTTCTCCATATCGTCTACAAAGAGTATGGCAAATTTTGGGGCAAAAACTGCCCCCATAGACGTGCCCTTGCATTGCTTGTAGTATTTGTCATGGAACATGAAATAGTTATGTGTCAGGGCTATCTCCAGGAGTGAGATGATGAATTCACTGGGAACCTTGTGTGGTCTCGGTCTGTTATCCAGATGGCCTTTGATAACCATGGTGCCTTTGTTGGTATAGAGGGATTCTATATCTAATGTGACAAGGAGCTCAGATATGGGATCAAAATGTTCCTGCTCAATTAGTCTAATGAAGTGCGTTGTGTCCTTTACTTAGGCTATGGTGTCTTGTACCATATCATGAATTAAAAAATCGATGTACCTGCCTAGAGGCTCGAGGATGGAGCCGCAGCCTGATAGGATAGGTCTACCCGGAGGGTTAGTTTGGTTCTTGTGAACCTTTGGTAGTGTGTATATCACTGGTGTTCTTGAATTTTTATTATTGAGAAAGAGAAACTCATTGTGGCTGATGTAGCCTATTTCCTCAGCCTCTTTGGTGGTGGTCTGAATGAGAACTCGGATTTCAGGTAGGGGGTTTTGATTAAGTAGCTCATAGTGGTTGGCGTTGTTCAGTTGGCGCATGATCTCGTTGTCATAATTAGTTTTATCCTGGATGACAATGCCTCCACCCTTGTCACAGGGCTTGATGATGATGTCGTCCATCTTTTTAAGATTTAGGAGACTTTTCTTTTCTTCGAGGCTAATGTTATAGGGGATGAAATCATGTTGATTTCTCAGTTTGTCAAGGTCTTTGAGGACTAGATTTTCAAAGGTTATTACCTCAGGAGGCAAGCAACCTGTGGGGGGATTAAAGGTCGATTTAGGGCATAGTCCAGTAGTGTCATATTTGGGTGCGGACTCTTTGTTCAGAAAAAAGGATTTTAATCTTATTTTTCAGAAAAATTGGTAGATCTCAATTTGTATGTTAAACCAGTCCGGTTTTTCTGTGATTACATAAGAGAGTCCTTTACTCAAAAGGGCTATCTCAGAGGAAGCTAGTTGATGGCTAGAGAGATTGAAAATAGGAATGGGTTCCATAAAAGGAGGGGAAGAGTTATCCTCCATTCCTGTTGCGTTTAATATTGGTAGCCCCATTGGTAAAACTTCCGCCGTGTCTGGCGTTCTCCTGGCGGGAAGTTGTAGCGTTGTTTCACCCTCCCCCTCTCAGTTTGAAAGGGTTGGCCTCTCCCTAAAAAATTGGGATTGTTACTTGCTGAGCTAGGACCTGCACCTGGGTCTGAGGAATCAGAGTCTGCAGAGGAGTCAGAGAAGGAGACAGGCTATCTGTTCTTAAATCTGCCCCACGTACCCACCTGTTGTCTAGGTGCAAATTGGAGGTTTGTAAAGTAGTATTCTCGGAGGTATGGGTAGTTTTTTTCTTTACTGTAGTTCTTTATGTCTTTAGTAACCTTTGTCGCTTTTTATGGTGTTCGAATTTATGGAAATCAGAAATGGTTCTTTCTAGTCTCTCAAGGATGGTTTTAGCATCAGACAGGCTGTCAAGTTCCAAAATGTCTTTCTCTAATGCTAGTATTTCCTCAAGTACTTTCTTGCTGTGTTCTAGTGCTGTGTCTATGCCAAGAACCATCCAATGTCTGGAACAAGTTGTTCCAATATGGGCAAAACCGTTCTTGAATCTAGGGTCTTGTAGAAAGATGGCTGGAGTGTTGCGGACTTGTAGGCCCACTGGTATTATTTCTGCTTTTAAATATTCCGTGAGCATGCGGGCATGCAGCTCAGTACGGATATGTTTCTTTTGAGATGTTCTAGGGCCGTTAACTTCTCTGTAGCTACATCAGTGGGAGCTGGTGTAAGTGCTGATGTTTGAAACAAGGAAGGGCCAGGTTTCACTTGGAAATTCTTCTAAGTGTGGAGTTTTGGAACTTTATAATATTCCTCTAAAATCAGCTGAACTACGAATTCCAATTTACTCACCTGTTATCAGGAGAGACCTCAGTGCTGCATCTTTGAGCCCAGTACTGATCCTGAAAAGTAATTTTAACCATACTTACCGGTAACTTGAATTTCCTTCCATCGGATATCATTGACTCGTTTCACTTGGAAATTCTTCTAAGTGTGGAGTTTTGGAACTTTATAATATTCCTCTAAAATCAGTCGAACTACGAATTCCGATTTACTGACCTGTTATCAGTAGAGAACCCAGTGCTGCATCTTTTAGCCCAGCACTGACCCTGAAAAGTAATTCTAACCGTACTTACCAGTAACTTGTATTTCCTTCCATAGGAATCCATTATCTGGTTTTCAGCAGAAAAGTTTCAGTGTCGATTTTCACAAACTACAAATATTCCTTAAAAATCGCCTGTATGACTTAAACGCATTCTTTCAACTGTTTACAGGAGATGCACCAGTGCTGGATCCAGGATCCACCACTGAGTAAGAAAAAGTAACGATAGCACTACTTACCTGCTAAGTGAATTTCCTCCCATAGGATAACATTGGTGATTCTATGTGAAGAAGTTTCTAAGTGTCAGCTTTTAAAATACAATAATATTCCTTAAAAATCACTACTGTAACCAAAACGCTTTTACTCAACTGTTTACAGGAGATGTCCCAGGACTGAATCTAGGATCCAGTCCTGTGGTTAGAAAAGTAATCCATAAAGTAACTAATTGCATTTAACTAGAAATTCACATTGAGCTCAATGGTGCATTGTGTTTGAAATTGTGTTGCCCATTGCAACAACTGTAACTACTGTACTTAAAAGTCTATTGCCTATTTTCAAAGTATTTAAACTAAAGTAATTCATTCTGAGAAAGTATATTTTGTAATGTAATGTATAATGTAATTACAATGTAATTAAAAAATAAAATATCTAAAAATAAATAGTTTAAAAAATGTAGTAAATCAGTATCAAAAAAATAAATAGAACAATTAATACATTTAAAAATTGTCATTTACAAAACCTTTGAAATTCACTGAAAAAAACCATAGGTTTCAGACATGTTATAGTTAGGAATTAGCATTTAAAAAACCTTTGAAATTCACTGAAAAAACCATAGGTTTCAGGCACGTTATAGTTAGAAATTAGCATTTAAAAAACCTTTGAAATTCACTGAAAAAAACATACGTTTCAGGGACGTTATAGTTAAAAAATAGCATTTGAAAAACCTTAGAAATTCACTGAAAAAACCATAGGTTTTAGGGACAGTTATAGTTAGTTGGACATTGCACTCGTACAAAACCCGTGAAATTCCCCCGTTATAGTTAGTTCAGCTAACTATAACTTGCGCCCCCACAATGCACTGCTGATGACGTCACATATTACATCACTCATGACATGGTCAGTGACATCACTGATGACATCACTGATGACATCTCAAATTACATCACTGATGACATCACTGATGACATCATCCATGTGATAATTTCATGCATCTTTCACACCCTAATATAACTTTCGATACACCCACTCTAAATTACAGACTGCCATTCTCAAAACCATAGACACTCCTACACCAATAACTACATACCCACTCACTGATTCTTAGGTCTACACACACATCCACTCACTCACCTGTACAGTCACTCATACTTACGGTCACTCAGTACAGGACTATCATATGCACTCATACACCTACATAGACACTCACACACCGCCACTCATCCATAGAGGTACTCACACACCTAGTCAGTCATGCAAATAATTAATCACACTGCCATTTACTCGCCTATACAGTTATACACACACCAGCTCACTTACTCATACAAATACTAGCACATTCTTACGCTCTTATACAATCACTAATACAAGTACACACTCATCCATACAGCCACTCTCACAATCACACACTCTCACTTATACCCATTTATATACTCCAACACACATATATACTTCCTTTCACATATGTAGTTACTCACACATGTACCACTGAGATATACATTCACTCACTAACACACCCATACACACACTCACCCACCCATACAGTCCATCACAGATGCACTCTTGAAACCATGCACCCAGTGAATCACCCACTGATACATCTATGTGCAGTCACACACACCCCACCCACACAAACACTCAGGCACCCATACAGATACTCAGACAACCAATCAATAACTCATATAGACACTCATGTAGCTATTTACAAACCCATGCAGCCACTTACACACCAACAGACAGACGGATAAAGACATTCACACAGTTTAGTCACTAACCCATGCATTTAGTAAGATACGTTTAATCACTCACTTATAGAGTCAGTCACGCACCTACTAAATCATCCATCCAGACACTTATACACCCACTCATTATTCAATACACCTTGGCATATATATTAAACATATTTAAACTTTATAGAAACACACAGTCACTGCATGATGTCATCAGTGATGTCATTTGAGATGTCATCAGTGATGTCATCAGTGATGTCACTGACCATGTCATGAGTGATGTAATATGTGACGTCATCAGCAGTGCATTGCGGGGGCGCGAGTTATAGTTAGCTGAACTAACTATAACGGGGGAATTTCACGGGTTTTGTACGAGTGCAATGTCCAACTAACTATAACTGTCCCTAAAACCTATAGTTTTATAAGGGAATATATATATATATATATATATATATATTATCTACTGGCGGTCGCCAGTAGATAGTTATAGTTAGGACCTATTTTCCATAGGAAATCTTCAACATTCTATTTGAAATAACGTTGGCGCCGGTTGACGAATCTTTGCGAAAGTTTCCAACTTGTTGGGGCGCTCCGGTCCGCTCCTATCCTGAAAGTCTCGGGGAGATTCGTCAAGCGGGGGCCGAGAAAAAAGGGGGGTCCCAAAACACGTTTTCCCCATTCATTTTTCCATAGGAACCTTTAGTCGCAGCTACAGCCCGAACTGCTGAACGGAATTACACCAAATTTGGCAAAGAGGTAGCCCTTGGTTCAGTGTCGTGCCTTTTGCTTAAATGATGTAAATCCGTTCAGTAGTTTCTGAGAAAATCACAAATAAAATCACTTATATATCTATGGCTGAGTAGGGTCCGCGTACCCTCCCGATCACGAGCTGCATGCTAATTGGCTGTCAACACTCCAAATCAGGAAGTGTTGGCAGCCATTTTGTCCCTCGGTAGAACCGAGGGACAGAAACAAGTGCGCAAAGCGCAAAAGGGGGCAGGGTAGAAACACCCTGACCCCCTAGGTCTGCTCAGGGGTCCCACAAGGACCCCCTGGGCAGAAAAAGCATTTTTTTTTTTAAATCGGCGGGATTCGCTTAGGGTGCGCGGATCCCGCCAATTAAAAAAAGAAACAAGTGCGCAAAACGCACAAAGGGGGCAGGGTAGAAACACCCTGACCCCCTAGGTCTGCTCAGGGGGTCCCACAAGGACCCCCTGGGCAGTTAAAAGCATTTTTTTTTTTTTTTTAATCGGCGGGATGCGCTTAGGGTGTGCGGATCCCGCTGAAAATAAAAAAAAAATCGAAGCGCGGTCTCCCGCGCTTTGATGTTAATTTGCCCCTGGGTGGCACAAGTCCCGGGGGCATGCGGGGGTGGGTTTAGATTTTATGTGGGGGCCTCTAAGGCCCCCCAAGCCTCGGGGACCGACACACCCCGGGGCTTCTTTTTTTTATTTTTAATAACATGTGTGGGGGGGCTCCAGCCCCCCTACACGCCCCGGGGACCGCCACCTCCCCGGGGTACTTAGAAAATAAATGTAGGGGTCCGTTTCGGACCCCCGAAGACCCGGGGACCACCACCTCCCTGGGGCTTTGCAGATGGTGGGAGGGGGGCCGCACGGCCCCCCTCCTGGAGCCCTCCATGGCCCTGGGGACCACCACCCCCCAGGGCTGGCTCCTGCAGTGTCCCGGGGTGCCTACCTCCGGGACACTGTAGTTTGCAATGACAGGACGGGAGCCTCGCGGTGCGAAAATGAGAAAACTTTTAATTTGCCCCCGGGTGGCCCAAGTCCCGGGGGCATGCGGGGGTGGGTTTAGATTTTATGGGGGGGCCTCTAAGGCCCCCCCAAGCCCCGGGAACCGCCACCCCCCGGGGCTTCTTTTTTTATTTTTAATAACATGTGTGGGAGGGCTCCAGCCCCCCTACACACCCCAGGGACCGCCACCTCCCCGGGGCACTTAGAAAATAAATGTGGGGGTCCGTTTCGGACCCCCGAAGCCCCGGGGACCACCCCCTCCCCGGGGCTTTGCAGATGGTGGGAGGGGGGCTGCACGGCCCCCCTCCTGGAGCCCTCCATGGCCCTGGGGACCACCACCCCCCAGGGCTGGCTCCTGCAGTGTCCCGGGGTGCCTACCTCCGGGACACTGTAGTTTGCAATGACAGGACGGGAGCCTCGCGGTGCGAAAATGAGAAAACTCACAGAGGCTTACGTGATTAAAGTAGCGGGGAGGTCCAAACAGTCAGCGTAGTTCGTACTGAATGTGGAGTCTATCACGGTGGACCAAAGTGCCCGTCGGGGCCAGCTGTGGAAAGAGGGAGGCGAACGGTCAACGCGGTACCCGTGTTAGTGGCCGCGGAGGAGCGGGAGCCTACAGGGGTGGGGGGGCGGGGGAAAAAGGCAGGGACTTACTTGAGGAAGAAGAGACTGGATCCTGGTACCTCCGATGCATGCAGCATGCAACTAATAGTGCTGGAGTCTGCCGGCGCGGATTAGTCAGCGTGCTGGTAATTGCACCGACAATTCAATTAGATATAGGGGAAGACGTGCGTGCATGACGACGTCTCGCAGGTAGAGACAGAGCGTCTAGAGCTGGCGGCCATATTGGATGAGGCACATCTAGTGCGAAAAGCCAGGGAGAGAGGGGGGCTCAGTATTAACCAAGAGGAGAAGCAGTAAGGAATAAAGAGGAATTAGAAAAAGGAAAAGACAACTTGAACCAAGGAGTTAAAAACAGCTGACATTTGGTTAGCTGTACGCAGGCATTATGTACAGACTGTTAGGAACATATAAAATTACAGTATCAGGTTCCATTCCTCAAGGGTATTGAGTCCATATTCGATTGAACGGCATTTGAACATCCAATGACACTCCAGCCTGTTGAGGGTTGCTTGAAGATCACCGCCTCTTGGGCTTGGGTGTACCATGTCAAAGACTTGCCATCGCAGATCTTGTTCAGAATGTCCTTTTTCAATAAAGTGTTCTACCAGAGGCGCATTGATATTCTGGCAGCGAATTCTGCTTCTATGTTGTCCTATGCGTGCTTTTATTTTCTGAGTAGTTTGTCCAATATAAAGGAGGTTACACGGACATTGAATACAATAAATTACGTTGACTGAATTACAGTTTGAAAAGAAATCCAGTTTGTGAATAGCAGTGCCATAAACAAATTCTTTAGTGTTTTTGTGAGTAGGCATGCAACACAGTTCCCGCATTTAAAGTGCCCTGTCACTGGGGGAGACCAAAACATGAGCGCACAGTATTGGCATTCAGTGAGGGTTTTTGTGCCCTAACCAAATGGTCTTTAATGTTGCGTCCCCTCTTGAAGGAGAACAAGGGTGCCTCATTTGTGATGTTGATTGAGATAAGGAGGGGCCAGTGTTTTTTGATCAGTTTGGTTATTTTGTTACTGGCAGGCCCGAATGTGGTGACGCAGGGAATGCGTGTCATCGGTTTTTTGGGGTTTGGTTCCAGTAGGGTCTCCCTATGTGTGTACCAGGCCCTTTTCATAGATCTCCTGACCAGGCGACGAGGGTAGCGTCTCACACAAGGTATCCGCTTCCCTAAGGTAATCCTCTTTAAATTTGCAATTCCGGCGTATCCTTAAGAATTGCCCATACGGTAGACCATCACGTAATGCTCTGGGGTGGTTACTTTTGTAGTGGAGTAGGGTGTTGCGTTCTGTGGGTTTGCGATATAAGGTGGTTTACAAACCTCCCCCTCCTGGTGTGACGTTGACGTCTACGTAGCTAATCCATGTGGTGCTAGAGCCATATGTGAACTTCAGGTCAGGTTGGCAGTTATTAAGCCATGTACAGAAGGAGTCAAGTTCAGTGGAGGAACCCTGCCAAATCATAAACACGTCATAGATATAACAAAGCCAGCTCCTGATTTTATCGCGATAGGGGTTAATTTGGTTGAGGACATATGTTTTCTCCATATCGTCTACAAAGAGTATGGCAAAATTTGGGGCAAAAACTGCCCCCATAGACGTGCCCTTGCATTGCTTGTAGTATTTGTCATGGAACATGAAATAGTTATGTGTCAGGGCTATCTCCAGGAGTGAGATGATGAATTCACTGGGAACCTTGTGTGGTCTCGGTCTGTTATCCAGATGGCCTTTGATAACCATGGTGCCTTTGTCCTGCGGGATGTTGGTATAGAGGGATTCTATATCTAATGTGACAAGGAGCTCAGATATGGGATCAAAATGTTCCTGCTCAATTAGTCTAATGAAGTGCGTTGTGTCCTTTACGTAGGCTATGGTGTCTTGTACCATATCATGAATGAAAAAATCGATGTACCTGCCTAGAGGCTCGAGGATGGAGCCGCAGCCTGATAGGATAGGTCTACCCGGAGGGTTAGTTTGGTTCTTGTGAACCTTTGGTAGTGTGTATATCACTGGTGTTCTTGGATTTTTATTATTGAAAAGAGAAACTCATTGTGGCTGATGTAGCCTATTTCCTCAGCCTCTTTGGTGGTGGTCTGAATGAGAACTCGGATTTCAGGTAGGGGGTTTTGATTAAGTAGCTCATAGTGGTTGGCGTTGTTCAGTTGGCGCATGATCTCGTTGTCATAATTAGTTTTATCCTGGATGACAATGCCTCCACCCTTGTCACAGGGCTTGATGATGATGTCGTCCATCTTTTTAAGATTTAGGAGACTTTTCTTTTCTTCGAGGCTGATGTTATAGGGGATGAAATCATGTTGATTTCTCAGTTTGTCAAGGACTTTGAGGACTAGATTTTCAAAGGTTATTACCTCAGGAGGCAAGCAACCTGTGGGGGGATTAAAGGTCGATTTAGGGCATAGTCCAGTAGTGTCATAATTGGGTGCGGACTCTTTGTTCAGAAAAAAGGATTTTAATCTTATTTTTCTGAAAAATTGGTAGATCTCAATTTGTATGTTAAACCAGTCCGGTTTTTCTGTGATTACATAAGAGAGTCCTTTACTCAAAAGGCCTATCTCAGAGGAAGCTAGTTGATGGCTAGAGAGATTGAAAATAGGAATGGGTTCCATAAAAGGAGGGGAAGAGTTATCCTCCATTCCTGTTGCGTTTAATATTGGTAGCCCCATTGGTAAAACTTCCGCCGTGTCTGGCGTTCTCCTGGCGGGAAGTTGTAGCGTTGTTTCACCCTCCCCCTCTCGGTTTGGAAGGTTTGGCCTCTCCCTAAAAAATTGGGATTGTTACTTGCTGAGCTAGGACCTGCACCTGGGTCTGAGGAATCAGAGTCTGCAGAGGAGTCAGAGAAGGAGACAGGCTGTCTGTTCTTAAATCTGCCCCACGTACCCACCTGTTGTCTATGTGCAAATTGGGGGTTTGTAAAGTAGTCTTCTCGGAGGTATGGGTAGTTTTTTTCTTTACTGTAGTTCTTTATGTCTTTAGTAACCTTTGTCGCTTTTTTATGGTGTTCGAATTTATGGAAATCAGAAATGGTTCTTTCTAGTCTCTCAAGGATGGTTTTAGCATCAGACAGGCTGTCAAGTTCCAAAATGTCTTTCTCTAATGCTAGTATTTCCTCAAGTACTTTCTTGCTGTGTTCTAGTGCTGTGTCTATGCCAAGAACCATCCAATGTCTGGAACAAGTTGTTCCAATATGGGCAAAACCGTTCTTGAATCTAGGGTCTTGTAGAAAGATGGCTGGAGTATTGCGGACTTGTAGGCCCACTGGTATTATTTCTGCTTTTAAATATTCTGTGAGCATGCGGGCATGCAGCTCAGTACGGATATGTTTCTTTTTGAGATGTTCTAGGGCCGTTAACTTCTCTGTAGCTACATCAGTGGGAGCTGGTGTAGGTGCTGATGTTTGAAACAAGGAAGGGCCAGGTTTCACTTGGAAATTCTTCTAAGTGTGGAGTTTTGGAACTTTATAATATTCCTCTAAAATCAGCCGAACGACGAATTCCGATTTACTCACCTGTTATCAGGAGAGACCTCAGTGCTGCATCTTTGAGCCCAGCACTGATCCTGAAAAGTAATTCTAACCGTACTTACCAGTAACTTGAATTTCCTGCCATAGGCTAACATTGACTGGTTTCACTTGGAAATTCTTCTAAGTGTGGATTTTGGAACTTTATAATATTCCTCTAAAATCAGCCGAACGACGAATTCCGATTTACTCACCTGTTATCAGGAGAGAACCCAGTGCTGCATCTTTTAGCCCAGCACTGACCTTGAAAAGTCATTCTAACTGTACTTACCAGTAACTTGAATTTCCTTCCATAGGCTAACATTAACTGGTTTCACTTGGAAATTCTTCTGTGTGTGGAGTTTTGGAACTTTATAATATTCCTCTAAAATCAGCCGAACTACGAATTCCGATTTACTCACCTGTTATCAGGAGAGAACCCAGTGCTGCATCTTTTAGCACCAGCACTGACCTTGAAAAGTAATTCTAACCGTACTTACCAGTAACTTGAATTTCCTTCCATAGGCTAACATTGACTGGTTTCATTTGGAAATTCTTCTAAGTGTGGAGTTTTGGAACTTTATAATATTCCTCTAAAATCAGCCGAACGACGAATTCCGATTTACTCACCTGTTATCAGGGAGAGAACCCAGTGCTGCATCTTTTAGCCCAGCACTGACCTTGAAAAGTAATTCTAACTGTACTTACCAGTAACTTGAATTTCCTTCCATAGGCTAACATTGACTGGTTTCACTTGGAAATTATTCTAAGTGTGGAGTTTTGGAACTTTATAATATTCCTCTAAAATCAGCCGAACGACGAATTCCGATTTACTCACCTGTTATCAGGAGAGAACCCAGTGCTGCATCTTTTAGCCCAGCACTGACCTTGACAAGTAATTCTAACTGTACTTACCAGTAACTTGAATGTCCTTCCATAGGCTAACATTGACTGGTTTCACTTGGAAATTCTTCTAAGTGTGGAGTTTTGGAACTTTATAATATTCCTCTAAAATCAGCCGAACTACGAATTCCGATTTACTCACCTGTTATCAAGAGAGAACCCAGTGCTGCATCTTTTAGCCCAGCACTGACCCTGAAAAGTAATTCTAACCGTATTTACCAGTAACTTGTATTTCCTTCCATAGGAATCCATTGTCTGGTTTTCAGCAGAAAAGTTTGTGTCGATTTTCACAAACTACAAATATTCCTTAAAAATCGCCTGCATGACTTAAACGCATTCTTTCAACTGTTTACAGGAGATGCACCAGTGCTGGATCCAGGATCCACCACTGAGTAAGAAAAAGTAACAATAGCACTACTTACCTGCTAAGTGAATTTCCTCCCCAAAGGATAACATTGGTGATTCTATGTGAAGAAGTTTCTGTCAGCTTTTAAAATACAATAATATTCCTTAAAAATCACTACTGTAACCAAAACTCTTTTACTCAACTGTTTACAGGAGATGTCCCAGGACTGAATCTAGGATCCAGTACTGTGGTTAGAAAAAGTAATCCATAAAGTAACTAATTGCATTTAACTAGAAATTCACATTGAGCTCAATGTGGCATTGTGTTTGAAATTGTGTTGCCCATTGCAACAACTGTAACTACTGTACTTAAAAGTCTATTGCCTATTTGCAAAGTATTTAAACTAAAGTAATTCATTCTGAGAAAGTATATTTTGTAATGTAATGTATAATGTAATTACAATGTAATTTAAAAAATAAAATATGTAAAAATAAATAGTTTAAAAAAATGTAGTAAATCAGTATCAAAAAAATAAATAGAACAATTAATACATTTAAAAATTGTCATTTACAAAACCTTTGAAATTCACAGAAAAAAACCATAGGTTTCAGACATGTTATAGTTAGGAATTAGCATTTAAAAACCTTTAGAAATTCACTGAAAAAACCATAGGTTTTAGGGACAGTTACAGTTAGTTGGACATTGCACTCGTACAAAACCCGTGAAATTCCCCCGTTATAGTTAGTTCAGGTAACTATAACTCGCGCCCCGCAATGCACTGCTGATGACGTCACATATTACATCACTCATGACATGGTCAGTGACATCACTGATGACATCACTGATGACATCTCAAATGACATCACTGATGACATCATCCAGTGACTGTGTGTTTCTGTAAAGTTTAAATATGTTTAATATATATATAGGGAAAGGTGTATTGAAGAATGAGTGGTTGTATAAGTGTCTGAAAGGATGATTTAGTAGGTGCGTGACTAACTCTATAAGTGAGTGATTAAACGTATCTTACTGAATGCATGGGTTAGTGACTAAACTGGGTGAATGTCTGTATCCGTCTGTCTGTTGCTGTGTAAGTGGCTGCATGGGTTTGTGAATAGCTACATGAGTGTCTATATGAGATATTGATTGGTTGTCTGAGTATCTGTATGTGTGCCTGAGTGGTTGTGTGGGTGGGGTGTGTGCGACTCTGTGCATAGATGTGTGAGTGGGTGATTCACTGGGTGGATGGTTTCAAGAGTGCATCTGTGATAGACTGTATGGGTGGGTAAGTGTGTGTAAGAGTGTGTTAGTGAGTGAATGTATGTCCCAGTGGTACATGTGTGAGTAACTACATATGTGAAAGGCAGTATATATGTGTGTTGGAGTATATAAATAACTATAAGCGAGAGTGTGTGATTGTGAGAGTGACTGTATGGATGAGTGTGTGCTTGTATCAGACATTGTATAAGAGCGTAAGAATGTGCTAGTATTTGTATGAGTAAGTGAGCTGGTGTGTGTATAACTGTATAGGTGAGTAAATGGGTGTGTGCTTAATTTTTTGCATGACTGACTAGGTGTGTGAGTACCTCTATGGATGAGTGGCGGTGTGTGAGTGTTTATATAGGTGTATGAGGGCATATAATAGTCCTGTACTGAGTGACTATAAGTATGAGTGATTGTACGGGTGAGTGAGTAGATGTGTGTGTGTAGACCTAAGAATCAGTGAGTGTGTATATAGTAATTGGTGTTGGAGTGTCTATGGTTTTGACAATGGCAGTCTGTAATTTACAGTGGGTGTATCAAAAGTTATATTAGGGTGTGAGAAGATGCATCAAATTATCTTATGGATGATGTCATCAGTGATGTCATCAGTGATGTCATTTGAGATGTCATCAGTGATGTCATCCGTGATGTCACTGACCATGTCATGAGTGATGTAATATGTGACGTCATCAGCAGTGCATTGCGGGGCGTGAGTTATAGTTACCTGAACTGACTATAACGGGGAATTTCACGGGTTTTGTACGAGTGCAATGTCCAACTAACTATAACTGTCCCTAAAACCTATGGTTTTTTCAGTGAATTTCTAAGGTTTTTAAATGCTAATTCCTAACTATAACATGTCTGAAACCTATGGTTTTTTTCAGTGAATATATATATATATATATATATATATATATATAAATCCTTCTCCTTGCTGCCCTTTCTGGAACTCAGGGACCCATGGTAGGTGGTGCGCATGCCGGCAGGGCATACCGGCTGTCAATCCAAAACCAAAACCAAGTAGGCGCACTCTCAGGGTGCAACAAAGCGTAGTCACATTAAATGCAGAAAGTTGTTTTATTCACATGACGCGTTTCGACTGTCCAGCAGTCTTAGTCACATGTGACGCTTTGTTGCATCCTGAGAGTGCGCCTTCTTGGTTTTGGTTTTGGTTTTATATATATATATTTTTATTTATGCTATTTCAACCGATCAAGAAAATGCTTTCATCTACTTGTTTCAGCTGAATCGTGACATGTGTACAATCAATTTAAAAGAATCTTACTTTTCATCAACATAAAAGAAGGAAAAATACAGAACAAAACTAAACAAAAATGGAAGCCTACACGAATGATTTTGCTCAGTGCCATCTTGAAATGTGCAAATAGAGCAAAAATCAAAGCAAATACCTTGTATTAAGAACATGAAATGAGGTGCCATTGGAATAAAATCTTATCTTTGTCGTACAAACTACCAAAGATACTTTATATCTAATATTCCAATAGCCATTTCACTTAGAATAATAAAGTGTTCAAGTGCGAACGTCACATGTCAACTGCCTATATATTGGGGTGCCAGATGTTATGTAACAACACTTAAAGGCATCAATTTTTTGAAAGCAGTGATGACATAATTATCAAAATACCAATTTGCAAGGTGATTCTATAAAATTAATGGTGTCCTTATTCTGGCTTGGAATTCTGACTGATGTTTTAATACACATGATCCTAAACACAATTTCATAATATCTGTTAATTAAACCTTTACATTTTCAAAGGTATTGAAGCTGTAAAAAACATATTCGTGTGGCTATTGCCTAAGTCATAAAGTGCACAGTGCAGTGTATAAAGTGCCTTACAAATGTAACACAAAAGTGCAAACCCACATAGCTGATTTGATTAACACCATCTTTAAATGTGCAAATACAGCAAAACTAAAGCTTCATCTTTAGAGACATGGAATAAAAACTGGTTTATAATAAGATACCACTGGAATCTAATTATCTGTTCGCCATACAGACTCCAAAAATGCTTTACATTGGGTGATCTAATAGCCATTCCACTTCAGATAATAAGATGCTTTAGTGCATGCCTCCACCGGCAAGTGCCTATACATCGCAATGGCAAGTGTTAAGTACCAGTACTTAAAAGCATCAATATATTCAAAACAATTATGACATTGTTACCACAATACCCATCTGCAAAGAGATTCAATAAAACTAATATCAACTACAATCTGACTTGGAATTTGGCTAATGGAAGATCCTATGTAATCCTGCAAACAGTTTCATAATATCTGTTAATTCCACTTTTACTTTTTAATGGCATATGAGCTATGAAAAATATTTGTATGACTAGTGTCCTAGTCATAAAGTGCACTGTGCTGTGATATCTAAAGTGCCATAGTGCCCTCCAAAACAAAAACTAAATATATTTTCTACATGCAACATGATCTTTTTAAGAAGTATAAGTGCTTATGAGATACAGTTAATGTAGACATTGTCAAAGCTCTTCATCAATATTGAAAGCATTTGGCTCCTTGCTGTCCAGTTCCAGGATGTAAAAAAGTTTCTAGCTTTCTTAATTCTTTCTCTCTATCCCCCTCTTCATTTTGGGGATTTGTGCGATACATCTATATTACAAACAAGAGGGATTACTCTGAAGGTTTTCTCAAAATGCCTCACTATCGGATAATTCAGATCTTTGTTGTTAATAGCACGGAGGTACTGTAGGATTCTCCTATGTACAGGTAAAGTTGTGCTCCCTGCATATAATTTCTCACAGGCCACTTCAAAAAATAAACAACAAAACTTGATTTACAGGTTAAATTACCCTTAATTTGTATTGTCTTTTGAAATGGCGTGGTAATAGTAGTTTGGTTTTCACCATTCTTGCATGCTTTAAATTTAGAGTACTTCTTAAATCCTGCCCTGGCAGTGAGCCACGTTCCATTTATGTTACTAGAAGAGAAATCACATTTAACTAAGTAGTCCCTTAAAGATCTAGGTTTTCTGTAGGTAATCTGGGGTCTTTGAGTGACCATTTTACCTTGAACTGGATCCTGTTTCACTAAATCCAATGTTTATTTAAAATTTCCCTAACCTTTGTGTGTTCACAGTTATAGGTGGTAATAAACCTGGGTGGCCCTCTCTTGGTATTTAGTTTGTTTTTTGCTGTGTTGGAAGGTTCAAGGAGAGCAGATTCCCTCTTTAATGCTCTTGCTTTATTGGATGGTGCTTCCAATAATGTATTAGAATATCCTCTCTGCGTAAAATGTTGCCTCATTTCTCCCTCAATCTTAGCGAATTCCTGAATTGTGCTGCACACCCTTCTAGCCCGATAAAATGCAGCAAAGTGGATGCTTCTAATTAATGGAGCAGGAAGTGAGCAATGCGCATGTAGGGTGGTGTTCCCTGCTGTGGGTTTTCTAAAAATGGCAGTTTCTAGTTTCTCCTCCCCAGTCAGACCAGGATGTCTAAGAATTCAATTGAAGTGGTGCTAGTTTTTCCTGTAACTTTCAAATTCAGGTTATTATCATTGAGGTCTTTCATAAACATCTAAGCCTCTGTCTCTGTGCCCTGCCACAGCACAAAGACATCATCCATGTATCTGAGCCACATTATGACTTTGGTGGTCCAATGTTCCATAATGGGGCCCGAGCACCTGCTCCTCCCACCAGCCCATATGCAAATTAGTATAACTGGGGGCAAAGCAGGTGCCCATGGCTGTACCCTGTTCCTGTTGAAAAAGTTCATTATCAAACATAAAAATGTTTTCTGTCAAACACCACTCCATCATTTCCATCAGCATTTGATTATGTGGAGCAAAGCCAATAGACCTCATACTCAAAAATGTTGTGTGGATATAAGCCCATCATGATGTCCAATGCTGGTATATAATATAGAGACATCTAGTTTCTTCAAAATCATGTTGTGTTCCTATTTCACATCATAAATATGCCTTAAAAAATCAGCAGAATCTTTCACATAAGATTGCAAGGTAGTCACAATAGGATTTAAAAAGTATTCTATGTACTTCTATACATTTTCAAAGATGCTGTTCTGTGCTGCAATAATCGGTCTACCAGGTGGTTTCTGAAGGTCTATATGCACCTTGGGTATCATATAGAACACAGGAATGTGGGGATGCTCTTGTTTTAAAAACCTATATTCATCCCAACTAATCAGTTCTTGCTCTCTCCAATCTTTTAATTTATCCGTAAACTGTTCCATAACCTGTACATAGTTCTCCATTGTGATGCGATTATAGCACAGCAGGTTATTTAATTGGCTGTATGGCTTCCATTTTATATAGTTGGTTAACCAATAAAACTATATTTCCTCCCTTGTCCGAGGGTTTCACTACTACTTCTGTGCCTGCTGTTTGTGGACACTGTATGGTATAATGTTCATAAGTCCTTTATCACATTCTCTGTAAATATATCTAAATTGTCCTTTGATGTTTGTGGAACATATTTAGACTTCACTCTGAAAGGTGTCATACCCTCAGTTACAATTGTAAAGCTATTTGGGTCCAAACTTGGTGTACCCAAACTCTCTTGAGTACTTGTTATGGTGTTACTTTCCTCCTCTAGGGATAGCAGATCTTCCAGTACATCTAAGTCTGCCACTGTGAGATTGGTGGTTCTGTTACCACTTATAGTATCATTATTTGTTAGTTGAAGTTGTTCCTATCTTTCATTACATGTATTTTGGTCAACATAAGTTTCCTTATAAATTTGTACAGATCTATTCTACTTTGCGGGTAGTTAAACTCATCAACATGACAATAGGACAGTCCCCAATCCAGGCAGGATCTCTCTTCTTTAGAGAGATCCAATCGACTTAGGTTAACTATTGGTTTGTCTTTGTTTAGTCCCAAGAGGTTTTCTTGGAATTCAAATGGGTCGACCTTGTTGTTGACTCTCCTTGAGTTTCTTTTTCGTCCCTGGCCCCCTCTATTCACTAAAAAAACAAAAGGTTACAGGGATGTTATTGTTAATAATTAGCATTTGAAAAAAAACCTTAGAAATTCCCTCAAAACAAACAAAGGTTACAGGGATGTTATAATTAGGCTTAGGTTTCACTCGTACAAAACCAGTAAAATTATTTGTGTATATATACATATATTCCTCAGCAAGTCCAATAAAGCGCACACTCAGAAAGGATTCCAAATCCAGAAGTAATTTAAACTTTAAAGTCGTTTTATTTAACTTGTAAGCAATTGTTAATAGGGCGGGTGGGAGGCGGGGGCTGGCCACCTCCGCTCCGCCGTGGAGTGTGCGGAGATTTGCCTACTCTGCGCTCTCCGCAAAACGCGGAGTAGGAAAATCTCTGCACACTCCGCGGGCGGAGCGGAGGTCTCCGCCCGGGGTTACCCGCAGAGCTTTGAGTTTCTAGTTCCAAAATATATTTGGATTCCTTTTTTCATAGCTTGAGTACCCTATTGCCACCTCTAGGGTCGCCAAGTACTTGTTCAACAGCAAAGTACCTTAGAAGGGAACTGTTAGATAGGTGATACTGTTCGAAGTGTCTGGCTATGGGGTAATGTACATCCCTGTTGTTAATTGCCTGCATATGTTCCAAACTTATTTTCTTCACCATGAATGGAGTACTGCCCACATATCGTAAGTTACATGAACATTCAAGACTGTACACCACAAAGTTGGAACCTCAGGTCAGAAATGGTGTCATTTTCCTATTGTTCCTCAGTGTAGTGTTTTCTTTTTTCATGTAGCTACTGCGACACGCCTTGCAGTGGCCACATGGAAAAAATCCCTGAAGGTTATGTTAATTTGAACAATGTTTCACCATGATGTCACCATGTACTAGAATATCATGTAGGTTGCGGCTCCTTCTGTAGGTGACCCTCGGTCTTTCTAGCAGGGTATGACCAATGATGGGATCACTGGTCAGAATATTCAATTTTTTAGTTAGGATTTTATGTATCTCCTGTGAATTGGTGCTGTACGTGAGAATAAACCTTGTGTTGTTGGAACTATCTTCGTGTTCCGTGACTGTATGTTTGCTCAATGTATGTGATCTCATTACTTTACTGGCTTTGGCTGCAGCTTTCTGAAGAACCCAGTTAGGGTATCCCTGTTCCTAGAATCTTTTAACCATGTTGCTTTTCTCTTTGTCATATGCTTCTTCAGTATTGCAGTTTCTCCTTGCTCTGAGCAGTTCTCCAAACAGGATACTCCATTTCAAATTATCTAGGTGGCTGCTGAGAGTATGGAGAAGACTGTGCCTGTTGTAGTTTTGCAGAAGAGATTGGTATGTATAGTTTTGCTCACTATTTTGATGCCTGCATCAAGGAATTCAATACTCTCCCTACTCATGTTGCATGACAGTTTAAGATTATAGTTGTTTTGATTCCGTTCATTTACAAATGATGTGGCATTGTCCTCACTGCCTCTCTAGATTATGAAGAGGTCATCGATGTACCGTAGCCACAAGGCTAGTTGGCCATCCTCTGCCATTTCAGGGCATGTGGTACATATCTATTCCTCCCATACCCCCTGCAAAAGATTAGCAAAACTGGGGGCAAAACAGGTGCCCATCGCAGTGCCCAGTACCTGTTTGTAGATTGTACTATCAAACATAAAGATGTTGTTACTAAGACAGTGCTTGATCATCTCCAATAGCATATTAGTATGTTGTAGATACCCTATATTTCTGTTTTTGAGGAAATGATAGCAGGCCCTAATGCCTAGATCGTGGTCAATGATCGTGTAGAGGGAAGTCACGTATAAGGCGATCAGAAGAAAATCCTATTTCCACACCACCCCTTCCAGTTTAGCCAAAACATCCTTGGTATCCCTCACATGTGAGGGTAATGCAGTAACATACTCCCTAAGGAAATGATCCACATATATTTCAATATATTTTTTAATGCACTGCCCCTAGATGATACAATGGGTCTACCCAGAGGATTCTCTGGGTCTTTGGGAGGTGGTTTAGGGAGAAGGTACAATATGGGAAGTTTAGGGTAATCATTTTTGAGGTAACAATATTCCATTCTGTGGGTTTCCTCCAAATTTCCAGAATGCTATTGCTGTAGCATTCTTTGCTGATTTTGTTGTAAAATCTAGTGTCTTCCAGTTGTTGTTGGGCCTCAGTGATTTATTGTTCCCTACTCCATAGAACAGTATTGCCCCCTTTGTCTGCTGGATGGATAATGATATCCCTGTCATCAGCTAAAGATTGAATAATCTTAGTTTGGGCTAAAGATAGATTATGGTTTTGCTTGTTCTTGAACCATTTGCGATGTCTAAACCTTATGAGGTCCTTAACCATGGTGTCATGAAAGTTAACAATGTTGTCGTGCGACATGTTAGGTAAAAAGGTTGTGGTTTAAAAGTAGTGGAGGCCGCCCGATCAGTGATGATATCAAGCTCACTAAGTATTTCAGTGATATCTACTGGACCTGTTCCTGTCTCTCTTTGCAGTCCATGTAAAGCAAGAAGTGTGTCTACATCTCCTACATTGAGATCTATCAGGTGGTTGGAGGCGCCATCAACACATAATAAAGTACCACCTCTGCTATTAGTTGCTCTGAGGCTATGCCATTTCAGTAATTTTTATTTCCTAATGTATTTGTACATATCAATCCGGGTCTCTGAGTAGTTAAAAGGCTCAGATGGACAAAAAGATCAACAAAAGCACAGAGTTCTTTTTTCTGCACTAGATAAAAGTCAATTCGGAAGGTTCACGATGGGTTTGTTTTCCATTTCTTCATCCATTATAGTCTCTTCTTGGAACTTCCTGCCTTGCTTCCCATGTGCTCCTTGCCCCTTCCTTTTTTGTTCTCTCTGTTTGTGATGCTTTCTCTCTGCCTGCTCCTTCCTGTCCTCATCCCCGTCCTCTGCCTCTTTGTCTTCTTCCTTTCGCTCTGGTCTTGGGTGGCATTGTTCTTGCTGTCTGTCAGCCCCTCCTGAGGCGCCAATATTTGTCTAAAAATGTAGTGGGTTTTCCTGTGTTGTCGGTTCCTGAAGTTGAACTGGCGGTTGCGACTGATGTGTCTGTATCAGTGTCACTACTGTTTCGAGGTTCAATGTCATTGTTTCCTGATGTTGCTGTAGATGGCTCTGTTTCCAAATCTTCCATATTATATAGATGATCATATTTGGGACTATATGTAAGTATTCTGCTACTTTCATAGTCCCCACAGTCCCTGTGTAATTTTCTTTGCTTTCTCCCTTTGATATCATCCTCATATTTTTTCATGCGTAACTTAAGTTCATCCATAAACTTCTTGATGGTGTCTTGTTCAATGCTCAATTTCAGTTCCTCAGTTCCTCTTCAATAGTCTTTAATTCCTGGATGATATTCTCCCTATCAGACCAAGCATATTTCACTAGTATACTCAACATGTTTCTTGAGCTGGTTGCAGAGTTTTTAATCCATTCTTCAAGCATTTTGGGCTTTGGTGACTCATAGGAAGGAGTAATGTAAATCCTTCGTCCCCGGGGAACCATTCCCTTATCAATATAGTCCTGTAAGGATATAGCTTCCCACCATTTAGATGTTTCTGCTTTTTTGAGTTTCTCTAGTGTCTTTAATTTATCCTTACGTGATGTGTCCTGTATGGTTGCTGGTTTGGGTGTCTGTCCCTTTCCAGGGGCACATGCAAGGAGTGTCTGTGCTGCTGCTCTTCTTTCTATTCCTTCTTCCATTTTCGATCTGATCATATTGCTTGAAAAATCCAGGAAGCTACAGGCTTCACTAGCGTTATGGAAACTCCAGCCTTAATGCGGGTTTGCAATCCTCCCCCCTTTGTATAAAGGGTTCCTTTTGCCGTTTATGAATGCGATGTGCAGAGAGTAGTCTGCACTGTTTCAAAGCTGCTACTTCACACGCTTGCCTCCACGTGTCACATAGAGTAAGCACAGGTCACCAACCAGAGACGGAGATGCTTCTCCATCTCCGTGGTTGGCGAGGGATGCACCGCGCATCCTCCAAAACGCGAACTGTCCCTCTCCCTCACCCAGGACACCGCAAATGCCCATTCAGCACTTACGTCTGGGAGGAAGAGATATGGGCCACATGCCCTGAAATGGCAGAGGATGGCCAGGCAACCTTGTGGCTACGGTACATCGATGACCTCTTCATAATCTGGAGAGACAGTGAGGACAATGTCACATCATTTGTGAATAAATTGAATCAAAACAACTATAATCTCAAACTGTCATGCAACATGAGTCAGGAGAGTATTGAATTCCTTGATGTAGGCATCAAAATAGTGAATAAAACTATACATACCAATCTCTTCCTCAAAACTACAGCAGGCAACAGTCTTCTCCATGCTCTCAGCAGCCACCCATATATTTTGAAATGGAGTACCCTGTTTGGATAACTGCTCAGAGCAAGGAGAAACTGCAATACTTGGTGAAAAGATTCCAGGAATGGGGATACCCTAACTGGGTTCTTAAGAGCTACAGCCAGTAAAGTAACGAGATCACATACATTGAGCAAACAATCAGTCAAGGAACATGATGATAGTTCTAGCAACACAATGGTTATTCTCACGTACAACACCAATACACAGGAGATACATAAAATCCTGACAAAAAACTGGAATATTTTGACTAGTGATCCCATCATTGGTCATACCCTGCTAGAAAGACCGAGGGTCACTTACAGAAGGGGCCACAACCTACGTGATATTCTAGCACATGGTGATATCACGGTAAAACATCATTCAAATGAATGTAACCTTCAGGAATTTTTTCTATGTGGCCTCTGCAAGGCGTGTCCCAGTAGCTACATGAAAAAAGAATACACTACACCGAGGAACAATAGGAAAATTACACGATTTCTGACTTGCAGTTCCAACTTTGTGGTGCACATTCTTGAATGTCCATTTAACTTATGATATGTGGGCAGTACTACATTGATGATGAAGAAAATAATTTTGGAACATATGCAGGCAATTAACAACAAGGATGTACACTACTCCATAGCCAAACACTTCGAACCGGATCACCTATCTAACAGTTCCCTTCTAAGGTACCTTGCTGTTGAACAAGTACTAGGCGACCCTAGAGGTGGCAATAGGGTACTCAGCTTCCTTATGTCTAGTCCATCTTTGATGTCTAGTCAGGGTATGTAATCATGCTTCACTTGTAATTCTGTGTGTGAACAAGACTGTGTTACAGTCGAAATGCGTTACAGAAACGATTAAATTACTTCTGGATTTGCAATCCCTTCTGAGTGTGCTCTTTATTGGACCACCTTTCATGGGCCCAGGATCACGGAAGGGACGTGTTGCTTTTTGAATATATGTATACATACACACACATATATAGTTCCCCCACAATGCACTGCTTATGATCTCCCATATTACATCACTCATGACATGGTCAGTGACATAACTGAAGACATTACTGATGACATTATATGGTGTCTGTGAGTTTTTGTAAAAAGTTTATGAATGTTAAATATATATATAGACCAAGGTGTATTGATGAATCAGAGGGTGTATGAGTGCATGTATGGATGATTTAGTAGGTGCATGACAGACTGTATAAGTCTATGATTATACATGTATCAGTGAATATATGGGTGAGTGACTAATTTGTGGGAATGTCTGTATCAGTCTGTCAGTTGGTATGTAAGTGGCTGCATGGTTTGGTGAGTAGGTACATGAGTGGCTATATGGGTTATTGATTGGTTGTCTGAGTACCTATATGGGTGTATAAGTGTCTGTGTGGGTGGGTGGGTGAGGGAGTGTGTGACTCCCTACATGGATGAGTGAGTGGCTGAATCACTGGCTTTATGGGTTCATGAGTGCATCTGAGAGGGGCTGTATGGGTGAGTGAGTGTCCGTATGGCTGTGTTGGTGAGTGAATGAATGTGTCAGTGTTATATGGGTGAGTAGCTGCATATGGGGACGGCAGTATAGGTGAGTATTGGAGTATATGAGTGATTGTATATGTGACTGAATGATTGCGAGAGTGGCCGTATGGGTGAGTGTGCGCTTGTCTGACTGTATAGGTGAGTGAGTATGTGTTAGTATCTGTATGAATAAATGAGTGGGCGTGTGTATAACTATATAGGTGAGTAAATGGCTCTGTGATTGCCTCTATAGGTGAGTGAGTAGATGTGTGAGTAGATCTATGAGTGACTGACTGTGTGTGAGTGGCTGTATGGGTGTATGAGTGGATATATCAGTGGTTGTGTTAGTGAGCAAGTTGGTGAATGTGTGGCTGTATGGGTGACTGAGTAGATGTGTGTGTAGTCCTATAAATCAGTGAGTGGGTGTGTATGTATGGTTATGGGTGTGTCAATGGTTTTGAGAATGCTAGTGTGAAAATTGGAGTGGGTGTATGAAAGGCTATATTTGAGTATGAGTGCGTACAACAGAGATTCTGTGAATTATGTCATCAGTGATGTCATTTGAGATGTCATCAGTGATGTCATCAGTGATATCACTAGCCATGTCATGAGTGATATAATATTTGAGGTCATAAGCAGTGCATTGCATAAGCATGGTTATAGTTAGCTTAGCTAACTACAACTGCTGAATTTCTCTGGTTTCAATTGAATTAAATGTCAGCCTAACTATAACGTCCCTGTAACCTTTCTTTTTGTCAGTGAATTTCAAAGTTTTTTTAATTCTATTTCCTAACTATAACATCCCTGTAACTTTTGTTTTTTTCAGTGAATTCATAAGGTTTTTTAAATGCTAATTCCTAACTATGACGTCCTTGTAACCTTTGGTTTTTTTCCATTGAATTTCTATGTGTTTTTTAACTAGTAGTCACGTTTGCAGATCGTAGGAGAAAGGGGGCTAGGCCTCTGACCAGCTCTCAGTAATACTGCAGTGTAGGACTTACAGGATGCCCCAGGAGGGCTTCTTGGCCCCCAAGGTCCCCCAGGAATAAAGTGGTCTTCATCCCCCTACCAGTAGCACACCACAAGCTGTGTTTGCAGAGTAGTGGAGAAATGGGGCATGGCCTCTGAAGACCTCTTAGCAATCCCGCTGTGTGGGACTTGCTGGAGGTAAAAGGAGGGGTAGTTGGCCAAACCTTTTTAGAACTGATGTCGCTTTTCCCTCACACTGTCTTGGTATATTCCAATATATGCCAAAGACAGAAATGGAAGTGGTCAAATCAATTCTGTCCACAGATTGACAGAGCCAGGATACATGTTAATAAAACTGTTTTTGCACAAACACAAGCCGCGTGGCTGTCTCATTGTAATCGGGCAGGTTGGACTGCCAACATATTGTCGGTCAGACACCTGCCTGAGGCGATGGCGGTCAGATGCTTGTCCGACCACTATCGAAATGAAGCCCTAAGTGTGCAGTTTTTTCCTACATTCTTTGCAATTGGTGTTTCCTCACTATTCAATGATGATTCTTTCAACAGTACATCATTTATGGTGTATGAGTATAGAACCTGAGAACAGAAAAAAAGGAAAAATGCACCAAGAGAAGGCATTTTTATGGTGACAAGCATGTGGCATTTTGCACAGTAAGTACCCATCTCACTTAAAGCTTCTCAGGCAGCTGTTATTCTAATGACTGTGGCTGATGATCGGTCTTCCCAGGGTGCTGTAGAGTTGGACTGTCCTGGTGCACCTGGTTTCTCTCACATCATCTGGTTTTACACCCTTTCATTAATTGTTTTAAAATGCTTCCACATGGAACTTGTCCCGTGTGAATACTTCTTGGCAGTATCCCTGGGTAGCTTTATGTCACAAATATTGCACTGCACACAGCTGTAGCCTTCATTTCCACTGAAGGTATTGTCAAATGCTACCAGACGTCACTTTTTTATGCTTGCTGGTCTAAAGATATACCTGCATGTATCTGAAGTGGTTGTGCACAAAACTGTATTTGTAAATAGTTAAGTAAGTTGTGTTATGTTTATTTTTTATTGTTTGATTTAAATTGTATGGTAATGTGTTAATAAAATGTATTTGTAAATGTTTGAGTCCCAAACACACCTATTCAGGTACTCATACATGAACCCACACACCTACACAGTCATTCACACAGGTAGTCACATACCCAGTTAAAATCCCATAGTCAGTCACATATCCATTTGCAAACACCTACTTACATAGACTTATACACCCATACAGTCATTCACACACCCACTCATACAGCCACTCACACACCAAGCCAGATAACAATACAGCCACTCATATACCCAGCTATACACTGATACACCCATTCATACATACTAACACATATACTCAGTAACCATATACTCTCTCATACAACCTCTCTTACACTCACTGACTCAGTCATACAGCCAGTTACATAACTACTGAGTTATCCATACAACCACTTACACACCCACTTAACCATCCTTGCACACACTTACACCCCCATTCCCACACCCATACAGCCTCTTATGCACCCTCATACTCATCCATTGAGACAGTCATGCACCTGCTCACTCACTCACACAACCAGTACATACCCTTTCCCACATCCATACAACCACTTACACACCCACTCACTGACTCTTGCACCGATTCACATAGACATCTACTCTCCTATACAGGCCCTCATACTCAGTCACCTATACACACACTCAAACAACTACTCATTAACCTATACAACCGCTTACACACCCAGTGCCTTAGCCATACAGCTGATTACACAGCCACTAAACCACCCATACAGCTGCTCACATATCTACTCACACACCTATTGAGCCTTCCAGGAAGCCACTGACTCACCTACAAATCCCATCACACACCTGCTCACTGTCCATGGCAACCAGTCACAAAGCTACTCACTCACCCATACAGCTACTCACAAACCCACTAACACATCCATACAGTCACTAACACAGCTATTCAAACATCCATACAACCACTAAGACATCCCCTCACACATCCATACAGCTACTCAGAGAACTTCTCACAGAAAGATTCAGATAGTCTCACAGCCAATCAGATGACATTTATTAGAAATAGTATCACACTTACAGCTACTGGATGATATCATCAGTGATGTCATTTGAGATGTCATCAGTGATGCCACTAAGCATGTCATGAGTAATGTAATATGTGAGGTCATAAGCAGTTCATTGCGGGGCGTAATTTATAATAAGCTCAGGTAAATATAACTTCTGAATTTCTATAGCTTTGTATGAGTGAAATGTAACCCTAACTATACCGTCTCTGTAACCTTTGTTTTTTTCAGTGAATTTCAAAGGCTTTTAAATTCTATTTCCTAACTGTAATGTCCCTGTAACCTTTGTTTTTTCAGTGAATTGCTAAGGTTTTTTTAAATTCTATTTCCTACCTATAACTTCCCTGTAACCTTTGTTTTTTTCAGTGAATTTCTAAATTTTTTCAAATTCTCTTTCCTAACTATAATGTCCTTGTAACCTTTGGTCTTTTCATTTCTAATGTTTTTCAATGGAATCTCATTTTTAAAGAGTCCACTGATTTCTGGAAATTGTGCACTCATCTGTGATACTTTGTACTCAGAATTACTTCATATTTTGTTCTGAAAAGTCTACTACATATTTTACAGTACACTTGCATAATGTACCACTAATTTATTATTTCTCTGTGTCACTCCTTCGCAATTGTTTCAGTGGATTAATAACTGTGTTTTCTTCTTTCTAATTTTTTTAATCATCGTGAATTTGTCTCTATACATAGGTTCCGGTTTCGTGGGAAAAGTTGTGAAGACCGTGTGTTTTTGAAAAAGTGTAAAACACATATATACACATATTGTAATTAATGTTTGACAATACTATCACAGTGTTTAAACTTCTGTTTTTGTAATAATTTTTAATGATAACCTCTTTTTAATTGTATATCCCATTTTTGCAACAAAGCCAGAAGTCGAGATGACGTCGGTATTCGTGAAGATCATGTGACTATGTAAGAAAGAGATTTGATTAGAGAAGACAGTTTTCATTTGTCTTCATAGCTGCCTGTGCTTTTATTACAGCACTTTGAATATAGTTTTTGTGTTGTCATTTTTTATTTACGAAATGGCAACAGGAGGTAGTAAGCAGGAGGAGGTGCTACAGCAGCCAGAGGAGCAAGGGCGAGGTGGAACACCAAGACTCTGGTGATGAAGGACCTGCACCCAAAAAGCAGAGTATTGTGTGGGAATTTTTTACAATTACCTTAGGAGAATCGAAGACTGTTGCTAAATTTGTAAAATGTAGTTTATGTGGGAAGACCCTCTCAAGTCGTACCAACAAAAAATATTCCTGTGGTACAATTTTAATGTTGGACCATTTAAAGACTTGCCACTCCAACAGCTTGAAGAGGGTACGGAAGGAGAGAGATAGAGAGGGACTATGTACATCTTAGACAGTACAATCTGCCCCTGGAGAGAGAGTCTGTAGTGAAGTAGAGAGTCATCATCCCCAAATTGTCCCTGAGTTAAGCATGTTGGTACATATTGACTTGACTGCAGCACTACGCTCACAGTTGGTGAGCAGTCTGTTGATGACATCATTAAAGCTGCAAGGCAATATTCTTGTTAATTTATTCTTTATGATTTATCCTACTTTTCTTCACTGCTTTTGTGTTGTTTGTTGCAATTTTTTCTTCCCCTTGTTACCATTTTGATAAAAAATTAAAAAATACAAAATGTTAGAAAATCAAACAAAAACAGTTCTATGAAAAAGAAGAAAAAAGGTTCTTGTCAGAGCTGCCTTTTTGCAGTTTAAAAAAGATAAAGTATGATGTGTGGGTGAGTGAGAGGGTGTCTGAGTAGCTCATGGGTGAGTGAGTGGGTGTGTGAGTGTCTGAATGGGTGAGTGGGTGGCTGTGTGAATAGCTGTATGGATGACTGAGTGCTAGTGTGAGTGGCTGTGTAAGTAACTGTATGGGTGAGTGAACGGTTGTATGAGTGGTTGTATGGCTGATAGAGTACCTATGTGAGTTGGTATATGGGTGAGTGAGTGTTAATGACTGTATGGGTGAGTAAGAGGGTCTGAGAGTAACTGTATAGGTGAATAGGTGGGTGTGTGAGTAGCGGTATGAGTGAGTGAGAGGGTGCATGGGTAGCTGTATGGCTGAGTGACTGACTATGTGAGTAGGTATATGGATTAGTGAGTGCTAGCATGAGTTGCTATATGGGTCAGTGATTGCCTGTGTGGGTAGCTATATGGGTGAGTGAATGGCTGTGTGAGTGGCTATATGAGTGAGTGAGATGGTACATGATTGGCTTTCTGGCTGAGTGAGTGGCTGTGTTAATAGGTGAATGGGTAAGTGAGTACTAGTGTGACTGGCTGTATGGGTGAGTAAGTAGCTGTGTGAGTAGCTGTATGGGTGAGTGAGTGGCTATGTGAGAAGGTATAGTGAGTGCTAGTGTGAGTAACTGTATGGATGTGTGAATGGTTGTGTGAGTGGTGGTATGGGTGAGTAAGTACCTATGTGAGTGGGTGCATGTGTGAGCGAGTGGTAGTATGAGTGGCTGTATGAGTGAGTGAGAGGGTACATGAGTGGCTGTATAGGTGTGTGAGTGTGTATATGAGTGAGTGACAGGGTACATGAGTGGCTGTATTTCTGTGTATAGGTGAGTGAGTGCTAGTGTGAGCTGATTTATGGGCCAGTGATTGGAAGTGTGAGTAGCTGTATGGGTTAGTGAATGATTGTGTGATTGGCTGTATGGGTGAGAGAGTAACTATGTGAGTGGGCATATGGGTGAGTGAATGGTAGTGTTAGTGACTGTATGGGTGAGTGAGAGGGTCTGTGAGTAGCTGTATTGGTGAGTGAGTGGGTGTGTGAGTGGTTGTTTGAGTCAATGAGAGAGTGCATGAGTTGCAGTTTAGCTGAGTAAGTGGTAGAGTGACTGACTGTATGGGTGAATGAGTGGGTGGGTGAGTACTTGTATGGGTGAATAAATGGTTGTGTGGGTGGCTGTATGGGTGAGAGAGCACCTATGTAAGTGGATATATAGGTGAGTGAGTCTTAGAGTTAGTAACTGTATTGGTGAATCAGAGGGTCTATGAGTAACTGTAAAGGTGAGTGAGTGGGTGTGTGAGTGGCTATAAGAGTGAGTTAGAGGGTACATGATTAGCTATATGGGTGAGTGAGTGGGTGTATAGGCAGCTGTATGGGTGAGTGAGTGGTTGTGTGGGTGCCTGTAAATACGCTGAACAACACTGAAAGATTGAATACAAAATAAGCAAAAGAAACTCAAGGCAAGCTATGGCAACAGCACATTATGTTTAAAAACACTCTTCATGGATATCTCTAAGCAATATGTCTTGGTAGAAAAAGTGTTTTGAGACACCTAAAAACGTCTAACTGCAGCCTTTATTGAAAAAGAAAAACAACATAAAGATATGCTAATATTTCATCTTCAAAATTACACCATCATAACAATGCTCATTACTTATACTGTAACACTGTATTGTTATGTATTCAAAATATTTTTTCCCTTTTTTACTGTTCTCAGCTTTCATATTTTTTCACCATAAACAGTGGTCTATATGAAGCATCATCCTCAAACAGTGGGGAAATAACAATCAATGCATTGTGAAAACAACACCAAAGCTGCACAGTCGATCACTATAAATAAATGACACTAGGCATTGCTCTCACTAAAATTCATAAATCAATTGCTTTTTGTGAAGTTACTAAGTAATATAAAAAAACGATGTTAAAAATATTTCTTCAATGATTAGGGGCCTGATGTACGACCAATTTTAGCATGCGCAAACGGGTTAGTGACCCGTTTGCGCACGCTAAAATTGGTATGGCCATGTACTAACACAATTTTGCGAGTCGCAAAATGAATTGCGACTCGCAAAAAAGTGTTTAGAGACTCGCTATTTGGAATGGGCGTTCCCTTCCAAATATCGACTCTCTAACCCATGTACTAATGTTTTGCGACCGCAATTGCGGTTGCAAAACACTCGCAATTACCACCTACTTCAAGTAGGTGGTAATGCATTCACAAATGGGAAGGGGTCCCCAGGGGACCCCTTCCCCTTTGCAAATGCATGCAAAAATATTTTTTAGGGGCAGGCAGTAGTCCCAGGGACCACTGCCTGCCCTTAAAAAATTAAACGAAAACGTTTCATTTTTACTTTTTTTAAATGCATCCCGTTTTCCTTTAAAGAAAATGGGCTGCATTTTAAAAAAAAAGAGCTGCTTTATTTAAAAGCAGCCCCAGACATGGTGGTCTGCTGAGCCCAGCGGGCCACCATCCCTGGGAGGGCCAGACATTCCCAATGGGGTCACAAAATGCGAGTGCCTCATTAATATTAATGAGCCTCACATTTTGCGACCCTATTGTGAATCGCAATCAGTGTCTCTGACATTGTCGTACATACTAAATTGCGACTCGCAATTTGCGACTCGCAAACGAGCACAAATTGCGACTCGCAATTTAGTATGGTCGGACATCTGGCCCCTAATCTGGTACAATATTAGAAATAAATGTAAAGCACTCTTCAGTTCTGAAGATCCTTTTGAAAACATCAACCAAAGTGGGTCAAATGTTGTTTAAAACGCTGAAGATCCATATAGACAAGATCCTATGGTGTTGGTTTTTTTTCCACAAGTAATATGGTGTTGTTTTTTTTTCCCACAAGTAATGTGTGCAAGTTTGGTTGTTGAAACAAAATGGGTTACTTTTTAATTACAAAGGCAGTTTTTGCTTTTAACTTTAGGCTACTGTAATTGTATTATTCCCATTCAGTTTCAGATTTTAATTAGACAGTGTAGTATTTTGTGGAAGATAAAAGGAGTGTTGAATTTTAGAGTACCTTCTAAAGACATCACCCCCGTTATGCTGAATGATGTCTCAAAAACTGATGAACCATGTTGAAGAAATACTGTACACCACTTTTTTATCAACAATTCCTCCTACATGCAGGGACGCAAGGAAGCACAATGGGTGCAAGCAGACACGCTCCCTTGATGAATGTGTGACTACAGGGACGGTCCTTCCCTGCAGTACCCTATGGTGTTTGTTAACTAAACAAGCCATAAAAAAGACCATACCAGGAAAAAGTCCTATGTGTATGGTCGGTATTTTGTGTGTATGCTTATTAATTATTTTGCAGTAAATATTGACTATTTAACCAATAAATGCAGGGTTATAGTAGGTCCTGTAGAAAGTCAATTGACACTACATGAGCAGAGAAATGGCTGAAACATGGCGACGTTATAGATGTCCTGGAACACAATATCCAAATGACATCTGACTGTTTTTAATCTTGCCCTAGACCCCATAGAATAAAATAACTCTCAATAGAGGATGTAGAGGTATTTTTACTTCCCTTCCACTCCCTGCACTTATAAGAGCACTGCTTACAAACGCGCTGAGCCCACTCATACACACTAGGTGCATGAGTATGGGTCCGATGATGAAGCAAGCTACAGGTGGTACCTGTGGGTGAGGACCCTATAATATATATATAGATATATATATATATATATATATATATATTCGCTGAAAAAACCATAGGTTTCAGGGGCGTTATAGTTAGTTGGACATTTCACTCGTACAAAACCATAGAAATTCCCCCGTTATAGTTAGTTCAGCTAACTATAACTCGCGTGCCCACAATGCACTGCTGATGACGTCACATATTACATCACTCATGACATGGTCAGTGACATCACTCATGACATCACTGATGACATCTCAAATGACATCACTGATGACATCACTGATGACATCATCCAGTGAATGTGTGTTTTTCTGAAAATTAAATATGTTTTATATATGTATATCTCAAGGTCGATGGAAGAATAAATGGGTATATAAGTGTCTAAATGGATGATTTTGTTTTGTAAAATTGATTGTATAACTGACTAAGTGTATCTTAGTGAATACATGGGCTAGTGAGTAATGTTTAAATATGAAAATATCTGTATCAGTCTCTCACTTTGTGTATAAGTGGCTGCATGGGTTGGTGAGTAGCTACATGAGTGTCTATATGGGTTATTAGTTAGTTTTTTGAGTATCAGTATGAGTGTCTGAGTGTCTGTATGGTTCGGTGGGGGTATTACTTAGTGCATAGATGCATGAATGAGTGACTCACTGTTTGTATGTGTTGAAGACAGCATGTGTGCAGGACTGTATAGGTGGATGAGTGTGTGTATGGGTGTGTTAGCGAGTGAATGACTGTCTCAATAGTGTCTTTATGAGTAACTACATATGTTTTAAACTAGTATATGTGAGTATTGGTGTATATAAGTGAGTATATGTGAGAGTGAGAGATTGGAAGAGTTCCTGTACAAATAAGTAGGTGTTTCTATAAGTGATTGTTTAAGAGAGTAAGTATGTGTAAGTTTCTGTAGAAGTAAGTGTGGTAGTGTGTGTATAACTGTATATGCAAGTAAATGGATGTTTGATACTTTGTTTGCATGTGTGACTATGTGTGTGAGTAACTATGGATGAGTGGCGGTGTGTAACAGGATGTATAGGTGTACGAGTACATATGATGAGTGAGTACATGTATGAGTGACTGTATAGGGACTGTTGGTGAATGAGTGGATGTGTGTGTAGATCTTGGAATTACTGAATAGGTGTGTTGTAACTGGTATTGGTATGTCCATTGTTTTGAAAATGTTAGTTTGTATTTTTGAGTGTGTGTATCAAAGGTTATATTAGGGTGAGAGGAGGTCTGCCACTCTATCACAAGGATGATGTCATCAGTGATGTCATTTGAGATGGCATCAGTGATGTCATGAGTGATGTCACTGACCATGTCATGAGTGATGTAATATGTGACGTCAGCAGCAGTGCATTGCGGGTGCGCGAGTTATAGTTAGCTGAACTAACTATAACGGGGGAATTTCTATGGTTTGTACGCAGTGAAATGTCCAACTAACTATAACGCCCCTGAAACCTATGGTTTTTCAGTGAATATATATATATATATATATTCACTGAAAAACCATAGGTTTTAGGGACAGTTATAGTTAGTTGGACATTTCACTCGTACAAAACCATAGAAATTCCCCGTTATAGTTAGTTCAGCTAACTATAACTCGCGCCCCGCAATGCACTGCTGATGACGTCACATATTACATCACTCATGACATGGTCAGTGACATCACTGATGACATCACTGATGACATCTCAAATGACATCACTGATGACATCACTGATGACATCATCCAGTGACTGTGTGTTTCTGTAAAGTTTAAATATGTTTAATATATTTAGGGAAAGGCGTATTGAAGAATGAGTGGGTGTATACGTGTCTGAATGGATGATTTAGTACGTGAGTGACTGACTCTACAAGTGAGTGATTAAATGTATCTTACTGAATGCATGGGTTAGTGACTAAACTGTGTGAATGTCTGTATCCGTCTGTCTGTTGGTTTGTAAGCGGCTGCATGGCTTTCTGAATAGCTACATGAGTGTCTACATGGGTTATTGATTGATTGTCTGAGTATCTGTATGGGTGCCTGAGTGTTTGTGTGGGTGGGGTGTGTGTGACTCTGTGCATAGATGTGTGAGTTGGTGATTCACTGGGTGCATGGTTTCAAGAGTGCATCTGTGATGGACTGTATGGGTGGGTGAGTGTGTGTATGGGTGTGTTAGTGATTGAATGTATATCTCAGTGGTACATGTGTGAGTAATTACATATGTGCAAGGCAGTATATATGTGTGTTGGAGTATATAAATGGCTATAAGTGAGAGTGTGTGATTGTGAGAGTGGCTGTATGGATGAGTGTGTACTTGTATCAGTGATTGTATAAGAGCATAAGAATGTGCTAGTATTTGTATGAGTAAGTGAGCTGGTGTGTGTATAACTGTATAGGTGAGTAAATGGGTGTATGATTAAGTTTTTTGCATGACTGACTAGGTGTGTGAGTACCTCTATGGATGAGTGGCGGTGTGTGAGTGTTTATATAGGTGTATGAGTGCATATGATAGTCCTGTACTGAGTGACTAAGTATGAGTGACTGTACGGGTGAGTGAGTGGATGTGTGTGTAGACCTAAGAATCAGTGAGTGGGTATGTAGTTTTTGGTGTTGGAGTGTCTATGGTTTTGAGAATGGCAGTCTGTAATTTAGAGTGGGTGTATCAAAAGTTATATTAGGGTGTGAGAAGATGCATGAAATTATCACATGGATGATGTCATCAGTGATGTCATTTGAGATGTCATCAGTGATGTCATCAGTGATGTCACTGACCATGTCATGAGTGATGTAATATGTGACGTCATCAGCAGTGCATTGCGGGGCGCGAGTTATAGTTAGCTGAACTAACTATAACGGGGGAATTTCTATGGTTTTGTATGAGTGAAATGTCCAACTAACTATAACTGTCCCTAAAACCTATGGTTTTTTCAGTGAATTTCAAAGGTTTTTTAAATGCTAATTTCTAACTATAACGTGTCTGAAACCTATGGTTTTTTCAGTGAATTTCAAAGGTTTTTTAAATGCTAATTTCTAACTATAACGTGCCTGAAACCTATGATTTTTTAAGTGAATTTCAAAGGTTTTTTTAAATGCTAGTTTCTAACTATGCCTACAGAGGTAGGACATGTGAAGAAAGAAGAAAAAACGCACAGAAAGAAGCAAAAGATGTGCAGAAAGAACCAACAGAGGAGCAGAAAGAGGCCTTGTTGCAAAATCATCCTGTGCCCACAACTTTTTCAGACGGGTACTGGTGGTAACTGACTCTGACTAACCAGAGCCAGTGCTATGCTAAAAAACACTTAGAATACAGTGAAAACACCTACATACACTAGGGATCACTATGCGTTGGGGTAACCCTGTGATTAGCATGACCTCCTCTGCAAGTCCCTAGTACATAATAGGGCAGGGGGATTAAAACTACCTCTTAAAACACGCTACAGGGCGCGTTTGCACAGTGGTGAAGGGAGGGGGGGCCTGAGGTGACATGTGTGCAAACGCACCCCGTGGCGCGTTTTAAGTTGCGGGATTAAGTCCCCTTGAATTCTGAGCGTCCCTGGGGCCCAACTAGCCCCCAGGTACCTACAGTTAGGACCACAGAGCTGAGTTGCAGGGAGGCGTTCCGAGGCCACGCACCTTTTTCACCTCTCTGCAACGCAACTCTGTTGTGCTTACTGAAGGTACCTGGTGGGCTAGTTGGCCCCCAGGGTCCCTCAGGATTCAAAGGGAATTAATTCCCCAACTTAAAACGCACCACAGGGCGTGTTTGCGCACATGTCATCTGAGGCCCCGCTCCCTCCCTTCACCACTGTGCAAACGCGCCCCGTGGTGCATTTTAAGTTGGGGGATTAGGTCACCTTGAATCCTGAGGGTCCCTGGGGCCCAACTAGCCCACTAGGTACTTCCAGTAAGCACCACAGGCCTGCGTTGCAACGCCTGTAACAAATGGTGCAGTTGTGTTTAGGTAGTGAAGAGGGTCGTGCTGGGGGTAGTGTTTTAGGGTTTAGGGTAGTGCAGTGGTGTTTGTGTAGTGTAGGGGGTCATGCTGGGGGTAGATTTAGGGTTTAGGGTAGTGCAGTGGTGTTTGGGTAGTGTAGGGAGTTGTGCTGGGGGAGTGTTTTAGGGTTTAGAGTAGTGCAGTGGTGTTTGGGTAGTGTAGGGGGTCGTGCTGGGGGTAGTGTTTTAGGGTAGTGCAGTGGTGTTTGGGTAGTGTAGGGGGTCATGCTGGGGGTAGTGATTTAGGGTAGTGCAGTGGTGTTTGGGTAATGTAGGGGGTACTGCTGGGGGTAGTGTTTTAGCATTTAGGGTAGTGCAGTGGTGTTTGGGTAGTGTAGGGGTACTGCTGGGGTAGTTTTTAGGGTTTAGGGTAGTGCAGTGGTGTTTGGGTAGTGTAGTGGTTCGTGCTGGGGGTAGTTTTTTAGGGTTTAGGGTAGTGCAGTGGTGTTTGTGTAGTGTAGGGGGTAGTGTTTTAGGGTTTAGGGTAGTGCAGTGGTGTTTGTGTAGTGTAGGAGGTCGTGTTTTAGGGTTTAGGGTAGTGCAGTGGTCTTTGGGTAGTATAGGGAGTCGTGCGGGGGGTAGTGTTTTAGGGTTTAGGGTAGTGTAGGGGGTCATGCGGGGGTAGTGTTTTAGGGATTAGGGTAGGGCATTGGTGTTTGGGTAGTGTAGGGGGTCATGCGGGGGTAGTGTTTTAGGGTTTAGGGCAGTGCAGTGGTGTTCGGGTAGTGTAGGGGGTCGTGCTGGGGGAGTGTTTTAGGGTTTAGGGCAGTGCAGTGGTGTTCGGGTAGTGTAGGGGGTCGTGCTGGGGGGAGTGTTTTAGGGTTTAGGGCAGTGCAGTGGTGTTCGGGTAGTGTAGGGGGTCGTGCTGGGGGAGTGTTTGAGGGTTTAGGGCAGTGCAGTCGTGTTCGGGTAGTGTAGGGGGTTGTGCTGGGGGTAGTATTTTAGGGTTTAGGGTAGTGCAGTGGTGTTCGGGTAGTGTAGGGGGTCATGCTGGGGGTAGTGTTCTAGGGTTTAGGGCAGTGCAGTGGTGTTTGGGCAGTATAGGGGGTAATGCTGGGGGTGGTGTTTTAGGGTTTAGGGCAGTGCAGTGGTGTTCGGGCAGTGTAGGGGGTCGTGCTGGGGGTGGTGTTTCAGGGTCTAGGGCTGTGCAGTGGTGTTCGGGCAGTGTAGGGGGTGGTGTTTCAGGGTTTAGGGCAGTGCAGTGGTGTTCGGGCAGTGTAGGGGGTCGTGCAGGGGGTGGTGTTTCAGGGTTTAGGGCAGTGGTGTTTGGGCAGTGTAGGGGGTCGTGCTGGGGGTGGTGTTTCAGGGTTTGGGGCAGTGCAGTGGAGTTCGAGCAGTAAAGGGGGTCGTGCTGGGGGTGGTGTTTCAGGGTTTAGGGCAGTGCAGTGGTGTTCGGGCAGTGTAGGGGGCGGTGCAGGGGGTGGTGTTTCAGGGTTTAGGGCAGTGCAGTGGTGTTCGCGCAGTGTAGGGGGCGGTGCAGGGGGTGGTGTTTCAGGGTTTTGGGCAGTGCAGTGGTGTTCGGGCAGTGTAGGGGGTCTTGCAGGGGGTGGTGTTTCAGGGTTTAGGGCAGTGCAGTGGTGTTCGGGCAGTGTAGGGGGTCGTGCTGGGGCTGGTGTTTCAGGGTTTAGGGCAGTACAGTGGTGTTCGGGCAGTGTAGGGGGTCGTGCTGGGGCTGGTGTTTCAGGGTTTAGGGCAGTGCAGTGGTGTTCGGGCAGTGTAGGGGGTTGTGCTGGGGCTGGTGTTTCAGGGTTTAGGGCAGTGCAGTGGTGTTCGGGCAGTGTAGGGGGTCGTGCTGGGCATGGTGTTTCAGGTTTTAGGGCAGTGCAGTGGTGTTCGGCCAGTGTAGGTGGTCTTGCTGGGGGTGGTGTTTCAGGCTTTAGTGCAGTGGTGTTCGGGCAGTGTAGGGGTCTTGCTGGGGGTGGCGTTTCAGGGTTTAGGGCAGTGCAGTGGTGTTCGGGCAGTGTAGGGGGTCTTGCTGGGGCAGGCGTTTCAGGGTTTAGGGCAGTGCAGTGGTGTTCTGGCAGTGTAGGGGGTCGTGCTGGGGCTGGTGTTTGAGGGTTTAGGGTAGTGCAGTGGTGTTCGGGCAGTGTAGGGGGTCATGCTGGGGCTGCTGTTTCAGGGTTTAGGGCAGTGCAGTGGTGTTTGGGCAGTGTACGGGGTTGTGCTGGGGCTGGTGTTTCAGGGTTTAGGGCAGTGCAGTGGTGTTCGGGCAGTGTAGGGGGTCGTGCTGGGGGTGGTGTTTCAGGGTTTAGGGCAGTGCAGTGGTGTTCGGGCAGTGTAGGGGGTCGTGCTGGGGCTGGTGTTTCATGGTTTAGGGCAGTGCAGTGGTGTTCGGTCAGTGTAGGGGGTCGTGCTGGGGGTGGTGTTTCAGGGTTTAGGGCAGTGCAGTGGTGTTCGGGCAGTGTAGGGGGTCATGCTGGGGGTGGTGTTTCAGGGTTTAGGGCAGTGCAGTGGTGTTCGGGCAGTGTAGGGGGTCTTGCTGGGGGTGGTGTTTCAGGGTTTAGGGCAGTGGTGTTCGGGCAGTGTAGGGGTCTTGCTGGGGGTGATGTTTCAGGGTTTAGGGCAGTGCAGTGGTGTTCGGGCAGTGTAGGGGGTCTTGCTGGGGGTAGTGTTTAGGGGTTTAGGGCAGTGCAGTGGTGTTCGTGCAGTGTAGGGGGTCGTGCTGGAGGTGGTGTTTCAGGGTTTAGGGCAGTGCAGTAGTGTTCGGGCAGTGTAGGGGATCGTGCAGGGGGTCGTGTTTCAGGGTTTAGGGCAGTGCAGTGGTGTTCAGGCAGTGTAGGGGTCGTGCTGGGGGTGGTGTTTCAGGGTTTAGGGCAGTGCAGTGGTGTTCGGTCAGTGTAGGGGGTCGTGCAGGGGGTGGTGTTTCAGGGTTTAGGGCAGTGCAGTGGTGTTCGGGCAGTGTAGGGGTCATGCTGGGGCTGGTGTTTCAGGGTTTAGGGCAGTGCAGTGGTGTTCGGGCAGTGTAGAGGGTCTTGCTGGGGGTGGTGTTTCAGGGTTTAGGGCAGTGGTGTTCGGCCAGTGTAGGGGGTCTTGCTGGGGGTGATGTTTCAGGGTTTAGGGCAGTGCAGTGGTGTTCGGGCAGTGTAGGGGGTCTTGATGGGGGTAGTGTTTTAGGGTTTAGGGCAGTGCAGTGGTGTTCTTGCAGTTTAGGGGGTCGTGCTGGGGATGGTGTTTCAGGGTTTAGGGCAGTGCAGTAGTGTTCGGGCAGTGTAGGGGGTCGTGCAGGGGGTGGTGTTTCAGGGTTTAGGGCAGTGCAGTGGTGTTCGGGCAGTGTAGGGGGTCGCGCTGGGGGTGGTGTTTCAGGGTTTAGGGCAGTGCAGTGCAGTGGTGTTCGGGCAGTGTAGGGGGTCATGCTGGGGGTGGTCTTTCAGGGTTTAGGGCAGTGGTGTTCGGGCAGTGTAGGGGGTCTTGCTGGGGGTGATGTTTCAGGGTTTCGGGCAGTGCAGTGGTGTTCGGGCAGTGTAAGAGGTCTTGCTGGGGGTAGTGTTTCAGGGTTTAGGGCAGTGCAGTGGTGTTCGGGCAGTGTAGGGGGTGTGCTGGGGGTGGTGTTTCAGGGTTTAGGGCAGTGCAGTGGTGTTCGGGCAGTGTAGGGGGTCGTGAAGGGGGTGGTGTTTCAGGGTTTAGGGCAGTGCAGTGGTGTTCGGGCAGTGTAGGGGTCATGCTAGGGTTGGTGTTTCAGGGTTTAGGGCAGTGCAGTGGTGTTCAGGCAGTGTAGGGGGTCGTGCAGGGGCTGGTGTTTCAGGGTTTAGGGCAGTGCACTGGTGTTCGGGCAGTGTAGGGGGTCGTGCTGGGGGTAGTGTTTTAGGGTTTAGGGTAGTGCAGTGGTGCTTGTGTAGTATAGGGGGTCGTGCTGGGGGTAGTGTTTTAGGGTTTAGGGTAGTGCAGTGGTGTTTGTGTAGTGTAGGGGTCATGTTTTAGGGTAGTGCAGTGGTGTTTGGGTAGTGTAGGGGTTGTGCTGGGGGTAGTTTTTAGGATTTAGGTTAGTGCAGTGGTGTTTGGGTAGTGTAGGGGGTCGTGCTGGGGGTAGTGTTTTAGGGTTTAAGGTAGTGCAGTGGTGTTTGTGTAGTGTAGGGGGTCGTGCTGGGGGTAGTGTTTTAGGGTTTAGGGTAGTGCAGTGGTGCTTGTGTAGTGTAGGGGGTCATGCTGGGGGTAGTGTTTTAGGGTTTAGGGTAGTGCAGTGGTGTTTGTGTAGTGTAGGGGGTCATGTTTTAGGGTAGTGCAGTGGTGTTTGGGTAGTGTAGGGGGTCGTGCTGGGGGTAGTGTTTTAGGATTTAGGTTAGTGCAGTGGTGTTGGGGTAGTGTTTTAGGGTTTAGGGTAGTGCAGTGGTGTTTGTGTAGTGTAGGGGGTCATGCTGGGGGTAGTGTTTTATGGTTTAGGATAGTGCAGTGGTGCTTGTGTAGTGTAGGGGGTCGTGCTGGGGGTAGTGTTTTTGGGTTTAGGGTAGTGCAGTGGTGTTTTTGTAGTGTAGGGGGTCATGTTTTAAGATGCAACGCTCCAATACCTGACCAGTCTGCACTACATAAAACTGCAAAAAACTAAAAATAAAAAGTGTTTTTCACACTTTTGTCATTGGGCTATATGTGGGCTACATCTGGGTAATATTTGTGCTACATTTGGGCTCTTTTTTCACTGGTGGCCATCTTGGAAGACTTCTTTGTTATGAAGTTTCCTAATTTCCTCATTTAGTGCAGTCTCCTCAGTAGGAAATGCTTTCAGTTTTTACTTTGATTCCATCAAGAAGGCATTCAGATGTGTCACACATTTGCCATAAATTCAGAATGTTAGCACTCTAGTTGTTCATTAGATCACTGTAGTAAAGCTACTGCTCACCAAGGAGTTAACTGGAAGTCTACTGCTGGTATTGAAAGTGATTGTTTCAGTCTGCATGTCAGAATTTTCTAATGAAATAGAAGAGGATTTGAGATCTCACTTAAAACATGCACTAAATTTTCTTTTGCAGCACTAACCATAATTTCTATGGCAAAATGAACCCCCTCATTTTGTTCCTTTTTAAATTAAATGTTTTAAGTGTTACCAGTTTATTCCAATCAAGATGGCTTCAGGTGTGCCATACTTTTGTCATAAGTAAGGCTGTTAGCACTCTAGTTGTTCTTTAGAACACTCTGGGAAGCTGCAGTAGAACACAAAGGCATCAACTGACAGGCTGCTCCTGTTGAAATATAACAGGAAGATATTTGACATCTCACTTAAAACATGTCCTAATTTTTCTTTCTACAGCACTAACCATAATTTCTATGGCAAAATGAACCCCCTCATTTTGTTCCTTTTTAAATTAAATGTTTTAAGTGTTACCAGTTTATTCCAATCAAGATGGCTTCAGGTGTGCCATACTTTTGTCATAAGTAAGACTGTTAGCACTCTAGTTGTTCTTTAGAACACTCTGGGAAGCTGCAGTAGAACACAAAGGCATCAACTGACAGGCTGCTCCTGTTGAAATATAACAGGAAGTTATTTGAGATCACACTTGAAACATGTCCTAATTTTTCTTTCTACAGCACTAACCATAATTTCTATGACAAAATGAACCCCATCATTTTGTTCCTTTTTAAATTAAATGTTTTAAGTGTTACCAGTTTATTCCAATCAAGATGGCTTCAGGTGTGCCATACTTTTGTCATAAGTAAGGCTGTTAGCACTCTAGTTGTTCTTTAGAACACTCTGGGAAGCTGCAGTAGAACACAAAGGCATCAACTGACAGGCTGCTCCTGTTGAAATATAACAGGAAGATATTTGAGATCACACTTGAAACATGTCCTAATTTTTCTTTCCAGAGCACTAACCATAATTTCTATGACAAGATGAACCCCATCATTTTGTTCCTTTTTAAATTAAATGTTTTAAGTGTTACCAGTTTATTCCAATCAAGATGGCTTCAGGTGTGCCATACTTTTGTCATAAGTAAGGCTGTTAGCACTCTAGTTGTTCTTTAGAACACTCTGGGAAGCTGCAGTAGAACACAAAGGAATCAACTGACAGTCTCTGCCCTTGTTGGATGTACATGTTTTACTGAGAATTTCAGACTTCATTCTCACATGACTGAGAAAGATAATGTGAGTTTACAGAAAATATGCTCTCATTTTAGCTTCTGGAGCACCTTCCAAAACTGTATGGGACAAGCATGTGAAAATAGTTTTCTCTCAAACATGATTCATGATATCCCAGCAGAAGGTTTTTCACAGGGTAAAATCACCTTAGAACACACCACAATTCCTGAAATTAGTATTGTACCATCAACAAATGAATTCTAATGTAACTAAAGTCTGTTATCACCCTTTATAGTTCTCCTTTTGGTAACCCTCAAACTCTTTGATTCACTACAATGCATTTCAATGCGGTACTATCATTTATATTGGTCCCAAGATGGCTGCCAGCAATTCCAGGATGAAGTGCTGACAGCCAATCAGATCTCACGATGACATGTGTGGTTAGGCTCCGCCCAGATATATATGTGTTTTTACTTTTGATTTTCTCAGCAACTACTGAACGGATTTACACCATTTAACAAAAGGGTTCTTTCTGAACCAAGAACTACCTCTTTGCCAAATTTGGTGTAATTCCGTTCAGCAGTTCGGGCTGTAGCCTTGCATAAAGTTTCCTATGGGAAATTGATTTTCTGACTCTTATTTTTTAATTTCTCCGCAACTACTGAACGGATTTACACCATTTAACAAAAAGGGTTCTTTCTGAACCAAGAACTACCTCTTTGCCAAATTTTGTGTAATTCCGTTCAGCAGTTCGGGCTGTAGCCGTGTCTAAAGTTTCCTATGGGAGAATGAATGGGGAAAACACGTTTAGGGACCCCCCTTTTTTCTCGGCCCCGCTTGACGAATCACCCCGAAGGTTTCAGGGTAGGAGCGGACCGGAGCGGGCCATAAAGTTTGAAAATTTCGCGAAGATTCGTCAACCGACGCAAGAGCTATTTCAAATAGAATGTCGCGGATTTCCTATGGAAAATAGGTCCTAACTATAACTATCTACTGGCGACCGCCAGTAGATAATATATATATATATATATATATATATATATATATATATATATATATATATGCAAATGGTACGGAGTTCCGTTCGCGCTCTCAGGTCTCATCACAGAAAAACCAAGACTCCAAGGAAAGTAACAAAGGGGGTTACATTGAGAACAGCATTTGCATAGCAGTTCACACATGAACTGTTTTCCAACTGGTAACGTACAATATCTCTCTCATTCTCTAGTTTTCTCTTCTTAACTGATTCTAAATTGTCCTTGTGTCCTTTCTTTTCTTGAAAATCCTTACTCTCTTTTGCAAACTTCCACTTTGTACAGATTATTCGTTTTTCATAAACAGCGTATTGGCCTGAATAAGGAGTGTATAGGCTTCTTAACCGATTGTACTCTCTTACACAGCTTGCATCTGCACTAATTTTCTTTTCATTAAAATCACTCAAATACAGGTCAATGATCTAATTTACGACAATGCTACATATTACATTTCTTCTTTGAACACAGAACTTCCAGCATTAACAAAAGCTGCATCAACACTGAAACCTTGTGATTTATGTATTGTTACAGCATATGCTAGAGAGAGTGGGAACTGCTGGAGTCGCTCATATAAGTCTTTCACAAGCAAAACACGTACAATGCATCAACCAATTTGCTTGACACCATCAATCTGATCAAATTTTATGACCAAGTATTCAACTTCTCTATTTGAGAAATTAATTAAATTAATAACCTTACCCATTACACCATTTACTAACCCTTCCTCAACATTTAAATGACATCGCAAAATTACTTGACAGTTTTTGCTCACACGTAAATGCTTCTAAATCTTGCAGTTTTAGATACAGTCTTCTCCAAAGAATCCAATTTTGTTTGTAGTTTATCTGTGAGTAGTATTGTGACTCCCTGATGTTCCATTTTATCTTCTTTCTCAGTGTAGTAAGGCTCTTGACAAGGTAAGTTTCCAAAGCATGGTTCCCTCTTTTGTCAAAACTTTCACTCTAATGTCCTTCAGTATATCTCCATAATCCACACCAGGTGCTTGGCGTATATTTTTCACTAATTGTTTGTAGTCAACATTTAACCAAATATACACATTGACGATACTTCCCAGAGAATATCTTGTTTCATTATGCAGAAGTGTTTGGAAAACAGGTTGTCCTTTTACGGGGTAAGTTGAAGGAGGCACCAAACAAAATTAAATGCTTTCCTCCAAAGAGTACATCATAGTTTGTTCTTAAAATCTGCTGCATTCCTAAGTGTATGAAGGCAAGCATTATGTTCCATAGCATACTCGCTTCATAAATGATTAGAAGCTTCAGTTTTTTCAATACTGGTGCAGTAACTATACCTGACACTGATTATGTAGTCTTCTGTAAGTAACCAGCGAGAACTTTCATTAGGAACCTTTTTCCACTGCCAGCTTGACCACTGATGTATAGTAATATTGGTTTGTATGAAGAACAATCACACTGTTTCCTGTCATGGAGAAATCCATGCTCTATTTTATCTTTAACTTTCCTGTAAGTTTCTTTTTGTTCATTGTTCAGTTGTTCTACTAAGTGTTCGAAATCCACTGTTTCCTCTCTTGCTTGCTGCATTGAAGTCTCCACCTCATTCATGGCTATAGCTGCTTCATTTTGAATAAGTGGTTCTCCAATAGGATCTTGACTCAGTGGTGCAGACCTCTGACTGCTTTGTGAACTTTACTTTGCTATCTCAGCAGCAATAGTTTCTTCCTGTTCAATCTCATCTTTCAAAATTTGCAAGTAGGTTGAAAAGACTGAGCACTCAATGCTGCATTTCACAGCATTGAAAGAGTCTTTGTAACAGTCATAGTGTCCAAGTAAATCTGATTCAGCATGCCATGGCTTGATCAACTTCAAAAATGCCACATAGAAAAATTATTTTCTCTCTGGAGTTTGGCAACTAAGCTTTCAGTGGTTAATTAGATTTCTTTTGTTGTGTCTCACCAAACAACCATCACACCCAGGTATTACATATCTATCTTCTTCTATGTTGTCATTTAGATTTCTTCTATATGTATAGTGTGAAGTACTCAATAGAGACACATGTTTTGAAGATGAGAACTCCTTTTTAGGTAGTATATATCCAGCAAGTTAGTTTTCAAAATATCTCTACTTTCGGGGATAGAATTCTACAAGGTACTCTATTTTTGGGAAAGATTTTAATACAGTATTTCAACTGTTTGCAAGGCCTATGCTTACCCACACATTTCTTCTTGACTTGGAGAACAAACTAACCGAGCTCAACCTGTCTGAGCATTCCTGGGAGACTATTTCCCTGTGGGAAAGCATTTTCAGGCTACCACTGTACAATTTCTTGGAAAGACTGTTTTCTGCTATAATCTCTTCCCACATCTCTTTCATCTCTGTCTTTTCTGATTTTGTTGGATATGAAGTTGTGTAGTGAGCAACAATGATGGAGGTGCCTGCAACAAATTGTAGATCCATATTTGCATTCTACATCACATGATTGTAATCATTGATATACTTGGAAGCATCTGCTTCTCTCAGGTTGTACGTATGTTTGGGTGATTTCCATGTCAGGGTATGTCTGCAGATAAAAAGCTGTTGACTCTTCTTTCTGAGATGACAGGTCATGGGAATACAAAACTACATCTCATGTAAAAGTTTCCCATGCATCTGTATTTTCAATGATACTACTTCCCACATATATGAGTTTGAAACCATAGAACTTGTTGTTTCAAGCCCTTGTCAGCACCATCTTTTGGGATGGCGCATGTCACATAATGTTGTATGAAAGTCAAGGCAGACTCATCAGTATCTGTTCCAAATTTTTGAGCATTTTTTACACATAACAGCATGTGAATCTGAGGAGCAACTCAAGCTCTAGTTACTTGGCAAAGAGGAGGATTAGTTTTGTTGCAGATGAACGCCATCATCGCTTGAAACCTGTGGTTAAAATATTTGCAAACATTTGCAGGGTCCAGCGAACAAAGTTCTCCTGGTGTCTTCAGATTGATGTATTTTATGTTTAAGTTCGCTTCTCGATTGATGCAGATCATCCAATGCATACTCAGCACAACTGAATGTTAGAAACCAAGCTGGTGCTCCTAGGTTTCTCAACATGCATTTCAGCTCACCATGATGACAATACCAATATTTGTTGGTGCTACGCTGGCACGCCTTCAAATTAATCAAGTTGTATTCCAGTTTTTCATTTTTTCCTTGAAATTTGTCAATAAATTCCCTTGCTGTAAGATTTTGCAGATTCACTCCTGTTTTGAGAATGTGGTATACTGCATAAGATAGGCCTGACAATTTGTTCTCAAATGAAAGTTGAAATATATAGGGAATTCACTGGTGAACTCTAGGATCCTATGAGTATAGTCTAGTTGAAATGCACTCAGCTGCTGATAACTGTAGAGGCTTATCATTATATCTACCACCTACTCCAATAGGAAACAGATGCGGAAAACAGCGAGCTTCTAAACTTTTCTCCCACACACTCAAGGGAGCTCCTGCTTTTTCATTTGAAAGAGAGGATACCACGCATAATGCAAGTGAGACACGTTTTCAAAGCATATAGCTTCTCTCTCAGCTAGTCAATAGAAGGAGGATACTGTAGTGTTCATACATTTCTTCCGAACGGGATCGATCCACCTTTTCAATCTGACCTCTTGATGGAAATGTGTCACCTTCCACATGTGTTATATCTTGTAGATCATTTACATTTTTATTATAAATATTATTTTGTACCAGATATAATGTTGCTTTCTTTACTTTACTAGCACCTACTAATGCCTGCATATTTGTTTACTCCTAGTAGGGACACCATTGACTAGAAAAAAAAGGGATTCTTCCAAATCTCTCTGCACCCCTACAGTTTCAATATTTTGCTTGCAATCTAATGGCTAGTATGCAACTTTCCCTTTAAGACCTTTTTGTAACTCTGTTGGAGGTAACTTCCCTGTCTTTGGCTCCATGCGCATTACAGCTTGCAATGAATGTATAGACTGTATCAGAATTGATTCATACACATTTAGACCCTGAAGTTCTTGTGGAATTGCAGCTAGTTCTAACTTGTTATGGACTGATCTAACAGCCATTTAATTATCCTACATTATCGTAACAATACTCACATATAATTTGTTATGTGGAACGCTCAAAGCATTACTCTAAAAATAAATAAGCTGCAAATTCCCACCACTTATCTCTGTTCTCTTCTGCTGTTTTTGTAGACACAATAACATAACGGGTTAGGCTCTTGTAGTGAGTATGTGGACAACAAATACAAACACAGTTTGCTTTTAATTAACAGACTGTGTTAAACTTCATAATCTCTTTTTTAAAGTTATCAACAGTAATGCTTGTCTCCTGTTCTGCTACAGCTACAGATACCAAGCCATCATTTTCCCTACACCCCTCTTGAGGACAAAAGAAATGAAATTGAACATCATCACATACCGTTTCCAGCTCTGCCACTGTACCTTGCAAAAGAACTCTTTTCATTCCTCCTAAACATCAGGCAGGAGTTTTGACATAGTAACGCCTCCTAACTAATGTTTGTATTTTTAAATGATGTACATCTAACATTCTGAAATGAGGTATGGTGCTTTGGCTCACTTTCTTTGATAGATATGCTAGGGAATGTCCCTGTAAATTAGTATACTTCTTGACTTTGCATGGATCTAATTCTTGCAAAAAAATAATTTTTAGTTTTCAGACTTTTGCTGGGGAACTCAAGTAGGAAAGCTCTCAATAAATCAATTGATTCCTGCTGAACACTGCAAATCCTGCTACAATTGCATTTATATATAGGGGACTGTCTACACCTCCCTTCTACCTCTTCAGCTATGACATCCTCTGCATTTGTAACTTCACCTTGTAGTAATAGGAGTACCATCTTACATCTCATAACATTGTCCAGATTCTTCAACTGCATGCACTAATGTCTTCTTTGGAAGTAGCTTTCTTCATTTAAGAAAGGCTCCAGTACTAGAAGAATGTCTCCATTTACCAATAAAAACTTAGGAAAAAGTTAATTCTATTGACAAGTGTTTTTTTTTTGGCTTCTTCTCCTCATACACAACACAATTTTATCCATTGTCTTTATTCTGTTTAGAATAAAAATAAATAGCTTCCTCTTCAGAGCGAACACTTTATTAATTATGTTCTCAACACATTCCTTTTGTCTCACTGCTTCAACTTCTTTTGTATTTTATAGTTATACTTAGATTCTGAATTACTCTACTACGGAACATTCTAATCCTGATTTCTTCAAACTGCTTCTGTATCCTAGTTAAACTCTCTCCTTTCCCCTTGGATTTTTTACTCTTCACATTATGTACTTTTACTTCTTTCTTAGTCGATCTAAAACTTTGGGACATATTTAGAATGAAGTGGTGGAGCGTGGCGTTACCCTCCTTGGCTAAACGCCATGCTCCGCCACTTCTGAAACTCAGCCATATTTACAAAAATATGTTGCAGCCTTGTGTTTACCCCTGTGCTGGCACTAACTTTAGCAGCCTAGCGCCAACGCAGGCACCCTTGCACCTTAGTGCAAGGGTGTCCGTGTTGATGGGAAGATTGTTTATGTGCAGGAGGTGTTCCTTCCTGCACATAAACAATCTTTAAATGGCGTTTTGTCACTGCTATGTGTGCTGCTTAATGCAGCACACATAGAAGTTACAAAAGGTAATTTTAAAAAAAAGATTGTTAATGTGCAGGAAGGGTCACTTTCCTGCACATAAACAATCAATGGCCTGTTGCTGTTTATGTGTGCTGCACAATGCAGCACACATGGAAACAGCAAAAGTAAGGAGACATAATACATTTCTCCTCGTTTCGGCTGTTTATTAGGACCCTGGTCTTAATTTTGGCGCTGCCTCCTGTTCACGCTGCTCTCGCAAATAGGGGGCAGCGTCAAAAAATCAATGGGTGTTGCGATGAAACGCCCACCGTAACACTCATTGTCCTCCCCTTTCACACTAAGTACATCGTGAAAGGGTGCCTTATTTACAAGGCAGCGTTAGGCCACGTAATGTGGCTTAACGCTGCCTTGAAAATAAGGCAAAGCACATATCACCACAGGCATGTCACTAAAATTGACGTTCCTGTGGCAATAGAGGCTTGTAAATATGCCCCTTTGTTTTTTATTTACTTAATTTTCCTCTCTTTCAAGTTCTCCACAGAGTATTGTGAGGTTTTTTGTTCTCTTAGAGCAGCTTTTTTCTCTTTCACCACTTTGTCCTCATTTTGCCCCTTTTGTTTCTCAGTTGTAAGGAGATAGTATCCTTGCTTCTGTTTCTTTCTTCTCTGACTTTTTAATGGCATTGTAGCTGTCCGCTCTCAAGAAGAAATCAATGCCTGAAAAGAAAATAATAACTACATTCATCTTTTCATTATGTACTAAAAGATTACGCATGTTTAGTATTCACCTTCTAAAATAAAAATGTGACTTTTAAAAATATATGTCTCTAAATATGTATGCAAGTGATGTGAACAATACCTCGAAACCAGAGCAAGGGAATAAAGGGGTATGTTCCTGCATACATAAACAGTTACTAAGTACATAAGTAAATGTATAACTCCTTCTATTGACTAGCTGAGAGAGAAGCTATATGCTTTGAAAACGTGTCTCACTTGCATTATGCGTGGTATACTCTATGTAGTACTTGGCATAGAGATCTGCAAATGCATCAGTAACTTACTAAAACTCAAAAGGACATATTTCAATCCTGTGAGCAGAAAGCATCCTTCAGTTATAGCATACCTAAAGCTTCTCTCAGAGGTGAGTTATGAGTACTTAAAAATAGATTTAAAACTTGACAAACAGGTTTTACAGGCCAAGTGAAGGAGACAGTGACAGTATGTAGCCTGAATATTCACTCATAGGCCTCACCCATGTTAAAAGGGGTAAATAGACATAATATCGAAAAATATATATAGAATGGACAGAATATCGAATTCAAAATATAGAATGGACATAATATCGAATGGACATAATATAGTGGTTAATAATATCGAAATGAAGGTAAGTAATATCGATTTTCAAAATATAGAAGTACATAATATAGGCATTAAAAAATATCGAATTTTTAATAATATCGAATTTTTGTAAGTGTTTTGTATGTTAGTATATGAGTTAAAAATGTATATTATTTTTGTAATGTATGTTTAATATTTTTTAAAGTTACTGAAATTTATGTAAAATTATTTTTGCGTAATTTAATTCCGTAGCGGGTTGTGGGTTTATAGGGGAATAGGGTGGGAAGTAATTTAATTATAGTAAATTAAATATTAATTTTTAGGAATTATTAATTATTTTTAATTTAATTTTGCGTTTTAGTTCTGTAGCGGGTTGTGGGTTTATAGGGGAATAGGGTGGGAAGTAATTTAATTGTAATTAAGAAAATATTTATTTGTATTTATTGGTATTGATAAATAATGTATTGTTAATTAATTATTAATTGGTAATTAATTTTTATTAATTGGTAATTACATTTTTATTAATTGATTAATTGATAATTATGTTAATTGTATTAATTTATTATTCGGAGCGGGTTGTGGGTTTATAGGGGAATAAGGTGGGAAGTAATTTAATTGTAATTAAGTAATTATTGAAATTCTTTTTGAGTATTGATTAATTTATTGTTAATTAATTATTAATTGGTAATTTTTTATTACTTATTACATTTTTGGTATTGGAAATTAATTGGTTGTTGATTAATTATTAATAGGTAATTAATTTTTAATAAATAATATTTATTGGTATTTATAATTAATTAATTATTAAATATTTTGTAATTGGTAATTAATTTTAATTAATTTTTTATTGGTATTGATAATTAATTTATTTTTATTTAAATATTAAATCATTACTTTCCCTACTGTTGCACTCACTGGAGTGGGAATAGTAATTTTTACCCCTACGCTATCCAACGCTTTCCCTACTGTTGCAGTCACTGGAGTGGGAATAGTAATTTTTACACCTACGCTATCCAACGCTTTCCTTACTGTTGCACTCTCTGGAGTGGGAATAGTAATTTTTACCCCTACGCTATCCAATGCTTTCCCTACTGTTGCACTCACTGGAGTCGGAATAGTAATTTTACCCCTACGCTATCCAACGCTTTCCCCACTGTTGCACTCTCTGGAGTGGGAATAGTAATTTTTACCCCTATGCTATCCAATGCTTTCCCTACTGTTGCACTTACTGGAGTGGGAATAGTAATTTTACCCTCCCGCTATCCAACGCTTTCCCTACTGTTGCACTCACTGGAGTGGGAATAGTAATTTTACCCTCCCGCTATCCAACGCTTTCCCTACTGTTGCACTCTCTGGAGTGGGAAAAGTAATTTTTACCCCTACGCTATCCAACGCTTTCCCTACTGTTGCACTCACTGGAGTGGGAATAGTAATTTTTACCCCTCCGCTATCCAACGCTTTCCTTACTGTTGCACTCTCTGGAGTGGGAATAGTAATTTTACCCCTACGCTATCCAACGCTTTCCCTACTGTTGCACTCACTGGAGTGGAAATAGTAATTTTTACCCCTACGCTATCCTACGCTAAACATATTGAATATTTTTATTAATATTAAGTTAATATATATATATGTATTAAAAAATAAAAATGTATGTTTATTTTTTTATAACTTACATTAATTATTTATTAATTTTAAGGTTATTTAAGTATTTTTAAGTATGTTTCAGTTAATTATATTTATTATTTTATTAATTTTACATTACTTTTAATACATTTAAAAATTCGATATTTTAACAAACTATGGGGCCCATTACGATACCCGGCGTAAAAAATCCGCCAGGCATGGAAGCGGCAAAAATCCGCCCGCACACACCGTCTGAACACCGACCACGCCATTACGATTACACAAACCGAAAACCGCCATCGGCGGAAAAATCACACAAAATACCGCCCGCCATCGTCCGAGTCGGAGTCAAACCGCCCGCCACGGACGGAAACACGCACGACAACACAAAACCGCCCGCCCTCACGGCCGACACACCGCACGTGAAATTACGATCGCACCGCCATGAGCGCGGGAAAACTACAAATATACCGCCCGCCAGCGCAAACAACGCCGATGAGAATCGACACGGCAGAAGCCATGGCGCCCACGTCCCTGCACAGAAACCATCCGCTCACAAAACCAATAGCACACAACATGGCCAACAAGTCCACACAGCAAGGCACGCACAAATACACAAGCACAGTACACATCCCGAAAACACCCCCCGGACAAACAAAAACTACAAAGGCCAGAACCCCAGACACAACACACCTGAAAACAACAGACCATGAGGACACACCCACATAGGTAAGTACAAAAGCAGCACTCCCACAGACCACAACCCCTTGCAACATTGCAAACCAGAGAGGAGAGGAGAGGACACAGTGACACAGCAAGGACAGCAGCACACCACAGAAACGCACACATCACAACCACCACCACCACCACCACCACCACCAAACACCTGCACCACAAACCCCCTGCACATTACACAACACACACCGCACCAGCACCACAAACACCATGGCACCACAAAGAATGCCCAAGTTCACGCCCATTGAGCTGACGGTCATGGTCGACGAGATCATCAAGGTGCACCCACAAATCTATGGGAACATGGTCCAGCACACACCACTAGCCACCAGAAACAGAATGTGGAACCGGATCGTAGACCAGGTCAATGCAGTCGGGACCCTGCCCAGGAACAGAGGAGAAATAAACAAACGTTGGAATGACGTCAAGAGCCTGGTCAAGAAGAAGGAGGGCAAAAACAGAGAGCTGGCTGCCGTCACTGGCGGAGGGAATCCCGCGCTCTTCAAGACCTTCAAAGCGTGGGAGGAGAAGGTGCGAGTCATAATACATCCGGAGATCCTCGCCGGATTAGCAGGGGAGTGGAGGCTGGTAAGTACAAACTAATGTATACCAGCACACCGCTATGTACTCACATGCACTACCACCATGCCACAGCTCCCAGGGACAAACACCCCCATGTCCAGCACACAATACACAACACATCACACACACATGCAACAGACACCACCACACACAGCCCAAACCGAACAACTGTAAGATACGTGGGGACATGTGTACACTCAGCCAGCCACGTAACCACCAACAGGTCCCCAAATATGCCAGAAGCGCCACAACGAGCACCCACCACACCCATGTGTCCGCCACAGCTGCACTAACCGACAAGTAACAGGTAAGTGGCAGGAACACAAAGTGCAGTGGGTGGGACGGTGGACAGCCCAAGTACAACACACACCAGGCCCCTAGTCCCACAGCACAGCAAGGAGGAGCATCCCCACACCCCACAGCCACGTGTCAGCCACCGCAGTGCACAACGACAGCCGAAAGGCAGACATCACGGTCCACAGCAATCGGTGTCAGTGGGTGTCCAGCCACCCCCACGACCCACAACACCCCCCACCCCCACAGACCTGCAACATGGAGCACCCCCGCTTAGAGCCATGTGGCATCCAGTACAGTGCACGCACGAACAACTTGCAGGTGGGAAACTGGACAGGGCTGGATTACTGGAGGCATGAGGACCGGAACACGACCAACACATGGGACATGTCACGTAGCAGACGAACACGCAGCACCGCCCACCGTCACGAACAAGTGAACAATGTGCACACGGACATGAACAACAGACTCACACCCCACATGACCCATCACAGACATAGCAACACCCAAGGAGCCACGTCTGCATGCACAAGCCACACTGAATATAGTACCACACGGCAGCCACTGTGCAACTCATCACACACAACCGAAACACCATTGAAGTCCTGTCCATGTAGCCCCTACTGCCTGTCAACCACACACCCCACAACTACGCCTATGTAAGACAAACAACACTAGACGCAACAGAGCGGAACAACATAAATGCACACGAACACCACTGAACCCATCAAACACACAGACACACCATGCACATACAACATACCATCCATCCCATCCGTCAGCCCCAGTCTCATGAAAGGCATGTCATCCGCACAGCTGCCACACATACAGCAGTCACGCTAAGATACATGCCCATGACCAACCATGTGCCAGAAGTCAATGAAGCGCACGACACACTGTGAGCAACAACACACAACATGGGCCACACCCCCCGAGCACTGCAGTGATGCACATGGCACAGGGCAGCACGCACACCAAGGAGATGGGACAACTGCAATACGTTGGCTGGCACACAACCATCACTCACTCATAACGATGCGTCCAATGCCATGTCCAGTAATCACAACAGACAGCAAATATGCAGGCCATGTCAAGCATGCACACACCTCAAACCATGCACTGTCATGCTGCCACAACACATGTCACGTTCGGCACCCATGGCTCACAGCATGTACCCCAAAAGCATATCCCCTCCCAAATGCGAATCTGGGGCATGGCCCCCATGTTGCCATATGCGTTCCTAAGCGTTCCATTTGAACCCCAAAAGCATATCCCCTCCCAAATGCGAATCTGGGGCATGGCCCCCATGTTGCCATATGCGTTCCTAAGCGTTCCATTTGAACCCCAAAAGCATATTCCCTCCCAAATGCGAATCTGGGGCATGGCCCCCATGTTGCCATATGCGTTCCTAAGCGTTCCATTTGAACCCCAAAAGCATATTCCCTCCCAAATGCGAATCTGGGGCATGGCCCCCATGTTGCCATATGCGTTCCTAAGCGTTCCATTTGAACCCCAAAAGCATATTCCCTCCCAAATGCGAATCTGGGGCATGGCCCCAATGTTGCCATATGCGTTCCTAAGCGTTCCATTTGAACCCCAAAAGCATATTCCCTCCCAAATGCGAATCTGGGGCATGGCCCCCATGTTGCCATATGCGTTCCTAAGCGTTCCATTTGAACCCCAAAAGCATATTCCCTCCCAAATGCGAATCTGGGGCATGGCCCCATGTTGCCATATGCGTTCCTAAGCGTTCCATTTGAACCCCAAAAGCATATTCCCTCCCAAATGCGAATCTGGGGCATGGCCCCCATGTTGCCATATGCGTCCCTAAGCGTTCCATTTGAACCCCAAAAGCATATTCCCTCCCAAATGCGAATCTGGGGCATGGCCCCCATGTTGCCATATGCGTTCCTAAGCGTTCCATTTGAACCCCAAAAGCATATTCCCTCCCAAATGCGAATCTGGGGCATGGCCCCCATGTTGCCATATGCGTTCCTAAGCGTCCCATCTGAACACCAAAAGCAAAGTACAAACCAGACCCAGGATGGGCCAGGAGCCCGCATACACCAGAGTCACAATAAGTAGGGGCACAGCAACACACCCATCGGCATGGCCAATCCGTCCCATGCCACATGTGCACAGCACACAGTCCCATTGCCAAGCACACACAACTACAAATGCTACAGCCACACACACGCCTCCGGGAAACCCATGTACGAGATTGCACGAACTGTTAATGTCAGACGACAAATACATACTTCGCCAGGTGCAACACAATAACAAATCTCATTCTCTCCACAGGTGACGAACTGCTGGATGCTGGGGATGGAGCCAGCAGCCAGCACAGCCAGCCTACAAGCCCCCAACGAGGACACACGGATGTGGAGGATCTGTCCTCCTCTTCGGACACGGACCACCAAGCAGGCCCATCTGGTGTGGCAGGGCCCAGCCGCTCCCCAGGACCCCTCCTACCCACCAACCCATCATCCAGGGCTGCTGAACATTCCCAGCCCCCTGCTGCCACTGTCGTTGCGGCCACACCCACGGTCATTGCGGCCACTACCACTGCCGCAACCGCCACCATCGCCGCACCGACCACCACCGCCGCCACCACCACCACGTCTTCGCTGGCACCAGCCCCAGCGCAGGTGGTGGCCCGGCCGACTGGATCCACCCTGGGAGCCACAGCGCGGACCGTGGTGAGCAATGTGGCTAGTGGGCAGGCCGGTGGCAGCAGGACTGGTAGGAGGAGCAGGGTCAGGGAAACGCCAGCCTCCCCTGGGAGCCATGCCCTGCCTCAAATGGCCAGAGTCCTTGGGGCCTATGAAGAGGCCCAAGGACAATGGGCCAGGTCAGCTACAGACACGCGTGAGGTGCTGGGGGTGCTGAGGTCCATGGACGCCCGTATGGGCCAAATCGTGGACCTCATGGGCCAGCTGGTGGTGGCGGTGAGGTCACAGCCAGGGACAGCAGCTCCCCTCCGCCACCACCTGCCGGGGCGCAGGGTCGAGCAGCAGTGTCCAGTTCCCCTGCGTCCACAGCCAGTGAGCACACCTCAACCACCAGCATGTCGCAAGCAGGCACCCCCTCGCAAACGTGGAAGGGGCCGTCCGAAGTGGAAACAGATCTCCCGGGAGGACTTCGCACGCTCCAAACGCAAGTGAGGCAGCCAGCCAGCCTTCCTTGACCACCCACTGCATTGACTTGGACTACGATCCCACTCCACACAGCCATCTGGATGGCATGTGTGTGTTGGACTATGGACATAGAACCAGTGGGTACACCCTGAGCATCACGCAGCCATGACCGACAGCTCATTGTCACTGCACGCACCACTTTTGTCATCACCTTACACACAATCACATGTCACAGTTTGAAATAAATGCACCTCTTACACTAACTGCTGTTTGTGCCCTGTGTTTTATTTGTACGGAATACAACGGCCACCTTGGGCGGAAAGGCACCTGATGCGTGGCATGGCAATGGAATCCGGAGGGCCTGTAGGGACCTAGGGGTGGGAGACAGAACAGGAGCACATTCAATGAGTGTGTCACACACCCATCACACAGTACATGTCAACAACTACAAGCAATGTACACACATCGCACAGAGCAATAGGGCACAATGCCACAGCCACCAACAGTGGCATACTACCCTGGCCATGGAGCGTTGACACACAGCACGCAGTGAACAAACGGCCACCCTGACACAGCACACACACACCTGCACAGATACAGCCACATCAGCCGTCGTACATGGACACTCACCGTCAAGTGAAGTAGCGGGCGATGAGCTGCTGCCGCACATTACCAGCTTCCTCCTCTCCGCTGTCCTCCTCACTCGAGCTGTCCTGGTCTGCGGGCTGGGGCCCTGGTTGATCTCCGTCATCCACGATGAGGGGGATCTGCTTCCGAATGGCCAGATTGTGCAGCATGCAGCACGCCACCACTATCCGGCACACCTTCTGTGGGGAGTACGCCAGCGCACCCCCGGTGCGGTCCAGGCACCTGAACCTGGACTTGAGGAGGCCAAAGGTACGCTCGACCACACGTCTGGTCCTCCCATGTGCCTCATTGTAGCGATCGTCTGCTGGGGTGCGAGGATTCCTCAATGGACTGAGCAGCCATGCCCCATTCGGGTACGCAGAGTCACCTGGGTGTGACGGACACAGAGAACCGTTGCTATTCCAACTGGACAGGGGACAGCATCGCACAACCAGCACGCTACACCACTCCACATACTCACCGACAATACAGCCACGATCCTGTTGCATATTGGACATCAGTCGTGGCAAGATGCTGTTGCGCATTATGTGTGCGTCATGGGCCGAGCCTGGGAACTTTGCACACACGTGGGTGATCACCATGTCCGCAAGGCACACCACTTGCACATTCAGGGAGTGCGTGTGCTTCCTGTTGCGGTACAGGTGCTCAGTGGCCTGTGGTGGAACAAGGCCGACATGTGTGCAGTCAATGGCTCCAACGACGTGTGGGATTCTGCCAAGGGCATAGAATGCACCCTTCACTGCCGCCAATTCACGAGCCCTGGGGAAGCGGATGTACCTGTTTCGGTACAGCATCATGGCTGCCAGTACATCCCTCAGCACCTTGCTGAACATGGGCTGGGACATCCCTCCTCCAATGCCCACTGTGTGCTGGAATGACCCAGTGGCGAAGAAATGCATGGCGGCCATCACCTTAGCCGTGGGGGTGACAGCAGTCGGATACACCCTGCGGGGACGGAGATGGGGTTCTAACATGGCACACAGTCGATGCAGGGTTGGCCTGTCCAGCCGAAACTTCCTAATAACCTCTGTATCGTCCATGTCCGCCAGCAATTGGTATGGGCGGTCAATGTTCGGTCTCCGCCTAGGGACAATGGCAGAGGACACATGTCAAAGCAACACAACACATAGCAATTTCGCATACACATCACTGACATGACTGAGCAAGCACATGAGCCACAGCCCAGCTGTCAAGCTGGGACGGCACGGCCACAATACACTTACACAGGTCTCCCAACAATGGCAATGGCTAGTGATACAAACCACTGCCATGTGCATGCACATGGGGATCTAGGCCCCAATGACTTGCGGGGCGTGCTGATGGGGACTGACTGCATATCCGTCAAGCGGCAACGCCACGGCAACATGAATGTCTGCTGAGCATGGAACTGCTTCCGCGGCTGGATGAGTATGGCACACGACGACGACGATGTGGGCACAGGCTGAGCGGCCAAAACAAGTGGGACCTGTGGCACGAGGGGATATGAGACCGTAGTAGGTGTCAGCACTGCACCCTATGTACAGCACTGTACGGATCACACCTCCCGAAACATTGACAGGTGTCCACATTGACAGCCCCATGCCAAGACGGCTGTGTGCTTGCAGTCACACGTCACAGGTGAGAGGTTACATTGCACGTGCCAGGTGGCAGACGTACATAGTGGGAGCTGGCATGTGTGTGCATGTGTCTCCTGTTCAGGATCCACCAGATGGGCGCTGACTCTGTACTGACCATTGGACACAGCATGTTCCGTGGAAGGCTTGTGTGTGTGGGATGGTGGCACTGGATGTGCCTCCGTTGGGTGGGGGGCCATGCACAGGGCGGGTACGTCGATGATTGCGCATTGTTGGTCACGGTGGGTGCACCAACTAAGATGTGTTGCCCTGTGTTAAATTCCTATGTCCGCATGATGATGGACTGTAGATGTGGGCAGACTACACATTGGTCGATGTGCTGTCTATATGCATGTGCCTTCACACCAGGCACAGCTGCCCCTGCACATGTGACCCCTGCTGGACTCGCTGCTGGGTCTGTGGAGCTGATGCACCTTCTGCGCGTGGGGCGGACAGCTCTCCTCACTTCCCTCATTGCGCATGTCATGACTTTGCCGCAGGTGACATGGATCATGGAGGGCCCACATGTACGCGTGGGTAGGCTACACATGATTGTTCACTGGTCGCCACCCCCAGTCAGTGTTTCGAATGGGAAGGTTGTCGTGCTGGTGGTATGTTCGATGTGGCGGATGGGCGGGCCTAGGTGCGGGCTTACATTCCGGACATGGGGGTAGTTGGATTGGCGACTAGTTGCAGTACACACGGGACACGTCTCTTCCTTTCCACATCTGGGTCATCCCTTGTACTAACTGACAGTGATACAGTCATCTTCGCCCCAGCCCTCATGTCCTCCCCTCGCTCCCCCAATATGCATGCTCACCTGCGAGGCTAGCGCTTGCACAGGCAGCCCCAAGCTCGCACCAGAGAGGGCAAGGAGTGTATGTGTGGGTCCAGTTGCACGAGTGGGCTGTCTCAGGGTATGATGTGTGGCGGGACGCCGTCCACCTGCGTGGTGCCCCAAATGGAGACCCGGCCTGCATGGACTATGCATCACAGTCTTCGCCTTCCGGATCCGCCACCTGCGACACCCAGTGGCTGTGGCTGCCCTTGCGGCCAGGCCGCGTCCGTCTGTGGCTGATGGCCCACACATTCACTCTTTGGCCTCTCTGGGGAGGGCTCGGGGTGGTGGCGCACGCGCTTGCACTTAGTCGCAATGGCATGTGGCGTGGTTGGTATGATGGGCAATGGATGGGATGGTGCGAGCCACCTCCCGTGACGTCAGTGCTGCTCGTGCTGTGGTGCGTCCCCCTACACTTCCATTTGACTTGTGCCATGCTAGACGTTGAGGTTCTATTGCCTGCGTGATATGACCAGGAGGAGCGCGAGGAGACCTCTCACACACCATGCTCCACTGCCATCCCGTGCCCTGTATCGCCTGTGCGGATTGACTATGTTGGGGTTACACCTGGTCGACTGGGGCTGTGTGTGCCTTGTCAAGGGGCATGGCGGGCGCACAACAGGATCCAGCTTGTCCACAGAGGGTGGGCTGAGGTGCGCCTGGTACCGCTTTGTACGTGTGCCCGGCTGCTGTGCACACACGTGTTCACTCCCCCCGACAGGTGTCCTCTCACAATGCCCAGGGAAGCGGTGGTGTACTGTTCATGACCCCTCCCAACACGGCGTGCTCCAACTTGGCATGTGCGCATCTACCCGTCACACCCACCCACCTGAGCACTGCGTCCATACGACTTCACACGACACATGTGTGTCTTCCACAGTTGTGCTACTCATTTGCGTTGACATCCAATACCAGTGGACTACATGGTCATGTCACGACTGCCGTGTACTTCACATACTCTCATCCTCTCTCATTCGTACTTGTGAAATGAGTCAGCGGAGACAGTTTTGGTTTCAAACATTATATTGAGTCTTCTGTCCTCTGTGATGCAGTATAGTGGACACTACTGGCAGCGGAATACATGTTGAGGATATACTGAGCATGATTGCAAATGGGATAGGGTGTGGGGTTACATGTGATTGGCTGTTGCATGTGGGATGTGGGCTTCAGAGTGACATCTGCTTGGCCAAGGCTGTGCTAATGTACATTTACGTATAGCTGCGGAGCTGCGGACTTTGACACAGACGGTATACATGTAGCCTACCAGACCGCTTGGCATCATGGGCACAGTCCATCTCAGTTCCATGTGACAGGTTTGCTGCGGTTGTTCCTCATGCACGCGTGCATGTGAGATGACATCAGGGCATGTGCTTGCGTGCATGCAGCGGCGTGCCACTTGTTGTTGCACTGTGGTGGTTACTGGACATGTCACAGTCACTGGGGTCGTGTTGTTGTTGTATGCACTTGTCGTCCATGCAAAGGTCCTGGTATGGGATTCCCGGGGCGGGGGTGGGAGGGGTGCAGCACCCACAGACTCCAGGCGACCTATTCATGTCCACTGAGCGGTGTGTGTGTCCATGTGCGCTGGATCCATGTCGTGTCCTGGTTGTTCGTGCAGTTCCGTCCATGTGGGTGCGATACACAGAGCCCATGCCACTGCCTCCCACGATGCATGCGGTGTTCCTGGATGTGATGGGGAACAGTGTGCATGTCCCGGTCATATCCGATGTCATGGCGATGTCGTTGATGGTGTGGTTACAGTTGCCGGTCGTTTGGTATGGCTGTTGTGGTGGTGACTGGCCAGTCCGTGCGGAAGCTAAGCATGGGTGCGGGGTTGGACATCATAGGTCAATCGGGGAACCTGCGTTGTGGTCCGACGAATTTACAGGTTGTCAGGTATGCGATGCCGCCCAGCAGGGCTTCCATGTCATTGGTGGTGTACATGTTTGCCAGCCAATGTAGCGGATGGTGGCTGTCAAGGTGTTGTTCGTAAGTTGTCCCTTGGAGGACCATGATGGGGCATGCTGGGTGACATTCGATGTAGCTGTTCTCGATGATCCGTCGTGTGGAGGCACAGTGGTCCCATTTCAGTGCGGGTGCGATGTTGGCCACATACGCCATGCCCCCATAGGCAGAGCAGGCCCTGTCGTGTGCGTCCAGAGGGAGGAGTAGTGGTAGCAGGTCCGCCTTCAGACATGCCGGGTTGGAGAGGCATATCTCCACGGGATGCTGGTAGGGACACCTCCGACAGTAGAAGACGGGCATGACGCAGCTGAACAATGTGATGCGGTAAGTCAGTCGGTAACTTACGTTCAGCAGGGACAGGAGATCGCATCCCAATATATGAAACAGGTTGGTTTTGTACAGCTTGAGCTGTTCGGCGTAGTTGGGTAGGTGTGTTGCGGTTGCCATTTCGCAGCGGTGCGTTGTGGTGGCGTGCTCCGGCTGTGTGTGCAGTCTGCAATGTGCACGCTCCGAGGTTGCTGTGAGCTCTGTGTAGTCGTAGGGAGACAGGACTTGTGTTCTGTTGGCTTGTTTGGAGGACACGGGCCCTCATCCCACATGCTTCTCAGACAGTTCAAGGTCAGTGATGTGTGACTCCTTCCAATTAACTTGCATGTGGCCGACATGGGGGAGTGTTTTCTTCTTTCTTCCCCGTCCGTTGTGTGCTTCTGTGATATGCGCTATCTGCCCTGTGGTCGGTCTCCTCGGCATGCCTGTGTTGGTCTATTCTTGGACAATGGCTGTATTCACCGGCTTCTGTCGTAGGGCTGTGGTTTCGGAGTTGGAATGGAAGGTCATTCAGTGCTGTCTGCTCTCCCTTCTGTGGGCGGCAGGCTGCCTTTCCGCTCTGCGTTGGGCCTTGTGTGTGAATGTTATTCTTGGGCCACCTGTTGTCGGTCCCCGGGCTCTTTGGTGTTCCGTTTTATATGTCTTGTTCATATGTGCAGGGTGGTATGGGTGTTTCAGTGTGGTACTGGCGTTCCTCTTCCCGAAGGGGCCCTGCTTCTCCTAGTTGGTGTTGCCGCCGCTGTGTGCTACGCCATGTTTGTTACACTGGGGTGTGTCCTGCTGTTGCGTGACTTCACTGACATGTGTGCGTCGGTTGTGTGGCGTTGGGTGTTGTCCGTGAATTGGGCGTTGGGGACATGTCTGTGGCAGGCCTGTCACGTGTCATGTGCGTTCGGGGTGGGGCTGATGTGTGTGCTGCTTGGTTGTGTCCCTGTGTCTGTGTGCGACGCATGCATGGCGCTGCGGTTGGCCTCTGCGTTGTGCGCATGTGTGGCGGCGTCATCGCCGCTTTGGGGCCGTGACGGGGTGGTTGGTTCCTAGTCCCAGGTGGTGTGTACACATGTGTTACGCGATGTTACGATTTGGCCTGTGTGTCATATGTGGATGCAATGGTGGATGTGTAGTGTACACGCGCTGGTGGGGGTTGTCCGCTTTTTCCGCCCTTGCACTGTGTGCGCTGTTTGCGTGCACTTGTTGTGTGTGTGCCTACCTGCGTCTCCGCGGTACGTTGCGTCCTTGGTGGTGCATCAGCAGGAGCATGGGGAGGGCCTGCAGTGCTGGATTCATGCTCGGGGAGCCGCTTCTTCGTTGTCCGTGCTCGGCGTCCGTGTTACCGCTTCGGTTTGTCGTACGGTATCTCTTGGCCGTGGGAGCCGTTTGTTTGCGGCATCGTAATTTATACGCCGGGCGGGACGTGTTTCGCCGGACGGTGTGTGTCAGTTAGGCTGCGCCGCTACGTGTACGGGCGCACTTTGATGGCGGACGGTGTTGCTGGCTTGCCGGCGGTGTTTGGCCTACTTTTCGCATCGTAATTGGGCGGGCGTGTGGACTGCTGCGTGCCGGCGGTAACTGGTGGTTTTTGCATCCGCCAGCACGGCGGTTGTGCTTCCGCCCGCCATCGTAATGAGCCCCTATATTATTTACAAACTATATTTTGGATTCGATATTTTTGTACTTACCTGTTTGTAGATAGGAATTCGATATTTTGGCATTCTATATTTTATCCACTATATTTTGGCAGGTCGATATTTTTGCATTCTATATTCTGTCAGTGATCCGTTAAAAGGACTGTTTGTCTGGGTGGATGACGAGCTTTTGTTACTAGTTGCCTACATATTTGAGTGAGTGTAGAAACCCACCTATTGCAGTGCCATAACATATTTAAGTAAATGTGTCTGTTTTAGTACCTCAATGGCTCCCTAAATGGTTATGTAAGTGGTCTGAAAAATACTTTACTGCTTGTGATAGAGATTAGACAGGTATGCAGGTGTGTTTGTAACTGCCATTGACAGTAGTGCATTCATAAGTAGTGTCTGAGTATGTGTGTGAATGTATAAGTCCCTCTATCACTCTGTGACTGGGTAAGGGAGATGATGTATGTTTTGTAAGCATGTGTGTCAGTTGAATTATGGGTGGTATAGTCTATGTAGTGCTTTGCATAGAGGTCTGCAAGTGCATGAGTCACTAAAACTGAAATGGATATCTCACAATATTTTAAGCATACAGCGGTGAGATTTATGTCATACCTACGGCGTATCTCAGAGGTTTTAAGGCTTGTCAAATGCCTATTACATCCCAAGTGAAGCTGAGAGCGAGACTGCACAAACATGGTCTGCACTAGTAGGCCTGACCCAGGTTTAAAGGACTATTTTTCTGGAAGGATGACAAACTTGTGTCACTATTTGCCTACATATCTGAGTGAGTGTAGGACTACACATATGACACTTCCATGAGATGTTGAAGTAAATATGGTGATATTTTACTGTCTGGTTTAGTTACTCTATGGCTCTCTTAATGTGTACATAAGTGGCTGGACAAATACCTCAGTTCCTCTGTTGGGGAATAGTGGGGTATGTAGGTGTGTCTATAACTGCTTTTGACAATACTGCATTCATAAGCAGTTTCTGAATATGTGAGTGAATGTATAAGTCCCTCTATCACTTTGCGATTGGGTGAGAGAGATGCTCTCTGCTTTGGAAACATGGATGTCATTTGCATTATGGGTTGTATACTCTATGTAGCGCTTGGCATAGAGGTCTGCAAATGCATCAGTAACTTATTAAAACCTCAAAAAGATACATCTGAATCCTGTGAGCATAAAGCATCCTTCCTTTATAACATACCTGCAGCATCACTCAGAGGTTAGTTATGTGTGCTGAAACGTAGATTTAAGACTTGACAAACAGGTTTTACATGCCGAGTGACGGTTGCAGTGACAGTACATAGCTAAGGTCTATACTACTAGGCCTCACCCATGTTAAAAGGAGTGTTTGTCTGGATGGATGACCAGCTTGTGTCACTAGTTCCGTACATATCCTAGGGGGTGTAGAAACCCACCTATAGCAGTGCTATAACGTGTTTAAGCAAATGTGCCTGTATGCGACTGTCTGTTATGGTAACTCTATGGCCCTCTAAATGTGTATGTAAGTGCCTGAATGAATACCTCAGTGCCTGTGTTTGGGATTAGAGAGGTATGTAGGTGTGTCTGCAACTGCATTTGATAGTACTGCATGCATAAGCAGTTTCTGAGTACGCGAGTGAATGTATAAGTCCCTCTGTCACTCTGTGACTGAGTGAGAGAGAGGCTCTGTGCTTTGGAAACATGTATATCAGTTGTATTATGAGTGATATTCTCTATCTAGTGCATGGCATAGAGTTCTACAAGTGCATCAGTAACTTACTAAAACTCAAAAGGACATTTCTCAATCCTGTGAGCACAAAACATTCTTGCCTTATAACATATTTACACTATATCTCAGATGTTATTTATGTGTTCTAAAACGTACATTTAAGACTTGACAAACATATTTTACATGCCAAGTGAATCTGGTGACAGTGTACAGTTTAGATCTTCACTAAATGGTCTGACATATGTTTAAAGGACTATTTGTCCGAATGGATGACAAGGATGTGTCACTACTTGCCTACATATCTGAGTGAGTGTAGGAACCCACCTATAGCAGTGCCATGAGATGTTTAAGTAAATGTGCTGGTATGTAACTGTCTGTTTTAGTACCTCAATGCCTCTCTAAATGTGTGTATAAGTAGTAGACGAATACCTCAATGCCTCTCTTAGGGAATAGTGGAGTATGTAAGTGTCTGTGTAAGTGCCTTTGATACAGGTGCATGTATAAGCAGTTTCTGAGTATGTGAATGAATGTATAACTTCCTTTGTAGCTCTGTGAATGGCTGAGAGAGAAGCTCTATGCGTTGGAAACACGTATGTCAGTTGCATTATGAGCAGTGTACTCTATGTAGTTCTTGGCATAGGCGTCTGCAAGTGCATCAGTAACTTACTAAAACTCAAAAGGACATTTCTCTTTTAAGCACAAAGGACTGTGCTTTATAGCATACCTACAGTGTATCTGAGATGTGAGTTATATGTACTAAAACATGGATTTAAGATTTGACAAATGACTTTGACATGCTAAGTGAACCTGACAGTGAGAGTGCATGGACAGAGTCTGCACTAGTAGGCCTGACCCATGGTTAAACACTGCATTTTTAACTATGCCTAGCACTCTCATATAGTACATGTAACTCAGTATTAGTTTAAAGGGCATGTGTTACAATCTATGAACATGTAAACCTGCTCTTTAATTTGCCAACACCTACCCTGAAGGCTATCTAATACCTACCTGTCAAGTTTCACAGAATCATGTGTTTTGTACACTTACAGTGCATGTTTTTTCCTTTCAATTCTGAATCTTATAGTCCTCTTTTAAAATCAAATAAATAGGACTACAATATGTATAGAACTATAAAACTTGGCTTATCTTCTAATACATTGTTAAGTATAAGTTTAACCCTTAACAAGCAGCTTTGTATCTACCAACCATAACATGCACTAAAACAGCAAATGTACAATATTTAGTTCCAGGGCAAAACTTCATGCACTATCTTCTCACTTGGCTACTCTGCACCACAGACAATCTGTTACATACTGACACACTGAGAAAGCATCTTATTCACCTATTAAAAAATATATAAAAGCAATCACACTAACTCTCTTAGATCATCTCATGTACTTTCAACCCTTTTCTATATAATTCATACTCACTTTTGTCAACCCCACATACACATATTCCTTCTCAATCAATTGTTTTTTCAAAATACAATGTAATTCCCATACCTGAAAATTGTTTGTTGGTGAATTTGATTGTTTTGCTCTTATTTGATAGATTCAATACTCTCAGGAAATGGCAAAACTAAGCATAAGAATGGCAACCACTCTCATAGAAAGCAACCATTAATGGCAACCTTTTCAATTTTGCACTTTCTGATAGTGCAGAAGGCGGCAAATAAAAACATATCTTTCATTTTTATTTTTATTTTGTAACTCCACTTCTGAATGGTTAATATGTGTTAACCCTTTCACACACTTTTATAAGGAAGCCCAATATGGATGGGTATTTGTGCTTAGTTCCAAATCATTTGTGATTGCCGCAATGAATTTACCCAAAAAATGGGACTCCCAAAAAATATTTAGCTTGGTAGTTTTATGACTTTAAGAATACAATACACTTTATTAGCAAGCCTTCCCTAGGATATGTAATCCTTGTTACGCAACAATCAGTCTAACGACCTCTAATTTTTAAAACACAGCGCTTTCTCCTTAACATCTTTTCCCCAGTAAACTCTCATCTCAGTCTCCATAGCAACCCACTAGGACCAGCAGGTTACAGGTTTGCAGCATATTCTAGAAGGACCACACTAGTTACAAAATGACCTGCAGCAGGTGTGGTTTACTGCACAGAATAAAAAGCATACCTAAGCCTGCATTACACGTTCTTCTTTTTACTGCAGCCAAAAATAAATCTAGTTACGTAAGCTTTCAAGGCATTATCTAATTTTATTCTCCTGCATATTCACAGCATCCAATCAACTATGTTTTTTAAAAACCAGACACTCCTCCATTTTAACTGCCTGTCATTTTCCAAACTGTCTCATACAGCTACAGTCTTTTCCAGCCTGCTACTGATGCTTCACTTCAACATAGTTAGAGTGTGGATTGTGGGCCACAGCTATGTCTTTTGGGCTAGAGAGTTTTCTAGAAAGAATGGTATTGATAGGGACTTGGGTTTGGCTAATGTGGACATTACTTGGATTGGCCAGAGAGGGTTGAAATGGCATCAATTGCTGCAGTTGGTTAAAAGCATTGTGGATTCCCTACCCCCTGACCATATGATTGTGCACTGTGGAGGCAATGAACTCGATACACTGACTGGGATGGGACTGAAAATACTAATACCTGTGCACAAATAATGACACTTTTCCCCCACAGTGTTTTAGTGTACTCCAAAATATGCCAAAGGAAGAAATGGAAGTGCTCTTATCAATTCTTTCCACAGGTTGACAAAGCCAGGAAACATGTTAATAAAACAGTTTATGCCTGCCTCAGATACCATAGCAAGGGCCCTGTCTACAACAGCAACCTGCATTTTGACATGCCTGGAATCTATAGAAGTGATGGAGATCACTTCACAGACGTAAGCAGCAGCTTGATTCTCAGCAACATGAAACTCTGTATCCACCCTTATGTGTAGCTGTCATATACACACAATGAACAAAAAGGCGTATCTCAGGGCCACCCTACTGCTCAAAGTGTTGTTTAGTTTCTTTATAACAAACTTTTTTTTCAACTGTTTATAATATTTGCAACGTCACGATATTCATGAATACGTCCTGAATACGCAAAACAAAAACTGACAAAATAGCCTGCAGTACATTCAAAATTCATGACTATATAATTGATTGTGACCATTACACTAGATACATTGCTATCTAAATAACTATATAAAACCATGTATGAGTCTTCGAATGAGTCTATGACAGCGTGCATGTGTGCTTGATTAGTGGCTTTGACTTGGTGAGTGAGTTGATCTATGAGTGGGTCTATGAGTGTCTAAGTGAGTCTGTGAGTGGGTGCACGAGTGTCTGACTGGGTCTGTGAGTGGGTGCATGAGTATCTGAGTGGGTCTGTGAGTGAGTCTGTGAGTGTCTGATTGAGTCTGTGAGTGGGTGCATGAGTCTGTAAGTTGCTCTGTGAGTGGGTGTATGAGTCTCTGTGTGGGTCTATGAGTGGGTGTGTGAGTCTATGAGTGGGTGTGTGACTGGATGCATAAGTATCTGAGTGGTTCAGTGAATGGGTGAATTAATCTCTGAGTGGGTCAGTGAGTGGGTGCATGGCTGAGTGGGTGTGTAAATCTCTAAGTGCATCTGTGAGGCAGTGCATGAGTCTCTGCGTGATCTGTGAGTGGGTACATGAGTCTCTGAGTGTATCTATGAGTGGATGCATACTTGTATCAGTGGTTCTGTGAGTGGGTGCATGAGTCCGTTAGTGCCTGTATGAATCTCTGAGTGGGTCTGTTAATGGGTGCATAATTCTCTGAGTGGGTCTGTAAGTGGGTGCATAACTCCCTGAGCGGGTCTGAGTGGGTGTGTGAGTCTCTGAGTGGGTCTGTGAGTGGGTGCATAAGTATGTGAGTGGGTCTGTGAGTGAGTGCATGGGTATCTGAGTGTGACTGTCAGTGGGTGTGTGAGACCTGAGTGGGTCTGTCAGTGGGTGCATGAGATTCTAAGTGTATCTGTCAGTGGGTGCATGAGTCTCTGAGTGCATCTGTCAGTGGGTGCATGAATCTCTGAATCCATCTGTGAGTGGGTGTATCAGTATATCATTGGTTCTCTAAGTTGGTGCAAGAGCCTTTCTGTGGGTCTGTGAGTGTTTACATAAGTCTCTCAATGGATCTGTGAATGGGTGCATTTCATTTGAAAGAGTCTAAGAATGGGTTCATGAGTCTCTGAGTAGGTCTGTGTGTGGGTGCATAAGTCCATGAGTGGGTCTGCGAGTGGGTGCATGAGTATCTGGCTGGGTATGTGAGTGGGTGCATGAATCTCTGAGTGGGTCTCTGACTGAGAGGATGAATTCCTGAGTGAGACTGCGAGTGGGTGGATGAATTAATGAGTGAGACTATGAGTGGGTGTGTAAGTGTATCAGTGTGTCTGTGAGTGGGTGTATGAGTCTCTGAGTGGATCTGTGAGTGGGTGCATGAGTCTCTGAGTGGGTATGTAAGTGGGTACGTGACTATTTGACTGAGTCTCTAAATGGGTGCATGGATCTCTGAGTAGGTACATGAGTCTCTGAATGGGCCTGTCAGTGGCTGCATGAGTGTCTCACTGGGTCTGCCGGTGGCTGCAAGAGTACCTGAGTGCATCTGTGAGGGAGTGCATAATTGTCTTAGTTGCTCTGTGAGTGGTTATGTGACTGAGTAAGTCTGTGAGTGGGTGCATGAGTCTGTGAGTGAGTCTGTGAGTGGGTATATGAATCTCTGAATGGGTCTGTGAGTGGGTGTGTGGGGTGTCCGAGTAGGGTTGTGACTGGATGCACAAGTCTATGAGTGGGTCTGTGAATGGGAGCATGAATCTCTGAGTGGGTCTGTGAGTGGGTGCATGAGTGGGCCTGTGAGTGGATGCGTGAGCCCCTAAGTGTATTTATGAGTGGGTGCATGAGTATCTGAGTGCATCTATGAGTGGGTGCATGAGTCTCTGACTGCGTCTGTGACTCGGTGTGTGACTATCTTGGTGGGTCTGTGAGTGGATGTATTAATATATCTGATTGGATCTAAGAGTGGGTGCATGAGTCTCTGAGTGGGTCTGTGAGTGAGTGGATAAATTCCTGGGTGTATAACTCCACCCACAGGCTCCGACCTGTGTCTCATCCCTGGTGATCAAGTGGTAGAGCGCCACTGCTCTGCTACTGGGCTGCCCTTCTGTCTCTCTTTTTTTGTGCTTTTTCTGCCTCTTTTTGTCTTTTTTCTGCTTCTGCCTTTTTTCTGCTTTTTGCCTTTTTTCCTGTCCCTTTTTTATACTTTTTCTTTTGCTTCGCCACCCTAGCCACTGCGATTCCCTATGGCCCGCCCCCCTCCAGTGACACTTTCCTGCTCCCAGCGTTTCCTGCCTCCCAGCTGTCCAGCCCCCCCATACACTACTTAATGGCAGCTGCTGCACGGCTGCGCCGCTGGTGCTCTAAAGGCATGCCTAAGGCAAGACAGCCTGCGCCCGTCCTTACCTGGACCATGCCCAGCACTATGGACCCAGGTTCTCGGACCTCCCACCGATATGATGCCAGCACCCTCCTCACCCTCACCACAGGACACCATGCCGCCTGCCAGCTCACATCACCAAAGGACCCTTCTCCTACGGAAACTGCAGCTACACCCTCGCCCACCTCCACATGCCAGCCCATCTAACCACCCAGCTGACCAACAGAGCACCCGACCAGTTCAGCTGCATCCTCCTCAACATGCACTCCCTTCACAAACACACCACAGAAATCTGGGACCTCCTCAATGTTGCCTCTCCTGACATCGCCTTTCTCATGGAAACCTGGACTAACCTCACCTCTGGCCTGGGCCACCGCCATCCCCGACAGCTACAAAATCACCCACAAGGACTGTGCCAACCGACCAGCAGGAGGCATTGCCATCATCGACAAGAACACTTTCCGCCTGACCACTTATTCGGACAGCTGAACGACAACCATGGAACACCTCCACTTCCAGATCCTGACCAACACCACCCTCTGTGGCACCCTCGATTACAGGCCTCCCGGCCCCTACCAGCCCTTCACCAACACCATAGTTGACCTCATCGCACCCCAGACTCTCGCATCCACAGATTACATCCTACTCAGTGACCTCAACTTTCGACTGGACAACCCCATTGACCAGAACACAGCATCCCTTCTGGAGAACCTCGCCAATATCAGACTCAAGCAGCTAGTCACTGCTCTGGCCCACTCAGTGGGACACATGCTCGACCCCGTCTTCCCCACCAATGGAAACATCACCTACAGCCACACCACCGAACTCCACTGGACCAACCACCACTGCATGTACTTCACCCACACCACACGCACCATACACCACAACCCTCACCGCCACCCCATTGTAGCTGGAACAAGGTCACCCAAGAACATCTCACTGCCTTCCTCCGCACTGCCACACCACCGACATCAGCAGATTGTAACACCTTAGCACGCAACCTCCACTGATGGATCTCCAACTGCGCCAATACTCTGGCACCCCTCAAGAAGGCCCCCGGCAAGCAACACTCCAAGAAAGCCAGCTAGTTCACTCTCACCCTCCACGACTCCAGATGCACCTGTAGACAACTTGAGAAGAGATGGAGGAACAACAAAACTCCAGAAATCCACGCAACCTTCAAAACCGCTGTCAACTCATACCACCTACTCCTCAAAACCACAAAGAAAATGATCCTCCAAAGCAGAATCAATGGCAACACACACAACAGCAAAGAAATCTTCACCATCATCAAGGAGTTTGCCAGGCCCAACAGCAAGACCACAGATGTCCCACCCTCCCAAGACCTCTGCAAAAACTTGGCACCTTTTTCCACCACAAGATCAGGCCGATCTACAACAGCTTCGACACCCAAGACCGTCCCACCACGCCGAAACCACTGCACGCAACCACACCACACCCCAACAGATCTTCCTCAACTGGATTCCGCTCACCACAGACGACACACTCAAGACCATGAGGAGCATCCACACCGGAGCCCCCTTGGACACTTGCCAGTATCACATCTTCCATAGAGCAGCCACCTTCATCACCCCCGACCTTAACCACACCATCAGCTGCTCCATCAAGACTGCCATGACTGGAAACATACCGAGATCAACCACTTGCTAAAGAAGATATTGCTGACCCGACAGACCTCAAGAACTTCAGACCCATTTCCCTACTCAACTTCCCAGCCAAGGTCTCTTTGTTAATCGAATGGAACCACTTCCTGGACATCACCCAATCCGGCTTCCAGAGCAACCACAGCACTGAGACCGCACTCCTCACCATCACCGATGACATCCGCTCCCTCCTCGACCAAGGTGAAACCACAGCGCTCATCCTACTGGGCCTACTCTTGGCCACCTTTGAAACCGTCTCACACCGCACCCTAATCATGAGACTCCATGATGCAGGCATCCGCAACAAGGCTCTGAACTGGATCCACTCCTTCCTTACCAGCCGAACACAGCGAGTCAGACTACCTCCAGTCCTCTCATAACCTACAGAGATCAGCAGCAGAATGCCCCAGGGCTCCTCCCTGAGCCCCAACCTCTTCAACATCTACATGGCCCTCCTCGCTGCCATCTTCAGGAACCATGAACTCAATATTGTCTCCTACGCCAATGACACCCAGCTGATCCTCTCCCTCACCAATGAACCCACAGCCACCAGAATCAACGTCCACAGCAGGATAAAGGCCGTTGCCACATGGATGAAAGATGCCTCAAGCTCAACTCGGACAAGACCGAAGTACTCATCCTGGGACCCAACCCCTCAGCCTGAGACAACTCCTCATGGCCCACCGCACTGGAAACCCCACCACCCCCATGGACCATGTATATAACCTTGGCATCATACTGGACTCCTCGCTCACAATGAACCGCCAGATCAACGCCATATCCTTATTTTGCTTCCACATGCTCCACCAGCTTCGAAAGACATTCAGATGGATCCCCACAGAACCCAGAAAAATGGTCACCCATGCACTCATCACCAGCAGACTCGACTACGGCAATGCACACTACGCCGGTGTCACCCAGAAACTCCTCAAGAAACTTTAGAACGTTCAAAACACCATAACCAGACTGGTCCTCAACAACCCCCCCACCAAAGCCACATCACCGAACACCTCAGAGAACTCCAGTGGCTCACAGTTAACAAAATAATTATCTTCAAGATCCTCACATATGCAAAGCTCTCCACGAATCAGGACTAGCATATCTGAACCACTGCCTATCATTCCATATAGCAGCCAGACACCTTCGCTCTGCCCAACTGGCCCTGGCCACCATCCCACGGATCCATAAGACCAAAACCGGAGGAAGATCCTTCTCGCACCGCCAAGACCTGGAACACCCTGCCTCTCCATCTCAGGCAATCCCCGTCACTGACCCAATTTAGGAAGGATCTCAAGAACTGGCTCTTCGAATGAACCCCTGCGCCCATACAGATCAGCAGGCTCCACCTCAGTGCCTTGACAGTAGACCCTTACGGGTGAGTAGCCGTACTATACAAACCTCTGATTGATTCAGTGATTGATTGAGTATGTACATGAATCTGTTTTTGTGATTCTGTGACAAACTGTATGAGTCTCTCAGTTGGTCTGTCAGTGGGTGCATGAGTCTGTCAATGGGTGCATGATGCCCTGATTGAGTCTGTGAGTGGATGCATGAGTCTGTGAGTGCGTCTGTGAGTGGGTGCATAAGTGGGACTGCCAGTGAGTGTGTGAGTCCTGTGTGGGTCTGTCAGTGGGTGCATGATTCTCTAAGTACATCTGTGAGAGGGTGCATGAGTGGAGGATGCTGGCTCTCTAAATAGTGCACTAAAATGAGGTACGCTGTACAGAGTCCTGTGAGACCTATATTGGTATAAAAGAGGCAAAAGTAGATAATACTAACGCTCTATTTGTGGTAGTGTGGGCAAGCAGTTATGCTAGTGGGCAGTGCTAAGCATTTGTTGTACTCACAGAGGCAGTAAATGCCACACACACTCAAGAATACATTTGTAAAAATTTGCAAAAATAACATTGATTTTATTATAATTGTTCAGACCAAGAGCTTAATTCTAAGGTAAGTACTTTTTAAGTTATTAATTTTTAGAGTTCTCAAAAGAAATCACTGTTGTGCACAATTACGCACAATAGAAGTCAGTGGGAGAAAATAGGAAAAAGCATAGAAAATCACACAGTGGGTTAACAAGGTTCACCTTCTGGATTTGGGTAAGTAGCAAGGCCAGGTCCAATGTTCCAGCAGCAGAAGTTCGGGAGCATCCCAGATTTGGCCGGGAGTGGGGTGCTAAGGTCGTTCGAAGCAGGTTCTATGAAGAAGGGGGCACCTCAAAAAACACACTGCACAGGTGGAACTTAAAGATAAGACCGGGGGTTCCACTCAAGGGAGCAGATTGCAAGGGCCTCAGGACCACAGGAGCACAGATGGTTTGTTGTTACCCTGGCCGGGCAGGCTGGGTGCAGAGCATATGGACAGCCAAGCGCTGTGCGTCAAGATATCCTTGCGGTGAGGGGCAGGCAGATTGCAGGGATGATTTCGGGACAGCTGGGCCACTCACCGAATGAGTCTTAGGGGTTTCAAAGTCCCTCGATGGGTGTCTGTGTCCTGGATATTTGGAGTCAGGATTGGACTCTTTCTTCTCAGTCTTCGGTGAATAGGGGTCCAGTACACTGTGTATTGGCACGGCATGGCTCCGGTAGGTCCTGGTGTCCTTTCACTTGGTAGGGTGATAGATCTGACCCTTCGCAGCTGATACACCTCTTCTTGCTTGTGTGCTGCATCAGAGTCGCCGGGGAGAAGCAGATCGGTGAACCGGACTTCATGGTTCGGTGCCTGCAAGGTTCAGGGGCATAGCTCCCCTACTCCAAGGATGTTCTCTGAAATTTGTTGAAGGCTGGAGGTGCTCCGGAGTTCTTGGAGGCCTCACAGTTGCAGGACGAGAAAGCATACTGTGATGGTTGAGTCCTGGAAGCAGCCAGCAGGGTTTGGAGCCAAATCTTCTGCAGCAGGTCGTCCGTTCTCGGGTCAGCAGCTCTTCTTTGTCCATTGCTCTTCTTAGGTCCGTTGAAACTAAGCTCAGGGTGCAGGGATGCCACTTAAATACTAAATTTAGGGGTATTAAAGGGGAAGACAGGTAGTAGCCAATTGCCTACTTACCTTTAGGGTGGCTACACCTTCTAAGTGACCACTTCTTGTGGGAAGGGGCACTACCCTGACCCTAATTAGCTGATTCCCCCTCAAACCAGTCCATGTGAGTGGGTCTGTGAATAGGTGCATGAATCTCTGAGTGGGTCAGTGAGTGGGTGCATGTCTGAGTGGGTCTGTGAGTGGATATCTGAGTGGGTGCATGAGTCTCTGTGGGTCTGTGAGTGAATGCATAATTCTCTGTGTGGATCTGAGAGTGGGTGAATGAGTCTCTGAGTGCATCTGTGAGTGGGTGCATAACTGTATCAGTGGGTCTAAGAGTGGGTGCATGAGTCTCCCTATGTTTCTGTGACAGCCTGTTTGAATCTCTGAGTGGGTCTATTAGTGGGTGCATGAGTCTTTGATTGGGTCTGTGAGTGGGTGCATAACTCCCTGAGTGGGTCTGTGAGTGGGTGCATGAGTCTCTGAGTGGGTATGTAAGTGGGAGCATAAGTTTGTGAATGGGTCTGTGAGTGAGTGCATGGATCTCTGAGTGGGACTTCTGAGTGGAACTATTAGTGGGAGTGTTAGTCCGTCTGTGAGCGGGTGCATTATTCTCTGAGTCCATCTGTGAATGGGAGTGGGAGTATCTGAGTGGCTCACTGAGTGGTGGCGTGAGTCTCTCTGTGGGTCTCTGAATGGTTGCTTACATTTCTGAGTGGGTCTATGAGTGGGTGCCTACGTCTCAGAGTAGGTGTCTGACTGGGCGGTTGAATTCCTGAGTGGGTCTGTTAGGGGGTGCGTAAGTGTATCAGGGGGTGGGTACATGAGTCTGTGAGTGGATCTGTGACTGGGTGCATTACTCTCTGAGTGCATCTCTGAGTAGGTGAATCATTGTGAGAGTGGGTTTGTGAATGTTTTTTTAAATTTTTACTTGATATTTGAAAATTTGCTGCAATGTTACATGGAGGGGCCGTGCTGGCGGGCTTAGCGAAAATCGCATGCGAAAGATAAAACTGTTTAGCAACATATTGTACACATGTAGAGTTCGTGAAATATGCTTATATACCTCCCCTGGTGTCAGTTCCACCATTTGATTTCAGCCCCGGGGAATGTCCCGAATAACTAAAATGTCAGCTGCAACTCTCTGCTCAGGTTGCGGCCAGCCAATCACAGCATTCCTTTTGGCGATTCATCACAATTTGTCACAAATTGTCCACGATCGCAAATATACAAATTTCAATTTCCTTGAATTTCTCTACAACTTCTGAATGGATTTAAACCAAATAACAAAAGAACCATCTGTGGACCAAAAGCTAGCTTTTTACCAAATTTGGTGTAATTCTGTCCAGCGGTTCGGGCTGCAGACATGCTAAACTGCCTATGGGAAATAACATGTTCCGTGCGCAACAAGATTCACTGGCACACTTCTTTTGGGAACATTTTGTGAAGATTCATCAAATGGCGCCAAAGATATAGGGAAGTAAAAAAATGCTGTGAAGTTCATGCCGTACTGGAACTGAGGGGGGAAGCCCCCTGGATTGCATCCCCATGGTAGGGGGCCTGGGAGCCCTGTGGGGCCCCATTTATTTCCCCACCGCCAGCCTTTTCATGGTGGACTCATGCCCGTGAAAAGGCTGGCAGTGTGGAAACTCGTGATATGCTGGGCGGGACTGCGCCAGTCCGGCTCAGCATATTGCATTGCCCCTCTGCTGCACTACCGCCAGGGAACGGTGGTTCCCTGGTGCAGCTGATGGGCCACCACCATTACGACTCATAGAGTCGTAATGCTGTGGATAGTGGTCGTGTAGTTTCTCAAAAACTACTGAATTGATTTACATCAAATCACAAAAAATAACACTTTCAGTACCAAGGTCTAGTTTTCTGCCAAATTTGGTGTAATTCCATTCAGCAGTTTTTGCGATATCACTGTTGAATTTTCCTATGGAAAACAGAATGGGTAAAATGTGTTTGGGTACACCCCTCCTTTCCTCACCCCCCCACTTCATGGATCACCTTTCACCCTTTGACCTTTGAGGAAGGAACTGAGATGGTTGAGATTTTTTGGGCAGGCTTTCTTAAGATTTATCAAATGGTGCCAAAGTTTTAAGCAAACTATGGAGTATTTGTCCGAAATTTAACTAACTAGTGGCCATAATTACATAATGGGTAATTGTATTATATGGGTCTATATTACCATCAAAACGTTCTGGTGACATTTATAAACCAAGATTCCATTTTGTATGACAGTGATCAATTTGAATTTATTATCAAACTGCAGCACAATTTGTATTGTAGAACTACTATTTACTGCCTCACATACTGCATTTAGCAATTACTTGAACTCTCCTAATAGTCAGATATCGTTGTTGCATATAATTTTACCTTACTGCATAAGTTTCCCCCTTGCATTCTAGATGTGGTTAAATAGTTTTTGTTCAAAGAAGTACGCATGAAAACATATCATGGTATAAACCACATATGCAGATGTGCAGGGTGTAATACTAATATGCACATTTTTTGATGAAGGATGGAGGTGCATCATGGCTCATTCAGTCTTTGCTTGTCATAAGTCATTGCCCCTCATCACATTCAACAATGGTAAAAAATTGCATATTACACGGCGCATCTGCACATGATATATAAAGCCTGTTTGCAGCCAATGTTTTTATCTATCGGTGTGCCTTTTTGTTCAAATAATACATCTTTCATACACCTTAAATATTAAACGTTCATTCCCTTTCATTCCCTTACATTATCCCTATTTTTCCAGAAGATGTTTAAAACATTCAGTAAAATCTTTACATGGAAGGCACGTAAGAACTACTACTCTCATGGAAAAATGAAGATACCTTGAACGGTTTTACCAGATGTAATGAGACTTTTCAATAACGCAGTGAAGTACTTCCATTTACAAAGGCCATTTCTACAAAGTAGCTGTAATATCTGAAGTCTGTACTCAGAGTGCAAATGTAAAAATATGCAATCTTTTTTAATGCGCTTGCCATCAACTTAATAGCAGCAGAGAGAAAGAGACTTGATATTCAGCCTGCTTATAGCATAACTATGCACACTAGAAATATAAAGGAGGTGATTATTTTATGACTGTGCAGGATAGGGAAATGTTATCATACTACAATAAAATAACATTGAGGCATTAAGACTTGATTTATAGAGATAGTTCCAAATAACCTGAGCTCAATCGGTGTGCAAAGCGGTTAGCCAAAGGGGATTTATCTCCAGTTTTTCTTTTCAAAGGTTCAGAGTTGGATTTCCTGTGATGCGTTTAATTATGCTTTGTAAAAAAATGATAAAAGAGGAGTACTCATTTTTTGCAACGAGTTTCGATCAGGGGATTTTTTTTATATTGATGCATGCACATTTAATGGTGGGGGGCGGCTGGTCCTAAGCAGCACAAGTGCACAAACCAAACTGGCAGCAATTATTGCACAAGGACACACATAAACAAGCCCCGTGAATGCATATTTTTTTAAGGTAAAGGCAGCTCTATTCAATATGGGCACAATTCACAAAGGTAAACTTAGGCTTCTGTGTAAATTTACAATTGTTTGAGATACACAAAGGCATTTTACTAGAAGTGTTGTTACAACTGTGAAGTCTCCGCACATAAAAAGATTGGACTGTCCTATTTTTGTAGGTGTGGAGACTCTGTAGTCTACAGGAGGAACAAAACAGATCAAAAGTGTAAAAGGGGGATCTCAGTCACCAACTCTTCAGTACACTTCTGGACCTGTGGATACTCTGCCAGGAAGAGGGACTGATGTGCTGCTGAAAGGACTGCCATGCTCCTGGACTGCTAATGTGCAGCTGCTTTGCTGAATTGCAGTTTTTTCGCCCCGCTGCCCTCTTGCCTGGGGAAGAAAGACTGGACCTGCAACTTCATCTTGAACCCTGGGCTACCAGAGTGACTCCAAGGGTTAATCTGCTGGCCTCCGGATCTGAGCCTCAAGGACATAAAAGGCTCCCCAGCATCCTGCACCAGCACCTGGACACAGCTGAAGTGAGTTCCTACCCCAAGAGATGCCTCTCAGGTCCTGGACCCTTGGTGTTGCCACAGAGAGCTGCATTAAAGTTTTTGGGATCTTCATGGCCGTAAACAGCCCCTTCCGTGCCAAGATCTTGCTGCCCACGCTGCCATTTAATGCGAAGCTCCGGCACCTGTCTCTTCAAGCTACAGCTTCGAAAACTCGTGGGGACCGCAAATGCAAAGCTCCAGCCACAATACCTAGCCTGCTCTTCACGCTACTCTGGCAGCCTCTCATGATGCTCTCCCTGCTCCTCGCTACCCCACCATCATGAATGGGACTATAGGTACTTATTTGAAAAGGTGAAATTTCAGCGGGACTCGTCTGGTGACTGTAGCTGACATTTGCTCCATTGTGCTTTTTAGTGCTATTTTCACTAAAATCTTTATAAATTCGTAACTTTGGTTCTGCCATAAGGAGTTTTGTTATTTTGGTGTCAAATAATGTGTAGGAAGGTGGAATCTGACTATATGGTTGCCCCCACTTTTTTTATGGTGTTTTGCTGGTTTATGACTTAGTTGGACTGGGATCCTGCTATTCAGGGCCCCAGTCTATCTGCTTTCTCTGTAAAAAGGTTTCCATGTGCCTTAGGCACATCTCTGATTGGAATCTTGAGTGCCCTTATAAGTCCCTAGTATATGGTATACTATGTACCAAGGGCATAGGTACCTCAGAGGCCTACCAGGGGCTGCAGCATGTATTGTGCCACCCCTGGAAGGCCATCCAAACTGACACCACAGGTCTGCTACTGCAGCCTGGGTAAGGTGGTGCATGCACCCCTTACTGTGATATAGGTTACCTATATCACTAAATACATACACACATATAAACCTATAAGTCACTCCTATGGCAGGCCTTATCAATCCTGAAGGCAGAGTGCGTGGTTCCTATGTGAGAGGGTGCCCCTGCATGAGCAGGGCCCCTCTGCAGCGTTCGGAGACCCTTCTCTAATGCTGTTTGTAGTGCAGCCTGACCATATACTCTTAAGCGCATTATAACCTCGCGTTAAATGCTAACTTTGGAATGGCTGCACCGAACCATGTCGTGTTTGGTGTCAAACATCTTGGAATACTACCCCCCCGCCAATTCTGGTGGCGGGGGTAGCATTCCACCCTTCTAGAGGAGAGACATGTTAACCCTGGCTTGGCCGGTAACTTCTTTCTAAAGCCCTGGCATCACAAAATGGATGCTGCTGCCACAGACACAAGTCTGGCCTCCTGCTGCTGACCGAAACTCCGGCAGGGAGGCCTGGACAATAGGTTTCCTGTCCCAGGGAGGTGTGACCACCTCCCCAGACAGGATAGTGTGTATTGGGGCTGGGCGGGAGCACTTTGGGTGCTTTGAAGTCCTGCACTGGGGGCACACTTGGTGTCCCTGTGCATACCCCAGTTCAAACCAGATCAGGGGCTTGCAGCCCCTGCTTTGGCGCGAACTGGACAAAGGGAAAGGGGTGTAGCCACCCCTCTGCCCTGACCCACCCATAGGTGGGGCCACAGAGTAGTCCAACCCCTAAACTTGGTATAAGTATAGGAACCCAGTCCTTAGGACTTTAGATTATCCCTGGATGAAACTCTGACACTGAATCCTGTACCTTCGATGCTCTACTCAAGACTAGAGGACAGAAGAATCTCCCTTGGGGTCAAGGAGTGACTCCCCTGCTTGGCAGGCACCAAAGAAGCAATTGTCCGGTCTGCATTGCCTAAGCTCCCGTCGGACGCCGAAGTCTTTGCATCACCAGAGGTAGATTTCCAGACTTCCCAGAGGCTGCCCTGAGTCCCTAGCAAAGCTGAGGCCCGTAGCTGTCGTGGGTAACGTGAAACCGTGACCCCTGGACACCGCACGTATGTGCTAGTGAATCCTCTTCTGGGTGTCCCACAAAGTCGTGCTTTGGGCTCTGAGTAGCCCTAGCCTCCAGCACCAACTGCACCGAAGATCACTGGCCTCCACTCCACGAGTGTCCTGTGAGCCAGCTCCACGTGCAACGTCTTGAGGCTACTTTGCGGTCGCTAGCCCGTTGGCTAGTAGCCCTTCACGAAAGCCAATCCTTTTCTTCTTGGGCTCCCTGGTTGCTACAAGCTTGCCCTCACTTACCCTTGCTGGGTGAGTTCCTCAGACCTTGCTGGTCTGCATCATCATCATTCTTCAATTTCAACAAGACTTGCCGTTGCCAAGGCTTGTTGGGTCCAATCCGGTCGCCGACACGTCAGCACTCGACAAACATTGTGTACCAGCTCGAATCCTGCTCCTGGTCGCCGACAATGCCTCCTGGACCTCGTGGCTGAAGAGTCAAGACGACCATCAACCTACCTGAAGCACTCGACATCGGTGGGCATCCGCTCATCGCCTTCCTGGTCACTGGCTAGTGACCCAGACTCTGTCCCCTCTGCTTTCAGGTTCTTCAGAACTCCGATCCACTCTTGGATCCACCCGGACACTTTCCACTTGGTCGCCAGCAGCACTTTGCAGCAGATCGCCATTCAAATCGACGACGAAACCCGACCCCGAAAGGCACCTATGCACCCGGCTTCCCTGAGTGAGGTAACACGAGTACTCTGGTGCTCCCATGGGTAGAGACTCTAGAACGACCTAGTTCTCAAAGGGTTTGCTCCAAGTCCTCCTTTAAGTGTCCCTTTTCTTTAATTTCCTGATCGCGACTTTCTCCATAGAAGTTAACGGCGTCTCGCGGTTGTGTATTTACACTGCACGCGTCCCCCGTGGATCCCCTGTGTCACTACCTTGGGTGGTTCCTTGTGGTCCAAGCACTTCTAGAGGCTCTAGGCCTAGTGTCTAGCTCAGTCGTGGTTCTTATACCACTTTATTGGTATATGGTTTGGTACGCCCCTAGGGCCCAAACGTGTATTTGTGCTATTACTGTGTTTAAATAACTTATAACTTGTGTACTTGAACTCTAGCCTCATAAAGAGACTAGAGGGGTGTGTTTAGCAATAAATACATATATTTTGAATATATACCTGGTGTGGTGCTCTTTCATTTGATCACTCAAGAGATTATAGACTGGTAAAACAAGCTGCTTTACATTCCTTCAAGACTTAGCCTGAAGGCTGCTCTCCATAGCTACCACTAGGATAGCTTTCAATAAGGTTGTCTTTAACCTATCTCCAATAAGGGGTTGTTTGGACTGGTGCAAGGTGCCCACTATAATTAGTGGACAGCATATGCCAGGCCAACTTCTCACATTGGTGTGCAGCGTGTGGGATTCCAGCTTGCTATTGTTTTACCAGATAATCTGAATTGAATTGATCAACTGAAAACCACTAAAGGTACCTAAGGTACATATAAATTAAGCTTAGAATACAGTAAGTTCTACTGAACTTAGAGTTGTGTGTAAAGGGATAGCACACCCTTTCTACAACTCAAGAGAGTTTAGTAGGCCACACTAGAGTAGGTAGTGCATACACCACACCACACTAGTAATGTCTTCAAAGCCAGGACCTAGAGAGTCCTTGCCAGAAGCCACTGGGCTTCTCCCTCCAAGTATGATACACTCCCATTCTTGGAATTGAGAGCATTATGCAATTTGAGGAAACTGAAGACAGGCCAAAGCCCCACCACCCAACATCTAAGAGAGATGTTAGAGGCTTATGATCTCAGCAGGCCCTTAGGGACTGAAGGGGTAGGAGCAGAGGGTGGGGCAGAAGATGAGGATGGGGCCAGGGGTAGCAATACCCCCCAGCCCCCTCTGGAACTGACCAGGAGGGTGACAATGACCCTGACCTGGATAACCCAATTCCTCCTGTGGATGAGGAGGAGGCTCAGAATGACCTCCACTTTGTCCCCCAGGAAGGATTGTGAGTGTGCCCAGAAGGTCTAGATCTCCTTCTCAGGAGTCTAACCACTCTGGCACCTCAATAGGGACCTCTGTCTCCTCTCATAGGAGGGAATCCTCTCATGAGAGGAGAAAGAGGCTGATTCAATATGAGGAAGCTCAGCTTGAACTCAGAAAACAGCAACTGGCTATAGACAGGAGTCCCTAGATCTCTACAAAGAGAAAAAAGTTGGGACTAGAGTCCCATGGTGGCAGCAATATCCCTAAAGATAGGGAAAGGTCTTATGACCATAGAAACCTAAACAAGATTGTCCCTCCCTACCAGAGTGGGGATGACATCCACAAATGGATAACTGCACTGGAGAGGGCCTGTAAAGTTCAGAGGGTCCCCAGAAGCAGTGGGCAGCAATCTTGTGGCTCTCCTTTGCAGACAAAGGTAGAGACAAGCTCCTCACTGTAAGAGAAGAGGATGCTGACAATTACACAGTCTTGAAGAGTGCTCTGATAGATGGGTTTGGCCTAACCACTGAACAGTATAGGTTGAAGTTCAGAGACACCCAAAAGCTCAGACTCAAGACTGGGTTGATTTTGTAGATTGTGCTACTAAGGCTCTGGAAGGTTGGATACATTGCAACAAAGTGCAGGACTTTTTAGGATTGTACAATTTGATTATGAAGGAGCAGATCCTTAATAATTGTCAAAACCAGCTTTTGCACCAGTATCTGGTGGACTCTGATCTGACCTCTCCCCAAGAATTGGGAAAGAAGGCAGACAAATGGGTCAGAACCAGAGTAAAAACTAAAAATCAGGGTGGTGACCAGAAGAAAGATTCTACTAAGTCCCAAGAGAAAGGTGGGGATAAATCTAAAGATAAGTCCCTACAGGGCCCCAAAATTCCTCTTCTGGGGGTGGGTCCCAAACTCCTTCTTCTCCTGAAAAGAAACCATATTACCATGTCTGTAAAAAGCCTGGGCACTGGAAGACTGATCCCAGTTGCCCCAGGATTGGCAATAAAGAAAATGTTCCTCCCACAACTACTACCACCCCTCCTGGTACTACCAGTAGTAATCCTCCAGTTGGGAGTAGTGCACCCAAAAAGTTAGGTGCTTTTGCAAGAGGAACAGAGGTGGGCCCTAGTTTAGACAGGGACCCCTCAACAGACTCCTCTGACTCTGATGGTGGTATAGGATTTGCCACCTTTACCATGGGTCCCACAGCATTGGGCAGGTACAGATTGGAGCCAATAATTAATGTTCAGAAAGCTGTGGCATTTAGGGACACAGGGGCTACTGTCACCATGGTGGCAGGGAAACTAGTCCCCCTCACCAGCTTTTACCTGAGTTTAAATACCAGGTGACCAACATTGATGGTGTCAGAACAGATCACCCCATGGCCATAGTCAATCTCAGCTGGGAGGGGGTCACAGGCCCAAAAGAGTGGCAGTGTCCCCAACCTACCTGTAGATTGCCTGATGGGCAATGATCTGGAAATTTCAGCCTGGGCTGAAGTTGAACACCAAACCCATCTCAGGATGCTGGGTGTCCCTGCAAAGGTTAGTGGGGCTGTGATGGCCACAGCCCCAGCCCAAGATTTTGGAGAGATGGAGCCTGGAAGAATGGCCCACTCTCCCCCAAAAGAGAGCACAAGGGTTGAAGAAAAGTCTTCTTCCCTCCAGACAGTAGGTAAGGGTCAGCCTCCTCAGGGAACTGACCCTACCCCTAGTGAAGGAACTGCCCCAGAGGTAGTCAGGCCTGGCCTGGCCACACCCCTGATGGCAGAGGACCCTTCCAAGGTGGTACCCAGTCTGGAGCAGGTAACCTGCCCCTCTCTACCCTTCCTCAGCCAGCCCAGGGCTGCAGAGGTCAGGGAGGTCAGTGGACCCCCAGGGCCCCCTGTCCAGAGGAACCCCCATCAGCAGATTAGGGGTACCCAGGCTAGTAGCCCTAGCCAGGTGAAAACTCCTCTACACACTGAGGGATCCCCCATACCTTTATGTAGGGACCTCCCCCAGAAGGACTCTGGTAGGCAAGGGCAAACCTGGGACCAGAAGGTTCTAAACCTGCCATGTCCCTCCAGTAGTCCATCCAAAGGGACCCAACCCCCAGCTGTAGGCAGCCAAAGGTTGACCCTTAGAGCAAAGTGCAACTCAGTCATGGAAAGACAGGCATACATGGTGACCAGTGATCTGAGGAAGCTGAGACCAACATTCCTAGGGCCTCACTTCCCTACTCAGACACCTCACCAGCCTTGTACTTTACCTAAGCACACCACAGGTAGTGATTCCCCATGGTGGAGACCCTCTCATACCCTTAGGGTGAGGGATTGCTTAGTGGACCATAAGACAGGGGGCAACCATGCTAGTGCAGGTGCTTCCTTATATGGCCACTTAGTCAATGAAGGCTCAACTGGCCAAGGTTAGCCTTATCTCCTTTCGTTTGGGTGGGGTTATGTAGGAAGGTGGAATCTGACTATATGGTTGCCCCCACTTTTTTATGGTGTTTTGCTGGTTTATGACTTAGTTGGACTGGGATCCTGCTATTCAGGGCCCCAGTCTATCTGCTTTCTCTGTAAAAAGGTTTCCATGTGCCTCACTTTACTTTTTAAATTTTCACTATACTGTACTTTAGGGAGGTCTCTGGGCTTGAGCTGGAGAACTCTGCCTACATGTGAAAGCTTACTAGTAGTGACTTTACACTATTAACTTAATGTTGAGTTCTGACTGCATGCCACCAAGGGTTCTGTGATCAGCCAATAAACAGATCGTCTGCCACAACAAATTTAAAGGATGATGTTGGAGGAAGAGTCCTAGGAGTGTTTGCCAGGCCACGTTAGTCCTCAGCTCGTCCTTCACTTTGCATACTTTTTATCTGCTATTCATAAAATTTCTGAGAAATGCTTGATGACTGTACTGCAGGTCCTCAACAAACTGTTTCCTATTGCCATTATGACTGCCATTCCTATTAACTATTTTCAGACTCAGTACTTGTAGTGATGTAAACCCAGCCTGAGGGGGAAAAACATTACTGCTCTGTTTCTGGTCATTTATTTAGCCCAATTTCTGTCTCTCCCCCGCTAAACTCAAATAACGTGTGAAAATATACTAAAATACTAGTTTTACTGAATGGTATGTCCTTTACTACAAGTTTTGACAGCACATGTTTCTCCACATAGTATCGAAAGGAACAGTGTTGGAAAAAAATCCTGGGTTATACCGCAATTAAATTGGAACAATAGGTTTCAAATTGGGTGCAAAAACTATTTGCATCTAATTTAAAACTTAACATAGTAAGGAAAAAGGCTATTAGTATTTTCAAATTTTGTCTTGAGACTTGCTTAGGCCAGAGACCAATATAACTACATTAATCATTACGTATCAACCCATTAAATATCATATCGTGCCTTGTTCACAAAATATCCATTATTTGTACAGCGTTTATTCTAAAGTGGCCCCCAGGCATTAACATTCTCGCTAAGGAAAAACAACTTAAGTAATGAAACAATTATAATGACCATTCCAGGTGTAATGCCAATAAACTCACTATTGAAATTCGTGTAGCACAGAATAGAATCCAACCCAGAATTCTGCAAATCATTTAAAAAACACTAGAGCATTCTGTATATATACAGAATGCTGTAGTGTTTTTTTGCTCAGCAACCACACTGCTAGAAATGATTTGCAGAATTCTGGGTTGGATTGTATTCTGTGCCTCATGAATTTTAATAGTGAGTTTATTGGCATTACACCTGGAATGGTCATTATATATATATATATATATATATATATATATATATATATATATATATATATATATATATATATATATGTATATATATTATCTACTGGCGGTCGCCAGTAGATAGTTATAGTTACAACCTATTATCCATAGGAAATCCGCGACATTCTATTTGAAATAACTCTCTTGCCGGTTGACGTATCTTCGCGAAATTTTCAAACTTTGTGGCCCGCTCCGGTCCGCTCCTACCCTGAAAGTCTCGGGGGATTCGTCAAGCGGGGCCGAGAAAAAAGGGGTCCCAAAACGTGTTTTCCCCATGCACTTTTCCATAGGAAACTTTAGACACGGCTACAGCCCGAACTGCTGAACGGAATTACACCAAATTTGGCAAAGAGGTAGTTCTTGGTTCAGAAAGAACCCTTTTTGTTAAATGGTGTAAATCCGTTCAGTAGTTGCTGAGAAAATGAAAAGTAAAAAGTTAGTGATATCTATGGCCGAGTAGGGTCCGCGTACCCTCAGCGCACCCTGCGCGCACCGTCCCGATCACGAGCTGCATGTTAATTGGCTGTCAGCTGGCTGTCAACATTCCGATTCAGGAAATGTTGGCAGCCATTTTATCCCTCGGTAGAACCGAGGGACAGAAACTAAGTGCGCAAAGCGCACAAAGGGAGCAGGGTAGAAACACCCTGACCCCCTAGGTTTGCTCAGGGGGTCCCACAAGGACCCCCTGGGCAAAAAAAAATAAAAAACATTTTTTTAAAAATCGGCAGGATGCGCTCAGGGTGCGCGAATCCTGCCGAAAAAAAAAAAAAATCGAAGCGCGGTCTCCCGCGCTTCGATTGTATTTTGCCCCCGGGTGGCCCAAGTCCCGGGGGCATGGTGGGGGTTTAATTTTATGTGTGGGGGGCCTCAAAGGGCCCCCAAGCCCGGGGACCGCCACCCCCGGGGCTTTTTTAAAAATGGTGCGGGAGGGCTCTGAGCCCTCCCGCAGCCCCGGGACCACCACCTCCCCGGGGCTTTTTATTATTGAACAACCTGTGTGGGGGGCTCCAGCCCCCACACGCCCAGAGACCGCCACCGCCCCGGGGCACTAACAAATTAAAATGGGGGTCCGTTTTGGACCCCCGAAGCCCAGGGACCACCACCTCCCCGGGGCTGTGCTGATGTAGGGAGGGGGCCGCGCGGCCCCCTCCTGGAAGCCCTTGATGGCCCTGGGGACCGCCACCCCCAGGGCCGGCTCCTGCAGTGTCCCGGGGTGACTACCCCCGGGACACTGTAGTTTGCTATGGCAGGACGGGAGCCTCGCGGCTCCCGTCCTGCCATAGTAAACTGCTTTGGATATTGGAAGAGAGAGCAGGGAAACCTGCTCTCCCTTCCAATATCCAAAGCACATTGCTTTCCACATGGGGAGCAGCATGTCAGCTGCTCCCCATGTGGAAAAGCAATGCCGGAACCCAAGGGACGTGGGGAGCCGGCGGGACTGTGGGGGATTGGGGACCACCCACAGTCCCCAACGGAGAGGGCCAGCCCCGGGGGATGGGGTCCCCGGGGCAAGTAGTGGCCCAGGAGGGGGCCACGCGGCCCCCCTCCCCAAAAAAAAAACAAATAAAAAAAAATGGAAAGGCCGGGCCCGGGTGATGGGGTCCCCGGGGCCTTAAATGGCCAGAGGAGGGGGGCCATGCAGCCCCCCTCCCAAGAAAATAAAAAAAAGGCCATGCCCCGGGGGATGGGGTCCCCGGGGCCATACAGGCCCAGGGAAGGGGGCCATGCGGCCCCCTTCCCGTTTTTTTTTAAATTAAATTTAAAAAAAGAGGGTAAGGCCCTGGGGGATGGGGTCCCCAGGGCCCAAAAACAGGAAAAAGGAAGGGGGCCACACAGCCCCCTTCAGGGACAAAAATTTAAAAAAAAAAAAAAACGATCGGGCCCGCAGGCCCCGCCCCTTCCTTCACCACTCTGCAAACGCGCCCCCTGGCGCGTTTGCAGAGGAGCGAATGTCCCCTTGAATACTGGGGGTCCCTGGGGGCCAACTAGCCCACCAGGAACCTCCAATATGCGCCAGGGGCTGCGTTGCAGAGACGTGTAGAGAGGCCACACCCCTTTTACACCTCTCTGCAACGCAGCTCTGTGCGCTTTTGGAGGTATATGGTGGGCTAGTTGGACTCCGGGGACCCTCAGGATTCAAGGGGACTTAATCCCCAGCTTAAAACGCGCCACGGGCGCGTTTGCACAGTGGTGAAGGGAGGGGCGGGGCTTCAGGTGACATGTGTGCAAACAGGCCCTGTGGCGCGTTTTAAGATGGGGAATTAAATCCCCTTCAATCCTGAGGGTCCCTGGGGGCCAACTAGCCCAACAGGTACATCCAGAAAGCGCCACAGAGCTGCGTTGCAGAGAGGTGTAAAAGGGGTGTGGCCTCTCTACACGTCTCTGCAACGCAGCCCTGGCGCATATTGGAGGTTCCTGGTGGGCTAGTTGGCCCCTAGGGACCCTCAGGATTCAAGGGGACTTAATCCCCCAACTTAAAACGCGCCACGGGCGCGTTTGCACAGATGTCACCTCAGGCCCCGCCCCTCCCTTCACCATTGTGCAAATATTCTTCTAAAATCATCCGAAATACGAATTCCGATTTACTCACCTGTTATCAGGAGAGACCTCAGTGCTGTATCTTTCAGCCCAGTACTGGTCCTGAAAAGTAATTTTAACCGTACTTACCAGTAACTTGAATTTCCTTCCATAGGCTAACATTGACTGGTTTCACTTGGAAATTCTTCTAAGTGTGGAGTTTTGGAACTTTAAAATATTCCTCTAAAATCAGCCGAAATACGAATTCCGATTTACTCACCTGTTATCAGGAGAGACCTCAGTGCTGCATCTTTCAGCCCAGTACTGGTCCTGAAAAGTAATTTTAACTGTACTTACCGGTAACTTGAATTTCCTTCATAGGCTAACATTGACTGGTTTCACTTGGAAATTCTTCTAAGTGTGGAGTTTTGGAACTTTAAAATATTCCTCTAAAATCAGCCGAAATACGAATTCCGATTTACTCACCTGTTATCAGGAGAGACCTCAGTGCTGCATCTTTCAGCCCAGTACTGATCCTCAAAAGTAATTTTAACCGTACTTACCAGTAACTTGAATTTCCTTCCATAGGATATCATTGCCTGCTTTTTGCTGAAAAAGTTTCTAAGTGTTGATTTTTGAAACATACAAATATTCCTCTAAAATCAGCCGGAAATACGAATTCCGATTTACTCACCTGTTATAAGGAGAGACCTCAGTGCTGTATCTTTCAGCCCAGTACTGGTCCTGAAAAGTAATTTTAACTGTACTTACCAGTAACTTGAATTTCCTTCCATAGGCTAACATTGACTGGTTTCACTTGGAAATTCTTCTAAGTGTGGAGTTTTGGAACTTTAAAATATTCCTCTAAAATCAGCCGAAATACGAATTCCGATTTACTCACCTGTTATCAGGAGAGACCTCAGTGCTGCATCTTTCAGCCCAGTACTAATCCTGAAAAGTAATTTTAACCGTACTTACCAGTAACTTATATTTTCTTCCATAGGAATCCATTGTCTGGTTTTCAGCAAAAAAGTTTCAAAGTGTTGATTTTTACAAACTACAAATATTCCTTAAAAATCACCTGTATGACTTAAACGCATTCTTTCAACTGTTTACAGGAGATGCACCAGTGCTGGATCCAGGATCCAACACTGAGTAAGAAAAAGTAACGATAACAGTTTTTACCTGCTAAGTGAATTTCCTTCCATAGGATAACATTGGTGATTCTATGAGAAAAAGTTTCTAAGTGTCAACTTTTAAAATACAATAATATTCCTTAAAAATCACGACTGTAACCAAAACGCTTTTACTCAACTGTTTACAGGAGATGTACCAGGACTGAATCTAGGATCCAGTCCTGTGGTTAGAAAAGTAATCCATAAAGTAACTAATTGCATTTAACTAGAAATTCACATTGAGCTGAATGTTGCATTGTGTTTGAAAATGTGTTGCCCATTGCAACAACTGTAACTACTGTACTTAAAAGTCTATTGCCTATGTGCAAAGTATTTAAACTAAAGTAATTCATTCTGAGAAAGTATTTTTTGTAATGTAATGTATAATGTAATTACAATGTAATTTAAAAAATAAAATCTGTAAAAAAAAATTGTTTCTAAAAATGTAGTAAATCAGTATGAAAAAAATTAGTATAACAATTAATACATTTAAAAATTGTCATTTACAAAACCTTTGAAATTCACTGAAAAAACCGTAGGTTTCAGGCACGTTATAGTTAGAAATTAGCATTTAAAAAACCTTTGAAATTCACTGAAAAAACCATAGGTTTCAGACACGTTATAGTTACAAATTAGCATTTAAAAAACCTTTGAAATTCACTGAAAAAACCATAGGTTTCAGACACGTTATAGTTACAAATTAGCATTTAAAAAACCTTTGAAATTCACTGAAAAAACCATAGGTTTTAGGGACAGTTATAGTTACTTGGACATTGCACTCGTACATAAAACCCCGTTATAGTTAGTTCAGCTAACTATAACTCGCGCCCGTAATGCACTGCTGATGACGTCACATATTACATCACTCATGACATGGTCAGTGACATCACTGATGACATCACTGATGACATCTCAAATGACATCACTGATGACATCATCCACGTGATAATCTGATGCACCTCCTCACACCCTAATATAATCTTTGATACACCCACTCTAAATTACAGACTGCCATTCGCAAAACCATAGACACTCCAACACCAATAACTACATACCCACTCACTGATTCTTAGGTCTACACACACACATCCACTCACTCACCCGTACAGTCACTCATACTTACGGTCACTCAGTACAGGACTATCATATGCACTCTTACTCCTATATAGACACTCAAACAACGCCACTCATCCATAGAGATACTCAGACACCTAGTCAGTCATGCAAATAATTAAACACACTGCCATTTACTCACCTATACAGTTATACACACACCAGCTCACTTACTCATACAAATAGTAGCACATTGTTACGCTCTTATACAATCACTGATACAAGCACACACTCATCCATACAGCCACTATCACAATCACTCACTCTTGCTTATAGCTATTTATATACTCCAACACACATATATACTGCCTTTCACATATGTAGTTACTCACACATGTACCACTGGGACATACATTCACTCACTAACACACTCTTACACACACTTACCCACCCATACAGTCTATCACAGATGCACTCTTGAAACCATCCACCCAGTGAATCACCCACTCACACATCTATGCACAGAGTTGCACACACCCCTCCCACACAAACACTCAGGCACCCATACAGATACTCAGACAAGCATTCAATAACTCATATAGACACTCATTTAGCTATTCACAAACACATGCAGCCACTTACACAGCAACAGACAGACGGATACAGACATTCACCCAGTTTAGTCACTAACCCATGCATTCAGTAAGATACGTTAAATCACTCACTTATAGAGTCAGTCACGCACCTACTAAATCATACATACAGACACTTACACACCCACTCATTCTTCAATACGTCTTTTCCTATATATATTAAAAATATTTAAACTTTACAGAAACACACAGTCACTGGATGATGTCATCAGTGATGTCATTTGAGATGTCATCAGTGATGTCATCAGTGATGTCACTGACCATGTCATGAGTGATGTAATATGTGACGTCATCAGCAGTGCATTGCGGGCGCGAGTTATAGTTAGCTGAACTAACTATAACTGGGGAATTTCACGGGTTTTGTACGATTGCAATGTCCAAGTAACTATAACTGTCCCTAAAACCTATGGTTTTTTCAGTGAATATATATATATATATATATATATGTATTCCACTTGCCGCCGATACTCCAGATTGCTCGAAGAAATACACGGACACGGACCACTTCAAATTACTTTGGATGTTTATTCGGATGCCGCCATAACGCGTTTCAACTCACAAGGAGCCTTGATCAACGCTGTTCAGGAAAGAAATTGCAACGAATAGCATTCTTCATGGTACCAGCTTCCATCCTAGGTCATTACTGGAAAGCATCCCTTATGGAGACTTCGTAACGATGAAGCGAAACTGTTCTAAGGAACAAGATGCAGAGGAAAAAATTGCTGAACAACCTCAAGATTTGGAATTAGAGGCTACAAAGACACAACACTCAAGAAAAGCAAGAAGAATATTTGTTACAAATCTCGAGCAGAAACTTTAATAACCAAAAAGGAAACAGAACTAGAAAGAAAACAAAATCAGGAGACTCCAAGATTTATCATCACTTATAGTAAAGAAAGTGGTAGAATTGTAAACAAAATACAAAAATATTGGCATCTGATTTCAAATGCCCCAGATGTTGGCTCCTTATTAGGGTCCAGGCCACTGGTGACATATAGGAAAACATAATCACTAAAAGATCTATTAGTAAAAGTCACTTCAAAGAAAAACCTAAAACAAACTGGCTCTGGGAACAACAAATAGGTTTTACGAAATGCAGCACTTGCAAGGCATGCAAAATTGGAATGAATCGAAGAAACAAACAAGATTGAGATGGAAAAGCAATGGAAATTAATCCAAAGATCACCCACCAAATTTGTGATATATGTCATCAAATGTAATTGTGGATTACAATATGTAGGAAGTACCATTTGCATGTTGAAGAAAAGAATTCTTGAACACATATGAGCCGTGAAAAACAAGGACATGACATATGCAACTGCAAAACATATGGCACAATGCCAGAATAGCAACTGGAGAGCAATGAGCTTATTTGGCATCCATGCCGTGACAAGGAATGAACGTGGTGGGGACAGAATAAAGAAATTTCGACAAATGGAATCACGCTACATAATAAGATTAAGAACAAAGGCGCCGTCAGGGATCAACAATGATGAAGACTTATATGTACATCTAGATTGAAAATGAAAACAAAAACAGTGGCACAGAAACATCAGGTGTGGGAGCATACAGGTAAAAAAAGAAAGAAAATAATGTTGTCCATCAAGCATCATACACAGGAAGACTGGGTCCGAATTCTCGAACTTGGGAGGTAACGGGATCCTTTTTGTGATTGTAATGGGTTGGTAAAAAATAAATTGAACTTCACATTCTGGAACGTGAATGTCCTCAGAGTAAAGAAAAGAAGGGAGGAGATTCTGGAATACTTAAAAGTTATAAATAGCGATGTGATAATTTTACAAGAAACACACCTTTTGAAACAAGAGTGGAATAAAATCATGAAACATCAAAAATGGGTGGACTGCTATGTTTGTACAAACCAGTCTTGTTGTATTAAGGGAGTGGCAATCATATTCAAAAAATCTGCAAAGGTGACGATTATAGAAGAGCTAACGGATCTAGGGGGAAGGTGGGCAATAGCTAAAATAAAAATAGAAAATAATTTATACACAATCGTGGGATAATATGGTCCAAATATAGACGATCCAGCTCCCCTTCAAGCACTTTATTCCCAGCTAATAGAGGCGTCATCTCCAATTTTACTGGGGGGGGGATTTTAATATACTAATCCTGGACAAGATAGATCCCCTCTGGGTAAAGGTTTGAACCTACCAAAAATGGGGGCATGGTTAAATAGATACATGGAAGACCTGGGGATTGAAGATATATGGAAAACTAAGAGTAAAAGTAAATCAGGGTATAGGTTTACTTACAAAAACCAAAAATATGGACACGCGTCCAGAATTGATTTTTACCTGATAGACAAGACTTTAAGCAACAGCGTAGTCAACATAGACCACATCCCAGCCCACCTGTCAGACCATTCTCCTGTCACCTTGACATTACAAATTGATAAGCATCAGGCAATACCCAGATGGACTCTAGACCATACACTTCTTTTAGACCAGTAGGTCATAGATAAGCTTAAAGTAATTACGGAGGAATACTTTAAGGATAATAGTAATAAGGAAACTCCGATTCAGATAGTTTGGGACTCTTATAAAACTGTAATTAGGGAGGCTTTAATCAATCTATCCACATTTAGGAACAAAACCACAAGAACTAAAATTAATCAGTTATAAATCGGAAATACTAGAACAGAACAAGGAACTGGAGGTGGCTGAGTCTAATCAAGCCCAAGAAAGAAGTGAAAAAGAAATATTGAATAAGAAAGTCGAGTTAACCAACATACTAGACTCCAAAATCAGGAAAAAATGGGAAGCTAGTGAGCTGTCTAATTACGAATATGGAGAAGGCAGTGGTAAATTGCTCGCTTGGAAACTCAAGACTAAACAGAATAGAAATAGAATAGCAGCAATACACATGGGAAACCAAGCAGAGCAGGTAGTAGACAAGGAGGAGATTGAGAATGCCTTCTCTGATTTTTTTCAGTCTTGATATGCGGAAGACCTAGAGTCCTCCGAGGATCAGGCGGAGTTCTACCTGAGTAAAATAGCGGTCCCTAGCCTAGAAGAAGAAGACAGGAATTTGCTCAATGCAGAAATAACAATTGAAGAGGTAAACAGGGTCTTGTCGAGGTTAAGCAAAGGGAAGGCATCCGGCCCAGATGCCCTTCCGAATGAGTTGTACATCTACCTGAAGGACCTACTGGGCCCCATATTAATGACTCTGCTAAATTAGATCTTTTTTAATGGTTTAAAGCTACCTGAATCTTGGAATGATGCCACTATTAGCATACTTTTGAAACCAGTGAAGGACCCTATGAGATGTGAATCGTACAGACCCATTTCTCTCTTGAATAATTATTATAAAACCTACTCACAGATCTTAGCAACAAGACTGGGGCAGGTGTCAAATAAGCTGGTTCACAATGATCAGAAAGGTTTTATTAAGGGCAGACAGCTACATGAATTAACACAGGAATTGATAGAAACAATTGACATAGCCAAGCAAGAGAACACTCCCCTTGCAAATCTCACATTCGACGCCGCTAAGGCCTTCGATCGAGTGGACTGGGTCTTCCTCTGTAAGGTAGTTAGCAAATACAATCTAGGTGACAATTTTCTGAAGGTGATTATGAATATCTATGAGTCACCAGTGGCGAACATACTGGTAAATGGAACCCTGATCAAAGAAATTAGGATTGAAAGAGGCACACGTCAAGGATGCCCACTATCTCCATCTTTATTCAATTTGTATATCGAGCCATTAGCCCACTCCATAAGAACATCACAGGGAGTTATTCCGTTTAGTTTTCAAGGATGGGGAAAAAAAGTGGCGTTACACGCAGACAACCTAATGGTATTCACAAATAATCTTACGATATCTCTACCTAATATTACTAAACTATTAGACAACTTTGGGGGAGTCTCGGGATACAAAGTTAACCACCAAAAAACTGAAATCATGGAATGGAACTCCTCACTCCCGCACCCCTTAACAAAAAACAGAAGTAGATATCTAGGAATAGAGAAATTACAGGATATTGATGAGATCGCACAAACAAATTTTGACAAAAGGGTGAAAGAGGCTAGGAAACTCTTGAAAACTTGGAGCGGATTACCATTGTCCTTTATAGAAAGATCCAATGCAATAAAAATGATGATCTTACCCAAATTTACTTTTATCTTTAACACTATCCCCCTGGAATTCAAGATACAAGGGTTCAAGGAAATACAAAGTGAGGTGAATAGTTTCATTTGGGCATCAAAAGGTGTACAAATAGCATGGAAGAAATTGCGTAGGAAAAAGGAACACGGGGCATAGCCAGTTTGGACCTTTTGTTCTACTTCAGAGCCTTCCAATTTAAAAACTTTAGAGTCTTACTTATAGAATACTCCTCCTATCCCTCCTATTACAAGTCAGTTTTATCAGATGACTTCTACTTATATAAATTTGGCCATCCAAAATATTTTTAAAAAGTTAAGTTGAAGGTCCTACGCGCCGCTTGCGTTATCTGGTACCAGATTAGAAGAATATTACAAATACCATACTACAGCAACTTAGCACCTATCTGGGACTCTCCAGGCACACCAGAATGCCTGAAGGACACGTTAGCGATTCCCATTTAACAAGCAGGCATAACAAAATGGGGTCAGCTGATAAAAGCAGGAAGATTGGTCAGCTGGGAATCTCTAGAAAAAAGTATGGATGGAAAACTGTCAAGGTTCAAATACTATCAGCTGACAAGCTGGGCTACAAGCTTGGAGAAGGCGCTGGGAGAAAAGATGGATGCAGAGGAAGAGATACGAAGGGACCGATCAGAGAAGGAGATATCCAAATGGTACTGGCTTCTAATTCTAGCAGGGGAGGATGACTTCACACTTCCAGACGAGCTTTGGGAGAAAGACTTGCCATCGCGGGATCTCCAACATTTATGGCAACTATCTATGATTACTTTATGGCGTGTAACACAATCTGCTCCCCTTAGGAAAAATCATCTTTTTACACTACACAGGGCTTACTGGACGCCGGAAAAGCTAACCAAGATAAATAAACATGTGGTGAAATGTTGTCCAAGGTGTGGAGAGACAAAAGCAAACAACACCCACATGTTCCGGGAGTGCCCTCAATTACAGCACTTCTGGTCCAAAGTGGGTAAGGTGATAAATGAAGTAATGGGACAAAACGTAGAGGTAAGCGTAAACTTGACTATTTTTGGAGTGATGAATGATAACGGGGGCCCTTTACCCTTAAACAACAAGCAAAAAGATCTTCTGTTTGTATTAATCCTACTTGCCAGATGGGAAATATGCATAAAATTGATTATAGCAGCTCCCCCTACATTAAATGAATGGTTGACATCAGTATGCAAGATTAAGAAGTTGGATCTGAGCAGAGAGGGAAGAAAGTGGATGAAGTTCTGGGAGGTATGGGATAGGAAAGTGGGTAAAGAGAAAAAGGGACGGCAGGAAGGGAAGTCCAATGATTACTCGCTTTGCAATAACAAATTCTGGATCAGGCACAGTGGTGGCACCACTAGTGATTTTCCCAAAGAATTTGGAGATTAAAGACAGTATTCTACCTCAGATCAAGAAGGTCTACACAATTCCAGGAGAAGTGAGAATGATCCGGGTTGGTAAAGTTGCCTGAATAGGATGCTGGTCTTTCTATATCTCACCTTTGCATGATATAACGACAATAAATAAATAAATAAATAAATAACCCGGCAAAATTACTGTAACAAGATGAGAGAACAATGTTAATCTATATAAATCTGGCCATGTAACTATGAGAAAGCATGGCGAGAAGAACTGTATACAAAGTGCATAGCATTGTTCAAGCGTACACTAAGAACACAACAGCAGCTTAACAATATGCTGTGGATCAACAATGCGGGACAATCGTAAATCCCCCAAAAAAGTAAAGTACTATACTTTTTATGATCCTGGTTGTTCTAGTGAATTGCTACATCCTATAATAACAACAGTCAATGTGTCTTTTTTGTATATATTTGCACTACATTACCCACAATACCACATAAGAGGCAAACGTGATATGTATAAATAGTGCCATAGAAAAAAGACTCACTTACCGTGACAAAGGCCCTGCGAGGCTGAAACGCGTTGGTGAAGCGTTACATGTGAAATTAAATTGAATATCAGATTCTAGAGTGCAGGGTCCTTTGTTTAAAAAAAAAAAGCAATTATATATATATATATATATATATATATATATATATATATATATATATATATATTTTTTTTTTCTATGTTTACCAGTATATGGGATTTTAAGAGGCACCTTTTAATCAGAGATATTCAGATTGAGAAAGGCTGTTTATCTTCTGGAGGCCCAACGCATTAAAGAGAAGTGAATACTTCAGTCTTCGTGTGCGTTCTCCTTGTAAAGATACAGGAGGTGTTTTGGGATATATATATATATATATATATATCCACACATCAGGATTGCCCAGATTTAAGACCGCACTCCGTAGCTGGTAAGTAACATACTTTATTTCAGAAGGCATCCAGCTTAACATCCCTGCAGAAAACGTCCCTGGCCTTACGCGTTTCGAATCTCTTTTGATTCTCATCAGAGGCCCGTGTCAGCAGCCTCTCTTTTCAACTGCATTCTCCCGCTCGAGTTTTATTCAAGTTACTTGGCTTCAGGTGTGCCTCCAAGATGGAACAACCGTCATTTATTTACAAAGTACTCTGGGAGATGTAGTTCATTTAATTTCTTTCACGACCCTCCAGTGGGTTTGGTTGCTGCACTTTAAAATGGGACAATGTTTATAGCCCTCCATTGGGCTTCAGGATGGAACTCTGGATGCCTATATTCAAATCACCAACTGCGCCCGCACAGAAGTGGAATCTTCCACCCTTGGGTTCTTGGATTTAAAGATGGTGCGTCGTCTCACGAGGCCTGGAGCCGCCAGCGGCCATATTCACACATCAGGATTGCCCAGATTTAAGACCGCACTCCGTAGCTGGTAAGTAACATACTTTATTTCAGAAGGCATCCAGCTTAACATCTGCAGAAAACGTCCCTGGCCTTACGCGTTTCGAATCTCTTTTGATTCTCATCAGAGGCCCGTGTCAGCAGCCTCTCTTTTCAACTGCATTCTCCCGCTCGAGTTTTATTCAGTTACTTGGCTTCAGGTGTGCCTCCAAGATGGAACAACCGTCATTTATTTACAAAGTACTCTGGGAGATGTAGTTCATTTAATTTCTTTCACGACCCTCCAGTGGGTTTGGTTGCTGCACTTTAATATGGGACAATGTTTATAGCCCTCCATTGGGCTTCAGGATGGAACTCTGGATGCCTATATTCAAATCACCAACTGCGCCCGCACAGAAGTGGAATCTTCCACCCTTGGGTTCTTGGATTTAAAGATGGTGCTGTCGTCTCACGCGGCCTGGAACCGCCGCGGCCATATTCACACATCAGGTTGCCCAGATTTAAGACCGCATCCGTAGCTGGTAAGTAACATACTTTATTTCAGAAGGCATCCAGCTTAACATCCCTGCAGAAAACGTCCCTGGCCTTACGCGTTTCGAATCTCTTTTGATTCTCATCAGAGGCCCGTGTCAGCAGCTCTCTTTTCAACTGCATTCTCCCGCTCGAGTTTTATTCAAGTTACTTGGCTTCAGGTGTGCCTCCAAGATGGAACAACCGTCATTTATTTACAAAGTACTCTGGGAGATGTAGTTCATTTAATTTCTTTCACGACCCTCCAGTGGGTTTGGTTGCTGCACTTTAATATGGGACAATGTTTATAGCCCTCCATTGGGCTTCAGGATGGAACTCTGGATGCCTATATTCAAATCACCAACTGCGCCCGCACAGAAGTGGAATCTTCCACCCCTTGGGTTCTTGGATTTAAAGATGGTGCGTCGTCTCACGCGGCCTGGAACCGCCGCGGCCATATTCACACATCAGGATTGCCCAGATTTAAGACCGCACTCCGTAGCTGGTAAGTAACATACTTTATTTCAGAAGGCATCCAGCTTAACATCCCTGCAGAAAACGTCCCTGGCCTTACGCGTTTCGAATCTCTTTTGATTCTCATCAGAGGCCCGTGTCAGCAGCCTCTCTTTTCAACTGCATTCTCCCGCTCGAGTTTTATTCAAGTTACTTGGCTTCAGGTGTGCCTCCAAGATGGAACAACCGTCATTTATTTACAAAGTACTCTGGGAGATGTAGTTCATTTAATTTCTTTCACGACCCTCCAGTGGGTTTGGTTGCTGCACTTTAATATGGGACAATGTTTATAGCCCTCCATTGGGCTTCAGGATGGAACTCTGGATGCCTATATTCAAATCACCAACTGCGCCCGCACAGAAGTGCCAAGTAACTTGAATAAAACTCGAGCGGGAGAATGCAGTTGAAAAGAGAGGCTGCTGACACGGGCCTCTGATGAGAATCAAAAGAGATTCGAAACGCGTAAGGCCAGGGACGTTTTCTGCAGGGATGTTAAGCTGGATGCCTTCTGAAATAAAGTATGTTACTTACCAGCTACGGAGTGCGGTCTCAAATCTGGGCAATCCTGATGTGTGAATATGGCCGCGGCGATTCCAGGCCGCGTGAGACGACGCACCATCTTTAAATCCAAGAACCCAAGGGGTGGAAGATTCCACATTTCTGCGGGCGCAGCTGGTGATTTGAATATAGGCATCCAGAGTTCCATCCTGAAGCCCAATGGAGGGCTATAAACATTGTCCCATATTAAAGTGCAGCAACCAAACCCACTGGAGGGTCGTGAAAGAAATTAAATGAACTACATCTCCCAGAGTACTTTGTAAATAAATGACGGTTGTTCCATCTTGGAGGCACACCTGAAGCCAAGTAACTTGAATAAAACTCGAGCGAGAGAATGCAGTTGAAAAGAGAGGCTGCTGACATGGGCCTCTGATGAGAATCAAAAGAGATTCGAACGCATAAGGCCAGGGACGTTTCTGCAGGGATGTTAAGCTGGATGCCTTCTGAAATAAAGTATGTTACTTACCAGCTACGGAGTGCGGTCTTAAATCTGGGCAATCCTGATGTGTGAATATGGCCACTTGGCGGTTCCAGGCAGCGTGAGACGACGCACCATCTTTAAATCCAAGAACCCAAGGTGGAAGATTCCACTTCTGTGCGGGCGCAGTTGATGATTTGAATATAGGCATCCAGAGTTCCATCCTGAGCCCAATGGAGGGCTATAAACATTGTCCCATATTAAAGTGCAGCAACCAAACCCACTGGAGGATCGTGAAAGAATTAAATGAACTACATCTCCCAGAGTACTTTGTAAATAAATGACGGTTGTTCCATCTTGGAGGCACACCTGAAGCCAAGTAACTTGAATAAAACTCGAGCGGGAGAATGCAGTTGAAAAGAGAGGCTGCTGACACGGGCCTCTGATGAGAATCAAAAGAGATTCAAGCGCGTAAGGCCAGGGACGTTTTCTGCAGGGATGTTAAGCTGGATGCCTTCTGAAATAAAGTATGTTACTTACCAGCTGCAGAGTGCGGTCTTAAATCTGGGCAATCCTGATGTGTGAATATGGCCATGGCAGTTCAAGGCACGCGTGAGACGACGCACCATCTTTAAATCCAAGAACCCAAGGGTGGAAGATTCCACTTCTGTGCGGGCGCAGCTGGTGATTTGAATATAGGCATCCAGAGTTCCATCCTGAAGCCCAATGGAGGGCTATAAACATTGTCCCATATTAAAGTGCAGCAGCCAAACCCACTGGAGGGTCGTGAAAGAAATTAAAATGAACTACATCTCCCAGAGTACTTTGTAAATAAATGACGGTTGTTCCATCTTGGAGGCACACCTGAAGCCAAGTAACTTGAATAAAACTCGAGCGGGAGAATGCAGTTGAAAAGAGAGGCTGCTGACACGGGCCTCTGATGAGAATCAAAGAGATTCAAACGCGTAAGGCCAGGGACGTTTTCTGCAGGGATGTTAAGCTGGATGCCTTCTGAAATAAAGTATGTTACTTACCAGCTACGGAGTGCGGTCTTAAATCTGGGCAATCCTGATGTGTGAATATGGCCGCGGCGGTTCCAGGCCGCGTGAGACGACGCACCATCTTTAAATCCAAGAACCCAAGGGGTGGAAGATTCCACTTCTGTGCGGGCGCAGTTGGTGATTTGAATATAGGCATCCAGAGTTCCATCCTGAAGCCCAATGGAGGGCTATAAACATTGTCCCATATTAAAGTGCAGCAACCAAACCCACTGGAGGGTCGTGAAAGAAATTAAATGAACTACATCTCCCAGAGTACTTTGTAAATAAATGACGGTTGTTCCATCTTGGAGGCACACCTGAAGCCAAGTAACTTGAATAAAACTCGAGCGGGAGAATGCAGTTGAAAAGAGAGGCTGCTGACACGGGCCTCTGATGAGAATCAAAAGAGATTCGAAACGCGTAAGGCCAGGGACGTTTTCTGCAGGGATGTTAAGCTGGATGCCTTCTGAAATAAAGTATGTTACTTACCAGCTACGGAGTGCGGTCTTAAATCTGGGCAATCCTGATGTGTGAATATATATATATATATATATATATATATATCAGATTTTTCCTCAGACTTTCCGGGGTGTTGTCAACATACAAATATGAGTGCTGATACATATCCCAGTGTGCCTTAAAACAATATGTCAGGTTACTGCAAAAATGCGTGCATCCAAAAATGTCATACATTTTCAAAAATATGTGCCACTGTGTTTGGCATGGGGTGGGTGCTCCATAATCTGCCAGAGCGCTGCCCTATATGTCGGTGATTATACTGAACATGATAGAATTGTCCTCAGTAGGCCAGGGCAGTGGCCAGTATGCCTGGCTGCAGCAAAATGTGATAAAATTAAGCGTGGGCGGAATTTGCGGAATTGCGTTCCGCAAAATTCTGCGAAACGGCAAAAAATCTCTGCGAGCACGCGGAATTTCGCGTGCTCGCGGAGATTTTGCTGCGCCCCTTTATATCTGTAAGTGCTTCCTGTTGAGGTTTAATTTTTGTGACAGGAGCATCGTGCCAGCCCAGAATGAATCCTGCCCTGCATATTTATCCAAGAAGATGAGTCCGTTTTGTGCAATACCTCTACTCAACTGGAGTACTTTCTACTGGCTAATCAGTAAGTGCTACCTCGTTGGGAAAATGGATAGTACCTTTCCTACACTACAGCTACAAAGGACCAGAAGAATTGTCTCCAGTGACCTGTGTGTCTAACTTTGCCACCGCGCCGAAAGCGCCGGGGTCCTTTGATTAAGCTGTCCATCATAGTGGGGAAAGGGCGGGAAAACGTTGCATACCGCTAGTGTATGTGGGGTGAGGCCAAACGGGCGGGGCTTCTAGGCCCGTTCACATGCCTCTTGTTTATAAAGGGTCAGAGCAGGATCTCAGCGGCAGACGAGGAGAAGGAACCTCCTGGTCACAGGAACTACACGAGGATTGCGCTCGAGAAAATCAAGGATGCAAAGACCTCCATCAAGGATTACAGCTAGCTTTTCAGGGTGGCAATGGAGAGAAGGCACATCTGCTTAATCACGCTCACGAATTCTACACGAGAATTGCGCTCGAGAAAATCAAGGATGCAAAGACCTCCATCAAGGATTACAGCTAACTTTTCAGGGTGGCAATGGAGAGAAGGCACATCTGCTTAATCCCGCTCACGAATTCTACACGAGAATTGCGCTCGAGAAAATCAAGGATGCAAAGACCTCCATCAAGGATTACAGCTAACTTTTCACATTGGAAATGGAGAGAAGGCACATCTGCTTAACCACGCTCACGAATTCTGCACACCTACCCTGCATATTTATCCAAGAAGATGCCTCCGTTTTGTGCAATACCTCTACTCAGCTGGAGTACTTTCTACTGGCTAATCAGTAAGTGCTACCTCGTTGGGTAAATGTATAGTGCCTTTCCTACACTACACTACAGCTGCGTAAAGGACCTGAAGAATTTTCCCCAGTGACCTGTGTGTCTGTAACTTTGCCACCGCGCCGAAAGCACCGGGGTCCTTTGATTAAGCTGTCCATCATAGTGGGGAAAGGGCGGGAAGACGGTGCATACCACTAGTGTATGTGGGGCGAGGCAAAACGGGTGGGGCTTCTAGGCCCGTTCACATGCCTCTTGTTTATAAAGGGTCAGAGCAGGATCTCAGCGGCAGACGAGGAGAAGGAACCTCCTGGTCACAGGAACTACACGAGGATTGCGCTCGAGAAAATCAAGGATGCAAAGACCTCCATCAAGGATTACAGCTAGCTTTTCAGGGTGGCAATGGAGAGAAGGCACATCTGCTTAACCACGCTCACGAATTCTACACGAGGATTGCGCTCGAGAAAATCAAGGATGCAAAGACCTCCATCAAGGATTACAGCTAACTTTTCACGTTGGAAATGGAGAGAAGGCACATCTGCTTAACCACGCTCACGAATTCTGCACACCTACCCTGCATATTTATCCAAGAAGATGCCTCCGTTTTGTGCAATACCTCTACTCAGCTGGAGTACTTTCTACTGGCTAATCAGTAAGTGCTACCTCGTTGGGTAAATGTATAGTGCCTTTCCTACACTACACTACAGCTGCATAAAGGACCTGAAGAATTTTCCCCAGTGACCTGTGTGTCTGTAACTTTGCCACCGCGCCAAAAGCACCGGGGTCCTTTGATTAAGCTGTCCATCATAGTGGGGAAAGGGCGGGAAGACGGTGCATACCACTAGTGTATGTGGGGCGGGGTTAAACGGGCGGGGCTTCTAGGCCCGTTCACATGCCTCTTGTTTATAAAGGGTCAGAGCAGGATCTCAGCGGCAGACAAGGAGAAGGAACCTCCTGGTCACGGGAACTACACGAGGATTGCGCTCGAGAAAATCAAGGATGCAAAGACCTCCATCAAGGATTACAGCTAGCTTTTCAGGGTGGCAATGGAGAGAAGGCACATCTGCTTAACCACGCTCACGAATTCTACACGAGGATTGCGCTCGAGAAAATCAAGGATGCAAAGACCTCCATCAAGGATTACAGCTAACTTTTCACGTTGGAAATGGAGAGAAGGCACATCTGCTTAACCACGCTCACGAATTCTGCACACCTACCCTGCATATTTATCCAAGAAGATGCCTCCGTTTTGTGCAATACCTCTACTCAGCTGGAGTACTTTCTACTGGCTAATCAGTAAGTGCTACCTCGTTGGGTAAATGTATAGTGCCTTTCCTACACTACACTACAGCTGCATAAAGGACCTGAAGAATTTTCCCCAGTGACCTGTGTGTCTGTAACTTTGCCACCGCGCCAAAAGCACCGGGGTCCTTTGATTAAGCTGTCCATCATAGTGGGGAAAGGGCGGGAAGACGGTGCATACCACTAGTGTATGTGGGGCGGGGTTAAACGGGCGGGGCTTCTAGGCCCGTTCACATGCCTCTTGTTTATAAAGGGTCAGAGCAGGATCTCAGCGGCAGACAAGGAGAAGGAACCTCCTGGTCACGGGAACTACACGAGGATTGCGCTCGAGAAAATCAAGGATGCAAAGACCTCCATCAAGGATTACAGCTAACTTTACAGGGTGGAAATGGAGAGAAGGCACATCTGCTTAACCACGCTCACGAATTCTACACGAGGATTGCGCTCGAGAAAATCAAGGATGCAAAGACCTCCATCAAGGATTACAGCTAGCTTTTCAGGGTGGCAATGGAGAGAAGGCACATCTGCTTAGCCACAACCTCGCTCACAGAATTTGAGCTTCAACTCGGGCACCTGCTTTATTTATACCCGAATTCTGTTCCGCTCGCGGATCGCGGAAGTTTCGACATTTCCGCGTTCTGCGCGAAACGCGGAAATGCCAAAATTTCGCAAGTTCCGCGAGCGGAACGGAATTTGCCGCCCAGGGTTAGATAAAATGCTGTACAATACTACGAAGTCTTTACAGTATGCAAAGCGTGGTGCTAAATGTGTTCCTGAGTATGCCAGGCAACTGTGCAACAGGCTTTAGGTTTGTCTAGTGTGTCACCACGTTACCCAATGTACTAAAGCTGTCATATGATATACCACATTTCTAGCAGTTATTCTACCATCCTGCTCAATAGCTCTCTGTCTGTGTTCAATATGTTAGAGTACTTAACATCATGCTATTGTACTACTCTATAGAACAGAAGGCCTCTCAAAATATCAGAAAGCTGTTCATTGTGGCATTGGGGTCCCCAATATGGCTTGGACAGCCTGAAATGATGCAGGATGCACTGCCTCAATTTATCATAGTGTTTGCTGACTTCCATAATGCCCCCTAATATATGCATACATTCTGCTTGATGTGCCTAAGCTAGTGCAAAATATGCCTCAGCCCACCCATACATTTGGTGTATGTGCTTGGCTGAGGAGTCAATAGAGTGAAGCCACCATCTGTGGGATTATGACTAAACCCCCTAAAGTCAGAATCCCCCCTAAAACTTAACAATCCCACAGTGCTATGGAACCCCGGTTGGTCTGGGATAGTTGGCATCTGAGCCAGTGCATAGAGCCACTCGCTTGGGGACGAGCACGGATGGAAGGGGGCCACCTCCATCACCCTTAGTGCACCGCATGTTCATGGGGCACCCAGTGCTAAATTATTCGTAGACAACCTGATTCTGGGTCACAGTTTCATAAGTAGCAGAGCAGCTACCATGCTGCAATCTATTGAAAGTCATACTCTGACCCAAGCCTCGGCCCATCCCCCAAATATGCCTATTTTCTGTTCAAAATGACAAGGTGCTTCCCATCATGGCACAATTACTTTCAAAATTGTTACTTAGACAGGTTAAACGTGATACCCTAATCATTTGGCTTTTGGTCTTGAGTCCTGATGCTATGTTATCTTAGCATATCCAGGACTGACAAAGAGGTGCCCAAAAGTCAAGCTACTTTATTAGATATCCTTAATTAGAAGCAGTATCTTCCCACTTACTGTCACAGTGCCTCTACTACCTGCTCTTTTGTGTAGACTGGCTCTCAATGTCCATTACAGGAGAGAAAGCAGTTATGATTCCAGGTAGCAGACCCCCTCCAGCACACCTCTAGCATGATGTAGCTGAAGAAGCCATTCCCTCCCGCCATACCTCAACAATTGTCCTTCATAGAAAGTGGTGAGGGATTTAAGAGAAGGTGAAGAGACTGAAATTTTCTTTAAAGACTTATCAGGGCTCTTATAGCGTGTCTGCTTGGTGCCTACTATGTGACCTGTGATCGCACATTTAGGCATAAGATTGCCAAAGGCAAACCCAGGGTGTAAGAGTTTTTAATATCGAGCCCCCTCTGTTTCTCCCTTCCCCCAGATCCGGGTACACCTACAACAGTTTACTACAGCGTTGGTAGAAATGAGCAGGGGCGGCTCCTCCACTAGGGTGGAGGAGCGTCGCCCCACTGCTTCCTCGCAGTGCGAGAAAGCCAAACATAAAATGGTAATAACTTTTAGTCACTGCCATTTTATGTTTGCTTTGTGCATTGCGAGCGGGAGGGTGGGCAGGGCTGCTCTGCTCTTTGAGCAGGGCAGGGGAGGAGTGGTTTGCCCACTCCTGAGTGCGCAAAGACTGTTTGGTGTGCCCTCTTGGGCCGCTCAAACCAGTCATGGGCACTCTGCCCTTCTCCATGCAGGCTGCATTGATGCCTGCATGGAGAACATGCCCACCACACTAGCCCCTGGCTGGATGCCGTCCCGACCAATGGCAGCGTTGTAATTGGCTTAGGGGAGGGAGCCTGGCTGCCTGCTTCCTGTTCCTGTCAGAGGCAGGAGAGCAGGAGCAGAGAAGACGCGGGACCCGGTGAAAAGGTAATTTTAATTTTATTTCTTTTATTTTTTTATTCACCCGTGACACCCCCACTATCCCCCCCGCGACACCCTCCGCGAATCCCCTGTGACCCCTCGCACCCGCCCCCCACCCACGAGCAATGCCGGCCAGTACTGGAAATGAGATGCCCCATTCTCTATTCCGTTCCACTTAATGCACGTTGTTTGTTCCACATCAAAATCTAATAGGCAACCTATAGCAGTGTTTCAAGGAATACTAAAAATTGTGAACCTAAGAAAGGGCATATGTAATTTCCGACAAACGAAAAATTACATAGTAGGTGAAGTATCCAGGGACGTTCTAGAAAGGTCTCTACATGACCATTGTTCTGCGTGCTATAAGGACGGTTGCTAAGTTACATTGCAGCATAAAACAAAGCACAATGTCACTGTATTTGTAATTATGCTGATATGCGGGAGATAGAGTTGCTTCTATTTAAAAAATTGTACATTAGCTCAGAATTATTTTGAAGTTCCCGAGTTCATTCTCCGAGTTTCTGCGCCATAATAGATCATTGTGCACTGCTGGCTACTCCAGTGAAGGAACATGTACAAAATGAATTCAAAGAACGCATACATTCTCAAAGGACACCAGAGAATAGGTGTATTTTTATGCACAGTACAATGTATTTCCGCATTACTGATGTGCCATTTAATAAACAAAAATAGCTCTCTGGAATAAATAGCATAAGGCCTTCGGCTTTGACATTGTTGCATTCTTCTGCAAATATATTTGAATACGTGTTTTTGTATCTCATGGAGAAGAAAGCACAATTCTTTTCCTCCATGCTTTGCACCACTGAGGTCAGAAGAAGGAACAATGAATGCATCTTTATAACCAGTTTCCTGTCTATGTGAAAACAACACGCTATTTCTTATATGTCATGGAACGACCTAGATGTCTTAGCTTATGAAGGATTAGCTTTTCTTCAGTTTAAGACAGGAATGCTGCCCAGCACAATCCACAATTCATTGTTCAGTAGGTTCAGAGGGGAAGTGAGCCTTACTTTACTGCGCGCGATGCTATGAAATGCAGGAAGCAATTATTTTTTCATAATGCTGACAAGTGTTAGAATGTTATATTTAGGTTGAAGTTGTCATATTTTGTTTTACATACCAACACAGAAAAAAGCTACTCTTTCAAATATACTTTATTCGAGGGGGTGCTAGAGAGCCCAAGGCAAGATGGTCGCACATTAGTGCAGCTCTGTTGGCTGAAGATGAATATTCATCAAATATACATGTAACAGGCTGCCATCCGACCCTTAAACGAAGGGTATGCTGTAGAGCAAATCGCTACACTGTGACAGGGTCGAAATTAGTTTTTTCTGTGACAGTCTACTTCGTCAAACTCCGAGGTGAAAATGACAGGGCCGCGGGAAGATGGCGGCGAGATTTGGCCTGAGAGGCGGTGCGGAAAGACGGGCTCGGGCAAGGGACTCCTGCTCTGAACAGCCCGGCTGATTTGGCCTGCCTGGTGGCTGCAACCGTCTGTCTGAGAAGTTGGGTGTAGTGGTAGAACAAACGACTAACAGGAGCCGCGTCGCATGGTAGGAGCGGAGCAGGCGGCTAGTTCTGGCCTATGGTGGTGAGCCGCCAGCACCCGCTGGGATCTCCCCGGTGACCTCGACTTGTTTGGGGGCACCAGATAAAAGCTACTGGACTGAAAGTCAGCCGAGCTAGGTCCTGCGGCGATTGCTGAAATAGATCGACACCTGACTGGGGCTGGGACAGGAGAGCAGCCCGGACAGCGGTCGAGGAGACACGGCGCGGCCTACCATAACGCAGCATCCTGTGAGTGCTGAAGATAGGAGGGACCTGGCTGCTGTGTGCCAGGCTGCTGTGGGCACCGGCAGGCTGAGTGATCGCACGCTGAGACATCAGTGAGGCCTCCTACTAGACTTTGACAAAGAGTATTATTTTAGGCCCCAGGATCATGTGGCATTAGGCTGCGGGATTGATTGCGGTGTGGTCATGGAGGTGGAGATTGGCCACTGTGAGTTTTAGTTTTGCTGCTGGAATTTACAGGCGATTGTCCACTAGCCCAATGGCCCTGGGGACGAGTTGAGGGCTTGTGTGGCCTACCCCCAGAGCAAGACCCCTGCATTATAACAGCTTGAAGTAGGCGACAAGATGCACAGGAAAGCGGTGTGCACATTGGGGATTGGCAGTGTGTCCAATAGGTCCCCAGAATAAAGTGGATTAACATGGTGCACTGACACCATAGATTGAACACTTGTAAATCATTCTCCAGGAGGTCTGTGCCCATCTTCGTATTTGCGCCAGTGTTAGAGTGGCGGAGCGAATAGTGTACAACTTGGGGGAAACAGACAAACAACAGTCCCACCTCACATTTGAATCCAGGTGCGCTCCCAGATTGCAACACACTCATTCAGATTCTGAGCAGGAATCACAGGCACTTGGGTCCACCTCGCTTGAAAGAACACTGTTAGCCATGCAACAGAGCTTAAAATCTAACGATGGGAAAATAGATATGCTGATGCTGAGGATGGAAAAGAACAAAAAGGGGAGTTAGGCCCAAAAACCCGTAGCCATGTGTGGCCGAACTAAGTGGTGCACAACAGTGTACCCGGCTACTCCTTAATTTAACTGCTTGACAGTTTAAGCAATGATCGCTGCAGTCAATCCAACTCGATCTGGTTTTTTATTTAACCTTTTAATATCTAATTTTATAAATCTTTTTCTTTTTTTCAGATAGTCTGATATGAGACAAACACTTATTCATTCAAGGGTAAGTATACAATATGAATACAAACAACAACATGTATATACATTTAACATTCCTAAATGATGCTGAGGATGTAGCATATGGCTGCTAATCTGGATAACCAGGCAACGCACATCACTGCAGTGGAACACGCATCATGAACGTAGAAGATGAATCCCACACCACTGCCACTAAATGCTTGAAAATGGAAAATGTGCTGGAGGTGATCCAGGCAAAAAAATGAAGATTTAGAAGCACACTTGCGTCGAAACAAGCTCCGAATTATAGGAGTAACTGAATCCCCTAATACTGGCCATTTCAAAGTTTATATCTATAAATGTTGTTAAAAAATATCTTCGGACCAGAACAATTGTCAATGGTCTTAATAGTTGAGCGAGCGCACCGCTCACTAACAGCATGCCCACCACCTGGCACTCCCTTGTTTGAGGCATATAATAGCTAAACTATAGAACTATCGGCATCACAACACTGTTCTTTGCTTATCTAGAGAAAAACTAAACAACAAATATCAAGGCTATGAAGTTGCTTTTTTTCCGGATTTCATAGTATCGGTCCAGGCAGTGCACAGAGAGTTTACCCAGGTGAAGAAACAACTACAAATAGTCACCATTCCTTACACTATGCTCTACCCAGCTTGTCTCAGGATCGAATTCGACGGGAAGCAGAAGATCTTCACCTCACCAAGAGTGGCCCAAAACTTTTTCTAAACTATTCAATGGTCAAAAAATGACCCGCCGCTCTCTCTGCCCTAGACTCACGATGATCAGTGTTCACGATTGTCTACTTTCTGAACTGTCGGTAAGATGAATGATCTATGACCACCAGGTATGTGAAGGGATGTGTATAACTGGAGATCAACTATGGCACATTATTTGGTTGGCCTAGCGACATATGAATAGCCAAATGGGCTGAGCTCCGAATGCAGCACATGAACAATCAAGGAGGCCCTTATATAGACATATGAATACTTTCCCTAAAATTTGGTACTGAAATGCTTCTTGCCCCTTTAAATGATTTTTCTACAGTGGCCTCTCTAAGACATTAAGATATTCCATGCATAATTTACTTGACTTCAGCCACCCCTATCTACCGAGAGGGACTTTCGGCCTCTAGCTGCCCCACGAGGGTGTACCCCAGTTGATGTTTTATTTTGTTGTTTAAATGACAAGGAAGAACTGTACCGTACACCTGGCTTGCTTGTTCTCTTGTTTGTTTTGTAAATGGGATGTCTTTAGTATAAATGGGATGCTGAAGTGGGTGGAGGGTTAGGGGATGTTTGTTGTGTGTCACCATGTCAGGGGAAACGACCTTTACAACGCAGTCATTACACCGCGATACCTTTACAATGCAGTCGTTACAACGACCGCGTTGTTAGTACGCGATGTAATGACATCGCAAGTCTTTACAACAAATTCCACTAGGGGGCGCTGAGGTATTGGAAATAAATTTCCAACACCTTCCCTACTGTTGCGCAAACTGGATTAGGAATAGTAAATAATACTATTCCTAAGTCCAGCGCGCCCCCCTAGTGGAAGTCGTTGTAAAGACTTGCCATGTAATACATCACGTACTAACAATCGCGGTCGTTATAACGACTGCGTTGTAATGGCACGCGATGTATTAGATCGCGTTGTAATGTGCCATATTCCCATGTCAGTACAGCATGCTTTTGACAGCCATTACACTACACCATGCCCTGGCATCGAGACTACATATAAGGAAAATAGTATATATTCCATCAATCTTACGAGCACACAGAGCCCGCTTAGACTAATAACCTGGAAAATTAGTGGGTTAAATAAACCACAAAAACTCCAACAAGTACTTGCGTATCTGGACCGACATAGGGGACAGATGATGCTGATGAAGGAAAACATACATCGCAACCTCCACTGAACTACATGTGGGGACTAGATAGGCAGCAGTATGAATAGCTTGATCCTATTCGTCTTACTCCAGAGGAGTCCTAATACTAATTAACCCCTTCTGTGCTCATGACGGAACAGAGAACAAAATCCCTCTGTAAACAGCAGAGGGATTTCCTATTTTTCTTTTTTGCATTGGGAGGTGCGGAAGAGTTTCCCCAACCTCCCGAGGCATATTTTTGGTTTTCCTTGTAATGACTATCGCACGCATGGCACGCTGACGTCATTACAATGAAAACGAAACTGAAACTTAGTTTCAGTTTCACAGTTTCGGTGCTCATGGGGCTAGCTCAGCCCCTGAGCACCGAAACACATGGGAGAGGTATCATTGGAAAGGGGAGAATCTCCCCTTTCCAATGGTACCCCTCCCTAGTGGATCCGTGCTTGGAGATCACCCCTGGGTGATAGGAAATTTGTGTCAGCCCGGTGATCACACAACTTTCCCATAAAGAAATGTGCAAAAAAATTTCAGCAAAATTTGAGGTTTGCAGAGGATTCTTAGTAGGAAAACATTGGAAGGGCCAAACAAGCTATACCTCCCTGAACTCCTGCGGATGTCTAGTTTTCAAAGATGTCTGGGTTTGGTATGTTTCCTAGATGGCCGCCGAGCGCGGGGCCAAAAATCCAGGTGAGCCCCTTTGCAAAACCAGTTTGTTTTCTGATAGGTCATTTTGATGTCTCCACAATACGTTTGGGCCCTTCCCTGCCGTGGGTACTTGGCCCACCCACACAAGTGAGGTACCATTTTTATCGGGGGACTTTAAAGAATGTGGGGGGTGGAAGATTGTGGATCCATGCAGATTCCAGCACTTTCCATCATAGAAATTTGGGGAAAATGTGTTTTTTTCCTTTTACAAAGTTTGAGGTTTGCAGGGGATTCTGGCTAACAGAACCTGGTGAGAGCCACCCAAATCACCCCATCCTAGATTTCCCTGGGTGTCTAGCTTTAAAAAATGTATAGGTTTGCTAGGTTTCCCTTGGTGCGGGCAGAGCTATGGTTCAAAATCCACAGCTAGGCACTTTTCAAAAAAAGGGTCAGTTTTCACTGTAAAAATGTGGTGTGTCCACCTTGTGTTTTGGCCCTTTTCCTGTTGCAGGCACTAGGCCTACCCACACAAGTTTGGTACTATTTTTATCAGGAGACTTTGTGGAATGCGGGGTTGGTGGAATTTTGTGGATCCACACAGATTCGATCCACACAGATTCCAGAATTTTCCATCACAGAAATATGAGCAAAATATGTTTTTTTGCAAAGATTGAGGTTTGCAAGGGATTCTGGGTAACAGAAACTGGAGAGAACCACACAAGTCACCCCCGGATATATTCCCCTGTGTGACTAGTTTTCAAAAATGTATAGGTTTGCTAGGTTTCTCTAGGTGCCGGCAGAGCTAGGTTTCAAAACCCACAGCTGGGCACTTTGCAAAAAAGGGTCAGTTTTCACAGTAAAAATGTGGTGTGTCCATGTTGTGTTTTGGGCTGTTTCCTGTCGCGGGCACTAGGCCTACCCACACAGATGAGGTACCATTTCTATTGTGAGACTTTTGGGAATGCAGGGTGGGTGGAATTCTGGGGACCCACGCAGATTCCAGAACTTTCCATCACAGAAATGTGGGGAAAATGTGTTTTTGTGACAAAGTTTGAGGTTTTCAAGGGATTCTGGGTATCAGAACCTGATGAGAGCCACACAAGTCACCCCCTCCTGGATTCCCCTGGGTGTTTAGTTTTAAAAAATATATAGGTTTGCTAGGTTTCCCTAGGTGCCGGCTGAGCTAGGGTTCAAAATCCACAGCTAGGCACTTTGCGAAAAAAGGGCCTGTTTTAACTGTAAAAATGTGGTGTATCCACGTTACGTTTTGGGACGTTTCCTGTCATAGGCACTATGCCTACCCACACAAGTGAGGTACGATTTTTATCGGGAGACTTAGGGGAACTCAGAATTGTGGAGCAGCTCTTATTACCTAATGAGTTTCTATGCATGTCTGCCTTCCAATTGTAAGACAATGTTTGAAAAGGAAGTCACTTTGAAAAATGTCCTATAATTCACATGCTAGTATGGGTACCCACAATTTTGGAGATGTGCAAATAGCTACTACTTCTAAATTCTACATTTTGTTCCCATTTCAGAAATTCAAAGGTGTTCTTGATACCTATTTTTCACTCTTTATATTTTACCAAATGAATTGGTATGTACCTGATACACAAGAAAAACCATTGCAAGATGCAGCTCAGTTATTGGCTCTGGGTTCCTCCGGTTCTTGGTAAACCTACAAGTCCTATATATCCCCACAACCAGAAGGGTCCAGCAGATGTAAGGGTATATTGCTTTAAAAAATCTGTCATACTTAGAAAAAGTTGCAGGTGAAAACGTTTCACAAATGGCTGTTTTTTCAACTCATTTTCTATTTTTCTTATTTTCAACTGTTGGTTTCTATAAAAAAAAAAACTTGCAGGATCTTCACAAATGACCCCTTGTTGAATTCAGAATTGTGTCTACTTTTCAGATTCCATTATTGCTTTCACACCCATTTCTACCACTAACTGGAAGGAGGTTGAAAGCACAAAAAGTACCAAAAATAGGCTATGTCCCAGTAAAATGCCAAAACTGTGTAAAAAATGTTGGTTTTCTGACAAATGCCTGCCTGTCCCTGAAAGCTGGTAAGATGGGGATTTCAGCATCACAAACCCCTATGTTTTGGCTCATTTCTGGGTCCCCTCCAGGGGAATCCACAAACCTTGGGTACCTTTAAAATCCCCATGATGTTGGAGGAAAAGGATGCAAATTTGGTGTGGATACCTTATGTGGACAAAAAGTTACAGGGACCTAAGTGCGAACTACCCCAAATAGCCAAAAAAAGGCTTAACACGGGGGGTTTGGGAAATCCTAGCAGCGAAAGGGTTAAAAAAGGTCTCCAGTTTACGTTCACACACTTAAACTTTGATGATAAGGGACGCTATGTACTAATAGAAGGTAGTCTGTACGGCAAAACAGTGACCAATATTAACACATACCGGCTTAATATTGATGACACTGAATTTTATAAGCAACTCGCCAGTTGTCTATATGCCCTGCTCAACAGTGATCATTTGCTGGAGATCTAAACACATACTTGGACACTTCGCTGGATCTCAATGCTTTCACAGACTCGCGGGACAAGCATGCAGCTACAGCTATACGCAACATTATGGAGGAACAGAACTTAATAGATGCTTGGCGCAATACCCGACAGCTAGGGAAGGGACTCACCTTTCCTCAGCCCACAAAACATGGTCCAGACTGGACTATTGGCTGGTATCGATAGAGGCTAACACATGGATAACAAGCATATCTCATTAAGCCAGGAGGCTATTGGATCATTACCCTGTCCTGTTAGAGATGGTTATCCCCACACACCACCCACCGCAATTTCAGTGGAGGCTTCAGGCCTCATTGCTGATAGATTGCCATCAGAAATGGCGTATGAGAAGCAATTACTTATTACTTTGCTGAGAACAAGGGTTCTGTTGAGGGCGCAGCTATATTGTGGAAAGCGTTTAAAACAATCAGGGGCATATGTACAAGGAGTTAACGCCATGTTAGCGGCACTTTTCCGCCGCAAATGCAGCGATATTTTTTTCGCCGTATTCACAAGCTGTCGCTAACAGCCGGTAGCAACAGAATTAAGGCGAAACCATCCGTTTCCACCATCGCCACTCATATTAGCGATAACTATCACTAATGAGATGCAATGTAGGCGTTCCCGTGCAAAAACGCATGCTAACCACACAATGATCGCCCGGACCCGCGATACGTTCAGAAAACAGCCGCTAAAGCCCGTTAGCGGCTGGGACTTAAGACCAGAAAAAAAGTGGTCTTAAAAATGGTGATAAAGAACAGTACATAAGGGAGACCAGCCCAGAGCCTTATTTGAAGTTCCACTGATGCCATGGAGGTACTACTCATGCAGCTTGGAGTACCAAGAAGGCCACAACAACCACTGCCACTGCCACCGCCCCCAGGACCACCACGGAGGCAGCGCCAAAGAAGACAGCGGGTCCATCGCCCACGCCTCACCCTCACAGACTTAATGCCAGAGGATGTGATCGCCCACTACAGGCTCAAAAGGTCATCCATCCTCCGCATCCTGACCCATATAGCCCCCAGGCTGCAGGCACCAACAGAGCGGAGAACCAACATCCCTCCGCAGACAAAGCTGCTGGCAGTTCTGCACATGTTGGCCTCTGGTACCTTCCAACCAACAACTGCCAGAGTTGGGGGAGTCTCACAGTCAGCCCTATCAAGGTTCCTCCCAATTGTCTTGGATGGCATCATCAGCCTGACACCCCAGCACCTACGCTTCCCCAACACTGCGCAGGAGCAGCTTGAGACCAAGCAAGGCTTTTATGCCATTGCTGGCTTCCCACAGGTGTTGGGGGCAATTGACTGCACACATGTCCTACTTGTGCCCCTTGCGGACACTGCACACATATACCGCAACAGGAAGCGCACACATTCCATCAATGTGCAGGCAATTGTGGACCACCAGGGCTTGTTCACCAATGTCGTAGCCAAGTTCCCAGGGAGTGTGCATGATTCCTACATCTTCTGCCAGTCCATCATCAACCAGCGGTTTCAGGATGGCACATATGGAAATGCACTGCTTGTTGGTAAGTACTAACCGAACACAACACACACCTCAAGTCCACAATCATGGAACTCACAAATGTGAGAATGCACATGTAGCAAATTTCATACAACATGCCTAGTAACATGTCCACCTACCATACACAACAACCCAAGTGACTGCGGTTACTGGGGCTAGCCTTGTAGACAAACTATCCCCACAGGCACAGCCCCTCCGCCACACATTAGCAAATGCTGGGAGAGGGGGGAACCAAGTAGTTGTGATGGAGGGTCTGGACCTACGAGGAAAGTATGAACACAAGGCCGAGTCTGGTGGCGGTGTCCTGTATAGTCTTGAGCTTGCAGAGCACCGACTTGTCTATGCGGGCATATAGGGCATTTTCGTAGTCCAGTCTGATGGTAATGACTGCGTGGGTGACTGTCTTTCTTGACTCAGGGGGAACCATTTGAAGGTCTCATGAAGGATGCAGAGGGTGTAGAAGCAGCTGGAGGCCACGGCGTAGACCTGTTGGTTCATGGGGAGGGAGTAGTCAAGTACGATCCCTAGGTACCTGGGGTCATTGGTGGGGGGGCCTGCCAAAGACGGTGGCCCACCAGGTGTTGTCACATGCTGATGGGGTGGTTAAGAGGATGAGTACTTGTGTCCCCTCCGCGTTGAGTACCAGGCAGCTGTTGATCATCCATGTCGCAACTTCCTGCAATCCTTCCTGGAAGCCCAGTCTGGTGGGTGTGGGTGCCTTGGTGAGGAAGAGTATGAGCTGGGTGTCCTTGTAGGTGGTGAAGTCTTCTGGGTGTCTTGATGTTGCTCCAGTTCTTCTCTAGGCGTCTGCAGATGCATCTGGCATCTTGGATGTCGGTGGTGACTGAGGTGGCTATTCTTGCACGCTGTATGTTGGAGTTGCATAGCAGAGGAAGTTTGTATGTGCAGTTGGAGATCCATGTGTGGAAACCCCTGGCAGCGCCGTGGGTGTTGGCTGCAGCGGTGTGGGTGTTGCCGTTGATGGTGGAGTTGAGCAGCTACTCGGTGACTCAGCTCCAGTTCCTTTGTGTGGCGCGGGCTGTGGGATTGAGTGGCTTGGGTTTCTCAACGAGGAAGTGTACGCAGTGGTGGTCACTCCATGGGGCTTGAGTGGTGTGAATGAAGTGGACGCTGTTTCCACATGCGAAGATGGGGTCGAAGGTGTGTCCTGCCTTGTTGGTCAGTGTGGTGAAGATTTGGGTCAGTCCGATGTTTGTGAGCTTTGGCCAGAGGGTACTGGAGTTGGAGTTGTTGTGGTTTGTGAGGTGGAAGCTCAGGTCGGAAATGAGTACATAGTCCATGGAGTAGATGGCGTGGTGTGTGATGATGTTGATGGTGTGGGCGAAGCGGGCCCGCCCTCAGGGGGCTCTGCAGGCGAGGGTGCCGCAGAGTGTTGCTTTGTGGCTGGTCTGGATCTGGAAGTGCAGGTGTTGGACGGTGGTGAAGGTCTGGCGGCAGCGGCAGCAGGAGAACTGGACGTGAGTTGTGTCTGGTGTGGCCTATTGGCAGTTGTACTTTCTCTTTGGGTTGACTTTGAGGAGGACGGGTGAGTCATAGCTCTAGATGGTAGGAGAACCAGGGTCACTGCTGCTGTTTGCATTTTGCTTTAGGACGGGCGCAGACGGGATTGCCTTTGGCACGCCGTGAGTGCCAATGATGCAACCGCCTAGCGCACACAATAAAATAGGCTAGGGGGTAGGGACGGGCAGCTGTGAGGCAATGTAATTTCCATTGATGCTGGTCAATTGTCTGAAGCTACACATGGCTAACCTAAATTCCAAAGTAGCACAAATCACACACCACAAAATTTAAACACTGCAAACACAGCATGCACAACAACTTATGGACACATCTCTCCATTACATGTTTCAGGTGATCAAGGATATGCACTCTCCCCATGGCTGATGACACCCCATCCGAGCCACAAACACCCAGGCCCAGAGGCAAAATAATTTGGCCCTTGGACGCACCAGGGCTATTGTGGAGCGCACTTTTGGCGTGCTAAAGTCACGTTTCCGGTGCCTTGACATCACAGGTGGCAGACTGTTGTACAGCCCGGAAATAGTGTGCAAGATAATCATAGTATGTTGTGTGTTGCACAATATATGTGTACGCACCAATGCCCCATGGATCCAAGTGCCAGATGCACCGGAGGATGCTGAGGATGATGAAGAAGATGAGGTTGGTGCTGCACAACCCACAGTTTGTGCTGCAGGAACTGACCGAAGAAACCGAATCATAAACAATTTCTTCACCTGAGCACGTCACAATGTGACAGTCCTTTGTGAAATTTATGTTCAAAATGCACATAAGCGCAGTTTGTGCAATAAAACAACACAACACACATACCTTGTGTGTATGTTTATCCTCTGCATAAGTACATCTCCCTGACAAGTTAAAGTCAAACATTTTGCGGTAAGTATTGTACAATTGTAATTTTGAGGGTGGGAATGTCTTTTATGGTTTGAGATGCTTTTAAGGGTGTCATTTGTGGTAGCATATGCCTTTTAGGGTGCCATTTGGGGTCAGATATGCTTTTTAGGGTGTCATATGTGGTAAAATATGCTTTTTATGGTGTCATTTGGGGTCAGATATTCTTTTTAGGGTGTCAGTTGGGGTCAGATATGCTTTTTAGGGTGTCATATGGGGTAAAATAGGCTTTTTAGGGTACCATTTGGGCTCTGAGCTGAAATTACATCTAATACTGTTTATCTGTGTAAAAGTTGCACGTAGCGTGCAAAATCTGGCCGCATTAATGTTAACGTGATTTTTTTTCAGTATTGCGATGAAAATCTATCACTACACACATTGAACAACACAAAATATTACCCCTAAGCCAATTTGCGTGCAGATTCTCACCGCAAAGTCAAAAAAGGGGCCGCAAACTCACAGGAAGTGATGTCTGCATGCTTCCTGCTTCCTGGAGGAGTGCTGTGCACTTTCACTTTCTCTTTTGAGCACATTGCTGGTGATTGTGGAGAGTGTTGGAGGTGTATGGTGTTGTGGGCTGCAGATTTTTGATTGAGCAAGTGTTGCTGTGTCCTGTGAACTGTTGATAGTGTCTCCGTGAAGTTTTGCGTACTTGTTTTTACGTGTTTTTTGCGTCTTGTCCTCAATCTTGTCGGGTGTTTGTCTAAAGGGTAGTTTAAATAATTACTAGTTGTTGGGGCATATATTGGGCATTTTTTTACTTAGTAGTGGGTTTAGGTGTGTGCTGGGAGATGGTGGGTATTGGGTAGGGAGGGCAGGATGTCAGAGCGGGCATTGGGGGGCTTCCTCTGGCTGGTGAAATTTTACCTGCCATTGATGTTGGAGAGTGGGGGTCGTATCCTTTCTGGATATCCCATCCATGTGCGGAAGGTCAGGTGGGAGCGCGTAATAGCACAGATGCTGTGTGCCTTCGGTGTGGACAGGACTGTCCGCCAATGGAAACACTGATGGCAGGATTGCGTGGGCCATGAGGGTGACCTGTTGGACCACCTGGGAGTCATCATTGGCCTACAGTGTGGTAAGCTCAACCTCAAAATTGATGTATGAACACTCATACGAAAAGCCAAAAATGTGGTGTGCGACACAATGGTGTATATGTGCACAAAAGTGGCGTAGTGAGGCGTTAGACGTCATGCCTTCACGCCTAACGTTGCCACATCAGAAACGCAATGCGGCACCATATGTACAAGCATAGTGTGCAGGCTTGCGTTTCCCCCTGCGCTGGTGCAACACTTAGCAGTGTAGTGCCAACGCTGGCACGCTTGCACCATAGTGCGTGCAGGGCAAAGATTGTTCATGTACAGGAAGGGTGACTGTACATAAAAAATCCAAGGCATTGTTTTTTGGACATGTGTGCTGCACAAAAGGAAGAGTAATAATGCGTTCCTCCTTGTTTTGTAAAGTTAGGTACGCTGCCCTTGTACATAGGCTTTGTGTTACAATGGATTAGCTAGGAACAATTGTTCCAGTGAAATAGGACATCTCCAGAGTGTCATACACCACCAACAGTTGTGACAGAGCCTTGTGCGATCTGCAGCGATGCTATCGTCCACAGAGCATGTGTAACATCATGTTGGGTGGAGAAATGGGGCCTTGGGAATGTGTCACACAAGTAGTATGTGCAAATTTGTCAGCATCATTTTCTTGTTGGCCTAACTCAGCATTCTCAGATCTTGTGGGAATGACAGGCAAAGTAGACACAATCATGTAGGCAACATGGACTGCAACAGTACAGTCACAGAGCATTGTCAGTGATGGTGACGAATTGTATGATGAATATGACACGTGTGATTTGACGTCTGATACCAACACACGTTTCTTTTCATGTCTCACAGCTGGAAGACAACTCATCACAAAGGGGGACATCGACACCTTCAAGGACCCACACACCACTGGTGAGTTCAGCCATTTAATATTGGCATTGTGAGATGTGATGAATGTCTGGGGGAAATTATTGATGTTGTAGCATGCAGTATGGGTGTGCATCACATGTACCTTGCCTCCAGTGTGATGATGTATTGTGGAAGTGTGAAGTTTGTACAAATCAGGAAGTGAAGATGGAACAATGCATATGTCTTCCAGATGTAACTTTGCACATCCCCAGTCAGTGATACCCATGCAAGTGACATCTATGGGTTCTGTCACAACAGCACATGCATGTGGATTATAGAGCGTACAGATAGGAGAGGAGACATGTCAGTGGTGTTGCTGATGAGTATGACCAGACATGGAATGCGTGTACATCCTTGACTGAGATGACTGTGCAAGTAGGCCCGATCATGCCCAAGGAGGCAGTGATTTTCAGGCCGTGCGTGGTCAGACACATGTCTGCACAGTCTTATTGTAGGTATGCTGAATACCAGCTTCACAGAAGTAGCAGGGCTTAGCTTTAAGCCAAGGATATCAATGGCACGTTCCCCAAACACCAAGCAAAGATGGCCCTATGTATCTCATTGACATGTTTTGCCACTGCAATGGTGTTGCCAAGCTGTCTCCTTGGGGTCATTCCCCTGGTAGACTCCCGGGTAAATGTACAGGGCCCTCTCGCCAAATTAGTGACATTACTCTGCATGCATTTACACCGCATGCTTTTGCTCTGCAGTTATTTCTGCACAATATATTTTACAACGCAGGCCTCTACAACGCTATTCGTTAAAACGCATTTCCCATTATAACATAATTACCATTATGACTCCAGGGGGCCGTTACTTTGGAGAATGCATTGTAACAGTTGCGTTGTAAAGCCCTGCGTTGTTAAATTGTCAGTGGAGTAAGAATTGCGGATCAAAGACATGCAGATTTATAAAAATTGAGTAAACTACGTTTCCCCCTCTCGCCAGCACCGCGTCACCTATTGTGAAGTTGTGGTGGAGAGAGGGACTGCGCCTCATGCACAAGTCAGTGTTCAGCCACCTAACGTGTTTCCATGTGTGCTGCTTGATGCAGCACAAAAGTAACTGTAAGTAGGGCTGTTCCAGCATTGCTCATGTGCAGGACGGGTAACCTTCCTACACATAAACAAGCCTCCCCTGCACACAGACACCCTTGCACTCTTGTGCAAGGGTGCCTTTGTTGGCGCAGAGTTGAGGAACTTCACGCCGTCGCTGAGTGACATGCAGGGCTGCACATGAATATTGTACATATGATGCAGCACTGTGTTACAGTAGAGGATGAGCGAGGCGCTACACCCGGAGGCCTAATGCCTTCTCATCCAATTCCTTGTACATGTCACCCTCAGTCAGGGTATGTCAAAGCACCATCATTTGACACTGACAGTCTCATTTGGTTGTGACACTACATGTCACATGCCATGCACTGTCATGTCAGTCTCCCCAGCATGTTGTTATTGATACTGGATTTCACATTGCATTGTCCAGGTCACTTTCTAACTTCACAATGTTACGTTACAAAGTAGGCTCCCATGTTTCACTGACCTTGTGTTTCTGAATTAAATGGAGAACATTGACATAGTCATCAGGACTCACATCTTGTCATTGCTCTTATTTGACAGACAACATGTCGCCAGAGGAGTCCCACGTCTTCCAGGTGAGGAAGGACCGATACCTCCATATCAGAAAGGTCTCAAAGGGATATTGCAACATGGTACGGAGGTACCAAGAAGACTGGGCAGCTGGTAGTTGGAAGTTGGTGCCCGAGGCAATGACCCTCTGTAGGCAGAGTGTCACACAGGCCATCCCTGCCCCCTCTGGCAACAGACGTGGCTCCCGGCGTGGACAGGCAGCAACATATCCCCCTTCAAAAACACACACACAAGGGACAATGCCACCTGCACCAGCAGATCAGGTGGTGCCGTTCACTGTGCGGGACCGGTGCACAGTCATGGACAACAATGTTATCCTGGCAGAAATATGTTGGGAAATGGCAGAGCTTACCTGGCACCTGCAGGACATAAAGGCAGCCCTGGGTCTCCCATATTGAGCGGACATTTTGAGCCCCATCCCCCTCTTCTCCCTTCCCCCAATGTTATTTATTGTTCTTAGTTAGTGTGAGGTAAGTATTTTAAGTGTTAGGTAGTGTAGTTGTAGTGTAGGTATAGTAAGTGTTAGATTTTAAATTAGTTTTAGATATGTATTCTTCTATAGTATTTGGGGATAAGTTTCCTTTTCCTTTGGGTGGGGGGTTGATGTCTTTGTTGTTATATAAAAAAAAAAAAATCCCCCAAAAATATATTTGTGTAGGTTAACTGTGTAGTTAGTTTATGTATAGCTTAGATGTCTTTGTCCAGTCTCAAGATGTGCTTTAAGGGTGGGAGGGGTGTTGATGTCTTAGACATGTTGTTGCGTGTTTAGGAGTAGTTATGGTAGATAGTTTAGGTTATCATTCACTTTGTTCCAGTTAGTTTAGATTAGGTTAGTTGTAGTAGTGATTAGTGTTAGTTTAGGGTAGTTTATTTGGTACTTTCATAATAAATTAGAAATCTGGTTGCACTTATGTCAGGGGTGATTTGGTGGAGTGTTGCTTTTTACCTTGTATGCAACTTATTCTATCACACGACAATCATTTGAATGTGTCCGTGTGGTCATGACATGTTACTTAGCTGGACGGATAGTGTCAGGATACTTTAGTTATGAGCACAGTAAACTTGCATGGGTAACATGGTGGCAAGTAGGAGTTATGGCCTAGGCTAGGGACACTCTTTTGTGAAGTTTGACATCTTAAGTGTGACTCACGGAGTTGGTCAGCACATTGTTGCCCATTTACAACACAACGTAGGGACATGGGCTTGAGCAGATATTGACATTGCAATTCTTATCCATCATAAAGATGGATGTATGCGCCGGGTACCACAGATTCTGTCCACCCCATGCATATCACATGAGCCTGGCGCAGAGTCCATCTACCATTCACAGACATCGTCACACTTGCTGCGTATTGCAAGTGTGGCAGCATCATTTGGATTGGATGATCCTGTGCATGGAGGCTCAACCTCCTGCCCATGCAGAATGTTGTCATTTAGCAGATCTAATGTGCAGGGCATATGGCAGTACAATGGGCCCAATTCACAAAAGTAATCTGAGACAAAATCCTAACTTGACGACTTTCGGTATTCACAAAAGGCATTTTGGAGTAGTAAAGTTAGGAATTCTAACTTTACTACTCCTAAATGTATTTTGTGAATGCTAAAAGTCGTCAAGTTAGGATTTTGTCTCAGATTACTTTTGTGAATCAGGCCCACAGTTCTGCTGCACACAGGAGGGGGAATATAGCATTGCTCCCTGTAGTGCTAGTGTCTTAGCCACTTCTCCCAGCTGCCACTTTTGGCATTGGCTCATAGTGATGCCACCCTTGAAATTGTGGTACATCTGACTATTTGCTAATTGCAGTGCACTACACATCGCTAGACACATTGCCCTATCCGCTCACAGTGGTCACAGCATGAGAGAGTTCCTTATTGACAATAAGGCATTGTTAAGCCACAGGAAGGGACTGACTGAGGACTTGCACTTTGGGATAAGTCCCTATTGCCAACACCACTTCACTGAAGCAGACATTGTGGTTCCAATAGCAGCTGGTAGGCATATGCCCTAACGATTCTTCATCTATGTGAATATGGTGTGCTTCATCTTGGAATGTGACATGCAACGAGCCCCATCACAACAAGCTTTTTCCACCCCGTAGAGTGTGAGTAGGTCTGCAAAGTGAGACTTTGTAGCAATGGTAAAGGGAGACACTACTTGTGGCATGCAATTGACTTGGACATATTTGCACACATGCCTATTTCCATCATGTACGTAGGGCTAAGTTTGAATCTTGCTGAAATGTTGTATTTGAGCAATGATGGCACAGCTAGTTCACACATACCCGGTCATCTCACTGCCTATCTGGGACACAGTTAAACATGGACATTTCTCATATGTCCCTTGGTGTACGTTTTGATGGATTCACTGGGCCACCATTTGTACAGACTTCTATGCTTGAATGGTCATAGACAACACACACATGTGTAACTGAAATATTAATTATTTTTAATGCGCATTGTCTCTGTTGGAGACTGGGCCAGTACTTGGCTCTAACAAGCCCCACATTCCAGAGATGCCCAGTGGAGGGCCTGACAGAGCACTTCAGGGCTGACATGTCCAGAGGAAGAGGTTGAGTTCAGTCAGCAGGCTGATTGCAGTATTATTGGGAACCACACAAATCATGGCAGTCCATACTGAGTTCCAAGGTGAGTGTCGAAGAGGGGATCTGGGGACAGTGGAAGCTGATGTTCCGGGGCATGATGCTAAGCACTGATCCAAGGCAAAACAGTCCATTTGGCACAGATGGATGCTACCGTTTCTTCTTCGCAATAATGCAGAATCATCCACATCTTCGTCCTCTGATGTGTCATGTGCCTCACATGTGCGTGGTGGTAGATTGGCTGCAGCACTGTGAGGCACTGACACATCAGGGGGTGGAGATGTGGTTGTAGAAGCAGCAGCAGCATTCATCTGTGTCAAACCTTGATGCAGCAATGCAGTGATAATCAGCTGCAGGGCATGGAAGATTCCAGCTATGTCTCGTTGGTGTGCAGCCGTGGCAGCCATTTGTTCCGCTTGCATCCGCTCCATGTTCTCCATTATCATTCGCATGCGGGCCAACTCCTGGCTGGCATCGCTGGAGCCACTCTCACTGGACTGTTGTTCTTGTCTCTGAGTCATGACTCCAGCGATGTCAGCCATGGAATGTCGGAGAGCATGGAACGGATTGTGGGTGTCTGTGATGTTCTGTAGGTGGTCTCGAATGGCACTCAGACACCCACATACGGCATCAAGATTGGCCGGCAGGAAGTTAAACCCCACCCGCACCTGATAGCCATCTCCTGCTGGACCTCTACCGCACGGCGTTGAAATGCCAGAAGTGGGTCCTCAAGATCCTGGGAGACAGCAGTGGTGGTAGGTGCTTGCTGATGGGTGGTGTGTGCAGTGGGTGGAGTTTCCAAAATGCAGCTGGATGGACCTGCTTCTGGGCATGGGGTGCTAAATGAGTCTAGCAGCTGTTGGAGGGTATCCTGGTTGATGGTGGTGAATTCCCCATCTTCATCAGTGAAGAGTGGGACAGGCTGCTGTACAGGAGGTGAGGTTTCTCCCTCTGCAATGTAAAGGGGAGATTCAGTTAAATGTGTGTTTCAAGTATGATCATGCATTGGATGAGTTTACAAGCAGGCTGCATGACAATGTCAATTCTGACTGTTTAGGAGGAGATGCCTATTAGATGCCGGATAGTGATTATTTGTACAACATCACGGATGTGACGTTGTAGTTGTGCATTATCATCACAGAGTTTACAGCTATGCAAAATGTGAATGGCCAATTGCTATGCACAAGTGACACCAGTTGTGTCCTCTGTTCAGTAGTGAAAGTGATGCAATTTGTACCACATTGTAGTCAATGTTGTTTAGCTCTGATTTATGTGCACTGCATTGTGGGAGAGTCACCCCTGCAGCGTTGGTTTTACTGCCCATTATCCCTTTCAGCCAGTTAGCCTTTCACTTATGTGCATTTGCAATGATGAGATGTTGCAAGCTGGAGTAGATATGGGTCTTGGACAGAGTTGGGACACTTGTGCATTGTTTGGCAGCAGATGTCTTCTTTACATCAGGGGTTGTATGTACACGAGGAAGTGTCAGAGTGTGACCTGCTCCTTTAAGGATGAACTCCACACTCAGCCACTTCAGTGACCGTGGCCTGGACTGTGTTAAAATGTTTAGGGTGCAGGCAAGCAATTCATCATGCACTGTCACTTGCCTTGTCAGTGTGGCTCACAGACAGTCAGCTTTGCTGGGTAGTGCACATGTGTATGGGTTTGGTACGAGAATGGTTATGTGTGAGGAGGGACCCCTTTAGGCAGATTGGCAATGATGGGATAATTGCTGTTTCTATGTGTGCTGCACAATGCAGTACACATGTACATCCAGGTAGCTTAGGCTCTTGTGATTTCTTTTGTGTGCATGTCGTCAGTCATGTTTTTCCTTGCATGCATTGCTTACTGCGCTCCTGTTGGCTTACCCGTTGTGAGTATGGTGCAGCGTGAGTGTCTATTGTTGTTGCAGGCTGAACAGACAGTGACAACACCCATTACCCTCAATGTTGGGCCCACGTGTGGTGTGTACGTGGGCCTAGATTTGATGGATGTGGATTTCAAAAAGCGTATTAGTGATGCTCAGGCCCTATCACCCCCCACCCCTCCCTTCAGATGCAAATGGCAGGCTGATGTGTGTTTGTGTATTTACCACGCAGATGGTCACATGGATGATACATGCTGTCCTGGTTCAGATTATTGAATGCCGGGGTTTTCGTGTGGATGATGACAGACATGACTGCATATTTGTTCACTGAAACTGTAGACTTAACAAACAGACAGGTTTACATGCACACCATGGTGTAATGGGCAACTCACACCAGGACTGATGTGGAATGCTGTTTTCTGTATGACACATGTGTACACTTGTGATTGGAGGAGTGGATTTTGACCTAAGGGGTGATGGTGCCATTTAGCTACTTGTCATTATTTGGTGCTACTTTGCTATTCTTGCTTGTTGTCATACTTAGGATGTCATCCTTCTTTACAGGGACATTGTAGTTCTGTGAGTATGGTACACAGACAAGTCATGTAGTACATATTTGGGTGACTCATTCCTGATATGCATAGTCCATGCACTGTAGTGTTGTAGGCATACCCCCCTGCTCATAGTATGACATCACATTTGGACTCAAGTCTGCTGAATGTGTGCTTTGAGGGATATGCACCTTTTAGACAGATGGCTACATGATCACTTTGTTGTGACAATGCATGTGTTTATGGTATGCAGACTCACTAGATGCTTTCTCACTTGGTGTACACAGGACTGCATCTCATGACCAAGTAAGGGGGCACATTGACTGGAGATGTGGTCGGATGTCTAAATGGCCCCCTTGCCTCAACACCACGCATATGCATGTGCCTGTGTGTCTGAGTTGTGTGCAAGATTGTGTATGTGCAGTAAGGTCCCCCTTGAGGCACATTCTTGCACACAACTCAGACACATAGGCACATGGATATAGCGTGGGGTTGAGGCAAGGGGGCATCTTGACACCCTGCCGCATCTCCAGTCAATGTGCCCCTTTGCTATTTGATGTTGCACTTATTTTGTGGTCTGATGTTAATCTTGGACTCTATTTTTGGGTACTTTTCTGTGCACCTTTACAGGTCTGTGAGCCCACCAATATGTGTCTTGCAATGTATTGGTTGAGTAGGGTGATATGTGTCTATGCCACCAGGGAGAAAGGTATCTGTGACATGATCCGCAGTCATTGTGGGTGTGCACTGAGAGTTGTTTAATTGGGCATGAGTGCCATTGGGACCATCCACCCCGTCCCCCCAGTCCCTGGTTGTTACTCACCCTGTTGCTGATGTGTCTGGTCCTGTTCAGCAGTATCCTGTCCCGGAACTCCAATCACCGTCTCCTCGCTGATGACAGCGGACACCTGTTCCTCCAACGCATCCAGCTCCTCCTGTGGCGCTGGACTCCCACCTCCAGTCTGCATTGCTGCTTTGAGATTGGCTGCAAGTTTCGCCTTGGTCTTGCGCTTAGCATCATGCCAGCACTTCTTGCAGTCATCCACTGTCCTCCTCACCTCTCCGACAGCATTCACCTTGGCTGCGATGGACTGCCATATTGCATTTTTTGTTCCCAATGACACTGTGGAGCTGACAAAAAGCTATTTTTCTGTCACCTCCGCAATCAGGATCTGGTTTTCCTGCTGACTGAACCGGGTCTTCCTTTTCCTCTTCTCCTTGCCTTCCCCTGGGTCTCTTCCTGGTCCTCCTGGGTGTTTGGGGGGTTGCTGTTTGCTTCGGTACTGGGTCCAGCTTCCTCCATGGTTCTTCAGATCTTTTTTTTTTGTGTGTGTCTTTGGGCTACATAGCGGGCGTTTTATAGTGGTTTTGCAGCCCAAATGTGAAAAAAGTGGCATCACACTGATTAGCGTGCAGTTTCTGGCTGCTAATTGGCCTTTCGCCACTTTTTTCACGTTAGCGGCAGGATTTTTATCGCCGTGCCGCTGTTCTTTACGCGGGAAAGTTCACACAGTAAGATAAACTCATTTAGGGAATACGCCGCTAACAAGGCGATAGTTAACCGCGGAACACGGTGATAAAAAAACTAGCGCTAGTTATCGCCAAATCTTGTACATATGCCCCTCAGTATGTATAGGGTTACAGGCAGGTGTATTGAGGGCCCTTCGTTCTCGTATGTAATCAATTGAGGATGGATTAAAGGATCTGGAAAGACAATATGAAGCGCAACCCTCACCTGACATTTTGGCAGAAATAAGAGTACATGTTACTGAGTATAAAGATACTGCTGTGCAAGAGGTGAAACACATATCCAGGCACCCTGGTAGCAATGGAAGGTGGTAGGCCAAGCCATAGTCTGGCTACTAAAATTAAAGACCAATGGCCACAGACTTATATTGTTTGAATAAAGACCCACAAAATAATGCTATATCATGACACCCCAGACATCTCAACACAGATTGTGAAGTACTACTCTTAAAAAAATGGGGCATGACACACGAGTAGCTGTGTATGATATAGAAACAGCCTCATACATTGACGAGATAGTAATGGCATAGCTTTCCCTAGAGGGAATTCTTAGTTCAACCAATCACACTAGAAGAAATGAGGGAAGCCATATCCTCATTACTGAATGGATTCCTACAAATTTCGTAAGGAGTACACAGATTTATTAGTTCCACATTTTCATGCGAAGTATACATAGACCTATGATTAATATAGCCCAACTCTGCATGAAGCACTCATAATAACCCTCTTAAAGCCAGGGAAAAATTCAGCACAATGTGAATCATATAGACCTCTATCATTACTAAATATTGATGCTAAAATAACAGCTAAAACTATTGCCACTAGACTACAACCCCTACTCCCAACACTGGCATTGCCAGCCCAATCGGGCTTTGTTCTGGATAGATGCACCTCACACAATTTACGTATGCTGTTCACTGTCCTGCATCAATTCGACCTCTCAATTAAGGTGGCAACCATTCTGTTGGATGTTGATAAAGTCTTCGACTCTATACAGTGGGACTACATGTTCACTGTGCTACACTGGATGGGGATACCTAGAGCCTTCCCACAGCATATACGCTTGCTGTATACAGACCCAGTGGCTAGATTACATGTCAATAGCAATACAGTGTCCTTGATAAAGATTTGTAGAGGAACAAGGCAAGGATGCCTCACTATCGCCTATATTGTTTGACATCGCATTAGAATCCTTAGCATGTAGGATATGTCAGAAACATGCAGAAGTGGCATTGGGATTCCATAGGTGCCCACATGCTATTTCCCTCTTCGTGGATAACATGGTGCTATATTCCATGACCCAGCCACACAACTAGCCCCCGTTATATGCAAATATATAAAATATGAGTGATACTCGGGCCTGACTATAAATTGGGATGCATTTATGGTATTTCCCCTCACTCAATACACTACAACACATGGACTGGACTTCCCTCTTGAATGGAGCGCAGAACCTGTCAAATATCTCGGAATATGAATCCATAGGCATCCTGATGCCATCATTATACAGAACTACGGCCACACACTCTCTAGACTTGAAGACTAGGGGGCCGATTCCGATCTCGGTTGGAGGCGCACCTAACATCATTCGGTCGGGAAAAAAGCCATGCGAATGCCTGTTTCCCGACCGAACCGCACATTATTCCGAACGAGCAAGTATGATGCGCACAACAGCATAGATTCCGACCCAGTCGTAATCACCTGTTCCCTGACCGAGCCGGATCCGTAAACGCAGAATCGAGTCGCACGGAAGCCAAAATGCAGCCCCGTCCGGCCGGACAAGTACGATGCGCTTCCCGTACGCGCCGAACCCGTCGCTACGCACGGCACGTCAAAGCATCCGGGAGAGGCGCACATAAGCTCCGATTCGCGCCACAACACGATCCACGGCTACGAGACGAACACGCCAGCGATGAGGACGAGGCGAAGCAACGAGAAAGACGAACGAGACGAACCAACCATGAATCCTATCGTGCCGATCCTACCAATATTCTACATCTACTACCGGAACAGGCACGGACGCGTACGGCGCAGAAGGTAAGTCAGACACCAACCACAAAAACAAACTACACGTACCCGACACATCACACACACACAGAGGGATGCAGAAATTACTTACACCAGCAACAGCAGCACCATAGGGGCGGGATGGCCATCACCAATGCCACATATACACATAGGGGCCCGGATGCCTACCACTACTACCACCTCTACCCAGGGGGTGCCAGATGCCTACCACTACTACCACCCTTACCCAGGGGGTGCCAGATGCCTGTCACTACTACCACCCCTACCCAGGGGTGTCAGATGCCTACCACTACTACCACCTCTACCCATGGGGGCTTGATGCCTGTCACTACTACCACCCTTACCCAGGGGGTGCCAGATGTCTACCACTACTACCACCCTTACCCAGGGGTTCCAGATGCCTACCACTACTACCACCCTTACCCAGGGGTGCCAGATGCCTACCACTACTACCACCCCTACCCAGGGGGTGTCGGATGCCTACCACTACTACCACCTCTACCCATGGGGGCTGGATGCCTGTCACTACTACCACCCCTACCCAGGGGGTGCCAGATGCCTACCACTACTACCACCTCTACCCAGGGGGTGCCAGATGCCTACCACTACTACCACCTCTACCCATGGGGGGCTGGATGCCTGTCACTACTACCACCCTTACCCATGGGGGCTGGATGCCTACCACTACTACCACCCTTACCCAGGGGTGCCAGATGCCTACCACTACTACCACCCTTACCCAGGTGGTGCCAGATGCCTACCACTACTACCACCTCTACCCAGGGGTGCCAGATGCCTACCACTACTACCACCTCTACCCATGGGGGCTGGATGCCTGTCACTACTACCACCCTTACCCATGGGGGCTGGATGCCTACCAGTACTACCACCCTTACCCAGGGGTGCCAGATGCCTACCACTACTACTACCCTTACCCATGGGGGGCTGGATGCCTACCACTACTACCACCCTTACCCAGGGGTGCCAGATGCCTACCACTACTACCACCTCTACCCAGCGGGTGCCAGATGCCTACCACTACTACCACCTCTACCCAGGGGGGCTGGATGCCTGTCACTACTACCACCCTTACCCAGGGGTGCCAGATGCCTACCACTACTACCACCTCTACCCATGGGGGCTGGATGCCTACCACTACTACCACCCTTACCCTGGGGGTGCCAGATGCCTACCACTACTACCACCCTTACCCATGGGGGCTGGATGCCTACCACTACTACCACCCTTACCCAGGGGGTGCCAGATGCCTACCACTACTACCACCTCTACCCAGGGGGTGCCAGATGCCTACCACTACTACCACCTCTACCCATGGGGGGCCGGATGCCTGTCACTACTACCACCCTTACCCAGGGGGTGCCAGATGCCTACCACTACTACCACCCTTACCCAGGGGGTGCCAGATGCCTACCACTACTACCACCTCTACCCAGGGGGTGCCAGATGCCTACCACTACTACCACCTCTACCCATGGGGGGCTGGATGCCTGTCACTACTACCACCCTTACCCATGGGGGCTGGATGCCTACCACTACTACCACCCTTACCCAGGGGGTGCCAGATGCCTACCACTACTACCACCCTTACCCATGGGGGCTGGATGCCTACCACTACTACCACCCTTACCCAGGGGTGCCAGATGCCTACCACTACTACCACCTCTACCCAGGGGGTGCCAGATGCCTACCACTACTACCACCTCTACCCAGGGGGGGCTGGATGCCTGTCACTACTACCACCCTTACCCAGGGGGTGCCAGATGCCTACCACTACTACCACCTCTACCCATGGGGGGCTGGATGCCTACCACTACTACCACCCTTACCCTGGGGGTGCCAGATGTCTACCACTACTACCACTCTTACCCATGTGGGCTGGATGCCTACCACTACTACCACCCTTACCCAGGGGGTGGGGTGCCAGATGCCTACCACTACCACCACCTCTACCCAGGGGGTGCCAGATGCCTACCACTACTACCACCTCTACCCATGGGGGGCTGGATGCCTGTCACTACTACCACCCTTACCCAGGGGGTGCCAGATGCCTACCACTACTACCACCTCTACCCAGGGTGTGCCAGATGCCTACCACTACTACCACCTCTACCCAGGGGGTGCCAGATGCCTACCACTACTACCACCTCTACCCAGGGTGTGCCAGATGCCTACCACTACTACCACCTCTACCCATGGGGGCTGGATGCCTGTCACTACTACCACCCTTACCCAGGGGGTACCAGATGCCTACCACTACTACCACCTCTACCCAGGGGGTGCCAGATGCCTACCACTACTACCACCCTTACCCAGGGGGTGCCAGATGCCTACCACTACTACCACCCCTACCCAGGGGGTGCCAGATGCCTATCACTACTACCACCTCTACCCAGGGGGTGCCAGATGCCTACCAGTACTACCACCTCTACCCAGGGGTTGCCAGATGCCTACCACTACTACCACCTCTACCCATGGGGGCTGGATGCCTGTCACTACTACCACCCTTACCCAGGGGGTGCCAGATGCCTACCACTACTACCACCCTTTCCCAGGGGGTGCCAGATGCCTACCACTACTACCACCCTTACCCATGGGGGCTGGATGCCTACCACTACTACCACCCTTACCCAGGGGTGCCAGATGCCTACCACTACTACCACCCTTACCCAGGGGGTGCCAGATGCCTACCACTACTACCACCCCTACCCAGGGGTGTCAGATGCCTACCACTACTACCACCTCTACACATGGGGGCTGGATGCCTGTCACTACTACCACCCCTACCCAGGGGTGCCAGATGCCTACCACTACTACCACCTCTACCCAGGGGGTGCCAGATGCCTACCACTACTACCACCTCTACCCATGGGGGCTGGATGCCTGTCACTACTACCACACTTACCCAGGGGTGCCAGATGCCTACCACTACTACCACCTCTACCCAGGGGTGCCATATGCCTACCACTACTACCACCTCTACCCAGGGGGTGCCAGATGCCTACCACTACTACCACCTCTACCCATGGGGGCTGGATGCCTACCACTACTACCACCCTTACCCAGGGGTTGCCAGATGCCTACCACTACTACCACCCTTACCCATGGGGGGCTGGATGCCTACCACTACTACCACCCTTACCCAGGGGGTGCCAGATGCCAACCACTACTACCACCTCTACCCAGGGGATGCCTACCACTACTACCACCTCTACCCAGGGGGTGCCAGATGCCTACCACTACTACCACCTCTACCCATGGGGGGCTGGATGCCTACCACTACTACCACCCTTACCCAGCGGGTGCCAGATGCCTACCACTACTACCACCCTTACCCATGGGGGGCTGGATGCCTACCACTACTACCACCCTTACCCAGGGGTGCCAGATGCCTACCACTACTACCACCTCTACCCAGGGGGTGCCAGATGCCCACCACTACTACCACCTCTACCCATGGGGGGCTGGATGCCTACCACTACTACCACCCTTACCCAGGGGGTGCCAGATGCCTACCACTACTACCACCCCTACCCAGGGGTGTCAGATGCCTACCACTACTACCACCTCTACCCATAGGGGCTGGATGCCTACCACCAACAACACCCCCACTCACAGGATGGCTAATACATGACACAACAAGCACACACCAACATAAACAATGCAACATAAAGACATCCCCCCCAACACCATGACAAGCGTGTGTAGGCTGTGTCAAATGCCTACAACACTGAACATGACTTTGAACATACAATGTGTCCCCCTATCACATGTGCCACACATAAATGTGTGTGGCCCCCACAATGCAAGCAGGCCATGACCATTGTGGCAATGGGGTCCAAACCCCCATCATCACAGTGACCAAAATGTAAGTGTGGGGTCCATAGCTGAAGCACATTTTGAACATTGTGGCAATGGGGACCAAACCCCCATCATCACAGTGACCAAAATGTAAGTGTGGGGTCCATAGCTGAAGCACATTTTGAACATTGTGGCAATGGGGTCCAAACCCCATCATCACAGTGACCAAAATGTAAGTGTGGGGTCCAGAGCTGAAGCACATTTTGAACATTGTGGCAATGGGGTCCAAACCCCCATCATCACAGTGACCAAAATGTAAGTGTGGGGTCCATAGCTGAAGCACATTTTGAACATTGTGGCAATGGGGTCCAAACCCCCATCATCACAGTGACCAAAATGTAAGTGTGGGGACCATAGCTGAAGCACATTTTGAACATTGTGGCAATGGGGTCCATACCCCCATCATCACAGTGACCAAAATGTAAGTGTGGGGTTCATAGCTGAAGCACATTTTGAACATTGTGGCAATGGGGTCCAAACCCCCATCATCACAGTGACCAAAATGTAAGTGTGGGGACCATAGCTGAAGCACATTTTGAACATTGTGGCAATGGGGTCCATACCCCCATCATCACAGTGACCAAAATGTAAGTGTGGGGTCCATATCTGAAGCACATTTTGAACATTGGGGCAATGGGGTCCAAACCCCCATCATCACAGTGACCAATATGTAAGTGTTGACAAAGAAAAAGCTGCAACTGCCAAACTGCATGGATGATTCCTGGTCACAGAACAACAAACACATCAGTGGCAAAGTAGTGCTTGTGTCCCATAGCAACATAGATTGGGGGAGGCAAACGGTGCAGTGCAAATAAGACATACCTTTGGCCATGTGCAGACAAACATCACCCATGGGGGCTGACACTGTCAACATTCATCAATGACACAATGACAGAAGTGACCATCAGAATGCAGACCCACATATTTGCACCAATGGGCACACAAATGCAGATACCCTGTGGAGACTGTAGATGTGAGGTGAACAGATACCATACCATGGCAGCAATGGGACACACAAACAATGATCATTGTGCTGACTGATGACCTAGGAGTCCCAGGCACAGCAGGGGAAACACACCAAACAACATACAGCCAATGGCACACTAAAGATATGCCAATGCAGTGGTGCAGATGCACAAACACAAACAGGCAGACCCACACTGCACATCAAACACAACAGGTGAGGGGGTACCAGTGTCCCCAGGCAACCACACAACACATGAGGAGGCCTGAATACCAATTACACAGATGTGCATACAGTGCCACACAAAGGTAACTCATGGATCCAAATCCCCTATGTGGGCAATCAGGCATTGTCAGATGAGAGGGAGCACAAATCACACATGTCACACAAGCATGTAGGAACAGCAACTGACACAGCAAGACACAGAGACACCACAGCACTACCCCCAGGGCCCCCACAATGTGGGGACCCTGGGCTGCATTACAATCTCACTGTGATGACAAAGCTAGATGTCGTTCACACTGTGAACCACAGTCATGTGTCCTGAGCAACAAACTACCATCACACCTACACAAGCACAAATCAATCAGCACGGCCAGTAAGCCAAGGCCAACATGGAGGCAGGGGTCTAGCCGGGCAACAACTCTCATCTGCACACACTCAACACCACACACCTTGACCTCCAACAATGTGCAGCAGTGAAGCTCACATGCACTGGTGACATTGCACATGCACCCATGACAATCCCAGGGGGGGTGGCGGGAACCAAGGTGCAGAAACACATCACACATGGCCACTCAACAAGACTCCTGAATGTCTGACACACTGCACACTACGCTGTACATGGACATGACGGCAATACCACACCAACCAATGGTATCCCAGCCACAGTCACACACCAATGAAGAAGCCAAGGTCACCCACAAAGAACACACATAGACAACTACCAACATTGCAGCCCTGACTCTGAGGAGTGCCAGCAGTCACACACACAACGTGTCACAACCAATGAAAGCTAACACAAACCGGAAATCACATGACAGGTGTAAACAACAAGTGCCAAGGGAATCCTGACTGTGACCCATCAGCGTCTGCCCACAAACTCAGCCCTGACAGCAAACACACCTATGGGTGACACCCTGATGACCAGTAATGTGCCATACACCCACATCACAGAGAACCCAGGGAGAAGACTTTGGGGGAACATAGGTCAACTCAGCAAGCATCACAAACAGGAACATCACTAGGGATCCCAGCATGCACAGCAAAATGGAAGTGAACACACAGACATGCTCATACAACACACACCTTGGGTGCAGGCGATGTCACAGGAGCACACACTGCCATGAGGGGACTCCACTCCTGTGTGAGGAAAGCTGTGCCATATGTCGCCTCAGTAGGGCTCCATCATGTCAGCAGAACACTTGGTCACACAGTCAACAATTAGCACCAAATGAAGGCTCCTGTCACATCAGCCTGGTCATGGGAGTGTCAACGAAATCATCAGCACAGATCCAACACACATGTATAGCAAGTTGCACTGACAACACAGATGAGTCCTTCCCCATTGATGCCCAAACCTGCATGTCCAGTGGAGATGGCCACACGGTCAGGGAAGTAGACTAATTGAACAATGGCAAGCACAACAGATGTGCAGGGGTGGAAGCCACAGATGTGATATTGCTAATGTAAGTAGGAAATCCCATTGCCAAATATTGAAAACATGACACCCTCAGATGCTGCTAAGGATGACATGGATACACCACAGGATAGGACACAGTCCCCCTGGACCACATGGGTTCCTGCACAGTAACACTACATATTCATGAGACCAAATATCACCATCACTGCAGCAAGGGCATGGTTAGCATCATCAACATCATGTACATCAGAAGCAAAAGCACTAGAGAACAGAAAGTTGCTTTATTCAGCATATGTGGGTTCAAAAGTTGAAGTTATGTAAAAAATAAACAAAGGCCAATGGCCAGTCCATCATGAAAGTCAAAACAGGGTGACAGTGGCAGATGTCACCCTACGCATGCCTGCACTGATGAAAACCAGGGACAATCCCCTCGGAGGGGCATACGGGGGGGCAGGCCAGGCACCGCAGGGACAGGATCAGGGCTCACCAGAAGGAGGCAGGGAAGGGGTGGTGGGTGCTGGAGAGCCACTGACAACTGCAGTGGAGGTGTCTGACATGGTGTGTGCCGGCACAACTGGGGGGCATGACTCAGATGGTGTAGGCGCCGGCACGACTGCAGTGGACCGTGCAGATGGAGTGGACAGGTTCGCCACTGCAGTGCCCAAGTCAGACAGGGTGGTAGTGGCCTCCACTGCAGTGCCTACCTCCAGGGGAGGAGAATGGGGATCAGGTAAGGTGGGCAGGACAGAGGGGAGGACACCCTCACCACACCAGTGGCACAGACAAGCGCAGCGGGGGTGTGGGGCCGGAAGAGCAAGTGGCAGGGGAGAAGGCCTGATCCTTTTGGGGATGGTGTATCTGTGGGTGGGGGAACCTGGGGCAGGGTGTGGTGGGGCACCTGTGGAGTGGGGGCCTGAGGGATGGAGGAAGGAGACTTGGTGCCTGAGCTGCAGGGCAGCGGTGGGGTCTTGCTCTTCTGGGTCCGGGGGGACTTGCGGGTGGGGGCATCAGTCGGTCTGCACCTGGGGGAGGGTGTCCGGGGGCGAGGGGCACTCCGCTCCGTGTGGGTGGGCTTCCTCTTCCCCCTGAATGCTGTATCAGCTGGATCGGAGGGGAAGAGGCCGAGGTCACTGAGGAAGAGCCGCTGTGTCTTTGGGGTTGCAGGTGAGGCAAGGGAGGGGGCTTTGGAGGGAGAGGCAACTGAGGACTGCGCAGTGCTCGTGGATGTGTGTGTGTGTGCCTGGGCCCCATCCCCTGTGAGTGTGGTTTCAGTCCCCTGACTGTGCCTGCGTGTGCGTCTTGTTTGTGGCGTGTGTGTCTGTGTGCTGCTCGTGTCTGTGCTGGTGTGTGCCTGTGCCGGTGTGTGTGTGCTTGGGACAGGTAAGGTGCTGGGGAGTGTGGATGGGGCAGAGGCAGGAGGGGTGAGGGACTGTCGGAGGAGGGACACTGCTGCCGTCAGGGAGGAGTCCATGTACCTATTGCCCCTCTGTAGGGCAGATATGCCCGATGAGATGCCCTCCATGAACGACACCAGCTGAGTCAACAGAGTGGTGTGGGCATGGAGGACACTCAGCATCGCTGTCTGCCCTACATGGAGCTGGCGAAGGAGGTACACAGACTCCTCACTCAGGGCAGCAGGGGACACAGGGGCAGGGGGTGCGGTGCCTGGCCCGAAGGAGACACGCTCCCGAACATGGGAGCCTCCACGGACCTCGGGAATGGGAGCCAATGGGAGGGCGGTGGTGGTGGTGGCGGGGACAGCAACACTAGCTGGGGTGTGGTGGCTGCTGACACCCACCTCCATAAGGGAGTCATCCTCCGAGCTGCTGTGGTCCTCAGCTGAGGTGGATGGTGCTGAGGACTCCTCGGTGTGGCTCCCCTCGCCCTCCGTGCCACTGGGTCCCTCCGACCACTCCTCGGCTGCTGACCCAGTCTGGCTCTGCGGCTCCTCCTGGTCCGTGGAGCTGTCCCCTCCTGTGGCTGTGGATGTATCTGCAATCAAAAGGGAAACAGACAGACATCAGTCACCTGCACCGAACGCACACACCACAGTTAGTACAGCACATTACAGAGCAAGCCGTGGCATCCTTAGTTGAACTTTGCTAAAAGTGCCCAAACAGAACAGGAGAAGCCAATTGTCAGTCTGATGGTCAACCATGGCACTCACATCCCACCTGGCCTTGCACCCATCTGTCTGGTGTCTGTTGGATGGCAATACCTCAGTGTGGACACATGCACCACCTACACAGTAGTTGGACAGTGCAGAGAACCCGGTTAAGCATGTGAACATGCACACATCACAACTCTTGCCACTGAGTCAGTACAGGTGTCCGGATGAAAGGGATGCCCAGAGTCAAATATGAAATGCATGTGATGCATACCAGCGACAGACACCATGATGCACCCATGTCCTGATAGCCATTGCCACAATGGTGTGCATGTAGCACATGTCACTCCCCTGCAGGATCACTAATAGGAAGTCACATGCCATGGCACAGGCATGCCTGCTAAGTCATACATCACTGTCTCCAGTCACATGGGCAGGGCAGCCAGACAACAACACTCTGCACTGTGTCACAATAGTAGGTCATGGGAAATGCAAGTCCTGGAGCTGAACAAGTGCATATGTACATCCCCCACACACCACATCATCTGAACCCTTATCTGTCTAGGTCATACCGATTGGACATATGGGAGACCTGTAACACAACCCTCAGAACCTGAGCACCTCACAATCTGCTGTGAATGGGAGACAGCTTCCTGAACTTCACATTCGCATACCCCAGTCTGCACAGTCAGGTGATCAAACACCTATGTGTCACACAAGTATCGTCTCCTATGGTCACATCTCCGGTGGCATGCTGAGCCCCAACCGAGAAACACCCCAGCAGTCTTGACAACGAAGCCACAGCACACTGACACAGAGGCAGACACCTGAGGGGACAATTCACTGAGCACAACGTGTCAGCTGATACACGGGAGTGGGAGTACAGAGTGTATTGTATGGCCTGGAGTAGGCATGACTGTCCTGCCCCACATGAATGAGAGATGAGCCCTGGACAGTAGGCAGCTGGCTAAGTATGTGTGACACACGTAATATACACACTCCTGGGGCCCAAACATTGTTCCCACCCGCAGCATGGGTGTGTGCCAGATACCCCAGGCACATGTGGTGGATCAGCTCAGCAATTGGACCACATATCAAAGTAACACGCAGATTACATGTCAGAACACAGGCATTGTGTATGCAATGGACCCACCCATGATGCCCACCACAGAGTTAGGGAAACAGATGCTGTCCCCCACCTTGAGTCAAGCAAACTGCAAGGACACAGTACCCAAGTGACACAATTCCCTGACTGTAAGGGCCACACCTGGGTATCAGATGAGGAGTGGGCATTGCACAATAGAGGGACATGGGTCCTGGACCACATGACTGATGTACTGTGGAAGTTTAACCAGGCCAGAGGAGGGCACATAGCATGGCAGACATAGTTCACAATGCAGTCATGGGCTCACCCCCTCCTTGCTGCTCACTGGCCTTCAGCTGCCCATCCAGATCAGGGAAGACCACCGCCAGGATCCTGAGCATGTGGGGGGTCAGGGTCTGGTGTCCGCCCCTCCTGCGAGGAGGCGACAGCTTCAGCTGGACCCGTGCGATCCTCCGGGTCCAGCCCCTAAGGTCCTGCCACCTCTTCTGGCAGTTGCAGATCCGGCGCTTGTAGACCCCCACGGATCTCACTGCCCGGACAATGGTCAGCCATATCTGCTGCTTCTGGTGGGCATCAACCTGTGAGGATGACAAAGTGAGAATGCCATTACTACACATGCAACATATCCGTGCATTACACAGTTGGATATACATGTCTCAATCACAGGGGCACATGATGTACACAGGCAGTGCAACGATGGCCATGGACAGTATGCCAGCAGTTACTACATGGTATCATTGCCTGGGAAGTAAAACCTTGTTTAAATGCACTGTCACTGCACTATACCTGTCCAGTGCATGTAACTACACACAATGGGGGTGACAACTACTCAGTGAGCCTGCTAGCCAGTGGCGTGCAGACTGTTAGCCTTGCTAGTCAGACAACATGCACATTTAGGAAGGCAGTGGACAGAACACTCACCTGCTCCCCTGCTTTCCCATACAGCTTGCTGTACTGTGGAAGGAGGCTGTCCAGCAGGGCCTGGTTCTCCTCAGTGCTGAAGGCTGGGGCTCTCTCCACAGTACGTGCCATTGCAGGGTCCAGAGGGTACAGATACAGCAGCAGTGGTGGTGGCAGATGTCGTCCTGGAGCATGTAGTGCAGGCAAGTGAGCTCTCAGGGGAACAGCCAGCATTATATGTGTGCTGCAGAGGCAGATACTGTCCCATGTGTCCAAAGTGATAGGTCCAAGCCGTTTGCATCTTCTGAATCTGGCCAATCCATGGAATTGCACCACTTACACACGCCCACAGCATCCTTCAAAAGTTCAACTTCATGACACCCATGAATGTGCAACATTGTTGTGGGTGACCAACTGAATTTACAGCATCAGACTCGTTCAAAATTTGAAAACGCGTCTGTTGCCAGGCCAGGCCATAGCCAATGGGTGCGCACCGATCGGTCCATTGCTGTTCAACGCGTACCTAGGATACAACGCGTACCCGCACACATTGAATGCAATGGGCCGGCCGGGCACACCGATCGGTCCATTGATGTTCAACGCGTACCTAGGATACAACGCGTACCCGCACACATTGAATGCAATGGGCCGGCCGGGCACACCGATCGGTCCATTGCTGTTCAACGCGTACCCAGGATACAACGCGTACCCGCACACATTGAATGCAATGGGCCAGCCGGACACACCGATCGGTCCATTGCTGTTCAACGCGTACCCAGGATACAACGCGTACCCGCACACATTGAATGCAATGGGCCGGCCGGGCACACCGATCGGTCCATTGCTGTTCAACGCATACCCAGGATACAACGCGTACCCTCACACATTGAATGCAATGGGCCGGCCGGGCACACCGATCGGTCCATTGCTGTTCAACGCGTACCCAGGATACAACGCGTACCCGCACACATTGAATGCAATGGGCCGGCCGGGCACACCGATCGGTCCATTGCTGTTCAACGCATACCCAGGATACAACGCGTACCCGCACACATTGAATGCAATGGGCCGGCCGGGCACACCGATCGGTCCATTGCTGTTCAACGCATACCCAGGTTACAACGCGTACACGCACACATTGAATGCAATGGGCCGGCCGGGCACACCGATTGGTCCATTGCTGTTCAACAGCGTACCCAGGATACAACGCGTACCCGCACACATTGAATGCAATGGGCCGGCCGGGCACACCTATCGGTCCATTGCTGTTCAACAGCGTACCCAGGATACAACGCGTACCAGCACACATTGAATGCAATGGCCAATGTGTGCGCACAGATCAGTCCATTGCTGTCCAACGCGTATTGCAAATACAACGCGTACCAGCACACATTGAATGCAATGGCCAATGTGTGTGCACCGATCAGTCCATTGCTGTCCAACGCGTATTGTGAATACAACGCGTACCAGCACACATTGAATGCAATGGCCAATGTGTGCGCATCGATCAGTCCATTGCTGTCCAATGCGTATTGCGAATACAACGCGCGTACGAGCACACATTGAATGCAATGGCCAGTGTCGCGCACCGATCAGTCCATTGCTGTCCAGCGCATATTGTGAATACAACGCGTACCAGCACACATTGAATGCAATGGCCAATGTGTGCGCACCGATCAGTCCATTGCTGTCCAACGCGTATTGCGAATACAACGCGTACCAGCACACATTGAATGCAATGGCCAATGTGTGCGCACCGATCAGTCCATTGCTGTCCAACGCATATTGCGAATACAAGGCGTACCAGCACACATTGAATGCAATGGCCAATGTGTGCGCACCGATCAGTCCATTGCTGTCCAACGCGTATTGCGAATACAACGCGTACCAGCACACATTGAATGCAATGGCCAATGTGTGCGCACCGATCGGTCCATTGCTGTCCAACACGTCCCTGTACAAGTCACTGGCATATGTCACCATGCCTGTCACAGGTGAACATATGCCAGCCACATATACTTCCCAGGGAGTGAGGGGCACACCTACAACACCACAGCCTGTCCAAACTGTATCCTAAGGCATGTAAGGCTGCATTACCTATTCCGTGTATGGGGGTGAACATGTTGTTCTGTGGGTGTCACTTGGGGGCAGCCACCCCCAGGCTGTGCACGTGTTCATGGGGACAGGATCCTTGGTGTTTCGTGTACATGACCACTGTGATGTGCAACTGTTCATATCTGAGCATGTGGCATGGTCACATTTCACGGTGGTGTATGTGTATGTCATGTCACATACCCCCTGAGTCCCATGTGGGACGGTATGTTTAACCCAGGGTGACCCATTGGCACAATAGTGGTGGTCCTCCACAGTCTGTGTGCATGTTGTGTTTACAATGTCTCTGATTTCATGTGCACAATGGGAGACAGTCTCCACATCCACGTTGTTTGTGCATGGACTTTGATGTTGTGCGTGTGTGTGTCACAGACGTCCATGTCTGTCCTGCCGAGGCAACAGGGACCACTACCTGTGGGGGTCTTGGTTGTTTTGCTGTGGTGTATACATGATACACCATGTCATGCCAGTGTCCATGTGGCAATACAGGGTCCCTGGGAATCTACCTGTCGTTGAGCTGTGATGCCTGGGGCACATCTGTCCTCACATGTCACTGTGGGGTGTGTTTGTAACGTGGCAGCAGGAGATGGGAACTGTGACACGGCCTCATGATATCCAATGGCACAACCTGGGACTTATTGATGCCACTTGTTGAACTGTGATGTTAGATGTTGGCCATGTATGTGCCATACATGTCCTTACGGAACTGCACACATCATGTACTTGTGCCTCATAATGATGTATCATGTGATATTGAGTGTGTTCAATGCCACATATGTGGGGTGACTGACAATCTTTCTTTCTTCACCTATGCACTGCAGGGCACCAGCTGTCCATAGACCATTCCCTGACCTGGCAACGATGGTGGAACGTGACAGCATCTGACGGTACCGCTTCACCAGGCAGCTGATTGAGGATTTGGCAGTGCGCTTGGCACCACATTTGCAACCTGGCCGGCCGTACCCTACAGCGCTGACCCCCAAGGTGAAGGTGATGGCAGCCCTACACTTCTTTGCCACCGGTACCTTTCAACACACTGTGGCTACTGCTGGTGGGATGTCACAGACCATGTTCAGCCGTGTGCTCCGCGATGTTTTGGAGGCTATGTTGATATACCTGAACCAGTACATCTATTTCCCTAGACTCCAACAACTCACTGATGTGAAGAGTGACTTCTATGCCCTGGGGAGGATGCTGCATGTCATTGGCTCCATTGATGGGACACATGTGGCTTTGGTACCACCACAGGCCCAAGAGCAGGCATACAGGAACCGCAAACACTACCACTCGGTCAATGCACTGGTGGTCTGTCTTGCAGATATGAGCATCTCACACGTGTGTGCCCGTTTCCCGGTTCTGCACATGATGCCTACGTGATGAGGAGTAGTCGCAATCCGAGGATGATGTCACAGATGCGGAACCAGCGTGCCTGGCTTGTTGGTGTGTACTGACTTTGTACCATTGTGTGTGTTCTGCAATGTAGTGTTCCACCCTCTTTTCCAACTCAGCTAATGTGCAATTGTCTGTATGTAGGTGACTCCAGATACCCCAACATGCCGTGGTTGCTGACGCCCCTCAGGAACCCTGTGACACCAGCCCAGATGCGCTACAATGAGGCACATGGTCGGACCAGGAGAGTGATTGAGCGGACATTTGGTCTCCTGAAGAGCCGCTTCCGCTGCCTGGACAAGACAGGAGGGTCCCTCCCATATGCCCCAGCAAAGGTGTGCAAGATTGTCATCGTCTGCTGCATGCTACACAACCTGGCAGTGCGGAAGGAGTTGCCTCTCATCCTGGATGACGATGACCAACGTCCGCCACCTGTGGAAGATCCTGGCCTGGACCACGATGCCAGTGATGATGATGATGATGATGATGGTGATGTCCGCACACAGCTCATCACCAACTTCTTCAGCTGAATGTGAGTATCCAGAGATGTCATGTCAATGATGTGAGTTTGCATGCTATGTGTTGGTGGTGCTCTGGTGCTGTTTCAGTGTGTCCATGGGCTACATGACTGTATGCGTGTAGCGATGTGTCCTTACAGGTAGTCTGTACTCCCCAACAGTGTTGACATGCTAACTTGGTTCTGGGTGGGTATCTTGTAACATGTATTGGGCATGAGTATTGCAGTTCTGTCCTGTTCTTCAGTGCTTTTGACTGTGTGTCATTTCTGTCCTTCACAGGGTACTTTCAGAGTCGTTTGGTCAACTGTGATCCCTGACACCGTGATTCGACTTCCAGGGTGGTAGCTGTCGTGTCCCTACAGGTGATGTGCGCCACACCCATGGACTTCCTTCCTTCTACACTTGTTGACTGTGTGCCCGCTGCCAGGTGGGATTACCTTGCATCTGTAGTGGTTACAACATGTTGCAAATGTGTAATAAACCTGTGCTTCACTTTGTGATGTGCGTTGTCTGTGGTCACACATTTGACTGACATTTGCTTACTGCACCAGTGGGCTAGTTGACTAAGACTGTGAATAGGTGTTGTGTCTGTGCATTGCACCGTATTTCCTGGCAACATCAGTGTAGGCAACGAGTCAGATGGCCTAGGTGTGTATTTGTTGTGTAGCCCTGGTGGTGTGTCTCCCTCATATGTGTCACGTTGCCATGACTCACATGCCTGTGTTGTACTTGCTGTAGCAGTTAGCATGCACAATGTAATTTCGCTGGTCATCATCTCCATGACAGAAACCACGTTGGAATCATGACAGAGGCAGGTATGGTGTATTAGTGTGTTTATTGTCATACATGTGTGTGAATAGTGCACAGGATGGTGAGTGCTGTACATTTTAATTGCAATCCAAAGTTCCTAGATGAATTGGAAGTCCTGGTAGCAGAAATGTCCTGTATCAAGTCCACAGTCATCTGAGACATTGGTCCAACTTGTACTCCCCATGTCATGTGGGGGAGTTGTGTTGCAGTCAACAGGGTGAACAGTTTGTGCACAAAGGTGATTATCCAGAACTGGTGTTGGCTTCCTGGGGGTTGTGCATGGCCATCAGCCTCTCAGTTGTCCTTCCTCGGACGACCCCTCTTCTTTGTGGGGGGACCCTCAAGTGCAGGCTGCTGCGGTGCAGGGGACTCTCTGCCAGAGTCATCCTGCCTCCCTGTGGCAGTTGCAGTTGTTTCAGCACCAGATGTTGTGGGCACACAGGGAGGTGTTGACTGGTTGCTGCTCATCTGGCGGAGGCATTGTAATATGTCCCTATGCACCGCCGTCATCTCTTGCAGTGTGTCCCACTTGGACTCCACGCGGGACATGTGTGAGTCCAAGCGGGCATTATGGGCAGCCTGCTGCTGTTTAATGTCCCTGAGGAGCCCCACTACCTGGCTGAGCTCTCCGGTGCTGGACTGGTACGCATCGGCTATGCGTGCCAGTTGTGGGTCATCATGCAGTCCAGACCCCTCTGCGAGCAGTGACCTATGTCTCCCACCCCTCCCACCACCCCTGGCGACACGTGCAGTACCTGAGGTGGCACGCACAGGTGACCCTGGGCCCCCTTGGGGGTTGTTGGTGGTGTTGGTGTCCATGGCCCCACGTTGGTCCAGGGTCCCTGTGCTGGTGGTGGTGGTGCTCCTTGGTCTGTCCATGTCGGCATGGGTGGTATGTGTGTTGACAGTCGTTGGAGGGGTGGGTGCAGGGGTGCAGCTGGTGGTCCTGCTGGTGCTGCATGATGACTTGCTCCGGAGGTGCCAGGTGGGTCTTCTTCATCCGAGGAGGGCAGAGGCTGTTCCACACCAATGAGCTCCGTATCCTCTTGAGCCTGGGACGGGGACTCCTCAGCGTCTGCTGCTGTGTCCCCATCATCACCTGTTTTTGGGAGACACACACAATGTATGTTATGTTTCTGCAGGCATCAAGGGTTGACACACCTGACAGTTGTCACTGTGCCTCTGGATGCGGGCCTGTACATTGCATTGTCCTAAGTTGTCACAGTCAGGGGTTGATATTGGTGTAGCACATTGTCCTGCATTATTTGGGCATTTCTATGTGAATGTTGGGGTGTGTACATGGTCTGCATTGGTTGTATTTGGTTGACATCCGGCCCTCCTTCCCACCCAGCCAGATATTCCACCATGGAACGTGCTTCCATTGCAGGGAGTGCAAGTTGTCTTTCAGGATGTCAGTCAGTGGTGTCCTGCTGTTGGTTGGTGCACAGTTGCCAGCAGGGCCTTGTGCTCCCCACAGCAGTAGCCAGTGTCAGCCATCTTTTGAGTTGTTTTCCACTCCCTGTGATGTGTGCATGGTTCAGGGTGGTGTTGATGGGACAGTTGTGGGGGTGACCAATATCTGTGACTACCACTCCCATCATGCTATTGCCTCCACCCCCTTCCCAGCATGCCCATGCTTCCTTCCCTTTGACTCTGCTTCCCTGTGGGGTTGTGTGCCTGTGCTGACAAGATGGCTGACAGTGTTATCCTGGGGTTAGTTTTGCTACAAGTCCCATGTGTGTCCCTGTGCTTCACTCAGCATGACCCAGGGTTGTGGTTCTTTGTGGGATATTTGATTGGAGTGTGAGGCAATGCATTCTCCCAGGTGAGTTTTGTGGAGTTTGTGTTAGGGGTGTGTGTGAGAAACGCTGCTGGTAACTATGGTCAGGGCTGTGAGTCCTCCTTCCCACCCAGCCAGATATCCCACCATGGAACGTGCTTCCATTGGTGCAAGTTGTCTTTCAGGATGTCAGTCAGTGGTGTCCTGCTGTTGGTTGGTGCACAGTTGCCAGCAGGGCCTTGTGCTCCCCACAGCAGTAACCAGTGTCAGCCATCTTGTCACTTGTTTTCCACTCCCTGTGATGTGCGCATGGTTCAGGGTGGTGTTGATGGGACAGTTGTGGGGGTGACCAATATCTGTGACTACCACTCCCATCATGCTATTGCCTCCACCCCACTTCCCAGCATGCCCATACTTATTTGCTTTTGGGTGGACTTCACTGTGTGTGAGTGTGAGAGCAATGGCAAGATGGCTGACAGTGGTGTCCTGCTGTTGGTTGGTGGCCAGTTCCCAGCATGGCCTTGTGCTCCCCACAACAGAGCACCAGTGTCAGACATCTTTGATGGGGCTTTCCACTCTCTGTGGGGTGTGCATGCTTGAGTGTGAGCTTGCTGGGCCATGTGGGTGGGGAATGTTGAGCTGTGACTACCACTCCCATCATGCTATAGCCTCCACCCCACTTCCCAGCATGCCCATACTTACTTGCTTTTGGGTGGACTTCACTGTGTGTGAGTGTGAGAGCAATGGCAAGATGGCTGACAGTGGTGTCCTGCTGTTAGTTGGTGGCCAGTTCCCAGCATGGCCTTGTGCTCCCCACAACAGAGCACCAGTGTCAGACATCTTTGATGGGGCTTTCCACTCTCTGTGGGGTGTGCATGCTTGAGTGTGAGCTTGCTGGGCCATGTGGGTGGGGGATGTTGAGCTGTGACTACCACTCCCATCATGCTATTACCTCCACCCCCCCTTCCCAGCATGCCCATGCTTCCTTCCCTTTGACTCTGTTGCCCTGTGGGGTTGTGTGCCTGTGCTGACAAGATGGCTGACAGTGTTATCCTGGGGTTAATTTTGCTACAAGTCCCATGTGTGTCCCTGTGCTTCACTCAGCATGACCCAGGGTTGTGGTTCTTTGTGGGATATTTGATTGGAGTGTGAGGCAATGCATTCTCCCAGGTGAGTTATGTGGAGTTTGTGTTAGGGGTGTGTGTGAGAAACGCTGCTGGTAACTATGGTCAGGGCTGTGAGTCCTCCTTCCCACCCAGCCAGATATCCCACCATGGAACGTGCTTCCATTGCAGGGAGTGCAAGTTGTCTTTCAGGATGTCAGTCAGTGGTGTCCTGCTGTTGGTTGGTGCACAGTTGCCAGCAGGGCCTTGTGCTCCCCACAGCAGTAGCCAGTGTTAGCCATCTTGTCACTTGTTTTCCACTCCCTGTGATGTGCGCATGGTTCAGGGTGGTGTTGATGGGACAGTTGTGGGGGTGACCAATATCTGTGACTACCACTCCCATCATGCTATGCCTCCACCCCACTTCCCAGCATGCCCATACTTACTTGCTTTTGGGTGGACTTCACTGTGTGTGAGTGTGAGAGCAATGGCAAGATGTCAGTCAGTGGTGTCCTGCTGTTGGTTGGTGCACAGTTGCCAGCAGGACCTTGTGCTCCCCACAGCAGTAGCCAGTATCAGCCATCTTGTCAGTTGTTTTCCACTCCCTGTGATGTGAGCATGGTTCATGGTGGTGTTGATGTGCGCATTGTGAGGGTGGGCAATATCTGTGACTACGACTCCCATGATGCTATTGGCTACACTGACTTGCCCAGCATACACAGTATTCCTTCCTTTCAGTGGGCTTCACTGTGTGGTGGTGTTGTAGTGGTGGCTACATGTCTGGATGTGTTTGTTTGTTATATTTGTGCCACTGCCCAGCTGTAGTTGTGTTTGTACATGTGATGACACAGTTACATGTCACTATGAGATGGCATGTGTTGTGTTTATCTGACTGACATACACATTTTGGGATGGTTCTGTTCTGGTTGCTGTGTATTTGCTAAGGGTGCATGGTTTGACTCTCCCCTTGACAGTGATGTGTGTGTATTGTCGCACAATATTGTGTACATTTGTTGTGTACTCACCAGGCTCTGGGATGTTTTCTAGTCCATATACGCTCACTGGTGGTAGGATGGCCCGCACCTTCTCCTCCCAGGGCCTGAGGTATACTGGCTTGGCAGGAGGGCCACTGCTGGTGTGTTGGCTCAAGAGGTAGTCCTTCTTCAACAGCTCCCTGACCCTCCTGTGCACGTCATACCACCTGTTCTGGATGTCTATCTTTGTGCGCAAACATGGTGATTGTGCGTTCACCCTGTCGACGATCCTCTCCCACATCTTGGTTTTCTGCGATATGGGTGTCTTTTGGACCAGTGTACCAAACAGCTGTGGCTCTACCCTGAGGATCTCATCTACCAGGACTTCCAATTCACTATCTAGGAACTTATGATACTTCTTTGGGGGCATGGTGATGGGTGGTGATGGTGAGTGATGTGTGTGTTGGTGTGCAGGTGAAGGTGAAGGTGTGTGAGTGTGTGTTTTGGTGGGTGTATGTGAGGTTGCTATTTGTTGGGGTGCTGATGGTGTGTGGCTTGTATGATGGATGAGCTGTGGGTGTGTGGTTGCTGTCTGTTGAGTGCTGGCAGGTAATTTGAATTTGCAAAGGATCATGGTAGGGATTTGTGTCTTTTATATGGGTGGAGTTGTGGGTGTGTCTTTGTTCCCTGCCCCCCCCCCCCAGTATTTATTGGCTTTGTAATTGCTTGTTTGGCCTTTTTTTGTGTATTTTCCCTTTGTACTTTTTGTGCATGTAGGAGACGTTCTTGTGACCGAGTCGGACCCTGCAGTTGTCTCGTACGGGCTTCTCCGATTCGTTCACGCTGTGTTTGTGCTGTTTTCTATGCTGCGTACGCGTCGGTCGCGGTGTTTTGGGTTGCTTCGGCTTGCAGTTTTCTATGCGTGTCGGTCGTACGGCTTGTCCTCCGTGCGACTCGGTCGTGTTTTCCATGCGTTGCATCGTACTTGGCGGGTAGGAGTTCGCGGGTACGTTTCGTTCGGGATTGTTCCGGGTGCGTGTCGGTTGGTTCGATTCGCGTGTTTTTCCGGCCGGATTGCTGTTTTCCGCGCGGCTCGGTCGTTCGGCTTGTGTTCCGTACGAGTCGGTCGGGTTTTGCACGCTTCTCATCGTACTTTGCGGGTCGGGCTGCACCGGTACGTGTCGGTCAGAATTAATTCCGGCTCCGAGTCGGTCGGTACGTTTTCCGGCCCGAATCGGAATCGACACCTAGGTGTCTAGATAGATTAGACTTCCCCTGTCACTAGCTGATAGAATAGCAGGTATGAAAATTTTCATACTGCATCGTGTCTTGTGTTTATTCATTAGCATACCTGTCATATTACCCAAAACATTTTTTAGAACATTGAGATTTCATTTGATGACACTAGCCTGGGCAGGAAAAAAGCTCCGGTGTCATTGGGAAATGCTCACCAGACCCTGTGAACAAGGAGGCTTTGGCGACCTGGATAGGAACATCATTAGTTATGTGCATAGACACATTTTGCCCATTATTGGCACTCCCCCCTACATATTTACCATACATAGTGATAGGAAATGATGATGCGTACCCAATACCACTTAAAGCCAATTCCATATACACGGCTGAAAGTCCCCAAAATCAAAATTAACACGATAAACAGCACAAAGGCCTGCAGGAACTAACCAAAAGGGTGGGTGAATCACAGATGTATGCACTGGCGATGCCATTATCACACTTCCCAGCCATCTCCATCACACATGAACCTAAAGCACTTGCCATATTAGCAGAAGCGAAATTGGTGACAGTGGGAGATGTCTTCCCAGATGGAAAGTTTATATCACTGGACACTATTTTGCTAATGCAACGTAGCACTCCACTCCTAGTGTTTACCTATCACCGGCTTTGAGAAGTTTTGAAAGCCTTATATCCACAATTGCCAGATGCACCACCCACACTGGGGCCACCACAACACCTATTCACCAGTAGCTCACAAAAACGAATAATAACTAGATTGTATATCTCTGCACAAATGGACTCACCCCCTAATCAGACCAAGCTGTTAGATAAATGGAATACTGTGCTAGATCTCCCACTATCTCTGGAGGACTGGAAATTTTGCTGCACTCTCACTGGCCGCCTTGCAGCCAAGTGCAACTTCAAAATTATACACTTTAAATATTTACAGCAGCTATATTATACTCCAATACAATTATATAAATATAGACTGCTGAATCCATCCAGTGAATACCCTGTGGTGCAGATTTTATGCATTTGCCATGGACAATTGATAAGTTGCAGCTCTTTTGGACAAAAGTAACCCAGGCCTTATTAGATATGGTAATGGAATTAGTGGGTTGCACTCCACAACTTTGTCTTCTATGACTTTTCAACTCTCTACAACCTCACAACCATAAATTAGTGTTGATAACCCTATTACTGGCAAAATGGAAGGTATCATTGAATTGGGGAAAAAATGGTGCCTAAATTTGACCACTGGCTAGTTGATGTGGCGTATTGTAAGGACCAATTAGACATATATGTAGAAGAATTACCGGTGGCATTGTGTCCTAATATATGGGCATCATTTACAATGTATCTCATTACAAACTCATCAGTGGACTAACTGGAGTTAATTGACACTCCCTGCTTTGGGGCTCTCTTGTATATCTAAGTCAATGACAACATAGCTGATGCGTTGTGATATGGGTGTTAAATACATTATGTGCATGTGATGACACTATGTTCAATTGTTATGCATTTTGTACTGAATATCCATGGAAAACTACTACTAAAAAACATATCTACCTTATTCAACTGAACCATATTGTGCAGTGGTCGAGGAGCATTAAAAAAAAGTATGGGAACTATGATGCTGTGCGCAAAGGAGGGGGTGGCTGAGGTGGCTGAATGTAGGAGCGGTGTCAAAGGCATGGCATAAAATAACAAAATATTCTGTAACTGTTACACCTGTCTGCCTTAGGGTGGTCTTCCCCCAAAAGTTTTGCTGGCTTACCTCCTTTTTTTTGCAGATTCCCTTTGTTGGTCTTAGGACTCTGAGCACTTTACAACTGCTAACCAGTGCAAAAGTGTATGTGCTTCTCCCTAAACATGGTAAAGTTGGTGTATACACAATAGGCATATTTAATTTACTTGTAAGTTCCTTGTAAAGTTGTAGACCATATACCCAGGTCCTGTAAATTAAATGTTACCAGTGGGTCTTCAGCATTTATTGTGCCACAACTTAAGTAGCACCTCTCTCAGGAATGACAGTGCAGAACCTGTGTGTGCAGTTTTACTGCCACTTCGACTCAGCATTTAAAACCCTTTGCTTAGTCTAAAACTCTCCTTTTATTATACATAAATCACCTTAAGGTAGGCCCTAGGTATCCTATAATGCAGGGTGCTGTGTAAGTAGAAGGTAGGACATGTACTTTTAAGTTTTGCATGTCCTAGTAGTGAAAAACACCTACATTTGTTTTTCACTACTGTGAGGCCTACTCCTGTCATAGGTTAACATTGAAATTCATTAATACACTTGTAAACTGTAATTCCTGATTAGAAAGGAGTAGCTATGTCATGTTTTATAATTTTGGAATAGTTATGACAAATTCTCTTCATGGGTAAAGTGGGGATTTTACATTAATATTTTTGAAATGCTACTTGCAAACATTTCTCTGCTCTTACAGCTTTGTGTGCTTGCAGCCTGTCTTCAATACACGTCTGGAGTGGGTGACAGGTACACTTTGTGCATTTCCCCTCGACAGCCACAAACACAGGAGGCTTAGATGTGTCTGAGTAATCATCTGCATTCTTATGGCTCTTCCTGGGCAGGAAGGGAGGGAGGAACTGACATTTACATCTAAATAGGCAACGTTCTGTCCCCAGACAAAGGGATGATTATCCCCACAGCTAGTCTGGAGCTAGGGCTGGGAAGAAAGGGCTCCTGTGCACTTCAAAGACCCTTCTTTACCCCCACTTCAAAGTCACAAATGATTATAAGTATGGGGGCTCTGACCCCACCAAATAAGACACTTTGGGACCTTTAACTGAACTCTACCGGAAGAACTGATGTGCTGCATCAAGGTCTGCCACTCTGCTGGACTGCTGCTCTGGAAGACCTGCTTTTCTCTGCTTTATTACTGTGCTGCCATGCTGCCTGCTGCTCTCTGACCCTTTTGAGGGGGAGCTGTACTCTGCCTTGAAATCAGAATGGTCTCCAAGGGCTTGTTGGCTTTCCTCCTGTCGCTTGAGACTCAGGAATATCAAAGTCTCTACCTCTGCTCCTGTGCCTGGTCCATTGGAAGTGGACCCAGATACTTGCACCACAGAAATTAATGCATCTCCAGTCTTCGTGTAGAAGAACTGGTGCATCGACCCATTTGCAGGAATAGAATCGGTGCATCGCTCTTGGAACCAACGCATCATCTCCAGAGCCCGGCGCATCGGAACCACCGCTGTAGGAAAGTACCTCTTTTGACATGGTTAGCCCCCACGTTTTGCTTGATACCTGATGTGATATCAAACTGTAAGTGAACTGGGTCACTGCTATCCAATTTCCCACTGCCTGATCTCTTTCCCAAAAGTGTACCACGATTGGCGCAACTTCAGTCACCCCTGTAAGTCCCTAGCAAATGATACCCCCGGTACCAAGGGCATGGGTACTAAAGAGGTTCCACTTGGACGGCAGCATGACTAGTGCCACCGCAAGGACCCCCCACCAAGGCCATACAAACTGCTATTGCGGGCTGCGTGTCAGTGCAGAGAAACCAAAGAGTTGAGATGGCACACAGCCCTACTGCAGGCCTACAGACCTAAGGCAGGGTGCAATATATCCCATGTGTGGACATATCTGCATGAGCGGATATGGCCCTACAATATCTGAGGCATTCTTGGGTATTGCAAGTGCACAGGGAAGCCATGGAGAGAACATGGGCTGGATACTTGTTATTAAATTTCCTAGTTCTTGGGTGGTTTCACTGTACCCTAAGATGTTTGGTACCAAACATCTTGCCTTAATAAATCCTCACTGATGTCAGTGTTGGATTTATTAATACATGCACACAGTAGAACGTTTAGAGGGTCAACTGAAACTCTACCAAGCACTGGTGTGGTCTCTGAATAGTCATAGCCAGCCTACCACCACCACCAGACATGTTTCTTGTCTCATGGGGTAAGAGCCCATTCTCTCAGAGGCCAGAAACAAAGCTAGCACTGGGGAGAGGTGCTTCACAGCTCCTCTAGGCCAGAATGGCCTTCCAGAGCAGTACGTTTCAAAGGCGATACCATCTTTGAAGTGCTGCCCAGGTTTCCTCAGATAGTGAGGCATGCCAGCCCACGTCATGCTATACATTTGATGGGAGGGCAGGTGGGGAAATTAGTTACATTCAGCCAGCACCACCCCTTAGGTGTGACAGGCGATGTGGACCCCTCTATGAAAATCCACCATATTGAGATGGTGGGAAAACAACCTATCAGGGCTAGGGTACTGTGCCTTCCAACAGGAAGTGGTCATTTAGAGGGTGTAGACACCCTGAGGATAAGTAGTCATTTGGCGACTGCCTGTCTCTCCCTTTAACAGCCCTAAATTTAGTATTTATGTGGCATCCCCATACCTTGATCCTTAGATTCGACAGACAGGAAGAAGACAGAGATAAAGAACAGCTGCTGCCTGAGAACTGAAGCCCTTTTGTAGAGAAACCTAGCACCAAACCCTGCCTGCTGCCTCAAGGACTCGACCATCGTGGTTGTGCAGTGTCGTCCTGAATAAGGGAAGACTCCAAGAACCCTGGAGCTCCTCTAGCCTTCAAGAAATCACCAAGAGCCTCTCTTGGAGTGAATGTATTACTCCCATGCAAACAGCAGCCACCAATCCATAAAAAGTCCGGTTTGTCCACTTGCTGCTCCCCGGCGATTTCAAAGCAGCACCTGAACCAGAAGAGGTGTATCTGCTCTGGAGGGTCAGATCTGTCTCCCTACGAAGATTGGAGACACCAGGACCTACAGGAGCCACACTGTACCAATACCCGGGGTACCAGACCCCCTTCAGCAAACAGCGAGATGAAGAGTCAATGCCGGACTCCAATGACCCAAGAAGCAAGCACCCATCGAGGGACATCAAAAACCCCGAGAGCCACATAATGAGTGGCCCAGATGTCCCAAAATCGCCTTTCGAATCTGCCTGCTCTTTACCGCAGGGACATCTCGACGCTCGGTGCCCGGCTGACCTATCTGCTCTGCACCCAGCCCAACCAGCCCTGCTAACAATGACCCAGCTGGGCTCCCATGGTCCTGAGTCCCTTGCAACCTCCTCCCTCAAGAGGGACCCATAGGACTTACTTTTAAGTCCTCTTGTGCAGTGTCTTTCAAGGTGTCCCCCTTCGTCGTAGTTCAATAGCTACCATTAACCTTAGCACCCGGCTGAACCCAGGACGCTTCCAATCGTCTGCTGCTGGAACTTTGGACCTGGTCTTTATATCAACCTAAAATGAGAAGGTGAACTTTGTGAAAGCATTGCCTAATTTGATATGCATTTTTCTACTTTTTCCCATTGACTTCAATGGTGCATAATTGTGCACAAAAGTTATATATTTTCTGAACTCTTAAAAATCGTAACTTGGAAAGTACTTACTGTAGATCAAAGTTCTTGGTCTTAAAATTACATAAAAATCGATACTATTTTTATAAATTGGTCTCAGATTTATTCTTGAGTGGGTGTCTCATTATTATCTCTGTGAGTACAACAAATGTTTAGCACTACTCTCTGATAAGCCTAACAGCTCGCCCACACTACCACAAATAGAGCATTAGTTTTATCTACTTTTGCCCTGTACACAAATAAGGGAATCACTGGACTCTCTGCACAGTGTACACTATATAGAGAGCCAGCTTCCTACAGTCGCTGCAGCAGTGTGGAGAGATAGACGCATCCCCTCAACTGTGTGCAGTAACCCGGCACATCACACTTCAGAACCAATGCATTTCAGGTCAGCGCTTCATCTATGGAACTGATGCAACACCACCACTGTGTGGAGAAAAATGGTACATCAGCTCTACTGCTGGCTTGACATCGCTGCATTGCTTGTCTCCCCCCCCGCATATCGCTGTTGCGACCAGGTTCTCCGGGCCTGTGTGGCTTCTGTCACCGGCCTAAGCTCCATCGCAGTCGGCGCAAACTGTTGACGTTGCCCCAGTCCAGCGCTGATCAGATAACCCCTATTGAAGCTTATTGTTTCTAAGTGCTATAACTCTTTTTATTCTTTAAAAATTAATATCTCAACTTCTACTTATTTGAATTTTGCTGATTTGGTTTTGGCTTATTTATAAAATTATTGTTTAAATTTCTAAGCTAGTGTAGAGTCTTTTTTTTGGCGTTTTCATTGTGTTACTGTATGTTGTGTTGCACAAATACTTTACACATTGCCTCTTTAGATAAGCCTGACTGCTCTGTGCCAAGCTACCAAAGGGTGAGCAAAGGCTATCTTTTAGTGTGTATCTGACTTACCCTGACTAGGATCATGGTTACTGTTTAGATGAGGTGCATACCTCTGCAACCAGGAACCCAATTTAACTATGTATGAAGCAAGGGACAGCTTAAATGAAAAAAAAAATCAGCCTTAAGTTAATCAGTGGGAAATGTACTATCGTACATTGTGAAACTTCTATAAGTTAATCCATTGCAGAGTCTGTGCCTGTAACCAGAGAGCCACAGAACTGGATTCTGGTTAGTGACTTGTGTATGTTTAGCACTATGAGGTCCGAGTCTGTGACAGAAAGCATTGTGAATATGTGAGTTATTATTTTAAACTTGCATTACACACAGTATAAGATAGGCTGCTAACCAGTGCACAAAATGTTTCAGATAAAAAGTGCTTCCAAAATGAAGATTTTTGAAATACCCAGACTGCACATAGTCCAAATATTTTTATAATTGTCCTTTAAAAGCACACACTTCACAGCTCAACTGGTAACTCCCTTGCAATACCACTCAAAAAGAATAAATATCTGTCATCAGGAAGCTTCAAGTGATTCCATCAATTAAAGTCAAAGCCGGCTTCTAAGCACCTTTTACGTTTGTAGATTAACCAGTAGTATACATTTACATTTCTTTAAGACAAGCAGGCACCCTGGAATGAAGGCTTGTTTGGCCGGCTGCCCCTCCCTTGGTTTCATAGCACCGGGGACATGCTGCCATACATTTCATGTCAAGCATTTCAGCTCTCGGAATTAACCGTCCTGGGATGGTTGTCGTTTCACAAAAAGTAGGGCAACTGCTTTTCTTAAACTAAAAAAGTATGGGCACGTTGTGCTCCACAGATGCCCTCCCACTTTGACCAGTGAATTTGTGATTTTGTTTTTCTTCTCATCGTCTGTGTGCTACATCTTATTTCTATTGGGATGCAGTTGACGAATTACAAACTTTGACATTAGCTATTATGGCACGTGTGCAAGTAAGAGTGCTTTTTAGTGAGAGGCATAGAAAGTATAGCAGCCTAGAAATGCTCTGCAGTGTCCTCAGTTCAGTCCAAAGGGAAGGCTAGAGATGGAAAATAGGGATCCAAATGCACTTCATCTAGGGAAGCATGTGTACACAGTTTTTCAGAGAGTGTCAAACCCTTCTTAATGATTTTGAACACCCTTGACATTGACCTATTTTGAGCCTAACTTCTAGAGCATTTAAATGTACTTAGTGTTAGAAGCTACACACTTCATAACTTTTCAGTCATCCATATGTCATTCTGGCCATGTGTTCTCAAGGAACCCACTATTTTTAATTTAATAGAACTATTCATCAGTAACTCAGCATTCGTAGCCTCTCAGCTCAAACTTTCACTCCATCAGCAGAAATTATACCTACAAAAACTTCGAGGAGCTCAGAAATGTCATTAGCATCTCATTCATTATCTCATCCAAGAATATCTTTCCATAGACATTTAATTTGCAGGCAGTTCCTACAGCAAAACCCAGAAAGAAGCACTATCGATCTTTTCAAAATTGTAAACATCAAACAGCCCATTAAACCAACCTATAAGAAATTAACCATTGTCAATCTGGTCTTCACAATCATTCAGTCTTCAACATTATACAGGACTGATCAGATCATAAGCCATCTCAATCATCACTTCTGTCTTCATCATCAAGCACCACTGTCAATCAAAAAGCATCAAACCACAGTACTGCTACTTTAAGCACTTGCCTTTTGAAGATCAAGAAATAACTCAACATCCTGACAATTACACTTGACCCCAAAGCTTAAGACAGATCCCTCCTGCACTTATTCAACATCATCATGATAGCCAGAACTGACACTCAAACCTTCATGAAAAAATACTCTACAAAAAATATCAGACTTCACCTTTAATGCTTTTGCAACACTAGACTTTCCAGCAGACTTTTTACAACAATATACTTTATGCAAGTTGTAATATGTCTATCTATGTCACCTTTACCAAGTCAGTGTTTCCCACACAATTAGGGGCCGATTCCGATTCAGGCCGGAAATCTCCCCGACCGAGCCGGACCCGGAGAGATTTCCGACCGAATCGGACCCTAGCAGTCCGACCGAACGAGTACGATGCGCACGCATGCTATCGGACTCGATTCGGTCGGACTCCCATTGAAGTCAATGGGAGCCAGTCGTACGACGCGTACACGGGCTCCCATTGACTCAATGGGCACGACGCGAAGAAGGGCGCCCCCTACAGCGTGCTCGCGTCGATGCGGGTCGCACCGTACATGCACGTGTAGGGGGGACCCATGGGTCCCCCCTGTGTGCGACTCGCGCACCTACGCTTCCAGGGGGGTCAGACACGGACCCCCAAAGTGCGGCTCCGACAGCTCCTTGGAGCCGGACTGCGCGAGTCGGTCGGAGCGGTCGAGGTGCGCATTTTACTTACCCGGCCGGGGAACGTCTCCATTGCGCGGTGTGCGTCGTCCCCGTGCGAGTCGGTCGGAGCAATCGGGTCCTGCGAAAGAGTCGGTCGGAGATTTCGCGAGCGCACGCATCGTACTCGCTCGCCCGGACGCACGTACGACTCGGTCGGGAAATAGGGCTCCGAATCGGATCCGGTTAAGCCGAATCCGATTCGGTGCCCTACCGGCCGAGATCGGAATCGGCCCCTTAGTGTTTTATTATGTAAAATTAAAAATAAATATAAAACACACTTTATATATAGTAAATACTTTTTAATTAAAATTAACATTTTATCAAAGAATTATTTAAAACAAAAACAGAAAATACTATCACAACCCATTTAAAACTGTTAAGGTCATAATCTTCCCAAAATACAATTATTAAAAAATAAATCAAATTTCATTCTCAAATGTCTATAAAATATTTTTTAGTTACTGGAACATGTTTTAGTTTTAAAAACTGTGATTTTAACCTAAATACATAAAAGACAACAATTGTCTATTTTGTCAATATTCCTCTAATGCCAACTGAGTGAAGATGACGCACTTCAGCAACAATGCTTTAAGAGGAAAGAGACACCTATCAGAGAATGTTAGTATATTTTTTAGCTGTCAGATCAGAAGTTTAAGAATAAACAAAAAGTGTTCGTATCATTTTCAATAATTTTTAAACTAATTTTTCCAAGGTAACCTGCTTCAAGTGACTAGCAGGACAACAGAGATATACTACTTAGCAGTACCAGCTCATTATCACTTTTCTGATTAACAATTTTTTCCAAACCAGGATGAAAATTGTAAACTAACCAACATTTTCCTTTTCAGAGACAGCCAATTTAAAAATGACAAAGTAAATATCTGTTTTCCACCTTTATTTTTTTTTTACAAAAAAGAAAACAAGATGACAACTTATATTTGTGAAAAAATACACATTTCATAGAGGAGATTGCGTCAATCCCAACATTTAAAAATAATTAAGGTGACTGAACATTAATAATAGTAAAGTCTTAAATAGCAAATTAAAACTTTAAGTTTCATTTATAACTGTTCCCTCCTGTAGTGTCTTGCGAGTTAGGAACAACAGAACCAATTTGGCTCCTAATGGACTCCGTAGAGATGTGACCTAAGTGTTATAGCAGAATACAATGAAGGCTAGTTTAGAATGTTGAGTTTGCAGTTGCACGCAGAAGAATAAAGGTGTGTAATTCAATGCTCCTGGTGCAGCATAGTCATTGGCGGGAATCTAGGCTGGGGAGGATGCTACAACTGGTGACGAGATAGGGGATAAGTAACCTGAAGATCGACAGTGCTCTCCCACAGAGTTTGCCGTGTTCAAGCAAACTGCTCATGTGTGCCACGAGTGCCGTCGCCAAAGTACTGAACTGACGCATAATGCATGTGGAATCAAATCGCAGCTTCAGTTGCTGTGAAGCAGTTGAAGATAACAAAAGCATTGCAGAAAACATACACATCGTTGGCCAAGAAACTGCTGGTCATGCGATAGATAAAGGTACCGCGCTACCACGCAAGATAAAGTTATACATTATATGGAGTGTTAACACTGAAGGCAGATACAACCAGGATTTCAAAGAGGAGTCACTGATATTCAAAAATTACTAAATAATGCTGCGAACAGAAGCACTGCGAAACAGAGATCAACTAGATGTCAGAAAGTGCAAAGTGACATTTTGAAAGGAAGAAATAATTGACTTGCCAAACCCATTAAAGAGAGTCATCATACCACTGCACACTGGGAAGTGGCTCAAGAAGATGTGCCAGGGTTGTGCTTACAGAACCATACATACCTGAATCGGCATGCCACAGAAGCTGTTGAGTGAGGTTCAGCAGGCACTGTAAGCGATAGAAGAATGAGAGACGAACTTGCTGTTTAAAACCGGACGTGATCACTAGAGGGTGTAGACACCCTAAGGGTAGGTAGCCCATTGGCTAATACCTGTCTTCCCTTGTAACACCCCTAAATTCAATATCTAGGTGGCACCCTGAGACCTGAACATCAGATTCAATGGATAAGAGAAGACCAATGAGAAATAAGACCAGCTGCATGAGAACTGAAGCCCCTGCTGCAGAAGAAAAAGGCACCAAACCTTGCTTGCTGCTTCAAAGACTCACCAGTCGCTGCTGGCTGTGTTGTCATGCACCTGAAAGGACTCCAAGAACCCCAGAGCACCGCCAGACTACAAGAAATCACCAAGAAGCTCCCTAGAGTGAAGGTATCGCTCCCCTGCACTCTGCAGGCACCGTTATTGTGAAGTCCAGTTTGTCGACTTACTGCTCCCTGACGATCTCGACACAGCACCAAAGCAAGAAAAGGTATGACAGCTCTGGAGTGTCAGATCTGTCCGTCTGTCAAGTTTGGAGACACCAGGACCTACCGGAGCCGTGGAGTACCAATACCCAGGGTGCCAGAACCACAACATCAAATATGAGAAGAAGAGTGCACTCCGGACTCCTACAGCACCAGAAGCAACCACCCATTGAGGGACGTTGAGACACCCAAGACCCACTTCCTGAGTAACCCAGGTGTCCAGAGATTGCCTCTCAAGTTGCTTGCTCCTGACCACGAGGAACTCAAGACGCATGATGCCCGGCTGACCTGTTCGCTCTGCACCAGGCCCCACCGGCACCAGCACCAATTAACCAGCTGTGCTCCTATATTCCTCAAGCGCTTGCGACCTCCTCCCTCAAAGGAGCCCTATCATACTTACCTGTAAGTCTTCCTGTGCAGTGTAATTTCAAAAGGCTCCCTTCGTCCTGACACACCAGCTTCCAAGACCCTCAGCACTCTGATCCCACCCAATCCAGGATGCTCCTGAACTTCTCCTTCTGGAGCATTGGACCTGGTCCTGACATTGACCTAAAATGAGAAGGTGAACTTTTTGAAAACATTGCCTGATTTTCTATGCATTTTTCTGCTTTTTCACCATTGTTTCATATAGTGCATAATTGTGCACAAAAGTGATATATTTTCTGAACTTTGCAAAAATTGTAGCTCCGAAGGTGCTTACCTTAGAACTGTGTTCTTGGTCTTAAAAATTACATTAACAAAAATAATAATATTTGTATATTTTGTTCTTGGATTTATTCTTGAGTGTGTCTATCATTTATTGCCTCTGTGGGGTACAAGAAATGTTTAGCACAACCCTTTGATGAGCCTTACTACTCGCCCACACTACCACAAAAAGAGCATTAGAATGGCCTGCTTTTACTTCTGTGTACCATTTGGGAATTCTCTGGACTCACTGCAAAGTGTTCTTCTTTTTAGTACACTATATCGAGAGCCAACTTCCTACAGTTATGAGTGTGAAAAGTAAGCCAAAGCAAAATACTGAAGGACACAAAGTGATGTCTACAGATAAAAAGATGCTTTAGATGTGGATTTCCACACAAAGGTAAATGTCCCACCATTAGACAGAAATGGAAAGGCTGTGGGAAGGAGAACCTTTTTGCTACGGTTTGCAAAGCAAAGTAAAAAGCAAACGCATCATGGCGCGAAGGTAAAATGGCCACCGGAATGCTCCAGAAGAAAAATTCGACATGCGCCCACAAGGCCAAGCGGTGAAATCATTTGAGACAAACTGACACTGAATGAAGTTGATTGTCATCTTAATCATCGTCCAACAGTTCTTCCATATCAGTATTAAGTCAAGTGAAGAAGATGGTTGTGCCATGTTGATGTTTACCTAAGAAAAGCATGCACATGTTGGACTGGTTGCATATGAAGAAAAATGTCAGTGAACGAAAAGTCGACATGCCAAAGCACCAAAGTCATACAAACATTATCTGAAGATTACACTGAAAATAAATGGTTGTTCGATGCCTTTCATTGTCAACAGTGGTGCTTCGGTAAACATTATGCCTGAGGAGAAATATAATGAATTGTCTCCATAACAACAGCTTATGCCATTGAAAACCAAAGTGTATACATGGGCTACATTGACACCCTTAAAAAGTCTAGATTAGATTTAGCAAGGATGTAACACAAAGAAACGAAGGTGCAAGCACCTATTCAAGTGCTGAAAGGCACAGCATCAACTGCCTGTCTACTCAGCCTCAGCACAGTCGCTGATATCAGACTGATTGCCGTAAATTACAACATGAATGCTCACCACGACATAGCAAGGTAATTATTTTAGCTGTTTCATGATTTAGGAAAGCTTAAGACTATGACAGTAAAGTTGCATATTAATGAGGACGTCTGTCCTGTTGCTCAAAGACATAGACAAATTGCTTTTCATCTACAAGAAGCTGTTGAAAAAGAAGTAGAATTGTTACTAAACATGATATCACTGAGCATTCTACTGGTCCAATGCCATGGGTTTCTTCCGTTAGTAGTAGTGCCCAAAAAGGACAGTGAAAGAGTTGAACGCATATGCGCTAACATGCGTCAGGTACACAAGGCAATTGAATGAAAACTTTATAGACTGAAGAGGAGTGAGAAGTATATGGTAAGGGTATACCCTCGGCTTCCCAAATTTACTATGCAATAAACACAAGGAGAGGGGAGACCAAATTATTTGTAACAGTGTCTATCTTGCCTGTATCCGAAACAAGTGAGAGCAATACACCCAGGTAAATTGGTGCTTGCTTCACAATTTCTCAGACAGAAAACTTTCTCTGAAAAGGTGTGAAAAAATGAAACTATCTATTCATATATATATATATATATATATATATATATATTTCATAGAATTGGCTGGATATGCGACATCAAATTGGCACTGGTTGGCATGGGATTGTCTTATTTGTGGGAAACTCCATCCAGTACCCAGCTCTTATCTAAAGATGTTATAAAGGAAAGATACTGGGAAATGGTGGGACAAAACATCATAAGAACAACCGATAGCTCGACACTGACAGGGATATTTTTAACATCAAAACCCTGTCCACGCCTTGAACGCTATTTGGACACAATCACAAAACCCCTTGATCGCAAACTTTATTTACAATTTAGAGTGGCCACTCTCCCATTAAAAACCTTCACCACTAAATGGTCTCCATCTGGAGATAACAAATGTCCTACCTGTACAGAGCACGCAGTAACCTACCTTGATGTGCTGTTTGCTTGCCCTGCCTATGCAGCTCCCCATAATGTCTGGCTAGCACAGACTTGCAAGAACCTCGGCACTAGACAAAGTAGTGTTGCTTTGAGAATCCTGTCCACGGATTTGTCATCCCGCTATGCAATTCCTGTAGCTAAGTTCCTAAGGTGGATATGGTGTATAAGATCAAAACTTGTTGCCAATTAGATTAATCCAGCGTGAAATGGCACCAGCTTAAATTGAAAATCACCAATCTTGGCATCACCTCCGTTTCAGGGGAGCTACCAGTATGCCTCTTTTGAGCTCCGGTCCGGTACACTTATTGCAATGTTTACACCATCCATATTTGCTGTTTGCTGCTGTTTTAATGATATGATGCAACTTTTAATTGTTTCATGATGAATTGAAATTTTATGAATATTGCATATATTTCTCTGATATTTTTAAATTATTGTCCTATTTTATATTGTATTTTATGTAACAACGCTTTTATGACAAGTACTGTCGAAATAAAGCTATTGATTGATATATATATATATTACCTACTGGCGGTCGCCAGTAGGTAGTTAAAGTTAGGACCTATTATCCATAGGAAAAGTGTTTTTAGATTTGCCAATATCTTTGGCGCCGGTTGACGAATCTTTGCGAACTTTTCAAAACTTTAATGGGGCACTCCGGTCAGCTCCTGTCTTGAAAGTTTTGGGGTGATTCGTCAAGCGGGGGCTGAGATAAAATGGGAGTCCCAAAAAGCGTTTTCCCCATGTTAATTTCCGTAGGAAATTTTGGAACAGGCTACAGCCCGATCTGCTGAATGGAATTACACCTAATTTGGCAAAAAGGTAGGTCTTGGTCTAGAAAGCGTGCTTTTTTGAAATGGTGTAAATCCGTTCAGTAGTTGCTGAGAAATTAAAAAAATAAAAATATCGATATCTGAGCACCAAGGAGGGTTCGCAAACCCTCCCGGGCACGAGCTTCACTCTGATTGGCTGTCAACACTCTAAACCAGAATGTGTTGGCAGCCATCTTGTGACTCAGTAACCGAGTCACAAGAAAAAGGTTAAAAAAAGGTAAAAAAACAAGAAAAGGGGGCAGGGTAGAAACACCCTGACCCCCTAGGCCTGCTCAGGGGGTCCCGGACCCCAGGCCCAAGAAAAGCATTTAAAAAAAAAAAAAAAAAAAAGCTGAATTCGCGCCAGGTGCGCGAATCCGGCTGAGAAAAAAAAAAAAAAAATGAAGCGCGGGCTCCCGCACTTTGTTGTACTTAAGCCCCCGCGTGGGCCAGGTCCCGGGGGCAATACCTAAGTCTGAATAAAAAATTTAAGGCAAACCACACTCCTTCGGACAAGGTATTATGTGTGGCAAGATGCGGTGTCAGTATATTTTTCCGTGCTGCCCCCATGCACACTCATTATCTGGGGTGGTGGGGGCCCAAGGGGACAAATGGAGCGGAGCCATGGGAGTCGGGACCCATCACCCCCCGCCAGAGACGCCAGTGTTTGAGAGAGGCGAGGTCTTGATACATCATGATATTCCCCGCTCATCTTCAAATCCTGCCAGTTCTTCTGTGCAGTCTTCCTACTCCCTCACCAGGGGGTGATTCGGTTTTCAGTGTGCAAGAGTTACACTTTCACCACCTCACAGAATAACGTTGCTACCCAGACTGGTACCAGTACAGTATTAAATAGGGGCCTTTCCATGACTATTCCCCGCACTGGTGACGTCTGCTGGTCTCGAGTTGGAATCTCTGCCTTTCATCTTTCTGAAGTCGATACATTAGGTACCATTACATGTGGTGACAGTAACCACCTGCTATTTGCTTCACGTGGAAACAGCAACACTGTGGTGTACAGCGCTATAAAACAAGTGATAAATATAACCGTTATTGTTAGACGTCAACGATCTATATTCACTAGCTTTTGGCTAGAAGGTTCCTGTCACTGTAGAGAAGCAGACATCGGCCTTCTCTTACCGGTACCGATGAAGCAAGCTTTGCTCCCTGGCACCCAAGCACTGGTACCCAGCCGTACTGCGACGCTAGCGCCCAGAGAGACGAAATGTATCTTTGGCACTCAGGCAGAAATCATTCCTCACCGATGTCCAGGCAAGAACCACCCCTCCCTTACACAAGACAGGACCCTGTGTCACTAGTGCCAGGGGTGGGCGAGTCCGTCACTGACCCCCATCCATGGGTATTGCAACATTGGTATCCAGGCAGGGGTTTTCTGCCAAGTCTACACCGACAGGCAGGCAGAAAGTTTCTCTCGTTGGTGGCCAAGCAGAAGAGCTCCCTCCATGGGTCCCACGCTGGTGCCAGCCACAGGGAGCCTGGCATCCAACGAATGTCCAGCAGGAGCCTCTGTGGGTGGTAACCAGGCAGACAGTACAGCTGGAGGTTTACATCATGGGCACCCTGGCCAGGGCCAGCTGTCCCTGACACGCCGATACCCATCACCCAGAGAGGGACACTCGGTCACCCAGATCCAGGCAGGGCTGTGACCTCTACAGATAATGTTGCTGACATCTCTTACCTCGGTGGTGCCGGAGCTGCATCCGGCTGGGAGGGCATGAAGCAGCATCGCCCCACTCCCAGGCAGCACGCGGCCATGTCCCCGGCATCCGCTGTCCCGCCGCCGGCTTAAAATGCAGCTTTTAATATTTCAGATTGGTTCCTTAATCCTTGATCAAAAACACACCGCTGGGATTATGAAAAACTGCAATCTCCTCCCCCCTCACCAGTCACCCCCAGCGGTGACACTGACTCCCGCCAGTGACTGCGGTCAGCCCTTTGCACCCTCCCCCAGTGTCTGTCTCACGCCCCCTCCGCTACTGGCACTCTTTCCATCCCTCTGCCCTCCCCATGACACTGTGTCCAGCCTCCCCTCCCCGGTGACAAGCCCAGCTTCCTGCTTCCTGCCCCACCCACATTCACACTGTCTCAAAGCCTTTGCTGCCCACCCCACGTGACCAGCTGGAGCGTCCTACCCCTCCCGGCGACACTGTACTCAGCGCCCACCCCCCTTCCACCCTGTCATAGTGCCAATATCGGCAACACTCACCAGCCCTCATGCAGCAACATACAGGTAACTTAAATAAGCAGACAAGACAACTTTTTGGTGGAGAAAATTGCTGCAGGTTTATTAGCATACCAACTATGCCAACATGGTGGGTTATCTTACAGGCGATCCAAAGGCAAGCCGCCCCTCGCGGCCTACCACCTGATGGGCCAACTTGCATCGTGGCCTTAGCCAATCGGTGCTTAGCGGTTGTGGTGAGGGGATAGCCCCTCCCACTTCCGGTGAACCGTCAGTCCACCCCCTTACTCACGCCACCCCCTACGAGGGGCGGAGCGTTCAAGCGACCCCCGGTTGTACAGGTTTCCAACCGTCCGTAGGACAGACGGGGCACCGTCGCACCTCAGGGTCCACCGCGAAGACTTCCTGGGGATATTAGGCCTCAGAACCCTTTGTGCTCCTGAAGAGGGTACCCCGGAGTACCTTTCCGCCTCTGGATCGCCCTGTAACTCCGCCTGCAACACAAACAAGAGATTAGAAATTCCTTCCCTCCCCCCCATCCCCTGAATGCCGGGTAAGCGGTAGGGAGGGAACGGCGTCAGGGGTGCGAGGAAAGAGGCCGCTCGGTGGGCGGGGGAGGAACTTATACCTCTCCCATTCCCCCACCTCGGCCGGAAGTGACGAGCGGGACCCCGAAGGGGTCTCCAGACACTAGGCTGTCCAGTGTGCCATCCTGTGGCACTAAAGGGGCCGCCCTCTAATGAGGGTCCCCTTCGAGGACGTCGGTCAGCCCACATAGTGCCAATATCGGCAACACTCACCAGCCCTCATGCAGCAACATACAGGTAACATAAATAAGCAGACAAGACAACTTTTTGGTGGAGAAAATTGCTGCAGGTTTATTCGCAAACCAACTATGCCAACATGGTGGGTTATCTTACAGGCGATCCAAAGGCAAGCCGCCCCTCACGGCCTACCACCTGATGGGCCAACTTGCATTGTGGCCTTAGCCAATCGGTGCTTAGCGGTTGTGGTGAGGGGATAGTCCCTCCCACTTCCGGTGAACCGTCGGTCCACCCCCTTACTCACGCCTTCCCCCTACTAGGGGTGGAGCGTTCAAGCGACCCCCGGTTGTACAGGTTTCCAACCATCGTAGGACAGACGGGGTGCCGTCGCACCTCAGGGTCCACCGCGAAGACTTCCTGGGTGATATTAGGCCTCAGCACCCTTTGTGCTCCTGAAGAGGGTACCCCCCTGAGTACCTTTCCGCCTCTGGATCGCCCTCTAACTCTGCCACAGCCCTGGGTGTGGCGACCGTCGCAGCCAGGGCCCCCCACCAAGGCCAGCATTCCTACTTACATCCTGCTGTTTCCCGGGCCACCTCCAGGTCCAGCAAGAGCAAGTCCCACACTGGACCAGTGCCCCCATCCTCATAAAGACTCCCTGTGGACTTTGGCGTGCTATGAACCCTAAACCGGTCCCAGGATGCTTGTTTCCGGTCCCGGGAAGACGCTTGCTCACCGTGCCACAGGCCATGCCTGATCCCGAGCCCCCATTGCTCCATGACTCTGTTCATGGCATTGTTAATTTGCCTGAGTGAGGGTTCTTCGGCAGCCCCTAATCAGGCCATCGCCGTACTACCAGTGTGGTTAACTTTGCCAACATGACGCCCACAACCCATTGCATAACTTACACCAGCGGGATTCATTTATGGCCGCAGTGTCCTCCTACCCAGACAAGTCAAAACATTGCCTACCAGGGTAGTACCAAACTTGGGTGGGGAGGAACCCCCCCCTCACTTAGACTGTGCCAGCTGCGCAGCCCGCTGGTCCAGCGCCTGCCTGAGACCCCCAAACCTACTGACTCAGTAGTGTGCCGCAGATTCCTTTGCAAGCTGCCCCTGCGCATGCATGGGCCTCCCACCCAACACAGTGGTGCAACCCCCAAGCTTCCATTTCTTGAATTCCACCCATTGTGCCACTCGCAGGACGCACGGGTGGCCCTAAACCCAGGATATAGGTGCTGGCAAAGTGAAGAAGGCCCGTTGCTGGCCTATACTAAGCACTGCACTCCCCATTATACAATTACTCCAGCTCACACCTAGTTGTAACAGGCACTGCACCCCCGGAGGGTTATCTCTGACCGCCCTAGTTTACATGTCCCCTGTTGCTTAACTTACTCGTTGTGGCCTTCACTCCGTGAAGCAGGCCCTCTGCCCCGGAAGAGTCAAATCGACCCCCCCAGCTGAAAACCAGGACGTTGGGAGGGGCGTACCCCCCCACCCTAGTCTCTGCTGCAGCTGCCTCAGGAAGCAGTTCCAGCACATACCTGGGTGTTCCACCCTACATCCCTGGTGGGAGTACCACACCGTCCGGAATTCCTGGGCCAAACTGGGGCAAAGTCCTGTTGTTGGCTGACAACTCACAAGGAAATTTGCTTAGCAGAAACAAGTGGTAGTATGCCATGGTTCTGGGTCTGAGGACATGGGATAAACCTATGAGCAATGTAGCTACACCCCCATATTAAGGATGCCAAATGTGCTCTTGTAGTTGTCCGTAATTGATCCAACTCCTCTATTTCAGCACTATCGAGGCAACATCACTCTCATGGGAAGGACACACTCCGCCCCAGGCTGACAGTGCCCATTAATGTGTAGCCCCACACCCTGAGTTTTTCGCTGCAGGTATCCCAGGAGTATGCTCAAAGTTCTAGTTTACTGCCTAGTGCACCTCGCACCCTCCCAGTTAATTCTTCACCTTTCCATTTCTTGCTACCAAGTTTAAATGACATTGACCGCCCAATACCGGGTGAATAAAAGGAAGCATAGAACGGCAAGTGCTTGTCCCCTTCTACACCCTCTGTGTAGAGCTCTGGACTGCTATGACACGCGTAAAAGGCCTAACCGTCATGTATCCCAGTTCCTCTTGAGATCCACATCCGCTAGGAAGCTGGTAAGCTCCCTATCTGAAGTGCCTTGTAGTTATGCCTGAGTCAAACCACAGCCCCAACTGAACGTACTGCTGCTGGCCCAGTCTAACGCTAAGCGCCGCCTGGCCCCTACTGCGCTTGTCCCCTAGACCGGACCTTGACCTTTACTTCCTGTATGTTAATAGGGAGACTATTATATGACAGGTCAATGACTTTGCTGCCGTCAAATGTGCAGACTACTATGGAGCCCCTTGTGGTCTTTCCTTTGCTGGTTGGCACCAAATACTGCCTGCCACATACCACGCTCTACCGTAGATCTATCAGGTACTTCTGCCATACCTCCTAACCTACACCATGCATACATCAATTAGCGGTAGCAGCATACCCCCAAAGGGCCGATATCCTCTCACACCGCATCCAGAACACTTTCCCCAATCCGATGCTAATCCTGTAAAGTGGGGTTCCAAAACTTGATCACAGTGCCACTACCAATTGTTCGTTACTAGTTTACTGCCTGCGTCAGCTGGATGGCTATAATGTAGCTTGGATGCGGAGGGAATATCCCCCACCCACGTGCAGCATATTACTGTACAGCCCTGTCCCCATTCCCCAGGGTGCAAATAGTACCAATGTGAGTGGGCCAAATAACAACAGCGTCAAGTCTAAGATTCACAGGATCCAGCCAGGACCCCTCTCCCTTACTGCTTGAACCTAGCTACTTCACACACAGCGCACATGCGTGCCCTTCAAGTAGAAATCAGCCGAACCAATCGCAGCCACTCATGCAACGACACAACAATCCATGGCCAGAATGTGCCAATATGTGTCTAAAGACATTAAACAAGTAAAAGGCTTTATTGTATCAGCCCGATCAGCAGTGTAGTCAGAGCAGAATGGACCAAGTGTGGGCCAGAACGGAGGAGGTATATGAGAGGCTACTGCAGGCCCCAAGGTCTGTGCAACTTGCTGCTGCATCACCATAATGCCAATGGCCCCGAGTCCAAGAAAATGGTGATGTTGTGATACAACTTAAGTTAATGTGTGCAGAGTTAAATCCGTCAGTTCATAGTTCAAGCACATGTGTAGTTCCACTGTCAAGTGTGTATCCTGTGACTCTATTGGGAGGGTGAAGGTAGAGTGAGTCCTTCCCCCTGCATGTTACAAAACACTATTGTATAACACATATACTAGTCTGTGGATAAAAGCATGACAGTCATCCATGTACCTCACACTTGGAACATAGCCGCAGCTCCCTGATATTACTGCAAATAATATCTGACACCCACCAAATCTTCATAATTGCTGGCTTTACTGCTAAGTGTGCCCAGTTCATACACTGCTATTCCTTTACAATTCTTCTCTTTCTATAATTGCAAAATGCAAGGATATTGTAGGCACCAGCTCCAATGTTGAAACAACTAAAATGCAAGCAGAACTTGTCAGGAGACCTTCAACCTCTGTCTTTGAAGCGCCGCAACGTGGCAAATCCAATACCGAGTTAGAACGCCCCTTTATTTACCCAAAACTTAGCTGCCCCGGACTGCTGGTCCTATTACCTGGAATAGTGTGGTGCTTCCCCCCTCTGGTAACATGTGGGTGCCCCGGACACCTGCATCGTATAACATGTGAGACCCAAGCTGTTTTAGCAGTTCACTCCAAGTTTGCCAACTATACTTTTATTCAAAGAGTCAGGCTTTTCTCATTAGAGCGGCTGCATATTCCCTTCAAGCATGCCAAATTTGTTGAAATGCTTGTAATAATCCTGGCCACTGGAGGCCACCACCCAGTCCATCCTTACTTTGCACACTGTGTCACCTCATGTGCACTTGCATACCGTTTCCTCATGTGTAGTTGCACACAGTGTCACCTCCTTAGTACTTGCACCTCGTGTCACCTCCTGTGTAACTGCACACATTGTCACCTCATGTGTCCATGCGCACAATGTCACCTCATGTGTAACTGCACACTGTCACCTCAAGTGTAACTGCAGTGTCTCCTCATGGTAGCTGCACCCAGCGTCACCACATGTGTAAACCGCAGACAGCGTCATCACCTGTGTAACTGCACACAGCGTCACATCATGAGTAACTGCGCAGTGTCACCTCATGTGTAACTGCACATCGCCTCACCTCATGTGTAACTGCACGCAGCGTCACCTCATGTGTAACTGCACGCAGCGTCACCTCATGTGTAACTGCACGCAGCGTCACTTCATGTGTAACTGCACGCAGCATCACCTCATGTGTAACTGCACACAGCGTCACCTCATGCGTAACTGCACACAGCGTCACCTCATGCGTAAATGCACACAGCGTCACCTCATGCGTAAATGCACACAGCGTGACCTCATGCGTAAATGCACACAGCGTCACCTCATGTGTAAATGCACACCGCGTCACCTCGTGTAAATGCACACTGTGTCACCTCGTGTGAATGCACACCACGTCACCTCGTGTGAATGCACACCACGTCACCTCGTGTAAATGCACACCACGTCACCTCGTGTAAATGCACAACGCGTCACCTCATGTGTACCCGAGGAAGCATTCCTTTTAAGACACAGGGAGATAGAGGCAGGTGCACTCTGTTGTCCCCGCCATAGAGCACACTCTACATTCTAAACATAGTAAAACAGGTAACTGTTTCTCCCTCGTGGAAGCTCTTCTCAGTCTGAGCAGCACCCCTGAAAAAGAAGCCAATGAGTTGGAAGGAATCCCAAGCAGCCAGTGGCTCTGATTTCGTGAACCCGGGCAGGGCTAGACTCCTGCAGTCTAACCTGATTGGGCATACACATTGATACAGTGTGACCGCTCATACTCATAAAACTGCTTCCCAATTGACTCTTTAACTGTCGCAAAGCTTTTAGCGGGCGGGACAAAAGTGAGGTGTAGATGATCACAGTGCTCCTTGATGCAGCCTGTGCTGCCACCGCAACCCCGAAGGAGCTCTGGTGCTGTGCTCTTATGCCCACCCCTTCAGCCTCTGAAATCAAGATGCCCCTAATTCCTTAGACCTCCTACCGCCTGCCCCCCATGCACTTGGAGCGGCAATGGCCGTCCCTCAGGCAGGCCCCCTACCCCATGCCCCAAAGGAGTTTAAGCAGGCAGGGGAGAAACAGTTGCGAGACCTGTTCTCACCCAGGCTCCGTTTGTTCGAGGAAGCAGCTCCTCACAGTGGGGCATCGCCTGCGAACAAGGCAGCCACCCACACACTGCCGAGACCAAACCCGAAGAAAAGGTGACGACGACACACCCCCTCCCAAAATATTCTATCTGGATGCTCGTGGTAGCTCCCATACATCAGCACCATACACCCGACTTGAAGCGCCATGATAATCAGTCACGCCATATGCAGTTTAAAGCCACATTCCAGTTCAATTATATGGTGGCTCACCTGATGCTGTTACACTGCATATTGACAGGCTGGCCTGCAACCTGACTGCCAGCTGACACGTAGTTAGTGTACCTGAAGTGCTCTCCGGATCATTCAGCTGTACAAAATTAAACGTGACCCCTTCCTGGCAAGTACCCAACCAATTGCCTTATCCGGATGCATCGTGTCGATTTGAGTTTACCTTTTGTGTAGACAGGGCTCTATGTTCCATGGCTACCTCAAATACACTGCTCCATAAGTAAACAAGCAGCAGGGGAGGAAGAGGCAGAAATCACAGAGTTGTCCCTCAACCCGGGCGCATGCCGGAATAACAATCCCATCTCCAGACCCCTCATTACCAGAAATGCGAACTAAACAACCCCCGCACCAGCTGGCCTCTGCTCCTATAAAGACCCACGCTGTTTCTGCTCTTCTAGGTAGCAAAAGAAACGGTTGGTTACTACCAAAAGAAAATGTACACTTTCGATAACCCAAGGACCTAGTACCTGCTGCGAGCTCATGCGTCGCCCGACGCTTCGCGGGAATGCCAAGGTCGGAAGACACAGTCCCTGCATGTAAACAAATGTTAGAATCCAAACCGGACCTTCCTTTGACCAGTACCCTGGCATGCCGAGGTGGCAACGCCTGTCATGCCCCGCCCCTCTGTACCTGAATGATCCTTGCCTGGGCAGAGCGGGTAAAACGGGTGGTGGCGAACTGCTACGGCCCCTACGTGCAAAGCTAGAACACAAAGCAAGACATGCATTGGAGACACATTCCCGCCCGGGCGTTGCATGACTGACCCAACACTTGTTCCAAAATTTGAAGTGCAGTCCCGCAACACGTGGACCAGGGCGCTGCAACACCTCCACCACCATGCCCCAAATTGTATTGTTGTTATTCGCTTGTTTATATAGGGCAAACTCGACCCGCATGTAATGGAGCGCCTGGCCTGAGCTCCAATAAAGATACATTCATAATGGTAAGCGAGGAGGGGGTAACTCGGGGAGGGGGAGCCCGCTTCCGACGAGGGTATGACCCATAAGCCCGAGAGTACTGCTGTTTCTTCTCAGAGGAGAACGCTGAACCCACTTTCCCCTTCAGAGGTTCCCAAAGACTGGATTAGCAGTAATCTCCTGTCTGTCACACAACCCCCGACCTGCCATATTTCCGGTGAGCGGCGCTGCGCCCTCTCACAGGACGCAACAAATTAGCCACCCGTCTCCAAATGCGGAGCCCGGCCCTCCTTTGCGGCGGACCGGTTGCATTCCACAGGGGCACGGCCACATACTGTAGGCCCTGGGCGGAGGCAGCCCCAAGCCAGCACCCCCGCTGTCCAGTCACCCGCGAGATTCCGGAGCGCTGCCGGGCAAGGACGCACACCAACCGCAGCACCTAGTTTGCCACTGCACTTACGCCGTTGCCTCGCGGCACTGTGGACCCCATGGGGGCAGGCGGCCTCGGGCCTAGCCCCCGCGCCACCGGAACACCTCCAAAACAGGTCCCCTGGTCATCGGCTCCCCTAAGGGAAGCCTGCCTAATGGTGCTGCACTCCCCACCTGAGGCCTAACTTATGTCTGCGGCACCGTCCCCCGGAGCCCTACGCTGAGAGGAGCTAAGCCCTGCCCAAGACCTGCTGTGCCCCCTACTGGGGCGCCACCCGGCATACGCTGCCCCCAGCTCCCAGGTGTGCCGTCACAGTAACCAGGTGGCAGCCGGAGCCTTGTAGTGCCACCTGGGCCCCGTATCTGTTGTGGACCACTGCAGGATCGAACCTGTGCGTAGTCTTTCCCAAGAAACACGTCCTCCAGCTAGGTGTGCCAAGTATTCGGTCGGCTATGCTCGATCCTCCCTTCCCCCGCCACAGCTGAGGCCTAACCCTATCTCAACTGCAGCGGCCCCGCCGGCCCCCAGCTATTAACCAGAAAGGGGGGGGGGAGAGGGCCGGAATATCCTCACCCAAACCGGGACAAGGGAAACGGGTCTGTACCCCGCTAGCGCCCCCGAGCCCCGGCCCCACCGGACCCACTCGGGGCCGGGGCAACCCGACGGAGTGCAAGGGCCCCCTACCTGTGCCTGTAGCCGCGGCCTGCTGCCCTAGACAGACCGTGTGGGCGAAGGCCACAATACTCCCTCCGGGACGGCCACAGGAAGCGGGGAGATGATTGAGCCGGATTCGATCCCTGGGACTGAAGCACTCAGTGGTGTCGTATCCACAGTGCTACGCCAGGCACGATAAGATGCTCATGACGAGCCTAAGGGAGCTGCCCCAACTTCCCCCCCACCAAGGCAGCTCTAGAGCATGGCTGGGCCGCCCTGCCCTGTGTACAACCCTTCATGGGGAGACCTGGCGAGAGGTGGGGGGTCAGATGGCATCACTCACCGTGTGCAAAATCGGCAGCTCCCAGGGGACACGTCCACACAGCGTCAGGGGTGCGAGGAAAGAGGCCGCTCGGTGGGCGGGGGAGGAACTTATACCTTTCCTCTTCCCCCACCTCGGCCGGAAGTGACGAGCGGGACCCCGAAGGGGTCTCCAGACACTAGGCTGTCCAGTGTGCCATCCTGTGGCACTAAAGGGGCCGCCCTCTTATGAGGGTCCCCTTCGGGGACGTCGGTCAGCCCACATTCACTCTCTTTCGAGCCCTCTGACCCCTCCACCAGAGGCTATCTCTAGCACCCTGCTCAACGAATTTGTCTCCGGTCCCTCTCCGACCCCATCTCCCCCAAGTGATACTGTCCAGAGCCCCCTGCCCCTCCAGCAAGGGCAGTGTAACCAGCCACTGCCCCAAATGACACAGTCTCCAGCCCCTTGACCCTCCCCAGTGGACACTAACCAGTGTTCTGTTCCGTCCCCCATGGGACAGAGTCTGAAACACTCTGACCAAGTCACACCGCCCCAGCTTTTGCCAACCACTCAACTGTCTCACCCCCTAGCTCTGTCCCTTTTCCCACGGCACACAATCTGTAACTCTGTGCCCTCTGCCCAAGTCACACTGTCCCGAGCCTTTGCCTTCCACTCCACTGTCTGTTCCTCCACCTGGCACCGTCCTGAGCGCTCTACCCAGTGACGGGCAGCCAGCCTCCATCCATTCCCACTGGTCCGTCGCCAGTGATCCTACTTCCAACCCCCCAGTGACACTGTGCCCTCCTGGAAAGAATCCCAGATCTCTGCCCACCCAACAGGATCACTGTTCACAACCCCAAGCCCCACAAAAAATGACTCCAGTCCTCCGTCCTAGTACCTAACCACACTGATTGTAGCCCACTGTCCTTCCACGAATCTGATGACACTGCCACAAGCCCTCTGCCCCCTCTGCAGCGAGGCACACAACCGTCAGCCTGTAGTGCCTTGAGGCGCAAGCTGTCGGCCAGCGCACTCAGCGTGATGAAATCAGAAATAACAACAACAGGCTGTGGTGGCTCGGAGGAGTACCGCACTGCCCATGCCCAGTAGCCGGACGGCTTTATTAAATCGAGGTGCTGCTGACATGGCCAGTCTCATGCGCACATGAGAGATGGGCCTCTCTTAAAGGGGCCGGTGGTGCGTATAATGCATCCCGCCAGAAACTGCAGATTCAAAAATAACAAACACTGTCAATTCAGTCGCTCACTGCATGTAAGTAGCAGAATATGTTTGATTTTTTTCAGTGAAACATATCAGCCATTTATTTTGCTCTGAGACCCTGGAGGAACTGAGACTTGGTTCTTCAATAAATATTTGTACAAAATCCCCTATAACCATTTTTAACATGGGTGTTCTAACTCTGTTTGGGAATAGTTTAGACAGCTGTAATATGCGTGTGAAGTAATTTCTTCGTGTATTTGCTCTTTTTAGGTTCTATTTCAAAGGGGAACACACTGGCTTTTGCTGCTTTTGCAATATTTTTTTTTTTACCAGTATCAGTCCTCGCTGGGAGGTTGTGGAGTGCAGGTGTTAGCTGGGTGACTGTGCCCCCTTTACTGTTGGTCAGAGTGCATAGCTGCCAAGTTTCCCAGATCTATTCGTTGTGTGCTGCTCGAGTTCAGAATTTTTTTCTTTGAATTCTGGGACTTGTAGTAGTTCTGTTTAATAATGAAATAAACAAGACCACAAGCCCCAGAATTCAAAGAAAAATCTGAACTGGAGCAGCACCTCAGCATGGACTTGGGAATCTGGGCTGCTGTCCGTGGGAATCCTCGGTGTGCCTCTGTCGGGGGAGAGATCCGTCAACTAATTGGAGGGCTGACAGCAAGGGAAGGAGAAGAAGGCACAGAGCAATGACTTTGAGAATTGCCTTCAAGGGTGCGCATCCATGTTAGGTTGGCCAAATTTTTTCTACGCCCGATGCATGAATGTGTTTAAGTATACATAGTGGCTGGCTTTGTGAGTGCAAACAACTCAACAGGCCTGTTGCTCAAAAGAGGCTGGCCACAGCACAATATAAACAAATTGCGTTGCAGTTACACTGACTTTGTAAATGATTTATTAAATAGGCCTTGTGAATTGCAAAGTCTTTGCCACTCATAATGTCAATATTGCGATGCCTTCCATATTGTAAAGAAATAGGGGCGGCTAAGTGGCCACTACTCTCCTTCCGTTCGATTTACAAGAAAAAGGTAAAAAGATTTAGCAACCACTCCTGCGGTTGTAAAGCACAGAATGGTAAACAACTGCCTTGGACAGTCAGGCCATTAATGTAACATATCCAATGTTGGACTGGCTGGGCGCATTAAAGTCTTTGGAGATGGTCCCTTACTAGAGTAGGGGTCGGGGCCTGGTTTAGAGACGGTCCCTTGGAGGTTAGGGGTGCTTCACTACAGGTTTCCTCCTTATGGGCATCTATAAAGGTAAACATGTTTCTAGAGATGCCTTGTGGAGGACCTCTTCTGTGCAACAGTTCCTACTTTTCAGATGCTGGTTGCTTCATGCATGTCTGTACAGCTCATGTTCACAGTGTGCAGGGCTGCCCAAGAGAGGGTGTGGCTTAACGGTCAGAGCTGCACACTTCGAAGCTGGGGATCCAGGATCCAGTCTCGGCGTCGGCTCAACATCCTGTGATTCTGGGCAAATCACGTAATTTCCCAGTGCCTATGGACAGCGCCTAGAGACCCTCATGGGTGATGTGCCGCACTATGCAAATCCAAGTATTATTATTAATAGGCATCGGTGCATGGCCCACCTGATGCCCTTTCGCAATGTACCACTTTTTAGGTCTGGTCTTTGACACGTCTTTAGCTGTCTTACCAGGTAATTCTTTTCCTAAAAATAAATAGATACAAGATGCAGCAGGCTTCGTTCGTTGGTCTGTTTAATTGACCTTTGGCATTTTACTTCCGCCCACCACAGCAAGGGGCCATGGGTCAGGCCAGTTTACCCATTGGCTGTCTTTCCTTTGAGGGATTGCACAACCCCTGTTTACACGTGCTGCCTAAAAATAGTTCCTTTATCTTCAGTGAGGAAGATGGTTCAAACGTGCTTTATTAAAACTTATATTTTCTAATAACTTTAAATACTGGCTATTTTGCCTACTCTTCAGGTGGCCAATTGAATGGTGATTTATTTCCCATCTTTAAAGATGTAGTTATGAAGTGACATTTTAGCTGCCTGCGTTTTGTGAGCTTGTCTACGTGGTGAATAATTCCTTGCTCCGACACCATTAATAATAAAATGCATAGCACAATAAAGGGCTTATTGTTTAAAAAAAATCACTAGTAAAACAGCTCGCCTCACTGAATGTTTTTTAAATGTAAAACCTTTGCTGCAAGCTTATGGCAGACATGTTTATATGGCTGCATGTTTCCTTTTTATTTTGTGGCATCTGTTTGCAAAAAAACAGTAACCAATGCACCAGCTTGCCAAGGCAGACCTAATGGCTTTGCCAGTGTTTGTTTGAAATTGTGACCTCTGTCCAGCTGAGGGACAGGAGCCACATTAGAGGCTGCAGAGTTGGAGGTTTGCTGTCATTTGCAGGCCTCCACCCTTGCACTTGCTGTGGCTGACAAGTATTTACAGAATGCACTCTACCTCATGAATACTGATGAGGTAGGTCTGCGGGAGTCGCTTATAGATGACCCCTTTGCGCTGTGCTGGATTGATACATCTGACAAAGAGCAAAGATTTTTCTTGTCGATTTGCAGATACTGTTGAGACACAGTGCTGCAATGCGACCTGTCCAATAATAGGCCCTGCCTTGCTGGGCACAGGCAATTATTGGTATTTTTCAAGTCCACACTGATGGTCAGTTTGATGTGGTTTATTGTTTTTTAGAAACGAAACATTCCATTTGTAAGAGAAGCCTCCTTGAGCTGTGATTGATCGCTGTCCCTTTAGGCCACACGGTAGCAAAGTGCTTTACAGGTAACTTGCTGAGGCTAATATAGAATATATGAGCATTTACATTAAACAATATTGGAGATGGATATAATGCAAAAATAAAGGTTGAAAAAAGATTAGTAGCATTTGACTGCTGGTGGGGCGATGAGGTCCTCTTGTGTCCTGAGTGGACTTCATCCCTTGAGCATCAGTGCGCCAGGAGCTGCGTTTGCAGAGTGGTATAAAAAGGGGGCATGGCCTCGGACCACTCTCAGCAATCCAGGTGTGTGGCGCTTACTGGAGGTAGATGGTGGGCTAGTTGGCCCCCAGGGACCCTCAGGAATAAAAGGGACTTAATACCCCGACTTAGAATGCGCCAGAAGGTGCGTTTGCAGAGTGGTGGGGAAAGGGGGGGTGGCCTTTGTCCACCTCTCAGCAATCCCACAGTCTGGGGCTTACTGGAGGTAAGAGGTAGGCTAGTTGGCCCCTAAAGGACCCCAGCAGTTAAGGGGACTTCAATCCCCATCCAAGAGCGCCCAGGGAGGGCGCTTGCAGAGTGGTGGGCAAAGGGGGCGTGGCCTGCTATGAGAACTTAGCAATCCTGCTGTGGGACTTACTGAGGTGATAGGAGGGTAGTTGGCCCCCAAGGATGTCCTTGGGGCCAACTACCCCTCTTGTTACCTCCAGTAAGTCCCACACAGTGGGATTGCTAAGACGTCTTCGGAGACCATGCCCCCCTTTCTCCACCACTCTGCAAATGAGCCTCCTGGTAGACTACGGGATAGGGGATGAAGTCCAATTAAAAAACCTTAGAAATTCACTGAAAAAACCATAGGTTTCAGGGATGTTATAGTTAGAAATGATCATTTAAAAAACCTTTGAAATTCACTGAAAAAACCATAGATTTCAGGGACGTTATAGTTAGAAATTAGCATTTAAAAAACCATAGAAATTCACTGAAAAAACCACAGGTTTCAGGGACGTTACAGTTAGTTGGACATTTCACTCGTACAAAACCAGAGAAATTCGCCCTTTATAGTTAGTTGAGCTAACTATAACTCGCGCCCCCGCAATGCACTGCTGATGACGTCACATATTACATCTTGGAAAGAGGCCGCCCTGAAGGGTCAGGGGCTCCTTGCTCGGAGGTTTGTTCTGGATATAAATGAAGGAGCATGACCCACTCGCTGCTGTTTGTAACCTACTAAGGTAATGCTAATTGGCGAAAATAAACGGCAGCCCTGGAAAGGATTTGGTGAGGTTGACCTCCTGCACCAATCGTTCTGGGGACGTGAGCTTTGTACTGAGATGTGAGAACATTTGGCATCATGCTGCAATTACAATATCAGTGACTGTGCTCCATTTGGTTTTATTTAACATCAATTGCACGGGAAAGTTGCAGAGAACAATGTATTAACTTTGCCAAAATAAGGAGAACTGTTTCAAATAAACCAGCACTTACTTATATTCCCGGGTGCATTGTGGGATTTGTATGCTTCTTCAGTCACGTGATTTAAGATTCCTTTAAATGCAGGCACGTAAGCACTTTGCGTTTTGCTTCCCTTCCGTGATCAAGGCAGACGCCGAAACATGTTGGATTTAAGGAAGCATGGGTGCTGCAAACTCCTGGAATAAAGCAATTGTCCCTAGAAATGGGCCTCTCTGTGTTTGCTCATGTGATGATGAAGTAACGGGCTTCTCCGTGCCCGTCTTGGAAAGAGGCCGCCCTGAAGGGTTGGGGGCTCCTTGCTCGGAGGTTTGTTCTGGATATAAATGAAGGAGCATGACCCACTCGCTGCTGTTTGAATCCTACTAAGGTAATGCTAATTGGCGAAAATAAACGGCAGCGCTGGAAGGGATTTGGTGAGGATGACCTCCTGCACCAATCGTTCTGGGGACGTGAGCTTTGGACTGGGATGTGAGAACATTTGGCATCATGCTGCAATTACAATATCAGTGACTGTGTTCCATTTGGTTTTATTTAACATCAAATGCACGGGAAAGTTGCAGAGAGCAATGTATTAACTTTGCCAAAATAAGGAGAACTGTTTCAAATAAACCAGCACTTACTTATATTGCCGGGTGCATTGTGGGATTTGTATGCTTCTTCAGTCACGTGATTTAAGATTCCTTTAAATGTTTAAATGCAGGCACGTAAGCACTTTGCATTTTGCTTCCCTTCCGTGATCAAGGCAGACGCCGAAACATGTTGGATTTAAAGAAGCATAATGGGCCTCTGTGTGTTTGCTCATGTGATGATGAAGTAACGGGCTTCTCCGTGCCCGTCTTGGAAAGAGGCCACCCTGAAGGGTCGGGGGCTCCTTGCTCGGAGGTTTGTTCTGGATATAAATGAAGGAGTATGACCCACTCGCTGCTGTTTGTAACCTACTAAGGTAATGCTAATTGGCGAAAATAAACGGCAGCGCAGGAAAGGATTTGGTGAGGAGGACCTCCTGCACCAATCGTTCTGGGGACGTGAGCTTTGTACTGAGATGTGAGAACATTTGGCATCATGCTGCAATTACAATATCAGTGACTGTGCTCCATTTGGTTTTATTTAACATCAAATGCACAGGAAAGTTGCAGAGAGCAATGTATTAACTTTGCAAAATAAGGAGAACTGTTTCAAATAAACCAGCACTTACTTATATTCCCGGGTGCATTGTGGGATTTGTATGCTTCTTCAGTCACGTGATTTAAGATTCCTTTAAATGCAGGCACGTAAGCACTTTGCGTTTTGCTTCCCTTCCGTGATCAAGGCAGACGCCGAAACATGTTGGATTTAAGGAAGCATGGGTGCTGCAAACTCCTGGAATAAAGCAATTGTCCCTAGAAATGGGCCTCTGTGTGTTTGCTCATGTGATGATGAAGTAACGGGCTTCTCCGTGCCCGTCTTGGAAAGAGGCCGCCCTGAAGGGTTGGGGGTTCCTTGCTCGGAGGTTTGTTCTGGATATAAATGAAGGAGCATGACCCACTCGCTGCTGTTTGAATCCTACTAAGGTAATGCTAATTGGCGACAATAAACGGCAGCGCTGGAAGGGATTTGGTGAGGATGACCTCCTGCACCAATCGTTCTGGGGACGCGAGCTTTGGACTGGGATGTGAGAACATTTGGCATCGTGCTGCAATTACAATATCAGTGACTGTGCTCCATTTGGTTTTATTTAACATCAAATGCACGGGAAAGTTGCAGAGAGCAATGTATTAACTTTGCCAAAATAAGGAGAACTGTTTCAAATAAACCAGCACTTACTTATATTGCCGGGTGCATTGTGTGATTTGTATGCTTCTTCAGTCACGTGATTTAAGATTCCTTTAAATGCAGGCACGTAAGCACTTTGCATTTTGCTTCCCTTCCGTGATCAAGGCAGACGCCGAAACATGTTGGATTTAAGGAAGCATAATGGGCCTCTGTGTGTTTGCTCATGTGATGATGAAGTAACGGGCTTCTCCGTGCCCGTCTTGGAAAGAGGCCGCCCTGAAGGGTCGGGGGCTCCTTGCTCGGAGGTTTGTTCTGGATATAAATGAAGGAGCATGACCAAATCGCTGCTGTTTGTAACCTACTAAGGTAATGCTAATTGGCGAAAATAAACGGCAGCGCTGGAAGGGATTTGGTGAGGAGGACCTCCTGCACCAATCGTTCTGGGGACGTGAGCTTTGGACTGGGATGTGAGAACATTTGGCATCATGCTGCAATTACAATATCAGTGACTGTGTTCCATTTGGTTTTATTTAACATCAAATGCACGGGAAAGTTGCAGAGAGCAATGTATTAACTTTGCCAAAATAAGGAGAACTGTTTCAAATAAACCAGCACTTACTTATATTCCCGGGTGCATTGTGGGATTTGTATGCTTCTTCAGTCACGTGATTTAAGATTCCTTTAAATGCAGGCACGTAAGCACTTTGCATTTTGCTTCCCTTCCGTGATCAAGGCAGGCGCCGAAACATGTTGGATTTAAGGAAGCATAATGGGCCTCTGTGTGTTTGCTCATGTGATGATGAAGTAACGGGCTTCTCCGTGCCCGACTTGGAAAGAGGCCGCCCTGAAGGGTCGGGGGCTCCTTGCTCGGAGGTTTGTTCTGGATATAAATGAAGGAGCATGACCAAATCGCTGCTGTTTGTAACCTACTAAGGTAATGCTAATTGGCGAAAATAAACGGCAGCGCTGGAAGGGATTTGGTGAGGATGACCTCCTGCACCAATCGTTCTGGGGACGTGAGCTTTGCACTGGGATGTGAGAACATTTGGCATCATGCTGCAATTACAATATCAGTGACTGTGCTCCATTTGGTTTTATTTAACATCAAATGCACGGGAAAGTTGCAGAGAGCAATGTATTAACTTTGCCAAAATAAGGAGAACTGTTTCAAATAAACCAGCACTTACTTATATTCCCGGGTGCATTGTGGGAATTGTATGCTTCTTCAGTCACGTGATTTAAGATTCCTTTAACTGCAGGCACGTAAGCACTTTGCGTTTTGCTTCCCTTCCGTGATCAAGGCAGACGCCGAAACATGTTGGATCTAAGGAAGCATGGGTGCTGCATACTCCTGGAATAAAGCAATTGTCCCTAGAAATGGGCCTCTGTGTGTTTGCTCATGTGATGATGAAGTAACGGGCTTCTCCGTGCCCGTCTTGGAAAGAGGCCGCCCTGAAGGGTCGGGGGCTCCTTGCTTGGAGGTTTGTTCTGGATATATATATATATATATATATATATATATATATATATATATATATATATATATATATATATATAGTTATATATATATATATATAGTTATATATATATATATATATATATATATATAGTTATTTTTTTTTCTTTGTTCAAACAAATGCCCTGGAGCTTCGGGAGGGCACTCGGCAGCAATCCAGCCATCCCGCTTTAATTCTTGACTCTCCTCTGCAAAACAAAAAAGAAAATTTGTCGCCTGACGCGTTTCGATGCAGAAAGCATCTTCCTCATAGGCTTGCAAAAATAACCACAGGAAAGACTCTCTTTTTTGTTTATTTCCGCATGTCTCATCATTTGTTTTCCTTAATAGGCTTTGCATAGTGCAGTTTAGTGGCATGCTGGGACAAGTAGTTCCATGACGAGCAAAAGTCTCCCCTAAGTGGGCTCCTGTCAGTAATTAATATTAAAATGCATGTCTTTTCCTTAGTAGGACTTTGAATGCAGAGAAAAGTTTCTTTGTTTTTCGGATCGCTGCACTGCACAGTCAAGGAATGGTTTCCCATCACAGCCTCTATGTATATATATATCCAACCAAAACTTGCCCTGAAGCAAAGACGCCCTCACAGTGAAATCTTCATCTGAAGCTTTATTGATAAAACCAGCATTTGCATTCCAGAGATTCTCTTTGACTTGCCTGACGCGTTTCAGGGCTCCTGTCCCTTAAGTTGTAGTGCGTATCTGCGCAGATTATTCCCTATGTGGGTTCTGTGTCCTTTCAGTGATTTCTTTAAAAATGTATTACCCAAGTGGGCCTCAGATAGCAAATCCGGTTTTTTAATTCAGTATTCACTGTGCTGTTCAGAGGCTGACACACTCCCAGCCCCTGCAGCCCCACATTACCTCTCAGTGGTGGTGCAGTCTTTCACGGCCAGGCTGCCGCGCTAAAAATCCAACCAAAACTTGCCCTGAAGCAAAGACGCCCCCACAGTGAAATCTTCATCTGAAGCTTTATTGATAAAACCATCATTTGCTTTCCAGAGATTCTCTTTGCCTTGCCTGACGCGTTTCAGGGCTCCTGCCCCTTAATCATAGGCATAAACCGTCAGTCCACAGCAGCACTCTCACGCATTTTCTCCTCTCTGCATGCTTATGAAAGGTTGCCCTTTGGTGGGCCTCACAGGTGAGTTCAATGGATTTTGGCATGCTGGGAGTTGTAGTGCGTGTCTGCGCAGATTATTCCCTACGTGGGTTCTGTGTCCTTTCAATGATTTCTTTAAAAATGTATTACCCCTTTGGGCATTAGATAGCAAATCCGTTTTTTTAATTCAGTAATCACTGTGCTGTTCAGAGGCTGACACACTCCCAGCCCCTGCAGCCCCACTGACAGTTTATGCCTATGATGAAGGGGCAGGAGCCCTGAAACGCGTCAGGCAAGGCAAAGAGAATCTCTGGATATATATATATATATATATAGGGTCCTCGTCCACAGGTACCACCTGTTGCATGCTTCATCATTGGACACTCACCCAGACACTGAATGTGAAAGGGTTGGCTCGACACATTTGCAAGTGGAGCTCTTTGAGTGGTAGGAGTAAGTGAAGGCAGGGATGAGAGAGTGAGATAAAATAGCCTTTAAATCCTTTGTAACAGATTTATTATTCAGGGATCTAGGGCTAAGTTAAAAAGAAGATCTGTGTGATGCTTTTAGGACTTAATGTTCCCAGGCATCCGATAGGTCGACATGTTTCAACCTTTATATAGCCAGTGAATGGTCAGTCTGCTTTCTTCAGGACCTTGTTTTACCCTGCTTTTTCGCAAATGCTAATTTGCTGTGCAACTAAATAATAAAAAACATATACGTAACCATACAGACCATATTTATCAGACCTTTTCCTTGTATGGTTGTCAATGATTTGTGTTTTCATCAGACATCATAGGGGTACCAGGGGAGGACGGACTATGTAGTCACACAGTCATCAAGAGTACGCGTCTGCTCGCGCTCGTACCATCTCCCTGTGTGCCTGCATGCAATTGAACGAGAACAACATCCAGGTCCACACATTGCTGACATGATAACGCAATGAATTTGTGCAAAGGTCTCCTCAAGGCTTGATTTGACTAAAGGTTATACTCAGTTGGAGCTCGAGGAACATTGCAGCTACATTACAACCTTTTCTACACATGTTGGTCTGTTTTGATAGAAAAGACTAAGGCCTGATTTAGAACTTGGTGAATAGGTTACTCCATCACACGGTGACGGATATCCCATCTGCCAAAATATAAATCCCATAGGATATAATGGGATTTATATTTTTACAGATTTGATATCCGTCACTGTTGGGAAAAAGTAACCCGTCCGCCAAGATCTAAATCAGGCCCTATGTTTTGGTGTGTCGTCAGCTGTCGAACTGTCTCAAGACGTCATTTGACGTATCTTACAGCATGTCATGAATGCGTTCAATTATAGCAATGAAATATTGGTTCTCGAAGCAACTAAAAAAGAGTACGATAAATCTCTCACACAAGTATGTTGTTTACTTGCTTATGCATGTTTGACTTTAGATGCAGACACTTGTGAGTTCCATTAGACAAAGCTAAAATTCTTTGTTCATATCTTTTATGATAGGGGTGTGAAACCTGATCCTGCTAAAGTACAAGCGCTGTCAAATGTTGATCCCCCACAAGATGTTTCTATTGTACGTTCATTTCTTGGCATATTCAGTTACTGTTCCAGATATATATAAGACTTTGCCACTGTAAAAGCTCCATTGAGAGACTTGACAAGAAATATTTTTTTCTCTCATTGGTCACATGAATGTGGGGAAAGCCTTAAGAAACTCAAAAAAACCATTGAGAATGCTACTGAAATGGCATACTTAAAGCCGAACCTTCATACAGCAGTTATGGGTGACACTAGCCCAGTTCATTAGGCGCTATCCTTGCACAGCACAGCGGACACCCGAATGCTTGAAGACAAATTGTGGCATATGCCAGTAGAAGTCTGTCACAAACTGAATGTGCTTGTGAACATTTACATGTATTCCTATATGGAAGCCTTTTGCCCTTGTAACTCATCATCAAGCTTTACTGACTATATTTGGCAATCCCAAGGCCAAGATGCCTCCTCATATTGAATGATGGGGACTGCAATTACAAGAGTACAATTAAAACAATTTTGCATTGTCCAGGGAAAGATCAGAACCCTGCTGACTACTTTTTCAGAGTGCCTATAGAGGGTCACACTAATCCATCCAAGACGGCTGAAGCATGTATCAATTTCATTTTAAAACATTCCAGCTGCCATTTCATTAGCCCGGATTATCACTGACATGAGCCATGATAATGACATGCTGAAGTTGAAAGATATAATCATACATCAGTCATGGAATCAACACACTCGACCTCTCACCAGTGATGGTGAAAATCAAAAATACAAAAATATCAAAGATGAACTATCCATAACTCAGGAAGTAGTTAAACTAAGAAGGTCGAGAATCCTGATTCAGGAGAGTCTGCTACAGAAAATAATTCAAGTGGCTCATGAAGGACATCATGGAATTGTTGCCACAAAACAAGCTCTCCTAGACCGAGTCTGGCTTCCTTATCTCGATGCAATGGTTGAAAAGGAATTAAAGGCCTGTCATCTATGCAGCTGCCTTTCCACAAAAGTTACTCAACATACCTTGAACATGTCAGAACTCCTGAAGCATGCAGGGGAGAGAGTAGTCATTGACTTTTTCTGTCTGCTTGACAATAGCCATCACCTGATGGTTTTTGTAAACAAATACTCACAATTTCAATTCATTGAAGATCTCTCATATACTACTCATGAATGAGTCATTGAGAGATTTGATGGCATATTTGTGACATGGGGCATTTCAGCCATAGTCAAATCTGACAATGGCCCACCTTTCAACAGTTGAAATTTCTAAGAGAATATGAATATAAAGCAACAGAAGAGCACACCTCTGTGACTGCAGGCCAACAGACTTGTTGAGGGATTTTTGAGTACGCTTTAGAAAACAGTGCAGCGTGCTACTCTTGAAAAGCTCGATTTAAAAACTGTGTTAAACTCTACTCCAAGAGCTTATCGTTCAACTCCTCACTCACCACAAGGGAAAGTCCTGTGACATTGATTTTCAGGAGAGCAATGACAACCAAGTTGCCTCAATGAACCAATCAGAGAGAGAAAGATGAGAAAGTAATTTGGGAGAAGGACTTGGTTCATGAACAAAAGATGGAAGCATATGCTGACAAAAGACGACATGCGAAGAACATCATCCTTAAGAAAGGAGATCAAGTGCTCACCAGCCAAATGCAGAACAGAAAATCTGATGCTCCATTTGATGGCGAACCTTTTCAAGTTGTGTTTGCCAAGGGACACATGGTGACTGATGGATTCCATAGAGCTGTGACATAAGTGTTAGAGCAGAATGCAATGAAGGCTGGTTTAGAATGTTGAGTTCGCAGTTGCATGCAGAAGAATAAATACAGGTAATACTAAGCTTTGTGTGGGGAAGTCATTGGTGTTACAAGGTTAAAAGAATATAGCTTAAGTTAACAAATCAAAAAAGACCAAAATGGCAAAGATCCAACCAGTAGAACCAGAGTTATGAATTTTTAATGACTAAACTGCAATATAGCGCCCAAAAGCATAAAGCAACAACAGCAGCTATCTGGATGTGCTGGACCGGGTCAAGGTCAAAAGTTCATACTGACCACAGTGAAGCACAATATGGATACTGTCCCAGATTGGTCCAGCTGAAGGTTTAGCTTCATATGTTTTGTGGCAAGAGTTCTGTTCACTTTGAAGAAAGTCTCCGGGAGCAAGGAGAGCATCGCTGGTGGTGGTTGGCATGGTACAAGGAGCATGTCAGGCATCATCGGACGGATGGGCTGGTACTTCACTTTGGTGGTCCTCCGTGGATGATGGATGCTTCCTGGGCAAACAGGAGGGCTTGCAGCGGCTTCCATTGATTTTCAGTGTGAGCAGCATGCTTCAGGTGCACACAGGGACTTTTGCGGTCACGAAGAGCCCAAAAGCTTGAATATTTAAAAGGTCAAGAGCAACACCAAAGTTCCAGGACCTGAGAGGCATCTCTTGGGAGTCAGCAACTCGCTGAAGACAAATCCAGGAGCTGTTTGGTAGCCTGTTTTGTACCTGAGGCTCAGATCAGACTAGCCCTGTGAATCACTCTGGGGTACTGGGTACAAGTTGTGTTGTAGGTCCAGTTCTTTCTTCCTAGGCAAGAGGGCAGCAGGCAGCAGATGAGCGCAGCATGGAAGCAGCTCCTTCAGAGTAGCAGTCCAGAAGAGTGGCAGTCCTTATTGCACCACAGCAATACTTTTCATGGCAAAGTATCCACAAGTCCCGAAGTGTACTAAGTGGTGGTGTCTGAGGTCCTTCTTGTATATATATGTGCTCTGTTCTAGAAGGTGAGAGAAGTTTCTAGACAGTGTCTTCAAAGTGAATGAGATTCCCTGCCTCTCTTCCCTTGCTTCAAGCTGATTAAAGTGACAATGCAGGGTTGTTAAGCCCTTTGTGTGGAGACAGGACAAAGTCTATTCAGGTGTAAGCGAGGCTGGGCCAATCTCCTCTCTCCAATCCAGCACTGGTTGCCCATCCAGTCACACCTAAGCTCCCATTGTGTGTGGCTGTCTAGGAGGGGAATACACAAAGCCCAACTGCCAACTATGCCCAGTCATTTGGACAGAGGCAGGCTGCATTCATCAAATGACTAAGGCTAGACAATGCCAACTTTCTAAAACAGCAAAAAGAACAATTGATGGACAGAATGCAGAACAATGTCATACATTCACCCCAGTACAGAGATCGGGGCCTAAATCCATCGTTTATTTGCTCCCCATGCCATTCCAGTTTGAACCCAGCCATATGAAAATCAGTCTTGACCCTGTGCCCAATGGGAATAGTCCAGCCCGAATTGCCAGGCCAGGTCCTCCCTGGACTGGAAACAAGCATCCTAGGACCAGTTTCAGGATTTTACCCCTCATCAGCTGGGTAAGCTTGACTCCAGTGGCATGGCGAGCACAGGACCCAAGTGTGGGCATACCCGTCCCACTCTGGGTGACAAATGCAAAAAGAACAATTGATGGACAGAATGAAGAACAATGTCATACATTCACCCCAGTACAGAGATCTGGGCCTAAATCCATCGTTTTTTTGCTCCCCATGCCATTTCAGTTTGAACCCAGCCATATGCAAATCAGTCTTGACCCTGTGCCCAATGGGAACAGGCAATCCCGAACTGCCAGGCAAGGTCCTCCCTGGACTGGAAACAACAAGCATCGTAGGACCGGTTTTGGGGTTTCACTCCTCATCAGCCAGGATAGCTTGACTCCAGTGGCATGGAGTGCACGTGACCAACTTCTGGGCATACCCGTCCCACTCGAGGTGACAAATGCAAAAAGAACAATTGATGGACAGAATGCAGAACAATGTCATACATTCACCCCAGTACAGAGATATGGGCCTAAATCCATCGATATTTTGCTCGCCATGCCATTCCAGTTTGAACCCAGCCATATGCAAATCAGTCTTGACCCTGTGCCCAATGGGAACAGTCCGGGCTGGACTGTTCCCATGAGGCACAGGGTCAAGACTGATTTGCATATGGCCAGGTCTAAACTGGGGGCATGGTGTGCAAAAGAATGATGGATTCAACCCAGATCTCTTGACTGGGGGTGAATGTTTTGATTTGTTCTGCATTCCGTCCATCAATTGTGTGTCTTTTGCTTTCTCGCCCTAAGTGCGCCGGGTATGCCCAGACATGGGTCCCGGGTTCACTGTGCCACTGGATTCAGGCTATGCTGGCTGATGAGGGGTGAAACCCCGAAACCGGTCCTAGGATGCTTGTTGCGACGTAAGCAATGTCACAGCTAGTGGCATCGATCTATATATCAGTCCACAGTTCACAACAGGTTGCGGATCTCAAGGTTCACTTCAAACGTGCCCTACGAACAATTTACTCACAAAATAAGACAGTGTGTAAAGTTCATAGTACTCGTTTAACAACCAATCGCCTAATGCAGAGAGTTCCAAATATTATAAACAAGGGGGTATTGATCAGACCCTAAACACAGCACCGGAGTCAGTACCTGGAGCACCAGCGTAGCGGTCGAGTATCGTCCAGAAAATGATGAGAATGAAAAAGGAAAGACTTTTGAAGTGAAGCTTGAGATCCACAACCTGTTGCTAACTGTGGACTGATATATAGATTGATACCACTAGCTGTGACATTGCTTATGTCGCACCTTGCCCTGAAGAAGTTCAGTGTGTTGGACGAAACGCGTTGGCTGTTTGAGTGTCACATATATCAGAACTTTTGAATCAACATACAAAATAAAATGAAGATTGGTACATGAATTAGAAACCCGTTTCTTCTGGAATTTTGATTTTATTTATAGATGCTACTTGGTGCACCTTACAGTGTGTTTATGCTTGTATAGTCCTGTTTTTGGACCACACCTCGATAGTGGGTGTTGATATGGTGTGCACATTCTAGGTATATTTCTTTTTTGACAATTTGGGGATGTACAGATAAGGTGCGTTTTGCGCTTGCGGTCCGCTGTCATATATATGTTCTGATTGTTTCAGATAAGTGACCGAAACATTCCTTTAAAAAATATACCACCTTCATAAGATCTACAGTACATTTTCTAAACATTGCAGTGATGTTCACTAGCTAAGCACATATACTAGGTTTAACAGGAAGTTACTTTAATTCACTCTTTGCCCACGAGTATACTCTAGCACATGTCCTGGTGAGACTGTGAGGCTACATTTCTCAAGGTGAAACATCAAAAATTCCACAGCGTGAGCAGAAGAGAAGACAATGCAGCATAATATAAATCAATAATTTATTCAAGTGGCTCAGGCTTAGGAGAAATAAAGTAAAAACAACCCTCCCCATCCCCTTTTTTGCTTTACCTCTCCATACTAGAAAAGCATAGGGTTCTGCAACACCAGCAAAGACTAAGGACACTCCTGACCTTTGAAAACAATAGATGGATTGATGAATATCTTAGCGATATAATTTCAAGAACCAAAAAGAGACTTTTTTGTATTGTTAATTTCCTGATAACTGATTTTTTTATCGTTGCTTTTAATGATCATGTGCTTTGTTACATGCCCCAATCTAAAGCACATGGTGGTGATTCCTTCATTTTCAAAGAAATGAATCTGATTTGTGAAATATTTCCAATGAATCGAAATATAAAATGTGTGCAATGTGTCTTAAAAAAGATATCACCAATCTTTTCTGACTAATTTTGGTCTGGATAAAAACCTATAGGTCTTTATCAAGCATTTTCAATTAATATTAGTGCACTGACAGGTATTACCTCTACTGTGATATAGAAACAGTATTAATATACAATTTTTTAATAAGGCCCCATCCACTCTGGGCCTGCTCATCAATGACCTTGGTATCTCTCTATGTTTAATCTGGTTGGGGACAAAAAGGAAACATCTAAATAGTTGGAAGGTGCCTACTTAAAAAGTATCGAAAGCTGATCGAATTCCAAGAGGCCTCAGGACCTTAATAGTTCCACCAGAAGAGACCACGTCCCCACACAAAATTGAAAAGTGGGAAGACAACTTACATACATCATCCAACAATATAATCAGGCAACGTTTAGATATATCACAAGTAGACTTCGGAAAACATAAGGAGGAGGTAAATGTCTTAGCAAAAAGAATTAAAGAAGCAAACTTTGGAGAAATATCAAAGAAAAACTGCTAAAACCTCAACAAATTCTTTGATGAATATGAAGAGGACACAATCAAGAGGAAGAACAGAAAGTTTTGTCATGATCAAGTTGACCATCAATTAAGATGAGTCTACATGTTGCTAAAACTTTTTCGAGGAAGTACGAAGAAACCCTCTAGGAATTACACAAGATACAAGAACACGACCACCAGGTACAAAAAAAACAGACAAACCATCAACATCGCGAGTACAAACACCTGCATGAAAAAAGGAACAGACCAAAAAAAAGACAACAATGACAAGCTATTTGTCAATCTTTCATCAACTAGTCTCACTGATACACAAATTGAGACATTAAATAAAGGATTTATCTTTCCACCCAACAACTAAGTGGGATCTGGTAAAAACAAAAATTATCTCTATGAATTTATAAGAAGATTACAACTCAAAGCCTTCTTTCCAGTTAAACCACATAGGACAAAACCTAATAAATCACAGTCTATAACAAGTGATCTCACAATACAAGACTTGAAAGACATACACTCTCTGACTAATCTCTCTGAAACTGAGGCTGTTCACAATACAAATTTGAAACTACTAACAACAGCAGAGGAATTAGAAATCAATACTCCCTATACATAAAAAGCAAGTTCACCTCAAAATCTACTTTTACACAGACTCTGCCACCTGGGAAATCAATACAGCTATTTTACACAGAAGTTCTAAGTTATTTGGATAAGTAATACTAGATGTACACATCTAAGAGTACATTTTTGGCATCAAACAAAACAAACCAAGAAACAACAAAAGGCAATTAAGGACCTACACCATAATCCAGAAGTAGTCAGCAAGGAGGCAGATAAAGAAGGTAATGTCATGATTCTTCACATATTGGGGATTATCTGACAGAAGAAAATTGACAACTAGAGAACTCTATCTGCTAGAAGAGACTACCAAGTAAACCTACATTAGAGACTCAGCAAAGGCTATCAGACCAATTGGACAGATGGGGTAATAAAAGCATAATCACTACTGAAGAAAAACAATGCTTTTGCATAAAGCATACAGTGATGTCCACTATGTGCATACTTCGAAGATACATAAACCGGGTTTCCTCCTAAATGCAGGCCTGTCATAGCAGGGATCAATTAAATTTTCTACAGACTAGGTGAATATATTTATGCGGAACTCAACCCTTCATGACAAATTCACCCTCATTTATCCAAGATACAAAAGATGAAGAAACTAGATATTATCGACTGGCAATCCCATTACATATTGACTACAAGAGATGATGTTCTCTTTTATACCTCCAGAAGACACCAAGATGGATTAGAAGCTGCAATAAATGCCTTGGCCGCAAGATCAGTACATCTACTAGGGATAAATTAGATGATTATGGAAATGCTTGAGTTCTGCCTAACTTTTAACCCTTTTTCTTTCTATAACAACATTTACTTACAAAACCTAGGGACTGTGATGAGAGCAAAATTTGCACCCCCATACACCTGTATCCTAATAAGGGAAGTGGAAAAATATATGAATCTGGAATGAGAAATTTGAAAATTATAATCTTCTGGGGCAGATACATATGTGATGTACTATTGATTTTTTTTTTAAAACATATTTTATTGCCTTTTGTATTTAACAACGCTCAGTGATGTTCTATTGATATGGCAAGACTCACAGCTACAGCAAGGAATTATCCACCAATAAATGGGGCATAACTGTGACATCTACAATCTCTAAATGAAAATAGAATACTTAGAATTTATAATATACATTGAAAATAGCCAACTGCACAGCAAGATACGTAGGAAGACAAATGCATCTAATTCAATTACACATGCCCCCACCTGCCATCCCAAAACTACTGTCTCAAATATTCCTATGGGACTATTCCAGAGAGCAAGAAGAAATTGCAGCAAAAATGAAGATTCTGGACAAAAATCTGAGGAAATTACTCAAAGATTAAGCAATAGCGGTTATGACATGTCATTCTTGACTAAACCTTTGCAGGAAGTAGAACAGATTAATAGAACTGATCTTCTTTGAGAATCAAGAACAATAAGAAGCCCCCCATCCCAGATTCTGTTCATTACAGAATAAAATAATGGAAATCACAACATCATAAAAATATTAAGCAAGCATTGGTCATTACTGAGTAACAACCCTCAAATTCAAGATGGCATTAAAACGTATCCTCACATCACTTTCAAAAGAGCCTCAAATATATGACAACAATTAGGTTGTTCATGCTTTTCTGATGATTGAGACAAACAAGGAGCATTTTTGAACAAACCAAAAGAATTTTATACATGTAGAAATTGCTCAGTCTGTAAACTTGGAGAAAAATAAACCATCTGAATGAACAATTAAGGGACAACAACACCAAACACCAAATCAATGATTGGTTAAACTGACGGAGTGCATATGTTATATACAACATCATATGCCCCTGCAACAATACCTACTTCACAAGTACCATCAGACCACTGAGAAACAGTAATCGAGAACACTATAGAAACAACCAGAAAACAGATACAACTTTGCCATTGGTCAAACATTCAGAAGAACATCACAAGCATCAAAGAACATTTATGTTATATGGGACTGGAAAAACACCCCTTGAGGGCGGAATCAAAAACTGACCTTTAGAAAACAAGAAAGTTAATTAATACTCAAATTCAATAAAGTGAAGCAAGGCCTGAACAAAGATGCAGAATAACACAATTGGCCTTCTTGAAAACGGATTCATTCAACCCTGGATCAATGAACAATGGCAAGATATTTCACAAATATGTAGTCACAAGTACTGGGACTCTTTGATATCTGGACAATCAGCTATACATTAGGACCAGGATCGACTGAGCTAAATTATTCTTAAGCAAGTGTCTCACATCTGTATATATGAACAGAATTACTAAACTGGCCTGTTTTGTACAAGTGATCCGTGATGAATCATAACATTAAAAAAACTGTTTGAATAACTCAATGTTTTAGGATATTATAATAATTAGATTAAAATAAATGTAGAAATCATTCATATTGCTAATCAAGCATCGATACAGGTGTCACTTTCTCAAGAGAAACTCTGGGCCCAGTTCACAAAAGTAATCTGAGACAAAATCCTAACTTTACGACGTTCGGTATTCACAAAAGGCATTTAGGAGTAGTAAAGTTAGGATTCCTAACTTCACTACTCCTAATCTGTGACAAAATCCTAACTTTACGACTTTCGGTAATCACAAAAGGCATTTAGGAGTATTAAAGTTAGGAATCCTAACTTTACTACTCCTAAATGCCTTTTGTGAATACCGAAAGTCGTAAAGTTAGGATTTGAGAAGGGATGAGTCCCTTCTCAATTTCCTCTATATGCCTTTTTTCTTTCACATTAAAGAGGACTATCTTCTGAGTGAGCGAGACTACTTCATGTGTCTTTTTTTCTTTTTCTTTTTATTATTGTTTATTACTCCCTGGTCTTTAGAAGATCCGCTGGGAGCTTGGTGGCGGCATCTCCGTCCTTCAGGAATGTACATAATCCTCTTTAATGTGAAAGAAAAAAGACATATAGAGGAAATTGATTACTGTATTGTAACATTGTAAACCTTTAAGTGCATACTTATTGTGTTACTTTTGGAGGTTGCAGTACGAAAGGGAATTTGTTTTGCTGGATTGTCTAATCCCATGTTAAGAATCAGAAAAGTTTTTCCAATTCCTAAAATGGGATTGTGAATGGATAGATGAAAGGGGCATGTTGTAGGAACCTCTTCGAAAAACAAATGGTATTCTATGTATCAATGTTTTTGTTTCCATTCCCTTTTCCCTTCCAATCAAAGCCAAAAGATTAATATGGGCTCCTTCAGGTCTTCTAGAAAACATTGTGGGTGTGATTTACAAAGGGCCTCGACACTCGTAGCAGAGGCCCCACAGTCGCAACAGAGTCTCCGCAATCACAGCGGAATCTCCGCTATGATATTCTCATTGTGGAGATTCTGCAATTAGTGCGGAGACTCCCACACAGTGGCAGGAACTCTACCATGAGTGCAGAGGCCCTTTGTTAATCAGGCCCCATATGTAGCAATCAAAGGGCTCACCTCTGTCAGCATAACTTTGCAATATCTATGTGAGACCTCTAGGACAGATTATTCCCATTTACCACATTCATTTCCAAATATATCAGTTGATAATCAACTACACATCTACATTGACAATGATTTAAGCTAGTAGTTAGCTAACTTCAAGTAACTAGATTTTTTACCTACTTTTACGTCTCTAAATCATTTTATTGCCAACAACTTTCTTTGCAGAGAAAAAGAAAAACATTAGTGTTCTACATAGTCTCAGTACCATTGCCCATGAACCTGTGCTTTCTCATGTTGAAGGAGAGGAAGGTCTTTTATCTTTTTACCATCTACTGTGCCACAAGATTGAATTTAAGATCTCTGGTGTAGTTTCAAGTCTCTTACCTTTAGGCAGTAGCTCAGCTGCTTGTATTTCTGGAGCCTCAGAAAAAATGCATTTTGTTTATCTGCCACTACCAGAAACATGGCTTGGTCAAGAACTTTTATTGTAATTGCAGCCATCTTGTGGTGGGAATCTAAGGTGGCTGACTGCGATCAAATTATTGTTGCTCCAGGTCCATTGGATACACTGCATATTTGACCATCAAGACAGTGATTGCTATGGTATACAGAGAAACAGCTGGTAGACAATTCCATGTTCAGACATGTTACATTTCAAAATGCAATTTTCTCTAAATGGAGAATTTCAGCAGATACACCTCAATTGTGGAACATATTTTCCTAAATAGTCTTCTTCTCCCAGTTTAAAAAAAATCTTTTATTCAAACCCTATATACATTGTTTTAAGTTGACTATGCAATTTGTTTCCTGCTATGAATTTGTGCAATTGATTTCTAACATCATGTCCCTTTGTATCCTTCTTTTAATTTTTTTTCAATTCCTTATTGTTAGAAATGGGATTCCTGGTAGGCTGAGGTATGCTTCCAGGCCAGGAAGGAACCACCACTAAAGTCAGGGTAAGTAAGATACACACTAAAGGTTTACCTGTGTGCACCCTTAGGTATCTTGGCACAGAGCAGTCAGGCTAAACTAAAGAAGCAATGTGTAAACTATTTGTTCAACACACACACACAGTAGCCCAATGAATACACACAAACAGACTCCACACAGCTTTATAAAATACGTTATTACATTATCAACAAAACAAGACCTAAATGATAAAAATGCAAGTAACACTTTTCAAACTATGACTTTCAGAGATTGCAGGTAAAAATAGTGTTCAACACGCTCTTTATGCTGCAATGAATACAGACGTCTTACTGAACTGCTTGACAGTGACCAAGAACAAAGCTGGGGTACTCCCGAGAGGTTGCAGCCCAGTAGCTCAGTCCCAGTACCTTTGTGGGGATGTCAATGTGCCTCAGAATCGGACCCTGCATCATTGTGTCTTCCAAGATGCGATAACTCCAGCATAGACACACAACATTGGCAGTGAGGCGGAGATGGGCTGGCGAGATCCCTTTCTAGGGCATGCCCCGTGGTTACCCTGGCAAGACATTGCTAAAGAGCCGCACTGGGAGGCACTGCAGCAGCTTCGCTGGTGATCAGCACACACAACCTTGAAGGGATGCAGCGCGAGTTGAACCAGACGCGATGGTCTATGAACGGAGCAGGGCGCTTGTTGATCAACAATACCGCTGGCGATTCAGCAAGCTCCGCTCCTGGTCATAGTTTCAAATGTGCAATGCTGATCCTGAGCAAGTAAGAGCGCTCGGTCAGTAGGCAGGCAAGCTGATGATCAGGCACATCAGCTTGATGCTGGACTGACGGATTGCAAAGTCCCACAGTGAGGGTAGAGCAATGAAGTCTTTCATGGCCCTGAAACTTTGGGAACAAGGGGTAAGCCAGCAAGCCCTTGGAGATCCCTTTGAACAAGGCAGAGTCCAGCTCTCTTTCAACAGAGGTAGGGAACAGCAGGCAGCAGGGCAAAAAACAGAAAAGCTGTCCTTCAAGAAAAGCAGTCCAGATGAGTCCTTTGGCCGCACAGCAGTTCCTCCGACAGAGCTTGGTCACAAATCCAGTAGTGTCTGGTTTTAGGGGGTCAGAGAACCAATGCTTATCTCAAAAGCTGCCTCTGAAATGGAGGTGAATTTAAAGCAAAGCCTTTGAAGTGCACAGGGCCCATTTCAGCCCAGTCCTGTCTGCCAGCCTACCAATGGGGGGTTGATCAGTGCTTTGTGTGAGGACAGGACACTACCTATTGAAGTATAGGTGTCAGCTCCTCCCTTCCCTATTGCACAGGAAGACCCATCAGTATGCAGATGAATGCAGATGCCCTGAAGTATCCTGTGCTTGTGGCTGTCTAGAGGCAATGCACAAATTGTAGCTATCACCCTTTCCCAGATGTGTACTGGAGGCAAGCTGTAAGGCATTTAGAACAGTAAGTGCAGAGAAATGTCCACAGTCTAAAAGTGGCACTCCTAAACTAGTAATATCAAATCCGACTTTACCAGTAAACAGGAGTTTTAATCACTAATCCAAAGATAGAAAATATAAAGCAGCTACTCCGCTGAAATCAAGAACCAAAGCTTAAAGGTATTTTAAGGAATCCCCAATGTTAACCTATGAGAGGTGCAGGCCTCACAGTAGTGATAAACGAATTTGGGTACTTGTCTCTACTAGGACATGTAAAACAACCAGGTACATGCCCTACCTTTCACTTACATAGCACCCTGCCCTTAGGGTTGACTTATATGTAACAAAAGGGGAGTTTAAGGCTTGACAAGAAGTTTTAAAAGCCAAGTCGATGTGGCAGTGAAACTGCACACACAGGCACTATAGTGGCAGGCCCGAGACAGGTTTGAAAAGCTTCTGTAGGTGGCACAATCAGTGCTGTAGCCCACTAGTAGCCTTTAACTTACAAGCCGTGGGTATATGGTATACTTTACAAGGAACTTACAAAAAAAAAAATATGCCAATCATATATATACACAAACTACACACATGTTTTGGGAAGAAGCACATGCACTTTAGCACTGATTAGCAGTGTTAAAGTGTTCAGAGTCCTAAGGCCAACAAAAAGATACGACAAAAAGTAGAGGTAAAAAGCAAAACGTTTGAGGGAAGACCACCCTAAGGATGCCAGGCCTAACAGTTATTAAAATTTATTTATGCTTGTATATTACTGTTATACTGAGCATGATTACCCTTTGGAACTATGAGGTTCTTAACCCCTTGAACATTATTGAGTCAAGAGTGATACAAGCCAGTCATTCTTGAGGTGGATGTGCCATCAAAAGGATAAGAGCAGGGAGCACCAAATGGATTCTCTTTCTTTAATTTGTGGTCAGGTTGCTGGTAAAGAGCCAGGGCTGTTTTTAAAAATATATATTTTCAATGACTTTCAGTGTGCATGGCATGCTGACTTCATGAACTTCAAAGTGAAAGTGAAATGAGCTGCTGGGCTCATTTCACTTTCACTGACATTGGTCTTCGAGGGCATATCTCAGCTCCCCAAGCACTGATTTCAATGGGAGAGGTATTGTTTGAAAGAGGAGATTCTCCCCTGTCCAATGGTATCTCTCCTTAGGGGATCACCTTTCGAGGCTGATACTGAAGTTGGCATCCACTAGTCCTGGGTGGAGGTATTAATTCCACAGGCTGAGTTGGCAGAATTTTAGCAATTCCATGTTAGTCTTGTAACACAAAATTACTGCATTAATTAAATTCTGCAGCTCTGCCAGAAGAAGTAAAGTATGCAGTGGTTTCTAAATTTTAGAAACACCTGCACACATCTCTGTGCCCTTGAACACTCAACAGTAGTTAACTTTTAATGACTGAAAAGTATTGTAAGGGTGCTGAGTGATATATGCAGTGGTTTCTAAAGTTTAGAAACCACTGCAGACCACTCGGTATGTATAGCTGCGCTATTTTCATAGTGCAAAATGCAACCTCACATCTTTTTTTAGATGCAAGGGTGCATTTAGCACTATGAAAATAGCACAAAATGCCCACTTAACCACACAGCAGAATTCTGTGAAATTTTAATGTAATTCTGCATGAGATGTAGAATGAAACTTAACCAATTCTGCTCACCCCTAGAATCCACACCACTAGACATCAGTTATTATGTTTTGGGGGGCAGCAGCCCTCCTGGGCCATACCCTTCACCCCAAGAGGCGGTAATATAGACTTTCTGATCTTCTGGAGGCTGAGTGGGAAAGCTACATGCAATCTGAAAGGTAGAAAGCCCACTAGACACCAGGGAGTTTTTTTTTTTATTCAAAGAGAAAGGGGTTAGTCCCAAAGGGGGCAATCCTGTATTTATAACCCCTCGGGTGGCTGATGGAGTTTGCTCCTAATCTGACCCTTGTGGCTAGAATACGTACTAGACACCATAGATTTCTCATTGTTTCTACATCAAAAGGGTCAATAAAGTATGTCTGTCCCCTGGGGGAATGTAGGGAGTTTGCACCCAATTTTCCCCCAGGAGGTAGAAAGCCCACTAGATACCAGGAATTTTAAAATAACTCTGAAACAAACATATTGATGGGGGCAGTCCACCCTGGGAATAGGCCATATCCCGTCCCAAAATAGGAAATAGAGACTTTCTGCTCACCTGGGAAACAGATAGGTAGTTTGACTCAATTGGGGATTTGGCTGTAATTTGCTCCCAGTAGGTATAAAAACACCTAGTAGAAACAATGGATTTTACATTTGGGCAAAAAAAGGGTATGCATGGCCCACCCTGGCACTGGGCAATACTCCCACCCCAAAAAAGGCAACATAGTCTTTCTTCCCCTCAGGGACAGATGGCGGGGGGTTGACCCTGAGGGCAGAAAGCCCACTAGACACCCACGCACTCATCACCAGCAGACTGGACTATGGAAACGCACTGTACGCCGGCATCAACAAGTCCCTACTCTGCAAACTCCAGACAATACAGAACACCGCCGCCAGACTCGTCCTCTGCATCCCCCGACACGAACACATCAGCCAACACCTACGAAGTCTCCACTGGCTCCCCGTGGAGAAAAGAGTCACTTTCAAAATCCTCACTCACGCCTACAAATGCCTACACAACAACGGACCCAAATACCTCAACGACAGAATCAACTTCCACGTACCCAAAAGAAACCTCCGATCTTCCAACCTCGCACTGGCCGAAACCCCGCGCATCCACAGAGCCAGAGCAGGTGAAAGATCCTTCTCTCACATTGCAGCCAAGACCTGGAACGAGTTACCGGCAGACATCAGACGCGCCCCCTCCTTGAACACCTTCAGGAAGACCCTCAAGACCCCCCCCCTCAGCGCCTTGAGACCCTCACGGGTGAGTAGCGCGCTTACAATTCCCTGATTGATTGATTGATTGAGACACCAATTATTTTAAAATGGTTCACAATCAAACAGACATCAGTCGCAGCCATCACCCTAAATCCTCAACAGTCTTTCTGTTCTCCTGGGGACTAAAGCATCCCCATCTATATATCAAGTGAGAGGCATAGATTTTACATATGGGCCAGCAGAGTGGTAGTAAATCCCAATTTTGTACTACTTGCCAATGCCTAATTGCTCCATTTTCAGCCTACATGTTGGCAGCCACCCTGTTTAATCTACAAGTGTGCTGCGCCCTGTGTGAATCCCATAAAGCCTTTCTAAAACAAAATATCCTGCACAACTCAAACGTTTCCTAAACTCACTCAGTTTACTCATATTTCTTCGGCCTAAACTTCCAAAATCTGCAAGGATCCCCAAAATTCCTACCAACCAGTATTCTTATACTTGTCCTTATATAAAAAGCTTCCCAAGTTGTATAGATAGGCATAGTACCCGCAAAAGGAATAGGTCATACCAGGGACAATAGGGGTAGATAATATATTTTGCCTATTTTCTTGGTTCCGTCCAAGGGACTCTATAAACCCTGGTTGCCTTTAGAATACCAAGGATGTTGGGGAAAAAGGGACACACATTTGTCAAGGATACCTTTTGTGGAAAAAACAACTTATGATGGTTTAAGTGCGAACTACGCAAATATCCTAAACAGAGTCTAGCGCTGACAGGAGGAGTGGTGCGAGGGGCTTAGGACAGAGGAGGGTAACACCTAGCAGTCAAGTGGTTAATAAGTATTTTAAATAAAACTAAAATAATAGAGTAAAAGGCTGTCTCTCCCAGTAGGATATATTGGGAAAGGAGAGGCCTAGATTTGCACTTCCACCAGGCCATGGGATTCACATAATTTGACTGGAAGAAAGAAAACTTTGAAAGTACCTCCTATCCGCTTTGGTAAAAGTACATAAAAATCATAAACTTAATTAAAGCATATTACACATTAAAGAGATGTACTATCCTGTGGTACTATGAACATACTTCCCGTTCCGAAATGCATTTTATTTGGTGATTGACAATGCAATGATCTGCAAGTTTATATTTAAGGTCACTGGGCAGCTTCTCAGCTTCTTGTGTTTTTCAACTTCCCTTCCCTAGAAGCAAGAAATGTGGTCTAGATTAACACTGGACATTGGACAGAAATCACTGGGACGTTTAGTTGCTGTATGGTTGATTCAATTGTCTACTGAGGTTAAAATAGTCGGAGATGGTGACTCCTTCTGGAGCAGGAGGTATATTCAGAGCTGAGACTGGGTCTTATTACAATTAAGTTTCCCCCTGTTATTATCACATCTCAAACATTTTTAATATTTTCAAAACATATCAATTTCCAAGAAAACGATAAGTAAAGCAGCCTTGTTACTAACAATGACATAAAGTTGTTTACCTTTTATAAAACACTGGCAGAATCTTCACTTTATGCCAGTGCAGTCCATGATGTGGAGTTGTCAAACCTTAGTATCTGTTTAAGTGCTTGGATCTCTCCTAAACTTACCAAACATGTTATTTTGATGATTTATTCATCTCAGATGGAACAGAAACTGCTGTGGCCATCTGCAGAGGGATACATACCACTGACAAACAACAAACACCAATAAAAGGTCAAATGCTGATAATTGATTTATCTCCACAGCTCATTATAGTCCAGAATATTCTAATAGAATTTCCTCTGAAGACAAATAGCTCATTAATCCTGAACATGTTAACTTGAAAACATTTCCAAATTTATATCGAGTAATGACTGCCAGTAGACAAAGCACTTAATGCAGCACACATAGAAGTTGGAAAACATCATTTTTTTTATTGTTTATGTGCAGGAAAGGTCACCTTTCTGCACATAGTCAGTCAATGGAAATTTGCAGTTTCTATGTGTGCTGCACAAGGCAGCACACATGGAAACAGCAAAAACGAGGAGAAATAAAGCATTTCTCCTCGTTTCGCCTGTTTAAGACCAGGTTTTGCTGGTCTTAATTTTGTGCGCTGCCTCTTATTTACTCCACCCTTGTAAATAGGGGGCAGCGTCAAAATCAATGGGTGTTGCGGTTGAACGCCCACCGCAACACCCATTGCCTTCCCCTTCCACACTAATGGGCCGATTACGATGGCAGTCGAAAAAGCATTCCGACCGCCGTGGTAGCAGTAAAAAACCGTCCGCATGTACTGCGGCAAAACTGGCGGTCAGATTAGGCTGCAACGCCAGAGAAATCCGACCGCCGCGGACGGATTCCACAAAACTGCGCTGGGAACGTCCGGAACAGCTGAAAATCTGTCCGCGGCATTCGGATTTGCTGCGGAAAGACCCAAAACCGCCGATCGACCAGCGGAATGACCGCAAGTGAAATTACGATACGATGGCGGTGCCAGTGGAACGATCAGTTGTTTCCGACTGCCGCAATTGCAACTAATGCTGAATGGGAGAGTCGGTGGAAGGGCTGTTGCATTCTGACTGCCGCGGTCGTGCCGGAAGAGTAATGGCGGTCGAAAGCAACCACACAACAAGGCTACCAAATGTGGCTGCATATCTGGCTCAGCCTCAAAAAACACCTAACACACCCCAATGACACATCTCCATGGCAAGTAAAAAATACAAATCCCAGGTCAACCCAGACAACACACCTGACATGAATACTCCATTTTGACCCACCCACATAGCTGAGTATAAAACCAGCCCCTTCCCTGTCCAGAATCCTTTGCACAATTCCAGCACTGAAGGGCCCAACCCCACAGCACAAAGGAGAGGCAAATCAGCACACATCACACCATCACAACCACACACACACACCACACACATCTCCACCACCACCTTCTCACCTGCACTTTTCACACACCATGGCACAGAAAAAAAGCCAAGGTACACTGACAATGAGTTGTCAGTCATGGTAGATGAGATAATCAGAGTAGAACAACATTTGTTTGGAAGCATGGTCCAACAGACACCAGTAGCCAGAAAAAATCAAATGTGGGCAAGGATAGTCAACAAAGTCAATGCAGTAGGGACCACCCCGCGCACCCTGAAGGACATCAGGAGGAGGTGGCATGACCTCAAGACCAGGGTGAAAGAGCGTGCCAACAAGAACTATGAGCTGGCTCAGAGGACTGGCGGTGGCCCTTCCATTCCACCACTAACATTCAACGAATGGGAGGAGAAGGTCTTTGCCATACTGCATCCAGAGAGTCTCACAGGAATACCCGGGGGAGTGGAGGCTGGTAAGTACCAACAAATGTCTCCCATTAAACTGCTATGTACTGTCTTGCACAACTAGAAAGCTACACTTCCTAAACACAAATGCACTTATGTACAACACACTCTTCCCAACACATGTCTCACACATCTAACATTTCCTTCCTCTGAATCACCCCAAAGGTAGCTAGCAATATTTCCATGGGGGCATGTGTACAGGCAGCCAGCACTACAACTCCCACCAGGCCCCCTTGTCCCACAGCTGAGCAGGATGGTACACTCCCCACACCCAGAACCATGTGGCAGCCATTGCATTGCTCACCTTCACCTAACAGGTAGGTAGCCATCTTAACAGGGAGGGGTGCTTGTGGGTGGGAAGCCAGCACTACAACTCCCACCAGGCCCGCTTGTCCCACAGCTGAGCAGGATGGTACACTCCCCACACCCAGAACCATGTGGCAGCCATTGCATTGCTCACCTTCACCTAACAGGTAGGTAGCCATCTTAACAGGGAGGGGTGTTTGTGGGTGGGAAGCCAGCACTACAACTCCCACCAGGCCCCCTTGTCCCACAGCTGAGCAGGATGGTAAACTCCCCACACCCAGAAACATGTGGCAGCCATTTCCCTCCACTGTGTCACCGAACAGGTAGGTAGTCCGTGCATGCACCCTGCCATCCTTCTAAAAAAACATGGAGCCAGATGACCACACCAGCACTCACATGTCAGCCAACTTGGCATAGATCCAAAAGCCACATCCAGTGTGCAGACAGCTAAGCGCACGTAACTGTCACAGAAATTAAACTTTGACTCACCAAGTCACATGTGAAAGTAATTCATGGCACAATCATGCACAGCACAGAATGCAATGTGTAAGTGCCATGGTGTCAGAGCATGAAGGCCCATATGAACACGAAACATGCATGGTCAATCTGACAAACAAAGTAAAGTAGATTATATGAAAAAGGTATGTATAACATTCCAATGGCTAGTTCTTGCTTAGCTGAAATTGATTCCATGAAGAGCAAACAAAAAAGACGCATTACATAAAGTTGATGTGCCGAAAGTTGTTAGATGATGACATGTCCTTGTAATCACACAATCTGTGCGTGGCACATGGTTTCAATTTACATGTCACACCATGGACAAGTAATGTATGTACCTCAACATCATGTCATGATGCTCAGTATCTTGCTGCCATACCAAGTGATTGCAATGTAAAGTGTTTGGTGTATCAAATGTAACATCCAAAAGTCTAACACCAAGCTTGTGGAGTGCACTTCAATGACCATTTAACCTCTGTTCAACAGGAGATCCACAAGCAACTGCAGCAGAAACCACCACCAACCTGCAGAGCCTGTCTCCCCCCCCCCCCCGGAACATGAACTCTCAGATGCAGACTCCCTACGTTTCTCGGATGAGGAGCAACAACCTGGCCCCTCTGGACTGCCAGGGCGCACCATGTCTCAGGCCCTCATTGTCACCACCACCACAGCAACAACAACAGCACTGACCCCTGCTACAACAACCTGTGTGGCCTCCACCACCACCATCACCACTGCTGCCTGCAACACTCTCCCTGCCTCAGTGGTTACCAACACCACAACACAATCAGAGGATGCCAGGGGGAGTGTGCGGGTGCGTCCAGTGCCAATGCCACAGGTCCGTGTCAGCAGGGCAGGTGGGAAGGCAACTGGGGGACAAATACAGGAGGACACTGAGACCGAAGCCCTGGCCACCTTCGCAAGAGTCCTTGGGGTATATGAACAGAATCAGGGATCGATGGGCCAGGGTGTGGAAGAAGTGCGTGAGCTCCGCCTGCTGCTGAGGTCCATGGACACATGTATGGGCCAACTTGTGGACCTCATGGGCCAGCTTGTGGGTGTTCTGAGGGACAGACATGCGGCCCAAATGACAGCTCAACTCCCCTCCAGTGGCCCGCATGCTGATACACCCACCACCTCAGCTGCGGCCACAGAGAGGGGTGAGCAGCAACAAAATTACTCCTCAGACACTGCTGAGCCTGCAGCAGAGGGCTCCCCTGCCAAACGCACGAGGGGCAGTCCGAGAAACACCAGGGGAGGATCACGTGGCCATGCACCATCCAAACTCAATTCGCTGAGCCAGCCATGATGGCACCTGTGTTCCCCTTGACATTGACTTTCACTATCCTTACCCACATTGCCATGTTGATGGCAGGAGTCTGTTGGACTGTGTGACTACATCAATGTGGTGACTACTCTATTTGTCTCATTTACCATCACTGACAACTCATAAATTCACTTGGCACAATTTTGTAAATAATCACTTCTCTGTCACAAATACTTATTGTAAATAAACACTCTTTACACACCTATGTCTTTGTGTCAGCTCCATGTTTATCACAGTATGTACAATGTCAACTCAGATTCCAATGTACCACAAGCTCTGATTGTGACAAGGCATTGAGAGGGTGAAGGGACCTAGAAAGACACAAGAGAATAACATTTACTTGTCAGGTGATGCCATTACAGCTAAAACACAACACTAGTCATCAACGTACAAAAACCAGCACACATAACAATGAGCAACAACATCAACATAAACATGAGGTACGTGGATAAAAATACCCTGTGCCACACACATCATCCATTAGCCCAGAGCCAACAACAGCCAGCAGTCAAAAAGATCATCTATGCTTTGCCACTACCATCAAAGCCAACAGACAATGTCACTGTTGTACAATGTCACTTACACTCAAGGGAAGTAGTTGTTGATGAGCTGTTGATGCAGGTGAACACCTCCCTCTTCTCCACTATCGTCATCACTGGGCATATGTGGGTTTGCAGGGGGGAGCATCTGCTGATCATCATCGTCCAGGAGCAGGGGGATCTCCTTGCGCAAGGCCAGGTTGTGGAGCATGCAGCATGCAACGATGATCTGACACACCTTTTGGGGAGAGTAGAGTAGTGCACCTCCGCTCTTGTCCAGACACCGGAATCTAGACTTCAGAAGCCCAAAAGTATGCTCCACCACACGACGTGTCCTCCCATGTGCATCATTGTAGCGTCCTTCACCCGGGGTCCTTGGATTCCTCAGTGGGCTCAGCAACCAAGGCTGGTTGGGATACGCAGAGTCACCTAGGTGGGACATACAGAGAGCAATTTACTGATAGAAACAGTAGCTGAGAACAGCATGTCACACATACAGCACACTACTTGACTCAGCGTACTCACTAACAAGCCATGCACGCTCCGGATGCAGGTTTTCCATCAGTTGTGGGATGATGCTGTTATGCAGTATGTAGGAGTCATGGGCTGATCCCGGAAATCTGGCACAGACATGGAAGATAATCATATCCGCTTGGCATACCACTTGCACATTAATGGAATGGAAATGCTTCCTATTCCTGTATATGTGCTCACGTGCCTGTGGTGGAACCAGGCCAACATGTGTGCAGTCAATGGCGCCAACAACATTAGGTATGTGGCCAAGGACATAAAAATCACCCTTCACAGCTGCCAATTCATGTCTCCTTGGAAAATGGATGTAGCGGTCCTTGTATGTCATCATTGCGGACAGAATATCACGTAGCACCATGCTGAACATCGCTTGAGACATCCCACCGGCGAGGGCCACCGTGTACTGGAACTAACCAGTTGTAAAGAAATGCAGGGCCGCCATCACCTTAACTGTTGGTGTCAAAGCAGTCGGATATGTTCTGTGAGGCCTCAGATGGGGCTCCAACTGACCACATAGGTCTTGAAGAGTAAGGCGATCCAGACGGAATTTTCTTATGATGTCCTCATCCTCCTTGTTCGCCAGCACTGGGAACGGACGATGCACATTTGGTCATCTCCTACATACAATGAAAGGGGACACATGTCAATTTAATTACCCTATGAGATGTGTCAAACATCTTACATCTTGACTGACGCAGCGCCAACAATGACTGGACTGTAACAACAGCTTAATGCACAAGACACATGCAGAGACACCTTGATCTCATGTAGTCGTACATGTGGTCAGTATGTACATACTGACTACCTCCAAAACAGATTCTGACTATGTGAATGGTAAATGGTACACTCCTACATCTTGTGTCACCAGCCCTGGGTGTAGGTGACACAGCACATGTTGGAAACAGCAACACTGCTGACTTCTACGTAGCTGCTGTACCTGCCACACCTTCTTGCTTAAGTTGCACAGAGCACAACTTTTCTACACAATGAGCACAGTGTGTGTAAGCTGATCAACTACCAAAATCAATACAGCAATGTGCACAGTGAAATAGGCACATTATGTGTGCAGTCCACCATTACTGTGGGTTGATTAGCCATCTCACACATTGAGATGTTCACAAATATGAGACTCCATTACACACCAAATCTGTGTACTGGCACACAAATATCATAGGTGACATGTGAGGAAGTATATGCCAATGCATGTAATCATGTGCAATGACATGGCATGTGTAGGCATTAGTGAGTTGAATGTCACACTAGCATTACATTTTGCAAACAGGTGCTGTACTACATTGTGAATGTATAGTGTTCAATTATTAAAATTGGCTATTGCCATTGCTAGAGAATATTGTGTCCATAGGTGCGGTATGCGTGGTCTGCCACCGCGATCACGGTCATTGGCCGCAATTGAAAGATGCAGGATTGCGGTAGCGACTGCCTGGCCACTGCGGTGTGACACCGCCAATGACAATGCAGCCAATGAGAACCACGATTGCGGTAGTGAAATACAATTTTGAAACTCGCGGTAGACGTGCTCTGCTACCGCAGGCCCGGGCATTGGCAACAATTGAAAGATGTAGGATTGCGGTAGCAACCGCCTGGCCCCCGCGGTGTGACACCGCCAATGCCAATGACAATGCAGCCAATGGGAAACGCGACCGCGGTAGTGAAATACAATTTTGAAACTCGTGGTAGACGTGCTCTGCTACCGCGGGCCCGGGCATTGGCCACAATTGAAAGATGCAGGATTGCGGTAGCAACCGCCTGGCCCCCGCGGTGTGACACCGCCAATGCCAATGACAATACAGCCAATGGGAAATGTGATTGCGGCAGTGAAATACAATTTTGAAACTCGTGGTAGACGTGCTCCGCTACCGCGGGTCCGGGCATTGGCCACAATTGAAAGATGCAGGATTGCGGTAGCGACCGCCTGGCCCCTGCGGTGTGACACCACCAATGACAATGCAGCCAATGGGAACCGCGATCGCGGTAGTGAAATACAATTTTGAAACTCGCGGTAGGCGTGCTCGCTTCTGCGGTCCCGGTTATTGGATACAATTGAAAAATGCTAACCAGGCAGACCAATTGCAGCAGCTGAGTACCACTAAATCAACCCCAGGGGCCTATAAATCTCTGTGAGAGAGCCACACATTTCACTTGCATTCAGACACTGCTGCCTGCCATTCTTCACCACCAACTGCTGCTGTTCCTGTATTCTGGACCCAGTGATGGCGAGAACTGAGAACATCAGGACCCGTCCCTTCACCACAGAGGAGCTGGACGTCCTGGTGGACGAGGTCCTTGCACAGTATGGGAGGCTGTATGGGGCGCCAGATGTACTGGTAAGTGTTACTGAATAAAAGTTTGAGAGTGCTCAGAATGCTCACATGATGTTGCTCAGCAGTAGTATGTGCCTGTGAGTGCAAGTCAATGTGCATGCATCCATATTTTTCCTATAGCCTGCTCCATACATGGCCTATTAAGAATTGCATTTTAGTATGTGGGTAGGATGGCAACATGGACACTTCTACAGCCCTTCTTCTGCAAAAAACAACAAATGTTGGTCTGAGACTGGTCAATGTAAATGTGTGATACACTGCCTAGCATGCTGACTTCATGTCAACGGGGTGTGTAGCCTTATTTCCACAGATCCAAGACTGCATTGAAGGATGGGAGTGACATGCAGTGTATTTTTTGCAGCCATACAGTTACACTGCTGGTTTGAGTCAGTCGAAGTCTGAACAAACATTGCCTGTGCTATGTGATGTCATAGTCCATTAAGGCTTCACATGCTCATTTGTGACATTACAAATGTATTTTGTCCAGAGGGTACTGAATGATGTGCGTGCAGTTCTCAAGTTGTCACTATGGTAATGTGTGCATTATACACGAGAGTACAATGCCTGTGTGTAACACTCTTGGTGGTAGTTAACCTATGACACATCAGATAAATGTAATTTGGAGATGTCATCCTTCTATTGATTACATTATGTGTTCAGTCTCGCATGTGTAGGCACTGTTTCCCCTCTCATATTGTACATGCATGTGATTTCTCCGTTGGCCCACGTTTAACCTCAGTGTGAGTCCCTCTGGCCTGCACAGAAACTGCCCAAAGTTACAAGGACCCATCACTAAATGTAATGAGTGAAACATATGTGTTGTCCACCACCCTATTTCTCAATGGGCTATCTTATGCCTGAGGATTGCACAAGACAGGCCTCCACCTTGTGAGAAGATTGTGAGAATGTCAGATCATGGCCCTAAATGTGACCACAATGACACATGTAGCCATTCACTGGTCAAGGACATTAAGGGGTGTGTGGTGTTATGACACAGTGAGTCAGCCCCGACACATCATTCCCAATGTATTGTATGTCATGCTCAATCACATACTGCATCACAGATGAGGGTCATTTTCACATTGGTTGCTGTGCTGGCACTCTGCATGTGTATGAGATGGCCATGTACTGTGTCCATCATCAAACATGTATACATTTCTATGGGATTATCCGATGCAAGTGTACTACGTGTCATGCTGTATGGCCTCTGCTCAATATTTATGTATTAGTGTGCTATGTATTTTCATGCTCCTGTACTGACACACAGTGGTACATAAAAACAGTGTCCCTGAAACTTCCTCTTCTTGTCTCCCATGCCTGCAGCTTAAGGTCCACCAGCGTAAGGCGATATGGAGGGCCATTGCACACGGCACACACACGGTCACAAGAGGTGGTATGACATCTGCCGGCTGAGCAAAAACGTGGCAGAGATGACGCTGGGGGTGCTCCCTCGGAGTGGCAGGTTGGCGCACAGGAGCATGACACCACTAATGGGCCGCATCTTGGCAGTGACACAGCCAGAGCTGGATGGACGCTTGAGGGCCCATCAGCAGCAAGTTGGGGGTGAGTATTCAGCTAGGTGTGACTTTGGGTGTGAGTGACTGCATGAATCCCAAACGCGAGCCAGTGGGAAGCTCTGTGATGTCTCCAGTGTGATGCAATGGCTTCTAAGAGGCCTCTGTGTTGAGTGCAGTTGTTATGCATTTGTATGACTTGGTTTCTCATGTGTTTAAAACCATGAGCCTTGTTATTGACAGATGAGATGTGGCCTTGTGACATATGCTGCAGTATGAGTGTCATAGACATCACCTGGCAGTGAACAGCAGTGAGCATCATGTTAGTGTGCATTTATAGATGTGTGCTGTGCACAACATATGATTTGTGACAACTAGACAGCTGACACCAATGTGCAACTGTAGTTGTGCTTCTAAGCACAACATGGTGGATATCAGGAGCATGTGGACATTGCAAAAGGACATTTGGGAGTTTGTATCTGTGGTGTTCCCTTAAAGTGACTCCATATGTGACAGAGACAACATGTTTAGATGTATACCTACTTCACCTACAGGCACGTAGGTATGCTTACAGAGAATAGTATGATAGGGTACAAGGAGGCACGGGCCAGCTATTTGGCTGTGTCAACGCCACATGGGGCATTACTATCAACTATGCATGTTTCCATGCATCTTCTGATGATTGCATAAATGTTGCACATGCTGACTGTACCTGGAGGAGGCCAACATGGGAGTATCATTTTCAAGTTTTGTGCTTTGCTTGCATATGATGTTTGTGAGTATGGCACTATACTGAACCTATGTCTCTGTCTCTTGCAGCATCGACCGAGGGCACGGAAGGACGGGGGACCGACACCAGTGGGGAAACTTCTGGCACGACTGCTACACATGAGCTCACTGACACTGATGTGACCAGCGCCTCGGAGGGGGACAGGAGTGCCCTGGATGATTCCCACCCGTAAACACCAACCTCCACATCTTCAGACTCCAGCGGTGACTCCTCAATGTTGACGGGCGCAGGAAGTTCCAAATCTGCCTCTTCTTCCACCACACATCGTCCAGTGCCCACCCTCCTGGTTGCTCCCACAAGTGCTGTCTGTGCCCGCAGCCCTAGGAAGGGTAGAGTCTCCTTCCCCCCAGGCACCGCTGACCCTGTCTCCCCTGCTGCCCTCAGTGTGGAGGCGAGGACCTTTTGCGCCAGCAGTGTGTGGGTCAGACTGCTCTCCTGAATGCCTTCGAGGATCATGACAAGAAGTTGGCACAGGTAATTGTCTTCATGGAGGGGATTCATTCTGACGTGGGTGGCCTACACCGAACTGTCCAGTCTTTGTCCTCCACAGTGACCGCAGCCATTCAGCAGTCACAGGCTCCAAGTCCGGCTCCTGTCCCTTCAGCAACCACCCTGCCAGTGGCACCACCTGACGAGAGTGCCCACACGCTAGAGCCCTCAGGCACCAAGTCCTCCACACGCAGCACACAACAGCAGCACTCCAAGCGGACCAGACCACAGACACCATCCCCAACACACAAAACAGGCACACAGGAGTGCAAAACCAAAAGCCCATCACGTGACACTCATGTGCATCAGGCCAAGAAGCAGGCATCAACATCACATTCATCAAAATCACCCCCATCCAAGGGAACTCCCATCCCCATACCTGCTCCCAAAGACAAACAAACACTTGCCCTGTCTGCTGTGAACCTGGTGCCTGCAACGACTAAGCACAAACACATTTCTAAGGCAGATTCACCCACAACGTCAACTCCCACCCACACCCCTGTGAAGCTGGGACAGGAGAGGAAAGTGGGGGTTCACCTGGACAACAGGGGATGCAGGGGAAGAGGCAAGGCCTCCCCAAGTGTACAACCAGATCCAACAAATCCCCACAGGGAGAGCCACCTGCACCTGATATACCTTTGGTGGAGAGTGAGGCTGTGGTGCCCACCCCACTTCCCACTCCGGCCAAGACACTTGTGGGCTATCAAATCCCCAAGAAGTTGAGACCCAACCCTCACACACTGTGTCTCCCGGAAGCATGTCTCCGCCTCCCCGTGCAACCACTCCACCTGGTCCAAGCAGCCCTCAGGCTCCCACAGCCACTGATGCCTCTACCTCAGCCGGTTCTCTCTCTCCCAGGTCCAGTCTTCCAACTGGCCCTGACAATCAGCCTCCGCCCAGTTCAACTTCAAGCCAAAGTTGAAGCAAGTGCCCCTCCCCACACCATTTATCACACAGCAGTGCCTGGACTGCCCATTTGTAGCCCCTGAGCACTGGTGATTCCCATGGCAGTGGACGGTGTCACCCATTCCCTGTGCAGTTTCTCATGCACTCATGTGCGGACCGGAACTATGGACTGGCCAATGGCCTTGCTGTTTGTTACTTTTGATGCCCCTTCCCTGTGCAGTTTCTCATGCACACATGTGCGGACTGGAACTATGGACTGGCCAATGGCCTTGCTGTTTGTTACTTTTGATGCCCATTCCCTGTGCAGTTTCTCAGGCACACATGTGCATACTTTGAATTTGTACTGGCCAATGGCCTTGCTGTTTTGTACCTTTGATGCCCATTCCCTGTGCAGTTTCTCATGCACACATGTGCGGACCGGAACTATGGACTGGCCAATGGCCTTGCTGTTTGTTACTTTTGATGCCCATTCCCTGTGCAGTTTCTCATGCACACATGTGCATATTTTTAATTTGTACTGGCCAATGGCCTTGCTGTTTTGTACTTTTGATACCTATCTGGGTATTATGTAATAAAGACTGTTACTCCTGTTGTCTGCTTTGTCAATGCCCTCGCTAAACAAAAGGTTTTATGTATGGGTATCGGTTCATGTGATACATGCTCTGTATGCCACTTTCACATTGGCAATTACTTGTTTTACTTTTTCAGAGGTTTCCAGAGGTAACAGGCACTTTTATTCTTCTTCAGTCTGAGGCTTGAGGGTGCAATGATGGTTGTTTGTGATGATCTACTCTTCTCCTAATCATTCTGTGCTCAGGTTTGCTAAATTGTGCACATGTCATGTTAGGATGCAATACCAGAACAGAGGTGAATGCTATCCACAGGATTACTTGCGGGGTGGCCAGGGTCCGTCCTATCTGTGGGCTCTTTCTTGATGTGTGCACAGCAGTGTTGATGTGTAGTCATCTTGTGTGGGCCTGTCATCATAGTCACATGGGTACATTTGAATGTGTGCACTTGAGTAGTCATACAGTGTGATTGGCCTGTCATTGTCAGTAGTGTTAATGTGTATGTGCCCCTGCATATGCCAACTACACACATGTGTGACCCAGGTAATGTGTGCCTGTTAGATTACATTGTCAGACATGTGCTTCAGATTGTGGGCACATGTAGGAGTTGTAGGTTGAGCACTGTGCAATGTGTCGGTGTGTGCTTGCACTCCTGGGGGATACCTACTTGTTGTCACTGTCAGTTGTGAGTATGCAGAGTGTGTCACTGCCAAGTCTGTGTTGTGTTTTGTTGATCAGCCATGGGTCTTGTTTAAGTTTGTGCTCACTGTGCTGACCTTCTCAGCCACACTGACATTATTTGTGAGTTTTCTCATGCATTGCTGTCACTTGACACATTTTTGGGTCGAGTATAGTATGTGGTATGAGGAGTCATACCATCCCCTATAGGTGCTTCTGATGCCTACACATTGTGAGTTACTCCTCTATGTGTTTGTGGACTGTACACTCCTCACATGTCCAATACTGATGTACACACCACTTCAATCTCATGTCTTCCACCCCATGCCTTGCCAGTGTGTGACCCTCCCCACCACTTCATAGTGTGACACTATACAGTGTGAGGATGATCTGTGTACAGGACCAATGTGCCACTCAGGACAGTTTCACAATTAGTTATGTGTTATTTTCTTCTACTTGTTTGCAGACATGGTTGCTCATGTGCAGTGCCTATGTTTGAGCAGCACAGTCCTCTAATCATGTTGTTTGCATCTGGGTTTCCCTGAGTTGCACATCTGTGGGTGATGGCTAAGCTGTATGTCTGTTTGCTGAGGTACTGCTACCCTTCCTGAGTGTGATGTTATCTGTGTGCTGTGGTGATTTGTGTTGTGGGAGTTCATGGTGGGACACAAAGATATGTGTGCTACTGGTTTGGTTGGTGTGCACACACTGCTTAGTGTGCATGCAGTGCGGTCAGTGTATGTTGCCTTGTACTTGCCTGATGTGCATCCCCCTGATGTCCAGCTGAGATTGCTATGTGATGGATTGGTACGTGCATCTGTAGTGTTTTTGTTGTAGATTGATGCAGTGTTTGGCCTGTGTTGGCTCTTTCTGCTGACAGGTGCAATGTGTGTGTGATGTTCTATTTGCATGACATTGTGTGTGAGTAGTTTGTGCATTGTGATACATTCAGATGTGTGTTGCATGTGTAGTGTGTATTTCTTGTGTGAATGTCACATGCAGCAATGTGGATTCTTGTTCATGAGCTTGTTTTGAGTGCACAATAGTGGTATGGCCTCCTATGTTTGACCTGTCACTTGTCAGGACTGTGCATGTGCATGCTTGTGGTACACTGTGACAGCATGCTCACTTGATGACTGGTGTGGTGTCTATGTCTGTGTTAGCTGATTTGTCCCATTGATCTCAGTTAGTGTTCATGATTGGCATTTGAAGATGCAATTCTTGTTTGTGTTGGGGTATGGTGTCTGTGCATTTGTCCAGAGTGACAATGTTGTGCATTCCTGTTCTGTCTAGGGTCACATTGCCTATCCACTGTTTGCCTGCACATGGCTGGGCTTGTTGGACTTCTGTGGATGTTGTTTGTGAGATTTGTGTTTGGCTATTGGTTTTGGGTCAGCGTTGGTTCAGGCATCCCTGAATGTGAGGCTGACATTTGTTGATGCACACCAGGGTGTGTGATTGGTTGTCTGGAAACTCACAGGACCTTATTTGCACGTTTATGTGTGTTTCTCACAGGTGTTGAGTGTTGCAGGTGTGAGATGGGTAGATGAGGGGTATGTGTGAAGGTCCTACTTGGGTTTGACAGTCAGGGAGTGTGACAATGAGCCATGTGTGTTGTGCTGGTGGCATACACATGTCAAGTAAGTTGACACAGATGTGTGGCTGGTCACTGTATGGCTTCTGACACTTCCTATCATTCCTGTGCCCATGCGTAGCTTGCATTGCTGTATCCCAGAGATATTGCACAGTTGTCACTTTGGTTTCATTGCTATCACTGTGCCACCCATGTCTGATTTGAGGGCCTAAGGGTAGTGTGATATGTTCCTCCTCTTGCATGTGATGTCCAAATGCTATGTGGCTTGCTCCCTGGTTTTCCAGCACTGTGCACTCCACTGTGGCCAACCCATTTATTGTCCTACATTGCTGCTGGGCCTATGGTATGTGTATGTGGCAGGGTGTCAGTGTGGGATCTTTCAGAGGGACTTGACATGCAGTGTGAACAGTTCAGCGGTTGTTAATATGCAGTGTGAGTCTACATTTCTTAATTATACTCAGTTTGATTCACATGAGTGGAAGGCAGGTGTGAGGTGGAGGGTAGCCCAGCCCCTGACCTTCTGTGCAGGGTGTTCATCTTCACCCCCACCTTTCCAGTCAATCTACCTTGCCCTTTGATGTGTGACATGCGAGGTCGAGCCACACCTGGCTGCTAAATTGTGCATTGGGGGGGACAGGAGGGGCCCACAGCATGTGCAGAAATGGGTGTGGGAAGCGTGCTGTTGGCTGTGGCCAACTGATGAAGCCCACCATGTGGGTCGGGTGAAGGTGGAGCCCTGCGAAGCTGCCCAGACTGCCTATGCCTGGCTCCGGCCCTGCCCACTACATTGTGCGCAGGTTTTCCTGCGTCTTCACTGCTGCGGTGACTTGCCCGGGACATTGCAGTGATTTTGCGGTTGATGGGTGACCCGGATGCGGAGGTGTGGATTCTGAGCAGGCAGGACATGTGTGAGTACACTGGGGGATATGATCCTGTCTCCACCAGAGTGTCTGATGTGGAGAGGAACGGCATTTCAGCACAGGAGTTGCGTGTTGTGGTTGTGTGCGGAGATGTGTTTTTACTTACCTGCGGTGTTGACCACGGCGATGTCTTATTTGCTGGTAGTGGATGAGGTACAGCAGCGGAAGGACTTGAAGAGCTGGATCCATAGCAGTCAGGAACGCGTGGAGGTGACCGGGATTCGAGCTTCGATCTCCGCAGGGGGAGCAGATTGGGGGCTGCAACCCCCATATGCCCCCCAGGGGGGGCAGAAAGACTGAATTAGGCCACAAAATATGGGGGGAGCAAAGGCCCTTGCCCAAGGGGCCGCTCCCCCCTCCCTGGTGCCTGGTGGGTGGATCCCCAAGTAGGGATCCACTAGAGAGGGGTACCATTGGAAAGGGGAGGTTCTCCCCTTTCCAACGATACCTCTCCCATCTGTTTCGGTGCTCGGGGGGCTGAGATAGCCCCACGAGCACCACAACAATGAAACTGAAACTAAGTTTCAGTTTAATTTTCATTGCAATGACGACAGCGCACCATGCGCGCGATCGGCATTGCAATGAAAATGCAAATAGGCCTCAGGAGGTTGGGGAAGCTCTTCCCCAACCTCCCGAGGCCAATAAAAAAAAAGGGAAATACCTCTGCTGTCTGTAGTGAGGGATTTTGTGCCCCTGTACTCATGACGGAATGGTTCCGTCATGAGCACAGGAGCTACCGGTGCTCATGAGGGAACCATTCCGTCATGAGCATCGAAGGAGTTAAAAAAAAAATGATATTTTTAACAACGATATTTTTAACAACAATATTTTTTTATCGATATTTTTGTACTTACCATTATGTAGATAGGACTTCGATATTCTGGACATTGATATTCTTGTGTCGATATTTTTGTAGCTCGATATTGTGACTGTCGATATTCTGTCAGTGATCCCTCAGGATATTTTTGCAGCCCATCGAAGACTAAGACCCTCTTAGTGTTGAATACGCATGATGAACACAGACACTTTCTCAGCATCTGGAAATCTTCGACTTAAATGGCTTGCATTTTCCTTGGGCAGCATAATGTTGAATGAGATTATATCTTAAAAATAGTGCATATATTATCCCTCTGGTTTGGCAACAGGGATGTGCAGAATTTTAATTGCAATAGTGGAATTGTTTTGAATTCCCATGTCTGCGTTCCTTTATAATGGCCTTTTCCGAGGTTTCTTCACTTCATACCTTGGCAAAGTTGTATTTGTGGTGAGATGCTATGTTAACAGAGATTTCTAAAGCACAGTATTGCCTCTTGTTTTGGTTCACAGCACTGGTGGGATTGGGCATCTTCACACACACTTTTTAGGGATTCCTTCACAGACCAACGTCTGCTTTATTTTGAATGAGGTTTATCAGTAGAGTGAGCATGGTCAATATGTTCTGCTTATGTTGGGTTGTAGGGTGCTTTGATTTGTGTAAGTGGAGATCCTCACCAATTCGAGTAATTATCATCAGAATGATTTGTATTTTCCTTGCCTGGCTTTATGTATGTGACTGAGGTAAATGACAACAGTGTTTTTTAGAGTCCACAATATCCCTTGAAACAAGTCTGGGGGTGCTGGGTGATTTTTGTTGAAGGGGATTGTGTGTTTTCTTTCCAGATATTTCACGTTATTATGAAGAGTGGTGTACTTAGTGAGGTTCACCTATATGATTCCCCTTAATTATATGCATTATTCTGGCCAATGTGTTCTGGAAGTTACAAGAGGTTGCATCATGATTGCTGTTGTTGTGAGCTTGGTGATAACTTTTCAGACTGTCTGGTTGTGTTGCTGTGTTGCATATGTACTCAATATTCCTAATAATGTGTTTTGTTCTGCTAGATGTCTGTTGTTATCTAGTAGAAGGTATTTCTGAGTGAACAGTGACCTCTAAGCATCGGCTACATCTGCACAGTCCTGCATACTTAGGAGCAGCTCGCACAGAACGCACAGTTTTGTGTTTTTGGTATTGTGCACACTGTGCTTATTGATTCCTAAATACATAGATTATGTGCTCCATTCTGGATGAATATGCAGAGTACTCTCTAATGTGTTTTGTCTGCAGTGTTTATTTATAATTACTAGAGGGGAAGTGATGTTCTGTGCATGATGGTACCCAATTATATTGTATTCCTTCACTGTGTTGGAAAAATGCAAAGTGCTTTGTCTAACGTTTTTTGTTGGACATCGAGTATTGGTGTCCAGCTGTTTATATCACCAAGACCCATCACCTGCATAAGTAACACAAGGGAGTTAAGAACAAAACATGCAAGCACTTAGACAAGCAGATCTAACAGAAGTCATTAGGCCAGGTTAAAGACATCAATACCTACTCAGACCAAGCACAATGTGCCAGACAATGACACGTCTAGTCAGAGAAACCTAAAATGTGGGACCAGGTAGGTATCTGAAGTCTGAACCCACCCATTTACTACCTTAGCAGGAGTCACAGTCAGACCCATCACTCTCTTGCCTCATAGCTGTGCAGCAGCCACGCTCAATATTCTGAGCCTAGTTGAAATCATTCTCTTTTCCTTGGTCTATGCACATGTTAGATTTCCTTAAAACATCTTATGTATAGGAGACATAGCATCACCTTGAGTCAATATTCTTCACCTTTGCCACCAGGCCATGGCTATCATCAAACAGCTAAAGCTGTGGCCCAGCCATCACAGGACTATGCATCCTCCTACCTTACCAGCGCTTAGGAAGTTCATCCAAAAAAAGTGTTTGACAGTGAGCATTGTGACATCAGGTAAGATTAACAGACACCTACACAATCATAAGTCACTGAGGTCTAGGCAGGTGAGAGCTCCAAACACCTTAAACTGCTAGGTCCAGGTGTCAAGTACCAGAATATCTCATCAGTTGCCACACGTAGCCAATGATACATTCTATTGCACGTTTGCTCTGTTCAAAACATTGGGTGATCCTATCGCCCTTCCCTGCATCATTTTGCCACAGGAGACTAGAACAGAGGGGCTAGGCTTGGACGAGGTGTTGCAGAGTGTTCAAGCAAAAGAGAAAGCAAATGAAAGAACAAATATCTAATATATCTTCAAAAAGTAAAGTTGCAATTTTGTGTTTCATAACAAATGTGTGTTAAAATTCCTCACGTGTACAATGTTGCTGCAATCTTTACTGCAGTTTAAAAAAATGTTGTTGCATGTTATCGCCCATGTAATGTGTATGGCTAAATATTGGTTATGTAAAGTAATGATCACTGCCCTTTTTTTCTCCTGACTACGTGTCGATTCAACTATGCTAGGGTTTTCAATTTATTATGCACTTACATTGCATATACCTTTGTTTAGGTAATTATTTTAGAATTAAAGGATGCTTGGGAAGAGCTAAATATTTTTAGAGAAGTTGTACACATGCTTACTGTTAGACCTGGCAGACTTAGAGTGGTCTTTCCCTAAACCTTTTGCCTTGCTTCTCCATTTTTTCTGACCTCGTTTTTGCTGGCCTTAGGACTCTGTGCACTGTACCACTGATAACTAGCATAACTAGTGCTAATGTGCTTGTGCACTCTCCTCTAAACATGGTAATATTGGCTTATCCCCAATTGGCACATTTAATTTACTTTTAAGTCCTTAGTAAATGTGCCCAGGGCCTGTAAAATACATGCAACCAGTGGGCCAGAAGCATTTGATTGTGCCACCCACTTCAGTAGCCCTTTAAACATGTCTCAGGCCTTCCATTGCAGAGCCCTTGTGTGTAGTTTTAAACTGCCATTTCGACCTAACAAAATAAACCTGTTGCCAGGCTCAAAACTTGCTTTTTAATATATAAAATACACCCCTAGGGTAGGCCCTAGACAGCCTATAGAGCAGGGTGCAATGTATTTAAAAAGCAGGACATGTACTTTTAAGTTTTACATGCCCTGGTAGTGATAAACTCTTAAATTAGTTTTATACTACTACAAGGCCTATATCTCCTGGAGAATAATATTGGAGTTGCCTTATTACATTTTAAAGGTGGAATTTCCAAATGGGAAGAGATGATCAGTTTATGTTTAGTGTCTCTGGAATCCTAACTTAAAATCCTAACTTATGGTCAAGTCAGATTTTAAATTCCAATTCTGAAAAATGCCACTTTTATAAAGTTGGCATTTTCTTGCCTTAGCCATTTGGTGCCTGCAGCCTGTATCTGGTCACACGACTGGGTGTAGTTGACAGTTGGGCTTTGTGTATTCCTCCTAGACAGCCGTACATAATGAGAGCTTAGGTGTGACTTGATGGGCTGTCACTGGCAGGATGGGAGGGAGGAGCTGGGCCCAGTTTCACTTATACCGAATAGGTTGTGTCCTGTCTCCACACAAAGGGCTGCATCCCCCCTATAGTTAGTCCGTGCACTTCAAAAACCTACTTCTAGAAGTTTCTTCCCACTTCAAAGGCAAAACTGGATATAAATACTGGACTTCAGACACAAACTCTTTGGTACACTTCTGGACCAGTGGACACTCTGCCAGAAAGAAGGACTGCTGTGCAGCTAAAGGACTGCCACTATGTTCAACTGCACTCTGATGGATTCCTGCTTTGCTCCACTGACCAGCTGCCTGCTGACCTCTTTAATAGGTGAAAAGGACTGGACCTGTATCTATTGAACCCAGAACCCAGAGTGACTCCGAGGGCTAACTAACTAGCTGGCCTCCTGATCTGAAGCCTCAGGGACATAACAGGCTTCCAACAACCTTGCATCTGCACCAGGACTCTGCCATCTGTGAGTCTACCTTGCCAAGTGGTGCCACCCCAGACTTGGAAATGGGCTTAAAGTCCTTTGTCAACCTCGGTGGATTGAGTGGAACTAACACATCTCCTCTGCTGTGCAGAATAACCCCAATCAAAACTGATGCATCTCCGCTGCTGCGTGGATTGGACCCATTGCAAAGACTTACATCACAAACACAGTCCACATTGCCGTCAGAACTGTCTCTGTGTGACACATCTTTGGCGCAGGCCCTTGCACCTCTCACCAACAGAAGCCTCAATGACAATGAACTCCACTTCGCAGCCTCACAGTTCTTCAGAACCCATGCTTCATCCAGACTGCACACTGCATCCCCAACGTGAGACTTTGCATCAAAAGTCACGTCAGCCGGATCCTCAAAATAGATGCAACAGGACCTTGCACCGTAGCCACGCAGCATCTCTGAACGGAGGAATCACCTCACCTGCATGATGCATCTTCAATGCAGATATGTGCTACACAACCCAGGATTTAGTGTACTCTGGTCATCAGGCCTAACTGGATCCCTGGAGCAAGCCCATGGTCCATTGCAGTCAGCCTGAACTTGTGATTTTGTCCGGTCCTGCACGACCAGACATCCACATTTGGCGCTTTACACCTTTTTGTGCTATTTTCCCTAAAATCCTTCAAATTCAGTCTCTTTGGTTCTACTAATTGGACTTTTGTTATTCTGGTCTTGTCTTATTTATTAACAATCTCGTTATTTTTCGAATCCTGTTGCGGGCTCCTTCTGTGGTATCTTTTCACTCTGTTACTGTTTGAAGTGTTGCACAAATATTTTACACATTGTCTCTAAGTTAAGCCTGACTGCTGTGTGCTAAGCTACCTTAGAGTTGAGCACAGGTAAATCTAGGGTTGCTTGTGACTTCACCCGGAGAAGAATTGTGGTTGCTGCTTGAGAAGGGTTTCACCCTCTCCTCAACCAGTAACTGTTGCAAGGTGGAATAATATGTAGTATGGCTGGGAGGACTTACTTTGCAATATTCGCACAATACACAGAGATGATCCTTGGATTCAACAACAATAACCCTTAGCTCAGTCCTTGTAGTGTGGCATAGAGCAGTCAGGCATTACTGGAGGCACAAGTGTAAAGCATTTTACAGTACCATTATGGTAAATAACTAATTGAGACAACTCGTAAGCAATCAAACATCAATTTCTAAAAATAGAGCTTATTTTGTATAAATTTAGACACCAAAACAAACTTTTTATCATACATAAAACCAGAGTTATGAATTTTCAAAGCATTAGAAAATAAATGCATTAAAATCTTCAGACATTTAACATTGTGGTCAATGGGAAATGCTGCTAGTGAAAAAACGGTGTCTTAGGGGTCAGATTACTATTTACCTTCTAAAAAAAAAAGGTTTTGGGTGCCCAGGGTCAGGTTTCCACAGTCAGATTACTTGTGCTCTGTTCAGGGACCCCGGGTGCAGAGGTAACTTCTGGACCATCAGAAGGCTTGAAATCTGGGCTTTTAACATTGCGGTCCAATGGGAAAAAGCACTCTTGTGACAAATGGTCACTTCTCTCTTGCAGGGTAGTGGTCTTTGGGGTCCCAGGACCAGGGTTCAACAGCCAGGTAACTTTTACCTTGCTCAGTGAATCTGGGAGCAGAGATGGTTTCGAGCTGTCAATCCCTTTGAACGGTAGCCACAGGACCTGGAAAAAATGCAGCTCTTGACAACCGGTCACTTAGGGGTTGAATTACGGTCTACCCTAGCAGAGTAAAGGTATTTGGGGTCCTAGAACCCAGGCTCAATAGTTGCATTTCTTCTACACTGCTTGGTGACTCTGGGTGCAGAGGTAGCTTCAGCTGTCAATCACGGGGACAGGTCGCAACAAAGATGCTTTTACCACAATGTCGACTTCACCAGTTTATGAAGCAGAAACACAGGAGCAGGGTCGTTGCTGACATTGGTCATATGATCTGCAAAGTGCCCTCTTGCTGTAGATGTCACATGGGTTGGTTACTGGACTGGCGACCAACAAGCCTTGGTTTCGTCAAAGGTCATCCAAAGTTACTTCAGAGGCTGGAGGTCCAAGGGAGTGAGGTAGCGACTCGAAACTTGGTGTGAGCCCAACTACAACTCCCAGCATGCACTTCACAACTTTTCTTAGGGCTATCTCTCGGCAGGCCCAGTGGATGGCAATTCTTCTGGATCAGCACTTCGATTTAACCCCTTGACCGCGATCGGAATTCCGCTCGTGTGCTGGACATTCCGATCGCGGGTGCGGTCGTGATGAGCTCAGCTCGTCATGCGCACAGTGCTACCACGCAGCATGATGAGCTCAGCTCGTCACGCGCATCGAAGGGGTTAACTGCAGCTTGCAGGGGACTGGTCCCACCAGTCCAGAGAAGTCTGACTTGATTTCTAGCATCCACAGGAGTCCCTCTTGCAAGGAAAGTTGAGTTTCAGCCACATACCCAAGTCATTCATGCAGTTCCGGAATATGGTGCCAAACCTTGCTGCAGAGTCCAAATCCTGTTGTAGGTGATCACTTGCTTCTTGGCATCCTTCTTTGTAATCTTGTGCAGAACTGAGGTTCTAATGTCAGGGGTGGCCCTTAATTACTAGATTTAGGGGAGTAAGGGGTGTGAGGGATAGTGGCCAATGAGCTAGCTGTCCCTGTGGGTAATCCATCCCTGAGGTGTACACATCTTGTGGGTGTTCGTCACATTTCTACCCAGAACTCTCTACTTTCAGGGTTTTTCAAAATAGAAAAACCCTTTCTTGCCTGTACAGACCTCCTAGCCCACCCTGCATATCAAGAGCAGTTAAGCCATTGATTACTGTAATCACTAGCCATCCTGGGAGGGGGGAAGTGCGACTTCCTTCCTGCCCAGGCATTTGGCTCCATCCTGGGGAAGTGTTAGCACAACACACCAGGGAGGCAGACTCTTGTCTTGGTGGCAAATGGCTCGGGGAAGCCCACCAAGGCACTGGGTTACTGTTTCCTAGGGTGGCAACCACTCAGAGTGGCACTGCTTGTGCATGTCAGCTCATCCTTGACACAAGAATCGTGGTGAGAGTGAAAAAGCATGGTGTTTCAGCCCAAACATGACACAATTCTGTGGTACCATAATGGAGCAGGCTATCTCGAGTTTGGTCAGTGGCCAGCCCATGTTATCCTATGGACCGCAAATAACTTACAGTAACCCTTGCTTTACAGGGTTACTGTAGGGATATATATGTCTGAAAATCTATATCCACACCTTTAATATAATGCCCCCTGCCTCCTGGGCTATAGGAGGCCTACCTTAGAGATACATTACTTACATTAAGGCAGTAATAGTGACCCTGCAGTACGTGGTGTGTGCAGGGTCTCACTTAAGCAGAGAGGCTGCTTGTGCAGGCTGCAATAGCAGACCTGCAGACACACTTTTACTTGGGTCACACAGGCTGGCACAATACAGTGCTGCAGCCCTTGTGACCCCTTTACCACCTTTCCCTTGGGTACCACTGGTAACACATACTAGTGACATATACAGAGGAAAAGTACCTTGCCAATTGGGTGTACCAATTCACATTACTTTTAGGGGAAAGGGCACTGGCACTAGGGCCTGGTTAGCAGGTCCCAGTACACTATCAGAGTCAAAAACCAGCATTTAGCAGTTCTAATGGGGGCAAAAAGAATGGGGGGTCTGCAAAGAATCCCAGTTTCCAATAGTAACTCAATTTCTAACACTGGTGGTAGCGGTGGAATTATACTTGTGTTTGTGCAGTGCCATACAGTAATTTTGTGTTACAGTACCACCCCACATAAATAATTTAAGACCACGTCGAGTTAAATTCTCCCTAATTGGCCTTTTTGACTTTCCAAAATTCTTTCTCTGTCTGTTGTGCCCAAATCCACCTCTTCAAACATGGAGTATGAGCTGGCAAACATGGAATCCTACACTGTAGCCCATCTCAAAGAGTTCTGTAAAGAGAGAGAACTTCAAACCAAGAGCACCACTAGGAAGGTGGAATTGCAAAAGGTGCTGAGGGCCTGGGCGGAAGTCCTCCTTGATACAGCAACTGAAGGAAATGAGGAGATGAACAGCCAAAAAGAGGATTTTGACCTCAGTCCTGAGGGCCACAAGCTTATTGAAGGGGATGACTTGACCCCTAATTTGGAGCTCCATGCCAGCGTAGGGAGCAGTGTATCTTCCAGCGTTCTGTCCCCAGAGGCGGAGAGGAGGGAGGAGAAAGAGTTCAACCTGAAAATGGCCAGACTCAGGATAGAAGAGAAGAAGTTGGCCATGGAGGCAGAACAAAAGAAGGCTGAGGCCTTGGAGGAGAAAAAGTTACTTCTGGCTCATGAACTGAGTTTGAAAGAGCTGGATCTCAAGGCCAGACAGGCCGATTCCAGCAGTGATGGTGGCAGCATACCTGCACTGTCTGAAGGAGAAGCAACAGTTTACATCCCCAATAATTTGTTCCCAATAATGTTGTGGGAGATGACATTGACAAGCAGTTTTCTGCCTATGAGATAGTCCTGATGGTTCACAAGGTTCCAGAAAAACCCTGGGAAGTGGTTTGTGGAAACACAAGCCTACAGTAAGGTGGGTCACACTTCTTACTTTAAAGGTTGGTGACCAAACCAGGTAATCTTCCATGAAAACCATCTTGATAACTAAATTTGGGTTGACCCCTAAAAAATTACTGCCAAAGGTTCAAGGACAGCCAACAGCTCCCCCACTTACCCTGGGTAGATTTTGTGGACTACTCCGGCAAGGCACTGAATAGTTGGGTGCGGAGCAGCAAGGATAATGATTACAATAGGTTGCTCGATACTTGTTTTCGGGTGTTACACTAGCACCTAGTTGTCAGCAAGCTCACTGACCCCAGGAAGCTTGCTCAGGAGGTGGACCTCTGGGCCAGCAAAAGAGTATCCAAAAAGGTATCTGGTAGAGACTCCCACAAGGGTGGTCAGGGGTCCCACCAGAAGAAAGAGAGTGGAGAAAAACTTAAAAATAAAGAGTACTCAAAAAGCCCTCAAAATAATTCCCAAGGGATAAGTGGTAACCAGTCCAAGTCAAAGCCTAAGAAGAAGGGGTTATTTGACAAGCAGATAAAGAGGTTTGTACCCCAATGCACCGAGTGCTATAAGTATGGCATTCCAAGGGCGACTCTGAATGTCCCAAGAGGGCACAGTCCCCCACTGGTGGGCAGACACCTTGGTTGGCAAGTGTGGTGCTCAGGAGGAGGTAGTCCCAGTTAGTTTTGAGGAGTATACAGACATGACCCTAGCTTCCCTGGGGAATAAGGAGACAGTACCAACAGCCCTTCTAAGTATAGGCAGTGGGTCACCATCAATGGGCAATGGGTGGAGGCTCTGAGGGACACAGGAGCCAGTGCGACTACTATGAAGTATCAGCTGTTGTCCTCAGAGCAGGTCCTTCCTAACACATTCCACCAAGTCATAGTCACAGACTATTGTGAGAGTCACCTACCATTGCCTCTGGTTCCCTTTGAGTGGGTTGTGTCCCACACTTGGAGATGTTGGGATTGCCTGAATGGGTCTGCATAACCACAAGGTCCATGGCTGCCCGGGAAGGGAGTAAAGGGCATCGGGAGTCTAAAAAAATCCCCCAGACAGCTACTAAGAAGGCCAAGGATGCAGGAAACCAGCCCTATCAGTACCCATGGTAACAGGGCACCTGAGGAGGATCCCCCTGAATGAACCGCGGAAGACATTGTCACCTTGGGCAACCTGCCTGAGCTTGGTGGTTGGCAAGTTGTGGTTGGGCCCACCATGGAGGAATTCTGAAATGCGCAGAAGGAGTGCCCCACTCTAGAGGGCTTGTGGCAGGAAAACGAGGCTCCAGGCAACAAGTGACACTTCGGAAGATCACCTGATCAATTGAGAGAATGACCTCCTATATAGCGAACCTAAGGCACCTGTATCTTTGGCAGCCCATGTGCTGGTCATCCTCCAGTGTTACAGGACCCAGTGTTACTGGGTTTGGCTCATGACATACCCTCTGGCAGGACATCTGGGGCAAAACAAGATCTTTGCAAGGCGTGTTTCTTTTTTCTATTGGCCCCTAGATGAAGACAAGCTCAGATGCATTCTGTAGGTCCTGTCCCATCTGACAGGCCAGTAGGAATTCAAGGAAAAAGCTCAAGGCTCCCCTCACCCCATTGCCTGTCATTGGCACTCCCTTTAAGAAGGTAGGCATCATCATTATTGGACCCTTGAACCCCAAACAGCTTTAGACAACAGGTTCATCCTGCTCTTGGTGGACCATGCCAGTCGCTACTCAGAGGCCATCCCGCTGAGGTCAGCGACTGCACCTTCAGTGCCCAGGGCCAATATGGGGATTTATACCAATGTGGCGTTTCCCAAAGAGGTAGTATTGATAGACGCACTAACTTTGTGTCTGCATACATGAAGTCATTGTGGGATAAGTGTGTGGGTAACTTATAAGTTCTCCATACTCTATCATCCCCAAACTAAATGTCTTGTGGAGAGATTCAACAAGTCCTTGAAGTGCATGATGATTGGCCTAGCTGAGCCCATGAGGTGTAAGTGGACATCCCCCTTCCATGCCTTCTCTTTGCCTACAGGGAGGTTCCACAGAAGAGAAATCCGGTTTAGCCCTTTTGAACTCTTCTATGGCCACCCTGTTAGGTGACCTCTTAGCCTAGTGAGAGAGGGTTGGGAGCAAGATCCCAGGAAGCTTCTTCAGAGTTTGGACATCTACATGCTGACCCTCTGCAACCAGATGCACTGCTTTTGGAAAAAGGCAAAAAGTAACCTTGAGGCCAGTCAAGAAGTTATGAAACTCTGTTATGACCAGAAGACCACTCTGGTTGAGTTTCAAATTGGCCTAAAGGTGTGAGTTAAGGAGACTGTAGAGCCCAGAACACTCCAGGAATGCTGGACAGTCCAATATGAGGTGAAGGAGTGGAAGGGGAAGCCCACTTACTTGGTGGATCTCCAGACCCTTAGGTCTAGGGGTACTGCCTCAAATCGCACTAAGTGGCCCAAAATGAGCATGCTCCTGGTGACAGATGATGGACTGGAAGACCAGGGTGAGCCTCTTGCTGACCTCATGCCTTCCAAGGGACAAGATGGGTCAGTGGAGGGTGTCAGCCTCTCCCTTCCCTCACCCCCAAACAGTAGAGTGACTGTCGCCAGTTACTGGGGCAAGTTTATTCTCTGTTCTCCCTCACCCCTGGACTCACACACCTGTGCGTCCATGACATAGAATCAGAGAAGACAAGACAAGGTGTGGGCCAGTAACAAGGAGGAGGTCTCCAACATGCTGGTGTTAGGGGTAACTGAACCCTCGAACAGTCACTGGTCCAGCCCTGTGGTGCTGGTACCCAAGACTGCCCCACCGGGTTCCACTCAAGAACTTAGGTTCTTTGTGGACAACCGGGGTCTCAATTCCATCACAAAGACTGATGCACAACCCTTCCCCAGAGCTGATGAGCTCATTGACAGGCTTGCGCTGCTAAGTTCCTCAGTACTTTTAATTTAACATCAGGGTACTGGCAGATGGCTCTGACTGAGGAGCAAAACAGAGGTCTGCATTCTCAACCTCAGAGAGCCACTTCTAGTTTTGGGTGATGCCCTTTGGTTTGAATAATACCCCTGACATCGTTCAGAGGTTGGTCAACAGGGTCCTGGCTGGGAAAGAGGCATTCTGTGCCACCTACCTGGACAGCATAGATTTCTACAGCTCCAGCTGGGAGGAACATCTGTACCACCTCCAGGAGGTGCTTTAGGTCTAACAACAGGCGGACTTGACTATCAAGGCCAGTAAGTGCCAGAAAGGACAGGGTCCTGTGGTAAATCTGAACCACATGGTGGGCAGGGGCAAAGTGCAGCCCCTCCATGCCCAGGTTGAGACTATCCTGGCCTGGCAACCCTCTAAACCACAAACTGAGGTGAGGCCCTTCCTAAGCCTCACAGGATACTATAGGAGGTTTGTTAATGGATATGGCTCCATTGTTGCCCCCTTAACAGAGTTGACTTCAAAGAGGCATCTAAGGCAGGTGACCTGGACAGATGCCTGCCAGAAAGCCTTTAATACACTCAAGGAGACCATGTGCACAGCACCCATACTCAAGGCTCTTGACTTCTCTAAGGAGTTCATAGTGCAAACAGACACTTCAGAACATGGCATAGGGGCAGTAATAGCACAGTTATATGAGGAAGGCCTAGACCAACTGATAACCTTTATTAGCAGGAGGTTACTTCTACAGGAACAGTGGTGGAGTGCAATCAAAAGGGAGGCCTTGCTGTGGTCTGGGCACTGAAGAAGCTGAGACCATACCTGTTTGGGACACACTTCCGGGTTTCAGACAGACCACAGACCCCTCAGATGGCTCATGCAAATCAGGGGTGCAAATCCCAGACTGTTAAGGTGGCCCATCTCCCTACTGGGAAAGAACGTTGTGGTGGAATACCATCCTGGGTCAGACTATGCCAATGCTGATGGTCTATCTAGGTTATTCAGCCTTAAGGTGTAGAACACCCATGGGGTTGGGTAGTTCTCCCCACTATCAGCTGGGGGGGACAAATGTTAGACCTGTCAGCCTCAATGCGGTCTTCTCTCCAGTTTCTATTAATTCTCATTTGAGCCCCGGGGACCACTACATCCCCGGGTCAACCTTATTTAATTGGAGGAGGGGGCAGAGATATGTGTGTGTGTGTGTGTGTATATATTAGGAAAGTGCCTCTTTTGACATAGTTAGTCCCCACTTTTTGATTGATGCATGATGCGATTTTGAATGTAAGTGCATTGGGTCCCTGCTAACCAGGCTCCAGTGCCAGAACTCTTTCCTAAAACCTAAACCTTACCACGATTTGCACAACTTCAGCAACACCTGTAATTCCCTAGTAAATGGTGCCAATGGTATCTAGGGCATTGGGACTGAAGAGGGTCCACTAGGGCTGCAGCACAATTTGTGCCACCCTAAGGACCCATCACCAAGATCATGCACACTACCTTTGCAGGCTGCAGGACAGCGGTAAGGTTGCTGCTGCTGCCTTATTCAATTCTCTTATAGTGTGGCTCAGTTTAAGCACTGCTATTTTAATTGCATTTATTCTTTTAACTTTTTAACTCTTACTTTTTACTTTACATTTATCTGTTCTTCTTACTGACATGGCTCCTGCCCTGTTCCATTGCGGCTGTAGTGCCATTTGTGCGGAGGGCATTGGAGACCTGCAATGCCATTTTCGGCCACTTCCGGCCTGCGGCTTCATTTCCGGGTGGTGTGTGGTCTAGTCTTTCACCGCAACCACCTACTTAATCGGATGCTTAAGCAGTGCAGCGGACAGCGGTAAGGTTGCTGCTGCTGCCTTATTCACTTCCCTTATAGTGTGGCTCAGTTTAAACAGTGCTGTTTTAATTGCATTTATTCTTTTAACTTTTGAACTCTTACTTTTTACTTTGCATTTATCTGCTCTACTTGCACATTACCAGCTTTATTTGCACATCTCTGGCTGTGCTCTTCTTACTGACGTGGTTCCTGCCCTGTTCCGTCGCAGCTGTAGTAATGTTTGTGCGGAGGGCGTTGGAGACCTGCGATGCCATTTTCAGCCACTTCCTGCCCGTGGCTTCATTTCCGGGTGGTGTCCGGTCTAATCTTTCACTGCAACCAACTACTTCATCTGATGCCTAAGCAGACATGCAGCGGATGCACCACTGGTGCGCCAAAAGCGTGCCAAAGGCAAGTCCGTCTGCACCCATCGCATCCGGCTGGGGCCAGGGGCCAGAAACTCTGCTCCTACACAATTAGCTCCAAGACCCTATACTTCCCTGGCACTGTACAAGGTAAGGCCCACACCAAATGTGCATTGCCAGGTCTTCAATCCTGACACCCTTCCTTCTCAGTGCTCTTGCTGCCGGTTCGAATGCACTCCTATCTCCCAGCCTGAAACGGCTTATGATCTTCAGGTTAGGGTGGATGCACCTCGGCCACCTTCCATCACTCGGGCTGACTCTTTTTTGCCCAATGAACTCCGATGTTTTAGTCTGAACTGCCTCTCTCTTCCTAAATATCAGCTCCATTTATTTAATTTTCTTGTTGATGCTGACCAAGATGTGTTTTTTTTAACAGATGCGTGGCTTCATGACGGGTCCTTACCGGATGTTATCTCAGCACTTCCGGACAATTTTGCTCTGCTGAGTATAAATAGACCCCACAAAACAGGTGGAGGTATCACCATTATTTTTAAAAAGATTTATAAATGTAAAATTGAGGACCTCCAGATTCCTAACTGTGAAGCCTTGCTTTTTTCTATCCCTCTCTCTCTTAAACTTACCTTCTCTGTGCACTTATTTATCATTTCCCTGGGCCTTCCAACAACTGGTGCTCAGCTCTTTCTGACTTTTTGGCCCCCATAATCTGCGGGTAGCCAATGTATCTGTGCTTGGTGACCTCAATTTCCATCTTGAGGACTCCAACAATAAGCCAGCATCAGCACTCATTGAGGACTTGAACTCGGTTAATCTCCTGCTTCTCAATTCCTCAGCCACTCATATTGCGGGGCACCTTTTGGACCCCATCTTTTCTAATCGTGCAACCTTATCCATCGTACAACCCATTCAAATCTTCTGGACGGATCACTTTGCAGTACCTTTCACTATTAAGCTCCTCCCCACTTCCCTTGCCCGGTCTGCCTCTCTTCCCAAATCCAGGAATTGGTCTAAACTTGATATGATGGTGCTTAATAAACTGCTTCTTAAGAAAACCCCTACCCTCATTTCCCAACCTGACCCAGACCAGATCTCCATGCATCAATGGCTTAGGGAAGCTATCGACTCAACCCTACCACTTTCATCTAAACCGCAACACAGAATGCATCCTCCCACATCCTGGTTTACTGATTCCCTCAGACAGGATAAAAAAACATTGCAAAACCTTAGAAAGACATTGGAGGAAACACTATGCACCTGAGGCTAAGTCTGAATACATGACAGCATTGAAGAAATACCTTGCCCTTTGTAGATCAGCTTGTGCAAATTACTTCACGGAGAAGATTACTAACTCCCAACACTGCCAGAAAACGTTGTTTAAAGTCATGAACAAGCTCTCTGCAGCTAGCACTTTCCCACCACCCCCTCTCTTTCTCAACATCAGTGTAATGAGCTAGTGACGTTTTTTCAAAATGAAGTCGAGTCCATCTACCGTCTACTTGACGTGGACGCCTCCCAACAAGGGAACTTAACGTTACCTGCAACTCAAAAAATAGACACTGTGACACATTCCCCCCAGTTATTCTGTCTGAGGAACTTCTCAAAAGTAGGGCATGGTCCTCTTTGAACTTGGCGACACTGCAATCGATAGTGGCTTCTATCGAGTCCGGTGCCCCGCTTGACCCCCTTCCTCCCTCTAAACTTAGACTCTTCAAGTCCGGTTCCCCGCTTGACCCCCTTCCTCCCTCTAAACTTAGACTCTTGGACGATTGTGTCCTTACTGTGATTCTCAACCTCCTCAACACATCCTTAAGCACAGAGCATGTACCTCAGATTTGGAAACACGCTCTTGTCCTTCCTTTGTTAAAGAAGGGTGATCTTGATTCCTCTTTGTTGGTCAAACGTCCGCCCGATCTCCCTTCTTTCTGTTTTTCTAAGATACTGGAAAGGCACGTTAATCTCCAACTCTCGTCTTTTATTGTGACCTGTAATTTGCTTCACCCTTCACAGTTCGGCTTTAGACCTGGTCATAGCACCGAATCTGCCCTACTTGCGGTCACAGAATGTCATAGGCAACAGCTTGACTCTGGAGGTACTGCTACCTTCATCTTGCTTGACTTAAGTGCGGCCTTTATTACAGTGTCACATTCCATCTTGACAGACCAACTTGAGGCCTCAGGCATTGAGGGTCTGGCCTTGAGGTGGCTAATCTCCTTTTTGAAAGATCGCACCTTTCAGGTCTTCTCCACAAACACAAGATCGAAGACCTTAGAGTTAACCTTCGGAGTCCCTCAGGAATCTATTTTGAGCCCATTGCTCTTCAATATCTACGTTCGGCCTTTGCCGGATGTTGCTGAGAAGTTGGGACTTACCATCTTTTCATATGCTGAGGATACCCAGATTATTTTCTCATTATCAGCCACTCAGCATTAAGATCCCTCCCAGCTCCAGCTCGGCCTGAGAAATATCTCTCTCTGGATGACCAGAAATGCACTGAAGCTGAATGGCAATAAAACTGAGGTTCTGGTTCTGGAAAACAATTTCGAACTTTGGGGAGTTAACCACTGGCCGGATGCTCTGGGATCATTACCTGCTCCGGTCTCTAAGGTTAAGAATCTTGACTTTATTATTGATAACAACCTCTCCCTCAAACCTCAGGTGTCCAGGGTCATCTGCTTCTCTGTTCTCAAATGGCTTAAAAATATCCTTTGGCTAATTTTACCAGCCACCCAGAGAACAGTGATGCAGGCTTTGGTGACGTCCAGACTGGACTACGGTAATGTTTTATACCTGGGCGCAGACAAATCCTCAATCCATCACCTGTAGATCATCCAGAATGCAGCCACTTGCCTTCTTTTTCGGCTGCCTAGACATGCCTCAGTCTCGCTGCTGCTCCACAAACTACACTGGCTCAGGGTGAACAAGTGTATTGAATTCAAGACCTTATGCTATATTTTCCGGGCCAAACTTGGCTTGGCCCCATGTTACATCCAAGGCCTGGTGAAACCTTATGTGCCCACCCAACAGCTGAGATCATCCAGCCTCTCACTGTTTACAGTGCCCAGGTTCTGCTTTGCTCGCATGCAAGGCCACTTGTTTTCTTACCTGGGCCCTAAACTCTGGATCTCTTTTCCAGCTGAGCTTAGGAATTGTCACTCTTTGCTTGCCTTCCGCAAGAACTTGAAGACATTCCTTTTTAGTTGCCAAGCCTGATTCCTTTTCTTGGGGCTGTTGCTCAGCAGCCCTGTGGCTCTGTCTGCTGTTCTGTCCAGCGCCGGGAGACCATGTTGGGTAGCTCCGCACTTTATCAATCAATAACATAACATATCTTGGTGTGGAGAAAACTGAAGATTCACCATGGCACACATCCCTGTGTGCCATGCCTACCTACACTGCATGAGGTATAAGTAAGCCACCCCTTCTGCAGGCCTTACAGCCCTAAGGTGGGGTGCACTATATCACATGTGTGTACATCACCTTACAATATCTGAATCTATTCTTGGATACTGTAAGTGCACAGGGAAGCCAGAGAGAGTTCAAGTGCTGGACACTTGTCATTACAGGTTTCCTAGCTCCATGATGGCTTCACTGTACCCTAAGATGTTTGGTACCAAACATCTCATCTTAATAAATCCTCACTGATGCTAGTGTTGGATTTATTATTAAATGCATGTAGGAGACCCTTTTAGAGGGTCCCCAGAAAACCTGCCAAGCACTGGTGTGGTCTCTGACTTGTGGTAGCCAGTCTGCCACCACCAGTCATGTTTCTGACCCCATAGGGTGAGAGTCAGTGCTCTCAGAGGCCAGGAACAAAGCCTGCTCCGGATGGAGGTGCTTCATACCTCATCCAGACCGGGATGGCCTGCCAGGGTGTGAAGCTTCAAAAATGATGCTGTATTTGAAATGCAACCAAGGCATCTCCAGATAGTGGAGGATGCCAACCCCCCTTTCTCACTCCCCTTTTGCCAGGAGGACAGGTGGGGAAATTAGTTAGATTAGGAGGTGTGCCCACATTGGGCTAGCACCACCTCTACGGTGGGGCAGGCAATGTGGACACTACTTTTCCAATTCCTCCTCCTTGTGATGGTAGGAAATCAACCTATCGAGGCTAGGGTAGTGCCCCTTGCCAGATTAAGTGGTCACCTAGAGGGTGTAGTCACCCTAAATGTAGGTAGCGCATTGGCTTCTACCTGTCGCCCCCTTTTAACGCACCTAAATTTAGTATTTAGGTGGCATCCCCTGACCTTGATCTTAGATTCAATGGACTTAAGAAGAGCAATGGACAAAGAAGTGCTGCTGACCCGAGATCCAAAGACCTGCTGCAGAAAATCGGTGCCAAGCCTTGTCGGCTGCTTCCAGGACTCAACAATCGTGGTGTGCTGTCTTTGTCCTGCAACTGTGAGGCCTCCAAGAACCCCGGAGCACCTCCAGCCTTCAAACAATTGCTGAGAACCTCCCTTCGAGTAGAGAATCGACTCCCATGCGGCCTGCAGGCACCGAACCACGAAGTCTGGTTTATCATTCTGCTGCTCCCCAGCGACTCCAATGCAGTGCCAAAAACAGAAGAGGTACATCAGCTCCGGAGGATCAGATATGTTGCCCCTCCAAGTTAGAGGACACCAGGACTTAGCAGAGTCATGTCGTACCAATACCCGAGGTGTCAGACCCCTTACACTGAAGACCGAGAAGAAAGAGTTCAATCTGAGCTCCAACTACCCAGGACACAGGAACCCATTGAGTGACTTTGATACCGCTAGGATTCACTCTGTGAGTGGCCCAGCTGTCCCAGAATCGTGTTTGAAGCCTGCCCTGGCTGTGAGGACCACCTCGATGCACAACGCTTGGCTGCCCTATCTACTCTGCATCCAGCTTGGATTGGGCAACAATGAGCCAGTTGTGTTCCCATGGTCCTGAGGCCCTTGCGACCTGCTCCTCCGAGTAGGACCCCTCAGACTTACCCTTAAGTCCTTCTGTGCAGCAGGTTTTCAGGTGGCCCCCTTCTTCATAGCACGCCGGCTACCAACGACCTTAGCACCCTGCTCCTGGTCAAATCCAGAAGGCTCTTGATCTTCCGCTGCTGAAACATTGGACCTGGCCCTGCTACTTACCTAAATCCAGAAGTCTTTTCTCGAGAACCCACTGTGTGATTTTATATGCTTTTTCCTATTTTCTCCCATTGACTTCTATTGTGCACCTTATGTCTTCTAGAGGAAGGGCCTACCCTCTTGGCTTCAAGTTTTACTTGCCTCCTGGATGTGGTGTGGCAGCATTCCAATGCTCCAAACAGTGGGACCCCTCATCCTCTTCATCTACTTCAGGAAGTAAGTAGACTCCAGTGAACATTGACCAGTCCTTGCTTTAATGAGTGGTATTTTATTATCCTTTAATTAAGGGTGCCAAGGGAATTAAGTGAATTTAACTGTATTTCCCTTTTACAATACGGGGTATGTGCAAGGTTGGAGGATCCAAGGAAGTAGTGGACACAAAACGTGCCACTATTGACTCAGTCTTAGCCCTAGCTGTGGGAGTTATTTCCAAAGAGATTGACCTGGCTGCACGCCGATTATCTTTGGGTATAGCTGGGCCAAGTATCCAGTCTGATTTGATCAGTGTACCATCCACAACTGGACCATATGCTATTCATGAGGAGATGGCTCGTAACATTTCACAGGAGTCTCTATTAGTACCAGAGGTAGACTCTCCCCCATTGGCCCATGCTTCTGTGGTCCAGTTGCCGGTAGTCAAACTCAAGAGAAAGTCTAAGAGTGTGGTGGTTGCCAGTCCAAATCCTACTGTATCGATTGTACAAACTTGTGTCAGGACCAAAGACCATCCCGCCCATAAGGATGAATCTTGCTGGGGCCAGCCCTTAGTAACTTTGTTGCCATTGTTAAGGACTTGGTTTTACCTCGAAAGAAGAAATTGGAGCACCTTAAGGAGAAAATAAAGTAACTATACTTTGTGGTTGTATGGTTAACATGAGCACAGCTAGCGCCAGCACTAATTTATTGGTACCCCCACCTACAACCGTAGGTGAGACCTGCTCTGCTACTAACTATATCGCTACTAAGCAACCTGTTGAGATATCCTCCAGGGGTGGTGGTTCTACTGGGTCTGCTGTGGGTGGGTCTGGAACTGGGTGTGTATTTGGGGCTGTTTCTACTTCTATGCCCCCTATTCATGGCCCCTCACTTGTTCAGCCAAAAGCCATAGTTAATCAACATGGGAATTATCCTCCCCGCTCAGACCATCAGCAGTCAAACTCGCTGAACCTGCCTAACTCAGGGGTGAGCTCTGTTGCCTCTAACGATCAATCGTTCCCTTGTGACCCCGCAATAATTAACTTGCCACCTGCATGCTGCTCATATGTGGCCTTCTTGGTCAATGTACCCCCTCTAAATCCAGAACAACGGGAATCTACAGCAACCTTGAAGAACAAAGTTGTGCACTGGTAAATGGGAACCTTCAATTCCCCACAGAGCGAGAACATTACATTTTGCTAGTTAGGAGAGTGGGATGCGTTGGGAAACTCAGAAAAAGTCTTAAAGATTATTGTATCATTATTAATTTTCACCATCCTAGCTATGCCAGAGATATTTTGGCTAAATCATTTTTGCCCTCCCTGTTTGCAAGAACTATGGTTCTATACCCAATGGGCTTTTTTTGTTGCCATTTACGTCCTTCTGATAGAACACACATAGTGAGCTATAACTCTCAGGGTGGGTCGGGTCAAGACGCTGCCTGTTTTCACCTTTAACTATGTCCAATACTTTGCAGGTGCTAAGCTCTCTCCATGATAATGACTGACTCATTGAAAGTAGTTCTACCGTGAGGTCAGTTAGGGAAGCTCCAGAGGCAGGAAATGTGGCTAATGCTGGGATAGATGTGCCCACCATAGAACTGACTGGGTGAGACCATTGTAGTGTCATTGGAGCCCATGAACCCATCCTTGGGTTGTTTATGAAGGGATACCAAAATACTAGTGGAACCCCTAGGCCACTGATAGCATTGACACTGCAACTAATGTTAAATGTGTTGATAATCTTAGCCTTAGGTGCTCATCTCCTACTGTCCTAGCCATAAGGAAAACCAATAGGAGCATGGAAGGTTGTTACCCTTCAGCATCATGGAATGTGGGAAGGTTATCGAATAAAATGGGAAGTCTTGAGTAGGTATCTGCCTTTGATGTCCTTTGCTTACAGGATACATGGAGTGTGAACTCGATAATCATTGAGGGGTTTTCCTCACATTTCCTAGGCGCGATACACTCCTGTGCTGGGTGGGCCAAAGGAGGTTTACAGTTTTTAATCTCCAATAGGCTACCTGTAATTGCTAAAAAGAGCTTATTGGTCATACCTAAATTCTCAGCTGATGTGACTTACTATATGGAAGGGAGTGATCTGGTCCTGATCAATTTCTATGGTAACATGTTTGATTCAACGCGTAGTAAGGATTCATGCTCTTGATACTGGCCTGGAAGTTTTCCTCCGCTCTTTTCATTCTAATTATGTAATTCTTTGGGCAGGTGATTTTATACTTCAGGTTTGTCCTTTCATGGTGTCATCTGTGTGTGGACTCACCGTTCAAGATGGGATGGATTCCACAAACGTTTGTCATAATGACTATGGGAATGGTCTAAATCTTACTTATTTCCAAATATGACTTGCATTTAGTGACATGTAAAGGGGAAGAGAACGGCGATTTAATCTCCACTTTTAGGAGAAGAAATGCCACCATGATTATTGACCATGTAATGTTGTCTGCCTCGGCAAGTCATAAGTGTGGCACCCCTAGCGTGGTTCAAGCTTCTATTAGTGACCATAATCATGTTATGTTGCCTTTCTTATTTTGTGACATGCAAAATCCACTTTCATCTCTAGTTAGTATGGGCAGGAGTTGACCCGTGTAATTTAATTTAAAAAAATTTAAGTAGTAACTCCCTGGAACTTAATTATTGTTTAAATAAAGAAGTAATTCCCTCCATGTTATTGGAAAAATGTAACTGTATAGTAAGTTCCATTAATGAACTGTTGACGCGTAAAGTGTGTTCTTCTCATGTTAAAAACAAGGGATGGTTTGATCATTCATGTACCTTGGCTGCCCGGTGCCTGAAGGTAGCCTTGCATAGCTCCCCTTGGGACAATGCATTAATTAAATCCCTTCGCACTAATTGCCTTGAGGAAAAAGTCTCTCCAGGAAGAGGTAGGGGATAGGTTGTCTCTAGCGGTGGAATTGAATGATAGCAAACTATTTGGGACATGGGTAGTGCCCTATTTTAAAAAAATGAAAACACCCCCGTAGTTCACCTAGTTTGTTTCTTGTGAAATAGGGGTGGAGCATTTTTCCAGTATTTTTCAATGTAGACATGAGGAGGGTGGAGTAGAGGCTCATGTTGCGATTTATAATCAGAATTTCCCCCGCTAGATATCTCAGCTGAAGAGGTGGCTTCAGCCATGCGTGCAAGTGCTGGGGGTAGGGATCCGGGCCCTGATTGTATGATTCCATCGTCATGGGGTACTTCAATTGTGGTACCAATTTTTAAGAAGGGTGATAGATCTGACCCAAAAATCTATCAGCCTATCTCACTTTTGGATTCATCAGTGAAAGTGATTAGTAGAATTTTTCTGATGAGTCTTGAGGAATGGGCTGAGGAGAATTCTGTCCTATCCCCAGTACTCTTAGGTTTTAGAAAGGGTTTTGGGACGATCGAACAATGCATAAGCCTAGATCTGCTGATAGGGAAATATACCCAGCCCAAACCAGAGTCCCTTAATCTTTGTTTTGCAGATCTAAGTAGTGCCTTCAATCTAGTCAATCATTCCTTATTATTGTCAACGCTGATTTCCTTTGGTGCTCCTGCAGCTATTGTTAATTTCCTTGCATGTCTTTACTAGAAGTTGTCAAGTTTCGGGGCATATTCTCAAGGAGCTATCGCCGAGTTATCGGCACTTTATCGCAGCCAAAGTCGTGATAAATTTATCGCCCCATTCACAAGCTGGTGCTAACAGCCGATACCACCAGTTAACTTGCGAAAGCATCCGCAAAAAACATCGCCACAGATGACCCCGGCAACTATCGCTAATGAGATGCAGTGTAGGCGAACCCAAGCTAAAATCTGCGACAACACCACAACGCAACATTCTCAACGACCAGCCACATCGGCGATAAGACCACAAAACGGGCGATAAGGCGCGTTAGCAGCAGGAAATTAACACCTGCTCTGACCTGGTGTAAATTCGCACGACAACCTGCACCATCAAAGGGAGCCCAGCCCAGAGCCACACATGAAAAACAACAGATGCCATGGAGCCACTCACCATGCATCCCGGAGCCCCAAGAGGGCAACAACACCCACTGCCACCACCCCCAGGACCACCACCCCCCCCCCCGGAGCCCCCCTGCCCCCCCGGACCACCACAGAGGCAGCGCAGACAAAGACAGCAGACCCTCAGGAAATGTACCAGCCTCACAGACCTAACACCAGACAATGTCAATGCCCACCACAGGTTCAAAAGGACAACCATCCTCCGCATCCTGAACATCACTGCCCACAGGCTGAAGGTACCAACACAGCGGACAACCAACATCCCTCCGCAGACAAAGCTGCTGGATGTGCTGCACCTGTTGGCCTCTGGTACCTCCCAAACAACAACCTCCAGAGTTGGAGGAGTCTCACAGCCAGCCCCATCCAAGTTCCTCACACCTGTCCTGGATGCCATCATCAGCTAGGTACCCCAGTACCTATACGCCCCCCACAATGCGCAGGAACAGCTGGAGACCAAGCAAGGACTATACGCCATAGCTGGATTCCCGCACGTGTTGGGGGCAATCGACTGCACACATGTCTTACTTGTGCCCCGTGCCGACACTGCACACAATTACCGCAACAGAAAGCACACGCATTCCATCAACGTGCAGGCAATAGTGGACCACAGGGGACTCTTCACCAATGTCGCAGCCATCCACCCAGGCAGTGTGCATGATCCCTTCATCTTCCGACAGTCCAACATCAACCAGCGCTTCCAGGATGACAGCTATGGAAATGCACTGCTCGTTGGCAAGTACCAAATGAACACACCACACACCTCAACTCCACAATCATGCAACTCACAACTCTGGCACTGCACACGTCACAAAATCACATACAACATGCCAAACAACATGCCAACCCACCAGACACGACAACACAACTTACTGTGGCAACCTTGGTTAGCCATGTGCATGAGCCATCAACGGCATGGTACCTCAGCCACACAATACCGGAATGTGGGGAGAGGTGGGAACCAGGCATGTGCGAAGGAGGCAAGTGACCCATGATTGAGAATGTGCACAATGCCCAGTGTGGCAGAGATGTGCTGGACAGACTGCAGTATGCAGACCACAGACATATCCATGTCTACATGCACTGCTGGTGTTTGGAGTGTAGTGGACAGTGGACGCAACCATGTCACCCCAGCCAGTGGGGAAGATCGCGGAAATGTAGCTTGTGGCATCCCACCCTGTAAGTGTGTGCGGAGTGGGCTGGCCCGGCGTTCGCCAGGCCAGCGTAGGGGTCTGAATAAAAAGCACCTAGCTCTGGGTCTGGTTCTCTTCCGGAATACCCAACGTGTCTGCCAGGGCGGTGCCTCCCATCCCGCCACGAGGCCGTCGCCGTGAGCAGTGTGGCCTGCGATCCTGTGCGCCTGCTGCACCCCCGGCCGCTGGTCCCCGAACCCGTCATGCCCGCCCCTGCGCAGCCAGGCCTCACTGCTCACCTGCCGACACCGGCGTGTGTCAAAGAGGGCCCACCACGTGCCGGCGCAAGCTCCAAGCCCGAATCCCGCTACCTTTGCAGCCTCCTCAGACCATCACGGCCTCCGCGACACAGGCCCGCTTTACTCCGTTTTCGTTGACGTACTCCACCGCTGCCTCGGGCCTACACTACGGTCAAGTAGGTCACACATTTGGAACTGAGTCTTGATTACACAATGGCCGAGTACACATATCAATTCAGAGTTTATATCACTATACTCCCTTCGATGTGGTGACACAAAGTATGTGCATGGCATCCCAACCACACGTGTCTGTGGGCCCTTGATTACTACGCATGCGGCCTACACTGCGGTCGAGTAGGTCACACATTGGGAATTCAGTCATGAATCATTTATGGCAGACTTGATATCATTGTACTGGCCTCATCGCAGAGTGCATCCCCTTTCAGCTCCGGTGCCACTAAGTCTGTTCCCTGACATCCATGGACACTATCTGGTTGAACTTTGGTGGCGACTGAGTCTATGGACAGGGGATTGTCTTCATCATCATGTCGGTGATACTGACTTTGTGGCAAAAACAAGGCTGTAGCATTCCGCTCCTCCATTTGCCGCTTCCGGCCGGCTTCTGCCCTCTGCATCATGCCCTGGAGGACACCTTCCACTGTCCCCCGCAAACCTCTGCTACATTCACCTTCGACATCGACGAGGACCCGCTCACCTCGCATGGCCCTATCTCACTGTACCGCAAGTCACCGTCCCGTGGCGGTGTGCCTGTGCCGGCCACAGTGCATCCGGGGCCACTAACTCTGTGCAGCTCAAGTCATGGCCCCTGTCTGATAGCATATTGGATGGTCTCTGGGTCGATGGACTGGGGGTCATCAAGGCCATGTGTCTGTGGCCCTGCGCTGTCCGCTGCCTCCGGCCTCAACTGCGGCCCACCTGGGCTCACACATCAAATCGAGTCCTGGCCTGCCCGGACGTCGCATCACCGCAGGATGCACACGCAACCACCTCCAGGACCAACTCCAAACAACATGTGCCAGAGTCGTAAGTGTCTTACTGCCAGACTATCAGAGTTGCTCACACCAGTCGTGGGTGCCATCATCAGCTTGATACCCTGCTCAGCTCTTCAGGTGCCACTGACTCAGTGCACCACAAATCATGGACCATTCTGCTTGCATGTTGGGTGAACACTGTACTTTCTCCGGCTACCACCATGATGCTTCACAGTTGTTTCAGTTATGCTGGTGTTTTCTATTTCCGCTTTAATTGTGATCACTGTTCAAGTTGTTGCCAGCACCAATGACTCCATGAGGGCTGGCTTACACTCACCCCACACTTATCCAGCACATGCGTCACTGTACATGTGACCATGCCAATAAAGGTGTCAGGCGCACGTGCCCGTAGCAAGTTCAATGAACTATCTGAGTGTGTCTGTGTGCTCATGATGTATGCATTAGGGCCCCGGGCCCTACAACATTACATTGTGCCATGTACAGAGGACGCAGCCATGTCACTGCAGGCAGCGGGTGAGACATTGCACATGTAGCTTTGTCGTCCCCCACTCAATACGTAAGAGGAGTGAACTGGGCCGGCGTACGCCAGTCCAGCGTGGGGGTGTGGATGATTATCCCGTGGCTCTGGGTGTGGTTCAGTACTGGAAATGTGCAAAGGCATGTGTCTCTGTCGCAGTGTGGGTCTCCGTTGGGGAGTGTAGGTGGTCCCTGATGAGACTTAGACACCCACGTATGTGATCCAGTTCGGCTTCCATGAGGTAGTACCCCACCACACATGTTCGGCCACCCCCTTCTGGCAGTCTGACACCTGGCCTTGGAATGCGATGTGTGCTTCGGTGGGCTGCTGGGAGCCAGCCGGGGTGGTGGGTGCGTCCAGCTGTGTTGTCTGTGCAGGGGGTGGGGTATCCTCGATGCAGCTGTGCTGCCCTGCTCCTGGAGGTCGATTGCCTAAGATGTCCATGGACTGTTGTGGGGTGTCGGTGTCGGAAGTGTGGAGGTCCTCTTCAGCATCACTGTACAGTTGTCTGGTCTGCTCTGCTGGAGGTGTTGTTTGTCCCTCTGCAATGTGAAGGGGAGATGCTTGTTGACATTGTGTTGGCATGTATGTTGCCGCATTGTTCAAGTTTACATACAGACTGCATGACAATGTACATTGTGACTGTTTGGGAGGGGCGGACTATTTGATGCGGGACAGTGGACATTTGGACTACATGATGTAGGTGAGATTGTACACGTACATTTGCATCTCACAGTTTCCTGCTATGTCAGATGTGATTGGCCATTTTCTATGCACAGGCGGACCCAGTTGTGTCCTCTGTTCTGCAATGTAAGTGTTGGACTGTGTACAACATTGTCGTCAATGTGGATGTGCTGTCATTGCTATGTGTGTGTGCTGCATCGTGTGGGAGTCGCACCTGCAGCTGTGATTTTGCTGCCCCTTATCCCTTGGAGGCGGTGTGCCTTTGGCTTTTGTGCTTTTAAGGTGCTGTGATGTTGGCGACTTGGGTCATTTGTGCTCTTGGACGGTTTTTGTACTCTTGTGCATTGTTTGTCTGCAGATGTGTTGTTGACGTCGGTGGTTGTTTGTGCACGTGGATGTGTCAGAGTGTGACCTGCTCCTTTCCGGATGTGGTCCACACTCAGCCACCTCAGTCTCGTGGCGTTCACAATGTCATGGTCATTGTACTCCAGCCATGCTGCTCATCATGTGGTGTCACCTGCATTGTCAGTGTGGCTCTCACATACACATCTTTGCTGTGTTTCGCACGGGTGCATGTGTGTGTTGTGTAATTGGTGATGTGTGGGGTGGGACCCCTTTGGGCACATGGTGGACGGGGACCTACTTGATGTTTGTATGTGTGCTGCAGTGTGCCACGGGGATCAGGGACATGACCCAGGGTCATTGTGGGTGTGCAGTGTGCTACACGTCGTTGTGCATGTTTTCCATTGTGCCCGTCCCCACAGTCCCTGTTCATTACTCACCCTGTTGATGTTGTGTCAGGTCATGTCAAACAGTGTCCGGACTCCCGACTCCTTGCACCGTCTCCACACTGATGACTGTGGCCGCCATTTGCTCCAGCTCCTCCTGTGGCGCAGGACTCCCACCTCCATTTGCAGTTGCTGCCTTCCTGTTGGCAGCGGGTTTCTGCTTGGTTTGGCTTTTCACATCGTGCCAGTGCATCTTGGCCTCCTTGACACTCCGGCTGCATTCACGATGGAATGCCATTTTTCCGTCTGTGTTGCCAATGACACGGTGGAGGTGACGGGCAGTTGTTGTTAGTGCTCTGTCACCTCCGTGACGACGATCCGGTTGTCAGGCGGACTGTACCCTGTCTTCCTCTTCTCCTTGGCCTTCCCCAACCCCGAGGTTCCTTGCTGGTGGTCTGTGGGGCTTGTGGGGTTCGCGTTGACCTGGGCACTCATTCCGGGTGCATCCATGTTGCTACGCAGTTTATTTTGTTTATGGTGTGTTTTTCTTGTTCAGCTTTTATAGTGCATTTTCCCGCATGACGCGTGGGAATTGCAGGTCTGTCGCTGGTTATCGCTGATTTTTGTATCGCGGTTGGCCTCATCGCAACTTTATTCGCGTTCGTGTTTCGCATTTTTGGGGCGTCGCGTTAATTTTAACGCAGTCATTTGATGCGTTATCGTGGGGCTATCGAATGGTGCCGCCAGGTTGGGAATACTACGTTAACACGGCATTGTTTTCCCGCGATAGACTGCGATGTGCAAAGTTGTGTTAAGCTAAACTTGCGGTGGTTATCACACGTTCTTGAGAATATGCCCCAAAGTTCGCTATGGACCACAGGGTGAATGCTCACCCACTTTTAAAGTGAAACGAAGCATACTATTTTCTCTTTTTATTAACCGGGTAGATTCTCTTTTTAAACGACATACAAAGTGATGCCCCCGTGTTGTCGGGCATCCGCAACTAGTGTTATTATATGCTGATGATGCTGTGTTGGTATCTAGGACCTCCAGAAATTGATGAGTGCCTTTGCTGAGTTTATGGTTACTAAGAGTATGATGATTAATAAATCTAAAATGGTCACAATGATCTGCGGATGCAAATAAAAAAATTGCAGATCCTTTTTTATTGATAACATGCCTATTGTTGGGGTAAATTCTTTAAATTATCTGGGAGTCAGGTTTACGAGCAATGGCTGCTGGGCCGAACAGGTTATTATTGCTAAATCCAAAATGGCTAGAAATTCTAACAGAATTTGTAAGTATTCCTCTAAGTTGGGTCACGGCCAATTAAAGAAATGGTAAAGATATATAAGGCTAGGGGGTGGCCACTGCTACATGTGGGGCCGGCTTTTTGGGTTATTCCCTTAGTAAGCCATTGAAACTTGAGGAAAATTGTTTTATTAAATATTTACTGTCTTCCCTCCTCTGCTTCTAAACTTACTAAGAATTTGATTAAAGTTACGTTTGTTAGGCATAGGGCGGATCTCATTATAGACTCGGAAATGATGAAATCAACAGTCTGCATGTATACATCTCTTTCTTTGGAGGAGGGATATCAATAATATTTGTCTTGTATCACCAATAACAAACATCAATATGTGCTGACTAGGTTTCAGCTTGGTTTTGTGCATCACCTGGTAGCCTTCCCCTCTATTGAGGTATGCCCTTCAGAATCGACTTATTGTCCATGTGATGGAGTGAGCAAGCAGAGCACAAAGCACTGTGTTAAGCCTGGGTGGTGAACTCTGCTCTGTTTGGGGAGTTTGTGGAGGTTTTTGCACAGTAAGTTGGCAAGTGCGAGCAAGGAAAATCCAACGCTAGACCACTTCCCTGTGAGATTTCTCAATGCGGTTGGTCGCGGATGGCCTCTACAGCTGGCGTTGAGAAACCTTTCATTCGCATTGAGAAAGCTGCCGCTCAAGTAGAACTTCTATTCAAGCAGCAGAAAGAAGCAGTCCCCTCTTGCACTGTGCGAAATGCCGTTCGCACAGATTTTACAGCACGGGACAAACTCCTGGCACTAAAAATCAGTGCGAATGGCGCAAGGTAACTCACTCCGCCACTCGCGGAACTCCGCGTAGCTTGGCAGAGTTTTTTTGTCACTTCGCGGAGTACTACATGGTGGAACTCCGCAAACTCTGCCCAGGCTTACACTTTATGCTATTTTGTAGCTTTTATACAGGGTATCGTGGTACCATCTTAAACCCATCCTTGCTACAGTATTAGGAATTATAATGTGGCCTTGCAGTTTTGTCATTTTTAAATGATCAATCAGTGTGTTTTAAAGTTGCTTTTTTTATTTAGAAGGCCATTAACTTAAGGAAGAATATTATGTATTAGATTTTATTAGTTGTGGGAATTGTAAACAATGTATTAATGCTGGATTGTGGAATTTATGTACTAACAGGATTCATTCACTTTATTCTATTTATGTCAAATCATGATGTTTTAATTATATTTACATAATTTTTTGGCTGTTTAAACTAGCCAAATAAAGTTGAATTGACTGACTGACTGACTTCTATTATAATTGTGCACCAGAGTGATTTATTTTGCGAAATCTGACAGAGCATAACTTAAAAAGTCCTTACCTTAGAACAAAGTTCTTGTTATGAAAAACTATATTAAAATTGATGCTATTTTTACAAATTGTTCTTGGATTTATTCTTCAGTGTATGTCTCATTTATTGCCTCTGTGAGTACAAGAAATGCTTAGCACTACCCTCTGATAAGACTAACTGCTCTCTCACACTATCACAAAAAGAGCATCAGTATTATTTTCTCACGGAGCCCATCGGCCTGACAGTCGTATCGTATTGCCTACAATAGGGGTAGTGCCTGCTCAGGCACCGCTGTAGGGATTATGATGTCCCTTTTTGACAGCCTTTCCATGGCGGTCCAACTGCCATGGAAAGGCTGTCAGAAAGGGACATTGGGGGCTCCTAGCAGGGCCCCTGTCTCCCATGGGCCTCCGCTATGGGGCCACCTGTGGTGCCCCCCAAATATCTATACCACGAGTGCCAGGCACCACATGTTGCCTGGCACATGGTGCATGGATGTCTAAAAACATCCCTTTTTCCATTGCAGCTTGTGCTGCAGCCCATGTTGGGCCGCAGCACAAGCCACAGTGGAAAAACTATGATTCCGACCGCCTACACGGCGGTTGCATCATAATTTGGCAAATGGGACTGCCGACTACTTGTCGGTCGGTCCCAATCCCACTGCGATGGTGGCGGTCGCAAGATAATCCCGCAGTGATGGCAGTATGACGCTCATCTGACCGCCATCATAATCGGGCCCATAGTTAGTGATTTCTGTGGCTGCGGATATTTCGCGACAATTTCACAATTAATAATCACGTATTAATGAGCTAAGAGGAATGCCATGATTGGCTGGCCACAACCTGAAGAGAAAGTTACAGCCACCATTTTATTCATCGGTGAATGGTCCTGGGGCTGAAAATTCACCACAGAAGTGATATAAGGGGTCAGGGTAGAGGTACTCTGACCCCAGGTTTGGCAAATGCTGGTGTTAATGACACAGGTTATGTGTCAGGAATAATTTTTTTAAGTGCACATGATATTTGTGAAGATGCCGTGACTGCCAGCGCAGCCCCTTCTGTAACATTGTGGGGATGTTGTGAATGCTGCGACATTGTCACAAATAATAGTGAAAAAAAATTATATATATGCGCACACTTACCCTTATTTTTACTTAGATGCTCACAGACCCACTCACAGACAGTTATGCACCCAGTAACAGACTCATAAACTGAGTCACAGTCTCATACTGACACTAACACACCCACTCACAGAACCACTCACACACCCACTCACAGAACCACTCACAAACTCACACACCCACTCACAGACCCACTTAGTGACTCATGCACCCACTGACAGATTATGTACTCAGTCATAATTCCACTCACATACTGATGCACCCACTGACCCACTCAGAGACTCATGCACCCACTCACAGACTCGCTCAGATGCATGCACCCACACTTACGCCGACTAGTCACAGTCCCACTCACAGACTGAGACACCCAAAGACACACCCACTAAAACACTAATGCACCCACTGACAGATTCACTCACAGACTCAGATGCCTACTCACACACCCACTCAGACACTAATGTATCCAGTGAGAGGCCACACAGAGACTGAGACACCCACTGACAGACCTACTCAGACACTGATGCATCCACTGACAGATCCATTCAATCAATCAATCAATCAATCAGTCAATCAATCAATCAATCAATCAGGGTTTAGTAGAGTGCTACTACTCACCCGTAAGGGTCTCAAGTTGCTGTAGGGAGGGTCTGCATTCCAGTCGAAGAGCCATGTATTGAGATCCTTCCTCAATTGTGGCAGAGATGGTGGTTGCCTGAGATGCAGAGGTAGTGGTTCCAGGTCCTTGCAGTGAGGTAGAGGTTCAGAGACTAGGACACCCACACACAGTCCCACTGACGCATCCAACCACAGACCCACTGAGACTAATGCAGTTAGTCAGAGAACCACTCAGAAACTCATACTCCCACTGACAGACCCATACAGACACTGATGCACCCACTGACAGACCCACTTAAAGACTGAGACACACACTCACAGACCCATTGAGACACTGACACATTCACTAACAGACCCACTCGGACATTTATGCACCCACTGACAGATCGACTCAGAGACTTGGACACCCACTCACTGACCCACTCAGAGACTGATACACCCACTCACAGATCTACTCAGAGACTCAGACAGCCACTCACACACCCACTTAGACACTAGTGCACCTAGTCAGAGGTACACTGAGAGACTGGGCCACCCACTGACAGAGCCACTCAGACACTGATGCACCCACTGACAGACCCAGTCAGAGACTCAGACAGCCACTCACAGACCCACTCAGACACTAATGCACGACTCACATACCCACTCAGAACCTCAGACACCCAGTCACAGAACCACTCAGAGACTGACTCATCCTCTGACAAACCCATTCAGAGACTCAGACACTCAGTCACAGACCCTCTGAAAGACTCATGCACCCACTCACATGCCCACTCAGACACTGATGCACCCACTCACAGACCCACTCAGAGACTCAGATACCCAGTCACAGACCCACTCAGACACTGATGCACCCACTCACAGATTCATTTAGAGACTGAGACACCCACTCACATATGCATGCAGGGACTGATACACCAACTCACAGACACATGCACCCAGTCACAGAATCATTCATACACTCATAGACCCACTCAGACACTCACTGACACACTTATGCTCTGAGTAACATATCTCACTAGACATATTCAGAGACTCATACATGGTTTTTTAGACTTATTTAGATAGTAATGTATGGTGTGTGATGGTTAGAATCTATTTTTTTACTTAGAAATTTTGAATGTGCGGTTGGATATTCAATGTCTGCTTTTGTTTTGCAATTTCGCGACATTGTCGCGAATATTCCCCAAAAAATTAAAAAGTTATTTATATATTTGTGTTGATTGTGTGTATATGACAGCTACACATAAGACCGGATGCAGAGTTTCAGGTTGCTTAGAAACATCCTGTTGCCTTCATCTGTAAAGTGAACTTCATCACTTCTATAGATTCCATGCATGTCAAAATACACGTTGTTGTTGTAGATACAGCCCATGTTATGGTCTCTGAGAAATGCAGAAACCGTTTTACTAACATGTTTCCTGGCTTTGTCAATCTGTGGACAGAATTGATTAGACCACTTCCATTTCTGCCTTTTTCATATGTTGGAGTATACCAAGACAGTGTGAGGGAAAAGAGTCATTAATTATGCAATTGTATCCTTCATTAGGATTTCAAGTACTGCCCCAGTCAGTGTGCCAAGGTCATTGCCACCACAGTGCACAATCATGAGGTTAAGGGGTTGGGAATCCACAATCCTTTTAACCAAAGGCGGCAATTGATGAGTCTTTAATCCTTTCTGGGCAATCCATTTAATGTCCACATTAGGCAAACCCAAGTCTCTGTCAATAGCATTCTTTCTAGCAGCTTCTCTAGCCCAGAATATATAGCTGTGGCCCACAATCCACACTCTAACCATTTTGAAGTGAAGCAGCAGTAGCAAACAGGAGAAGGCTCGAGCTCAATAAGGCAGTTTTCCAAATGAAAGGCAGTTAAAATTGAGTTATTCTCCTGGTTTAAAAAAGCACATATTTGTTTGGATGCTGTGAACATGTAGGTGAATAAAATTAGGTAGGGTGTTGAGATGATTAGTAACTAGATCTGTGATTGGCTCTGGTAAAAAACAAATGTAATACAGATATGGACATGCTTTTTAATGTGTACATTAAACCACACCTGCTGCAGTTGATTTTGTAACAAGTATGGTCCTTCTAGAATGTGGTGTGAACTTGCGACCTACTGGTTCTTGTGGATTTGGTATCAAGACTGTGTTAAGAGGGTATTGGGGGAAGGTTGTTAAAGACACAGGTCACTTTTTTTAATTTGTGGTGTTTAGACTACTTTTACTGGAAATATTGTTTAGTTTCCTAGTGAAGGTTTGCTAAAAATATGTACTGAAGTGTTAAAGTCATAACACAAGTTCACAGAAATAGGCATCCATTTTGGCGCTCTTTGTAAATGTTAGTGAAAGGGTTAACACAAACTAACCATTGAGAAGTGCAGTTACCACACTAAAATATGAAAGGAATGTTTTCATTTGCTGCGTTCTGCAGTATCAGACAATGCAAAGTTGAAACGGTTGCCATTTATGGATGCTTTGTATGAGAGAGGTGTGCCATTCTTATGCTTAGTTTTTACAAACCCAAACCCTGAGACTATTGCATCTATCTAATAAGAACAAAAAAAGCTATTTTATCAACAAACTCAATATTCTGGTGTGTGAATTACATTTCTTTTTAACCCCAAAAAATTATTAGAATGGTATATGTGTATGTAATTGTAAATCGAAAGAGTCTGACATTTATGAAATGGTTTATGACAGGTAGTATGAGTGCTTTTATGTATTCAATAATAGGGGAGTAAGTCATAGTTTGTGCCAAGTGCACAGTATGTGTCTGTGAAATTAGTTCACAATGTGTTGCCATGGAGCTTTATATTCCCTTGTGCTGCTTTACGCCATTCTCTAAATGGTAGAAAAACACTGTATACTCCAATGATTAAAGTTATATATAATAGTGTATTTGAAGATGTCAAAGTTTTTTATGTATCTTAATAATCTGCTGGTCACAAAGAATGTATTCCTTTGCATTCTTGGACTTGCAGTCCTGTTTATTCCATTGTGAAAGAAGACAAGAACACTTAGAATTGGAAGAGGAATAATGCAGTGTAGGTGTATATTAATCCTGAACCTGTGAAACTTGCCAGCTATATGTTAGATATTCTTTAGCGCAGATCTTTCTAAAATATAAGGCAGGTTTGTATATGCTTACATGGTGAGATATGTTATTTAAGCTTGTACTAAGTCACATTTGTAGTATGAGGCTGCTAGGCATAGTTAAACATGCACTGTTTAAGCATGGGTCAGGTTTACTAGTGCAGAATGCCCCTTTGGATTGCACTGCCATCTTGACTTTGCGTGTAACAGCTCTTTGTAAAGTGCTGAAAGCTTGTTTTACAACAGATAACTGACCTGTGAGATATGCTCTAGCTATGCTATAAAGCATGGTCTTTTGTGCTTAAAAAATTGAAAGCTGCTGTTTTGAGTTTTAGTTACTTAGTTATGCATGTACACCATCTTAATGCAAGCATTAGCTATGCTTTAGCACCCATAATGTAAGTGAAATAGATGTTTGCAAAGCATATATGGTCTCTCTCATCCACTGATAAACCAACAGATGGAGTTATACATTCACTAACTTACTTACAAACTAGTTATATATCCAACAGTCTGCAGGCCCTTGCAAGCATTAATGTGCTGTTCCATCATATATGGCTCACCTCTAAGGTAGGCTGCAGCTAGGCCATACAGTATGTTCCTATGTGCTGAAAAGTTAACACATGTAGTTACAAGTTTCAGTGAGCTATATGCAAACTTACAGACCCATATGCTCACTTATACATCACCCTAACACAGAGAAATAAACTTCAAATTAAATAAAGTAATGATAGCAATATTGGAAAAATATAACTGTTTATGTTGGTAGTTTACCATGTAATATTACATATTGAATAGCTAAAGGTACTTATTTTTTTTTCTCTTTTCAGACAACAATTTCTTCCTAACTGCAAACAGTTACAATGCCAACAAAAAGTCAGAGAAAAAAGAAACAGAAACACTGGGGCCGATTCACAGAACTAATCTGAGATAAAATCCTAAACTTACTACTTTTGGTATTCACAGAAGGCATTTAGTAGTAGTAAAGTTAGGACTCCTAACTTTACTACTACTAAACTGAGTTAAAATCCTAAACTTACTACTTTTGGTATTCACAGAAGGTATTTAGTAGTAGTAAAGTTAGGACTCCTAACTTTACTACTGTTAAATGCCTTTTGTGAATACCGAAAGTCGTAAAGTTAGGATTTTGTCTCAGTTTAGTAGTAATAAAGTTAGGAGTCCTAACTTTACTATTACTAAATGCCTTCTGTGAATACCAAAAGTAGTAAGTTTAGGATTTTATCTCAGATTAGTTCTGTGAATCGGCCCCAAGGACACTGTGTCCTTACAGCTGAGAAACTAAAGGGGCAAAATACAGAAAAAGTGGTGAAAGAGAAAAGAGTTGCTGGTATGAGGACAAAGACATTTCTTAAAATGGTATGACGTGAGCTTGAAAAAGTGGAAAATCCAGTAAATAAAAGACAAGGTTAAGACCAACTAAGAAAGGAGGAAAAGTCTGTGATGTGAAGAGTAAACAAAATGCAAAAAAGGAGAGGGTTTAACTAGAAGGCCGGTCGACGTTTAAGGAAATCAGAGTTAGAATATTTCGTAATAGAATAATTCAGAATTTATTAAACAGAATGAAAAAGTATACAAGAAGAAGAGAAGCAGTCAGACAAAAGGAACATGTTTAGGGTGTAGTTGATAAGGCCTTTGTTGTCAAGACGAAGCTTTCTATTTTGATTCTAAATAAAATGAATACACAAGACAAAAAATTGGTTATTAGGAGACGAGGCCAAAAGAAAAGACTTTTGAATAGAACTAACTTTTACAAAGTTTTCAGCAGTGAATGGTTACATACTTCCAGTACTGAGCCTGTCTTTAATGAAGAGAGCGGCTTGCAAGAGAAATAATTACTGCATGCAGTTGACCAATCTGGACGATGTTATGGGATGAAGTATGGTAGTTCTATTTCAAAGGAGGTGATAGTACCTAGAAATGTAGAGGAAGTTACTGATGAAGAAATACAGGGAAGGCATAGACAGGCCCCTGTGCATAAATGGAACTGTAGCAGAGTTTGAAGGGTTCGGTAGGAATCAATTGATATACTGAGTGCTTTCTGACATCAGTTTGTCTGCTAAAGTCTGAAACAGAAAATTGGTATTTTGAATTTTTAGATCCATGCAAAGTAAGGAAGTATACTAATTTACAGTCCCATTCATTAGCATGCCTATCAAAGAAAGTGTGCAGAAGCACCTTTCATGACTTTAGAATGTTCACTGGTCACCACTCTGAAATGTGAAAACTAGTTAGGAGGCTTTACTATGTTAAAAGTCCTGCCATATATTTAGGAGAAATGAATAAAGCTCTCTTGCATGGTACAGCAGCAGAGGTACAGAAAGTTTGTGATGATGTTCAGTTTTGTTTCTTTGGTCCTGAAGAGCAGTGTAGAGAATAGGAGGACTTGATATCTGCAGCAGTACCAGAAGAGGAGACAGGTGTTACTGGTGATAACTTCCAAGAAGAGATTAGAAAGTTTAAAAGTGTTTTTTCAGGGAAACCAAACTCTGTTTGCATCTGTTGTCAATACACTCACTACAAAAGTCAAACTCGGAATGTTGATTTGTATTTAAAAAGTGAAAAAGAAAACAATAAGTGGCGAGAATTTGAAACACATTTATTTGTAGAGGAATGCTTTGACTGTTCCATACAACAAAATATATATAACTACTGTTATAGTAAGTTTGAGGATAATAAAATGCCAGCTAGAGTAGAGCCACTAGAACGTCAAAATTTAAATGTATATGAAGCAATTCTTATCCAATGGGGACTGTTCTGAACAAAGAGGATGAAGCAATACACTATCACATCTAACACCTTAGTGGGGTGGGTTAACATTAACTTGAAGTGGTGCACGGAACCGGAAGATTAGCCCCCTTCGACTTCCATTCAGGAAAATCCTTAAACATTTACAAATTTAGATGGCCCAGCACCACAAGTCTGTCAATGTATGACAGACGTCATTCATGACATTTGAATACAGATGTTATATATAGTTCACAGACTCCGTCAAGGTAGTTTAGAAGAGACTTCTTTGCTCACATTCTTCTTTTTTACTTTTTTGTAAAACATTCTCTTCTTCATTTCAAATGTAGCCAACGCGTTTCATCACTACAGACTTTTTCAGGGCTTTATACATGGATCCTTCTTAGTAAGACAATATAAAATTGATTGTGCACGTAATTCCCCAGAGTTAATTTTCCTCTGAATCTTCTGAAATTAAACGTAAGCATGCCATTCCATGTAACAGGTCCTGTGGCTGGATGGTTCCAGTGTAAATTAGTAGTTGAAATGTTTGTGATGACAACTCTTAGTCAAGATTTTTTATTTTTGAAGATTGACACATATACCTTCTTTTACTGTGCTGGGAACATGCCTTAGGACTAGCTTCTCATTTTCAAGCTTACTGACTCATGAGATTCACGAATTCTCAATCCTCAAAAATAGCCAATCTCAACTAAGGGGCCGATTCCAATGCGGTTTGGAAGGCCTCGTAACGGCATTTGCTCCATCTGAATCAGATCGGGAACGTGTCTTTCCGACCGAATCGGAAAGGTTTCTGACCGACCGAGTACGATGCGAGTTAGGCGTTAGGAATATCCCAATCCGAACCCGAGGGCATTCAAGAATGACCAAGCAATGACCATACGGAGCAGAATCGTACGTCTCTACCGGCTGCGTTTCCGAACGACCGATTGCGATGCTGGATTCGGGTAGCCTTACCGAATTGCCGACCGACTTGACTCGGCAATCAGAATCAGACTTTGGGGGCCCGTAGAGGGCCCCCCTGCACCTGGAGCCTTCCCAATTGGGCCCGTGGGGATACCCATGGGTCCCCCTTACCAGCCATGCACAGTGTGGCAGGCACCAGGGGGTGCCCGATTTTCCCCAGGCACCGCTTTCTTCAATGGGAGCCTATGCATTCGGTCAGAACATAGGCTCCAATTGAAGTCAATGGGAGTCCAACCAAATCCTATCTGGAAGCATCCGGATGCATCATAATCGGTCGGTCGGACTCTCCCGATCCGAGTCGGTCGGAAATCATTCCCAAACCGATTCGGACAGGAAGATTTCCAAACCGCATTGGAATTGGGCCCTAAGAGTTGTCACTATGATCATTTCAATGACTAATTTATACTGGAACCATCCATATTTTATTTGAGAGCAACTTGTCAGGTCTAACTTATGCAGTAAAACACATTCTCAAGACGGGAATGAATCTGCAAAATATGAAAGCAAGGAAATTCATTGACAAAGTTCAAGGAAAAGATGAAAACCTGGAATACAATTAATTAATTTGATGGCATGCCAGTGTGGCACCAATGAATATTGGTATTGTCCTCATGGTGAGCTGAAATGCCTGTTGAGAAACCTAGGAGCACAAACTTGGTTTCTAACACTCAGTTGTGCTGAGTATGCATGGGATGACCTGCTTGAATTCCTACGAGAAGCTAATTCAAACATAAAAGACATCAATCTAATGACACCAAGAGAACTTTGTTCGCTGGACCCTGCAAGCGTTTGAAGATATTTTAACCACAGGTTTCAAGTGATGATGAGTTTCATCCACAATAAGGCTAATCCACCTCTTGGTGAATTAACCGATTTCTTTTAGCACAAAGAGTACCAAGCTGGAGGTGCTCCACATATTCACATGCTGCTATGGGTAAAAGATGGCCCGAAATTTGGAAAAGACACTGATGAGTCTGTGTTGTCTTTCATACAACAGTATTTTGCATTTGTCATCCCAAAAGATACTGCTGACAAGGGTTTGAGACAACAAGATTTACGATTTCAAAATCATAGGTGTGGGAAATACTGTTTTTTAAAATACAAATCCAAAGGAAAATTTTACATGAGATGTTGTTTTGGATTCCCACGACCTGTGATCTCAGAAGGAAGAGTGAACAGCTTTTTGTCTGCGGTCATCACACGGAAATCACCGAAAAATACATACAACCTGAGAAGAACAGACACTTCAAAATATATCATTGATTACAATCCTGTCATTCTGAAGAAGTGGAATGCAAATATGGATCTATATTTGTTGCAGACAAGTCCATTGCTGTTGCTCACTACATGACTTCATATATAACAAAGTCAGAGATGAAAGAGATGTGGGAGGAGATTCCTGCAGAAAAGAGTCTTACCAAGAAATTGTATAGTTTCAGCTTGAAAATGTTTTACCACAGAGAAACAGGTTTGTATGAATGCTCGGACAGGTTAAGCTCAACTAGTTTAATTTCCAAGTCAAGAGGAATTTGGTGGGTAAGCCTGGACCTTGTGACTAGTCATAATAGTGTATTAAAGTATTTTCCAGAAATACAATACCTTGCAGATCTTGCACCCAAGAGTACAGACATTCTGAAGACAAACATGGTGGATACATCTTACCCTAGAAGGAGTCCTCATCTTGAAAACATGTGTCTCTATGAAGTACTTCAGCACTCTACAGATAGAGGTAATGTAGCTGAAAACATAGAACAAGGAAGATATGCAGAACTTGGATGTGATGGTTGTTTAGTGAGACACAACGAAGGAAATCTAATTAATCACTGAAAACTTAGTAGCCAAACTCCACAGAGAAGAGAGTTTTTCTACTTGGTACTTTTACAGTTGTTCAAGACATGGCATGCAGAATCAGAATTTCTTGGACACTATAACTGTTACGAAGACTCTTTCCATGTTGTAAAAAACATGATTGAATGCTCAGTGTTTCCAACTTATCTGCAAATGTTGAGAGACGAGATTGAACAGGGGAAACCATTGCTGCTGAAATAGCCAAAGACAGTTCTCAAAGCAGCCACATTTCTGCACCAGCAAGTCAAGATCCTTTTGTAGAGCCAAAAATTCAAAATGAAGCAGCAATAGCTATGAATAAGGTGGAGAATGCAACACAGCAAGCAAGAGAGGAAACTGCAGATTTCGAACAGTTAGTACAACAACTGAATAATTTTAAACAAAGTTAAATATAAAATACAGCATGGATTCCTGCATGAGAAGAAACAGTGTAAATGTTCTTCATTTAAACCAGTTCTGCTATATATAAGTGGTCAGGCTCGCACTGGTAAATGTTGACTGATTAAAGTACTCACTGGTTATCTGCAGAAGACTACAGATTCAAATGTGTCATATGTAGTTACTGCACTAACAGGATTAGCTCCATTTAGCATTAAAGGAATTACTCTTCATCAGCTATTAATGCTACCTGTGGAACATGGCAATAAACTAGGATACCAGAAAATATCTGGTTACGCTTTGTCATGAGGTAGCAAGAGTATTGAAAAAATGAAGCTTCTAATTATTGATGACGTGATTATGGTTTCGATCCTAATGCTTGTTTTCATAAATTAAAAAATGCAGTAGATATTCAGAACAAACTATGATGTACTGTTTGGTGGGAAACATGTAATTGTATTTGGTGACCTACTACAACTAACGCCTATAAATGGACAACCTGTTTTAAAAAACACTTCTACATAATGAAACAATACATTCTCTAGGACGTATTGGCAATATGAATATTTGTCAAAACTTTGAATGCAAAGAATTAATGAGAAATATGTGTCAAGCATCAGATGTGGAATATGGAGATCCACTGAAGGACATTAGATATGGAGTTCTCACAAAAGAAGGGAAACATGGTTTGGAAACTCAGCTTAACAAGAAACTATTTCTATCTAATATTTCAGCAGCAGAACTAATGTATAATTTCATTAAAGAAGAGAAGTCTATAGTGTGTTTCATGCCAACCCTTCAAGAGTGCTCCAAATTCAATGAAGAATTACTGCAACTGGAGAAAGAACATATTTTGGAAATTACAGTTACTGATAAAATGGAACATCAGGGAGTAACAATACTACTACCAGATAAACTACAAGTAAAATTAGATTGTTTGGAGAAGTCTGTGTCAGAAAAAGCAGGGTTAGAGAAGTGGTTAAGTGTTTGCATAAACTGTCTTACAATTTTGCATTGGAATTTTAAGGTTGAAGAAAGGTTATTAAATGGTGCCATGGGTAAAGTTAGACATTTCATTAATTAAGAAAACAGAGATTAGGTGGACTACTTGGCCATAAAATTTGATGACGCTGATGGTGTCAAGCAAATTGGTCGATAAGTTGTAAGTTTTTTGCGAGTGAAAGACTTATACGTTGAGCGAAAGCAGTTCCCACTGTCTCTAGCATATGCTGTAACCATCCAAAAACCGCAGGGTTTAAGTGTAGATGCAGCTTTTGTTAATATTGGAACTACTGTATTCAAAGAAGAAATGTCATATGTAGCATTGTCTCGAATTAGAACATTGTCCTGTTTGTTCTTGATTGACTTTATGAGAATAAGGTTAGTGCTGATGCAAGCTGTGTAAGGAAACACAATCGGTTGAGAAGTCTATATGCTCCTCAGTACTCTGTTTATGAGAAACGGTTAATCTGTCCAAAGCAGAAGATTACAAAACAGTGTATGGATGCTCAAACAAAGCACGCAAGGAGAATCCTGAAGGATCAAAGAAGAGAAAACTGCTAAATGATTGAGAAGTTGTAGGTTCCCAGTTTGAAAACAGTTCAATGGTCAACTGCTATGCAAGTATTGTTCTGAATCTATTGTTCCTTTTGCCACATGTAGTAAACCCAATTGAACAAAAAAGAGATCAGAGAATCTGCTCTGCACTATATAGTTTGCTCCAACGTTTACTGAGTGACAGAAGTGTAATACATTCTGTTTCAGGAAATCAAGATCTTATAGATATATCTACTGGATCAGAAGTGTTTTCTCTAAATATTCAACAAGATACGCAAGAATTTATTATGTGAATGCAAAGAGTGATAGAGCAAGAAGAAGTAAATATTAATGAGTTATTTGGATTGAGTTACAAATGGAATCATGACTGCGAAGACTGTGAATTCACCTTGAGCACTGTAATTAATTCTGAACGCTTTTTCTACATGACGTTACCAGATACTAAAACCGTGCCTTTTGAATTTTTTTTTAAAAAGGCCAACCAAAATATGACCTGCCCAAACTGAAGATCAAATCTCATGTCTACGTTGTTTCAACTGGGAAATACCTTACAGTGATGTTACAATGATGCAGAGCAGATGTTTCTAAACTTGAAACTGAAATCACAAACTTCGCAGCTGGACAAATATTAAATTTCAAAAAGGACTTTAACTACTTTAGCTATCATCTTTCATGAAGGAGTTAATACAACCTCTGGACACTACACTGTCTATTTAAAATGTCAATGTGGATTGACAGAATGCAATGATATTAATTTAAAATCCAAATCTACGTTACCTAGGAGATTTTCAAACACATATCTCTTCTTTCTTCAACCAAAGTTCTAAGGAGAATTTGTGGATAGAAAAGTGGAATACAGTGTTTTTATTACGTGGTTTATCTGTTTATTAGACATTATTCAGCCTCGTGGAGGTAATGTCTTCAAAAAGTTTTTACAAATACAAGATTCATTTTACCTTCAAGGAAGGAGTTTATATAACATCTAAACACTACATTGTCTAATTACAGTTAAGAACTGAATGGATATACTCTAATTACAGCAGCATTAATTTGGAACTAAAAAGTGTTTTTAATACTAAAAAAAATACCATTTTGTTTCTCCAACAACAACTTGTACATATTATGTGTGGGATTATTCAGGCTACTGAGGGTAATTTTTTCAAAAAGATCTTTGAAAATTATGAGTCCTTTTATATTAGAGAAAGAGTAAATATAGGGAGACAAGATGGCGCCTGACTGAAACGGCTGCGCTGGTCACTCCCCGCCACTAGGACACGAAAGGAAAAAGTGGAGGAAAACCCCCTAACTGAGCAAACATATGCTCTTAGCAAGGATTTACTGGCTAGGGTCCCATGCCATGGACATCCTGCGGGCACTCGAGTCGACTGTGGCAGCTATTCTATCCAGCATGCGGGGAACGTGAAGAGCACTGCAGCTTGCATCGGTGGCCGCTCCAGGCTGGAGGAGAGGAGGGGCCGGAGCAGCTGACAGGACCGGGTGGTTCACGGGGTGGTGCCGCACCAAGGGAAGCTCTGAAGGGAGGATGCCTTCCAAGCCAAATCGCACTGCTCTTCCAAAAGTCCCTGAAGTGCATACAAATGCTGATGCATCTGCCTCCCCTAAGCATAATACCAGTATGCCTCCACAGCGACTGTAGCAGGAGACACTGACGGAAGCGGGTCTCCCATACGCGTAGCGGCTGCACGTGTGTACGTCTTCCTCTAATTCATTTATTAGACAGGTACATGGATTGTCGTGACCTGGGCCCTGTCTTTAGCCATCATACCGAGTAGACGTTACTCTTCTGGAAACGCCGTTTTTTGAAATTCCTCATTTGCGACGCCATCTAGGCCCACACGGACAACAATCCCTCAATTATTCAGCAGCGCACTCTTGCGCTTCAGCTTCCCTGACAGCTTCCCTTCCCCTCACTGGGTGCCCGAGTGGGACCCATGTGAGTAACACGTTCTTATCCTTTCACTTACCTGAGGTGCACATCCGTCACGCTGTTAGACCACCTTTAATTTCAGATGTCCCTATACTAATAGGTCCTGAAGAGACCCCTCATTCTCTATGGGTTGAAACGCCGTCGACATAAGAAAAGCGAACCATTGATCATTGCCTATTATCATATAAGGACGTTGTTTACACCAAGAACCCCTTTTGATGGTCACCTTTAAATTTGTTGGAAACCGAATGTATATGTCACAACTATGTCACTCAATGTTTTAGGTTCCATGTTCACTGGGGACACAATGCACTTTTGATTTGACAAAACTGAATTTTATACTTACATAAAGAATTACTGTTTGTACCAGATAGCCAGTTGTATATGGTCTTTTCTCCTTTGGATATCAAACCAACCCATATCTATATTGCGATTCTGCATATAAGTACTACTATTACATACATCTGTTCCACAGGAACCATTGTTTCTGCTAATACATTATCTACCCTGGTTCTGCGTGAGTAGGGTTCCCTTGTTTCTGTTTTCGATCCATAGCGATCCAAGGAAGGGAAGCTAGGAGTTAGCTCCAACTCTAGCACCAAGATACCCCTGAAAGGAAAACAGAGCTAGGACTGTACAAAAAAAGGAGAAATAAAAGGGGTTGGAAGACAGGAAAAAACTATGGGGGCAAAGAAATCAGACTGTCAGTTAGAATCTTCATTCCAGCTGGAACCACAATCACAGTCCCAATCTCAGCTGCAGCAGCAACAGAGCATCACTGAATATTTTTCCACAATCACAACCCCCACGGATGATGTTAACGAGGCAATGGTAAACCGCTGGGATCTGAAGGACCAAAGAGCGGGTATCGATTAATTGGGTCGACTGACACCCTGAGGAAGCTACCACTGGGGGACCTGAAAGCTACAATAATCAAAGAACTTTTGCGCTATACGTACCTGCACAATTTGCCTCAATAACGGCGAGTCAGCATCATGATTCTGCCACTTCCTCACATTTACAACAACAGGTCCTGGTCAATACGGATCTGGACACCAGTGTGTTAATTGAGGGGGCAACAGGGCTAAAGAGGTTAGAAGATACTCAGGAGCTCAGCAATAAATGTTTCTCATTAACTGATGGCTCTGATATCAGCTCCTCTGACTCAGAAGCCGGAAGCAATGTGCAGCTTTGTAGATGAAGCCTGAGCAGTCAACAGATGGGACCCGGCACAGCGGTGAGAAGGAAGAGGCTCTCCAAGAAGAACAGAGACCCTCAATCATCTGAATGGATGGCGGATGAGCTCGTCAGGTCCAATGTAAATTCTGCCTTGGGGCAGGAAGAAGTCGCCACTAATGCAAGAACACAACAAATTGAAGAACCTTCTCTGAAACTAATCTAAAAATCTATCAAGCAATTTTGAGAAGAGACTCAACTGGATGGGAAGAAAAATCGATTGGCAACGAAGAAGCTTCAGGGCGCTGTGAGAAAAATGGCTAAAGCCTGTACAGATATAAACTTGAGAATGACGACGGTTGACGAGAGCACTGCAACGTTAGAAGACGATATGGTCAGAGCCCAAACCCGGATGGTGACCCAAACAGCACAATTGGCAGACTTTCAATGGAAGATGGAAGATTTTGAGAACCGACTAAGGCAGAACAACTTGCAGATTCGTGGTATAAAAGAAAGAGCAGAGGACAATGATATACTAGCCTATATACTGAAGTTAATGAAGGGAGCCTTTCCGGAACTCCAGCATTGGAACTGGGACTTAGAAATACAGCAGGTCCACCGCTTCCCATTGAACCTAAAGAAGCCAAGCCAGCCTTGTAGAGAAGGATCCCCTATGCCGAGGGCAATCTTAATATACTTTGAGAACTATTTGCTCCGGGAGGAAATGTTCATAAAGGCCCAACCTGATGCCAGATGAACGTATGAAGATCAGTCCTTTTTCACAAGACCAGACTTCTGCCACGTCCCAGTGGAGAGGCGGTGGAGATTAAGGCAGTTGATCCAGCCATGCCAAACCCTAGGGGCTGAAGCTTACCTGATGAACCCAGCTCGTTTGAAGATCATATACAAGAACACTAGGAAAATCTTTACCTCAGAAATCCAAGCTAAAGAGTACATTGATAAAATGAAAACCTAGTAGGATGAACAATCCCTTTTTTTCTGGTCAGATAGTTTTGAGTAGGAATGCTTTATTTTCTTTGTTTAATCTAAAGGGTTCATGAAGGGGTAACAGTCAAAAGAAAAACAGGCCGGTGGCAGGGGGACCACTTTACAGGCTCCATCACTTAGACCTTAGCTCTGCTTGTCTCAAATGTAGGTGGGGGAGGGTGGTTACAAGTCCAGAAGGGAGAAGGAGGTGGTCAGGGCAGTGGGAGGGTCGCTTTAATGAGTGGGTTGGGGGTAAAAAAACAAAAAAAACACCATCATCTGAGGAAACTAAGGAGGAAAGGCGAGAAAGGGAGATAGTATCAGAACAGGTTAGGAAAACACATTTAGTATGCGGGTAGTGACGATAAATATATGTGGGCTGAATGACCCGGCAAAATGATGAAAAGTTAAAGAAGAATTACGTATGCTGCATGCCAATATAGTTTGTATACAGGAAACACATATTGAGGGGACCAGGAAAAATCTACTAGAGCAGCTGGGATTTCAACTGGTAGCATGTACTACGCAAGAGACCAGAACCCGTGGGGTGGCTGTCTTGGCTAGGAAGGGGTGCATACTATTCAAAAACCGCTCACCTGACAGATTAGGGTGGTGGGCAATTGTTGAGTGTCAATTTCTGCGGTTTAATTTTATGCAATGCACAATCTATGGCTCCACAGGTGATAACCCCTAAGTGTTCGAATTTCTTAACTCAGAGCTTGCCGAATGGACTTTACCAATTATATTATGCGGCAACTTAAATATAAATGGCTTGGGGGGCTATGGAAGGGAAACCCAGGTAACTATACAGGCCGGAAGAAAAAAGTACATTGTGCCCTCATTCAATTGATACAAGACAATGGGCTCACTGAAGCTTGGGCACAGTTAAAACGGCAAGAGGGGGGACAGTACATATTATTCTGCATCACATAGAGCAGTAGCACGGTTGGATTACTTTCTGGTCTTGCATTATCTACTTATGACATGCACCATTAAGAAATTTCCCCGGGTTATGTCTGACCAAACCCCTTGGTCTTGGAAGTAACAAACATAGCAGTAGATACACCAGAACGCACTTGGACATTTGAGAGGGGTCTGTTTCAAGACCCTGAATATGTCCAATATATGAACAGATGGCTGGGAGAATTTCTAGAGGTTAATAGGGGCAGAGCTAGGTGTGGGGTGGTGTGGGATGATCTTAAGGCAGGGGTTAGAGGGGAAACCCTGAGCTATTCTCTGAACCGTAACAAGGAAGCTAGACTGCACCTAAACATAATTTGTAGCACAATGTTAGATGCAGAAGAGGAGCTGGTTAAGGAAGTAGCTAATGACTTAAGTATTGAGGGGATTCTCAAGAAACTTGCACTAGTAAAGGCAGCTGCATGAGAAATGAGCAACAGAAAAATATTTGGCCAGGTGTCAAACCTGCCATCAATATAGCGAGCAAGTTGGGCACTTGCTATACCACCAGGACAAGACAGAACATTGTTGGGGGAGAGATTTCAGAGGTCAAAAATCAAAAGGGTGAACTAGTTACAGGGGTCAGGGAAATACGTTAGGGTATTCAAAGGATATTATGAAAAACTATATGGAGAAGAGGGACATAAGGAGGCAAAGTGTATAAAAGAGTATTTAGAGTCGCTTACTATGGAACAATTCTCACAGGCAGATTCGGAAGAGCTGGAGAATATATTTACAGGGGAAGAAATTTAAAGAGCTCTAAAAGAACCCCCCTCCAGTAAGGCCGTGGGCCCTGTTCAACTCCCATTAGAGTTTTATAAAGTTTTTTTCCGGTACTGGGGGATGATCTAAGATATGTAATGTGTCGGGTACAGAAAGGAGAATCGCCCCCAGAGTCGTGGGCGGAAGTCAATATAGTTATCTTTCCAAAGAAAGAGAAGCCCCTTAACGAGGCGTGTCTTATAAACCCATTAGTTTTATGAACAGTGATACAAAGGTTTATTAAAAAATCCTAGCCAATCGGCTTAGCATCATTATAGGGAAGGTGATATCCCCTAGGCAGCATGGGTTTATTCCCGGCAGAGGAATGGCCGAGCATATCTGCAGAGTGAGTACCCTATTTGACTGCACTTCAGTCACTGGAGACCCAATTGCTCTTATATTACTCGACACCGAGAAGGCGTTCGACAGGGTTTCGTGGGAGTATCTCTGGGCAGTTCTTGAGAAGGTAGGGATTAGAAATGGGTTTATCAAGGCCATACAGACACTATATAGAACCCCTCGGGCCCGACTTTGTTTAATGGGTGGACAGAGCGACCTTATCTTTATCACACGGGGAAACAGACAGGGGTGTCCGTGCTCTCCCCTTTTATTCGCACTTTATTTAGATCCCCAAATCTGGAAAATTGAGGCTAATACAGGAATCTAGCCTATCTGGCTGCACAGATTCAAGACCAAAATTTTGGGGTATGCGGATGATTTGGCCATAACAGCAGCAAACCCACTCGAAGCCTTAATGGAAATAGAGTGCAAGGCCAAACGTTTCGGTGTGACTTCTGGCTATTTTCTCAATCAGGAGAAAACACAAATAGTAACCAACAGCAAGATCTGCTTGTCATATCCGCGGGTGACCGAATGTGCAATTTATCTTGGGGTCACCATATCCTCAGAATTGGGTAAAGTTGTGGAAAACAATCTGGCCCTTGTGATCCCAAAGAGTAAGAAAGATCTAGACAGGTTTAACAATCTGCATCTTTTAATTGTGGGACGATGTATTATTCAAATGATACTTCTTCCAAAAATTTAGAAAGATACCCCTAGTGTTTGAGATTCACTGGTTTAAGGAGATGGAAAAATGGTCAATAAATTTGTATGGGTGCAGGGAAAGACCAGAAGAGCCCTCAGGTTCATGTCCTTACCCAGGGAAAGTGGGGGGATGGGCGGTCCCAGATCTAAAAACTGTACTATTGGGCTGCAGCAATCCAATATTTTCGGGGATTATTCAGAGGAAAGAGTGTGGATCGGTGGAGAAGAGAGGCTCCTCTGGATGTATATGAATTGCAGCTATAGAGAGAGGCTCCTAATTGGCTATTGAGGTACAGCAATGCTAGCTACTATAAAAAAGTAAAAATCAAGACCCTAGGTGCAGCAGTAGAAGGTCTGGACCACTGTAAGGATGAAGCTAGGGCTAGGTAGGATGAACTATTACATTCCTCTGTTTGGAAATCCGTCACTCCCGGAGGTATTCCATGATGGTGTTATGTCACAATGGAAGGCATTAGGGGGTGAGGAACATGGGGGATTTTCTCGATCCAAATGGCATAATTTCATTTGAAAAGGCTCAGTCGCTTTTTAATCTTGACCCGAAAGAATGTTTTAAATATTGTCATGTACAAAGCTGCATCGCAAAAAAGAAAGGGGGGAAGCTTTTTCCAAAGATCTAATTATGGAGGCAATAAGAGGTCCACAGGGCTGTACTATCACTCAGATTTACAGTGGGTTAAGACAATTACTAGTCGATGACCTAGACAAGTCCTGAGAAATGGCAGCACAAGCTAAACTTTGAAGGGGACGAGTTTATGGATTCACTCAAGCTGGGCCACTCCGTATTGAGGTCAGCCGGTCTGCAAGCGCAGTATTACAAGACAATCTTTTCACTATAGTATACGCCAGCTAAGATCGCCAAATGCACAGATGGGATCCTATGTCCCCGATGTCGCAGTGCTGATGCTAACATTGTTCACATGTTTTCTTCTTGTCCGACTCTAGAGCCTCTGAAGAGAGATATAGAAGAATTTGTAACACAAACTTTGAGGATTCAAACAAAACTCACAACCAATTTGATGTTATTAGGGGTCACAAAGATAGGAGCACCACTGGTACAATGTGAGTTTATCTTCTTAGCCATAGCTGTAGTAAGAATTTGTATCTCATCAGCCTGGGTGGATCCTGGCCCACCCACATTTCAGCATTGGCTTTCACGGCTTTTAGCTATTTAGAATCTTGAAAAGGGTTTATATGGGAGGAAAGGATGGAGTGCTCGAAAACTAGGGAATCATATTTGGGCTCCTATAAATAACTGGAAAGCCGAAATTGTAATAAGTCTAGCTACATCTTTACGATTCAGGGCCTCCCGGGGTATCAAAAATAGTTGAACATAATATTTTACATCCTGTAATGAAATATTTGCACAATGTTTTGTATTCCCTCTCTTATTTTATTCATGATAGGTAATGTTTCCTTGTGTATTTATTTATGGATGTAACTGTACAAATGTATGGTGGCAAAAATACATTTAAAAAAAAGCAAATTAGTTAGTTTTCACATTCTTTTATAATGCCTTAAAACAGGATTTTCCTAAAGGGATATAGGACAACAAGGCTTCCACGCAGTAGGCACTAGCATTGAGGAGGAACTACCTCCAATCCCTTGCTACCTTCAGGGAGAAATATGCAGGAGAGACTGATCAAAGGAATTCAGCGAATAGTCAGGGTAGAAATACATACATTTATTCTGAGGAAATTAGGGTGCAGTAACATGAGCTGATCGATGTTTGATGTAATGAACCAGTAGCATAAAACACAGTGGAATAAGTAGCCAGAGTAAAATTCCGATGTTGAGCGATGGAGTCAGATTTCTTAGAGCTTAGTCCCAAAAAAAAGGAGAAAAAGTAAATATAATAACTAAACTCAACACTGTAATTGAAGTCTCAAAGTGGATGGACAAACCACAATCACTGTATCCTTAATTTGAAACCAAACACTGTCTTCAACAGTAAAAAATTGTTGCCTTTTGTTTCTCCAACCAAACTTGTACTTCCTAATCCTGGCACAAAAGTGCTGTATGGGATTTTGTCTACATGGATCATCAATTTTTTACACATCATTTTGCCTACAAGGGGTTATGTTTTTAAAAGAATCTCCAAAATTTAAGACTACTTCATATTTATTTCTGATATTGTATCACATAGAATAGGATGAGAAATATTTTAACGTACATTTTGTCAGATTATTGTAGTAACTGTAGAAAAAGCCCCTAATTAATGACTTGTAGTGAGTTAAATGCTTAGTATCACTTATTTGTAGTGATGTACTGTGAAGTTCTGTTATTTTTTTACAATCCATTGATGGTTTTTTCCTTATGGTTCAAGGATGATGGTTCATACAAACCATCATTTAGGGTGAAGAAGTAATACAAGCTGAGAACAGCAAAAAAGGGAAAATAGATTTTTTACTATATTCTAATATAGTCTTACAATATAAATATTGTGTATTGTAATATTTGTGTAATTTTGAAGATTAAATACTAACATATCTTTATTTTCTATTTCTTTTTCAATAGAGGCTGCAGTTTAACGTTGTTAGGTGACTCAAAAAAGTTCTACTTATCCATATGTATTGCTATAGGGATAGGTGAAGAATTCCCCTTCGCTGGCCGAGTTTGCAGGGTTTTGCCCACACTGCCCAGAACGTGGAGTTCTGCAAAACTCTATGAAGCAATGCAGAGTTTTTTCTCTCACACAGCTCACCAACAGTAAGTTGCGAGCAATTGCGATTGAAAAATCATGCGCTAGACTTCCTCCCAGCAAGATTTATCAACATGGGGCGTCGCAGCAAGTCACGACCGCTCGCATTGAGAAATCTGCCTCTTGCATTTAGGAAGCTGTCGCTCGAGTAGAATATCTACTCAAGCGACGGAAAGCATCAGCACCCTCCAGCATGACACGGAGTGCCATTCATGCTGATTTTACAGCATGGGACAAACTCCCAGCACTTAAAATCAGTGGGAGTAGCATGACTTAACAGACTCCACCGATGGCAGAACTCTGCGGAGTGCAGGGGAGTTTTCTTGGCACTTCACAAGGGTTCTGCAGAGTAGAACTCCGCAAACTCCGCCCAGGTCTATTTGCTTACTAATATGCATGAAGAGTGTTTTTAAATATAAATTGTACTTGCCATAGTTTCCCATGAGCTTTTTCTCTCAATTTCTAATTGAAAGTTTCAGTGCAATATAGCACATTTCTAGGTAATCATGCATCAACTTACCTAATTATTCAGACACTTATTTAATCAGGGACTAGCACATCCAATCACTTAACGACAAAGTGTGTCATCCAAGCAGTGACTCAGAGACGTACCTACTATTTCTCTTAAAGACCAGAACAGACCTCCGCTCATTCACTAAAACAGCCAGTGAAACAGCAATTGGCTCACTGGTAAACCAGTCACACATCCACTTACTCACTCAGACAGCCATTTAAACAGGGCTCTAGACAGGGCTCCCAAGTGTCACTCATGCACTCAGTCACTCATCTATACACACACTCATGCACTCATTGAATTACCCATACAACACTGATGCACTCATTCAATTACCTTCACACCACTCATGCATTGATTTGATCATCCATGCACCACTCATTCACCCATTCAATCATCCATGCAGCACTCATGCACTTATTCTAATGTCCATGCATCACTCATTCAATAATCCATTCACCTCTTATACTTTCATTGAATAATCCATGCACTTCTCTTGCACTCATTCTAACATCCATGCACCTCCTATGCACTCATTCAATCACCCATGCACCATTAATGTATTTATTCAATCATCTATCTATCTCTCTTGCACTCATTCAATCATCCATGTACAATTCTTGCACAAAATTAATCATTCATGCACCAGTCATGCAGGCATTCCAATATCCATGTACTACTCATGCACTCATTAACTCAGTCATGCACCTCTCATGCACTCATTTAAATATCCTTACCCCACTCATGAACGCATTCTAAATTTCATGCACCACTCATACACTCATTCTAACATTCATGCACTGCTCATACACTCATTCTAAAATCCATGTACCACTTATTCTAACATCCATGCACCACTCATGCACTGATACTAACATCCATGCACCACTCATGCACTCATTGAATCATCCATGCGCCACTCATTCAATCATCCAACCAGCTCTCATTCACTCATTCTAACATCTGTACACCACTCATGCACTCATACTAACATCCATGCACCACTCATGCACTCATTCAATCATCCATGCACCATTCATGCACTCATTCAATCACCAATCCACCTCACATGCACTCATAAAATCATGCATGCACCACTCTTGTACTCATTCAATCATCCATGCACCACTCATGCACTCATTCTATCATCTATGCACCACTCATGCACTCATTCAATCATTCATGCACCAATCATGCGCTCATTCAGATGCCTGTGTACCGCTCATGCACTCATTAATTCATCTATAGCCCACTAATGAACTCATTCAATTATCCATGCACCACTCAGGCACTCATTCTACCATCCATGCATCACTCATGCACCCATTCAATCATCGATGCACCACAAATGCACTCATTCAATAATTCATGCAGCACTCATTCAATCATCCATGCACCACTCATGCACTTACTCAATCATCCATTTACCTATCATGCACTTATTCTAACATACATACACTACTCATGTACTCAATCTAACATGCATATACCTCTCATGCACTCATTTTAACATCCATACACCACTCATGCACTCATTATAACTTGTGCACTCATTCAATTATTCATATATCACTTATGCACTCATTCAACCATCCATGTTCATCTCATCAACTCATTCAATCATCCATGCACCTCACATGCACCCATTCTAACATACATGCACCAGTTATGCACTTACTTAATTATTTATGCTGTACTTGTACACTTATTCAGTCATTGATGCACCACTCATGCACTTATTGAATCATCCATGCAGCACTCATTCAATTATTCGTGCACCATTCATGCACCATTCATGCACTCATAAATAACAAGTGCTCATGCACTTATTCTAAAATCCATGTACGACTCATTCTAACATCCATGCACCACTCATGTACTGATACTAACATCCATGCACCACTCATGCACTCATTGAATCATCCATGCACCACTCATTCAATCATCCATCCAGCTCTCATGCACTCATTCTAACATCTATACACCACTCATGCACTCATACTAACATCCATGCACCACTCATGCACTCATTCAATAATCCATGCACCATTCATGCACTCATTCAATCATCCATGCACCATTCATGCACTCATTCAATCATCCATCCAGCTCTCATGCACTCATTAAATCATGCATGCACCAGTCTTGTATTCATTCAATCATCCATGCACCACTTATGTACTCATTCTATTGTCCATGCACCACTCATGCACTCATTCAATCATTCATGCACCAATCATGCACCCATTCAGATGTCTTTGCACCACTCATGCACTATTTAATTCATCTATAGTCCACTAACGAACTCATTCAATTATCCATGCACCACTCAGGCACTCATTCTACCATCCATGTGTGACTCATGCACCTCTTCAATCATCGATGTACCACAAATGCACTCATTCAATTATTCATGCAGCACTCATGCACTCATTCAATCATCCATGCACCACTCATGCACTTACTCAATCATCCATGCACCTATCATGCACTTATTCTGACATACATGCACTACTCATGTACTCAATCTAACATCCATATACCTCTCATGCACTCATTTTAACATCCATACACCACTCGTGCACTCATTATAACATCCATGTACCACTCGTGCAGTTGTTCAATTATTCATATATCACTTACGCACTCATTCAATCATCCATGTACCTCTCATCAACTCATTCAATTATCCATGCACCTCACATGCACTCATTCTAACATAAATGCACCAGTTATGCACTTACTTAATTATTTATGCTGTACTCGTGCACTTATTCAGTCATTGATGCACCACTCATGCACTTATTGAATCATCCATGCAGCAGTCATTCAATTATTCGTGCACCATTCATGCACTCATAAATAACATCCACCCACCTCTCAGGCATTCATTCAAACATCCATTGACGTCTCATGCACTCATTAAATCACCCATGCACCCCTCATGCACTCATTCATTCTAACATCCAAGCACCAATCGCACACTCATTAACTCATTCCTGTACCTCTCATGCACTCATTCTAAAATCCATGCAATACTCATGCACTCATTCTAACATCCATGCACCACTCCTGAACTCATTCTGACATTCATGCACCTCTCATGCACTCATTCAATCATCAATGCACCACTCATGCACTCAATTATCTATACCCCACCCATATGCTCATTCTGACATCCATGCACCACTAATGCACTGATTCAATCACCGATGCACCACTCATGCACTCATTCGATCATTCATTCACCACTAATGCACCCATTCAAACATCCATGCACCACAAATACACTCATTCAATCATCCATGCACCACTCATGCACTCAATCAATCACCCATCCACAGATTCATGCACTCATTCAGTCGCCCATACTCCAGTCATTGTCTTGTTCAATCACCTATACACAACTCATGTGCTCATTCAGTCACCTATACACTACTCATGTACTCATTTATTCATCTATATACTGCTCTTGTACTCTTCAATCATCTTTACATGACTCATGCACTCATTCAATCATCCATGCACCACTCATGTAGTCATTCAGGCATCCATGGATCACTCATGCACTCATTCAATCATCTATGCACCACTCGGGCACTCATTGAGTCAGTCATACACACATTCATGCACTCATTTAGTCACCCCTATACTACTCATACACTCATTCAGTCATCCGTGCTTCACTCATGCACTTATTCGATCATTCATGCACCACCCATGCGCTCTTTCATTCATCCATATGGCAGTTATGCACTCATTCATTCATCCATATACCACTCATACAATTATCAATGTACCACTCGTGCACTCATTCAGTCATCCACGCACTACTCATGCAGACATTCAATCATCCATACACACACACTGATACACTCAGTCAGTCATCCATACACCATGCATGCACCCATTCAATCATCCCTGTACCCCTCATGCACTCATTCAATCATCTATGCACCACTCAGTTATCCATACACCACTCATGCACTCTTTCAGTTACTCATACAATACTCATTTACTCACTCAGGCACTCATTCACTCACCCATACACCACTCATGCACTCAGTCAATCTGCCATACATTATTCTGGCACTCATTTACTCACCCATACACACACACATGCACTCAGTCAATCACCCATACATACTCATGTACTCATTCACTCACCCATACACACACTCATGCACTCATTCAATCACCCATACATGTATTAATTCACTCATTCAGTCACTTATGCTCCACACATGCAATTATTCAATAAACCCATACACCACTCATGCACTCAGTGTTTCTAATGTATACACACACATACAATTTTTTTTAACCATGAAAGGTGGTTTTGAAAAGAACCTTATATTTTTTTGTATTTTGTTTCTAAAACAAAATTGCAACAAGGTGAATAAATGTAAGTTTAAATAGAACAACAGTTCAAAAACGGAGAAACTAATAACAAAAACTTAATGTGTGCTTCTCAGCAATGTCCAAAATAATGTCAACAGACTGCTCTCCTGCAGTTAGGGTGGCGTTGCAGTCCAAGCAGTATGTACCCACATGACATAATTGAGGAGAGATATCTGGCCGGCACCACTGCACCTCATATGGCACTCTAGTTGCTGTTGCACGTGCTGCTGCTCTCGATGTACTTGGCTGGTTTCTCTGTCTCTCTTGTTCTGACATTTTTAATTGTCCTCAGTTGATCATTTTTAAGTGGTATAACATGGATGATGTACCAGAAGAGTAGTTTTTTGCAATGCCACGCAAAAGAGTTTTGATGCACTAAGAGCATTTCACTAATTTTGCAACAGTCTTGCTCTTACCAGAATGGATTGGGAAAAAATCCCAAGCCATACTCTTCTTGAGTAGTTGCCCTTCATCACCAGGATCTTCCTCTCCTGCTGGCACCTCCTGCTCCTTAGCTTGGCAGATGTTCTTGCTCCTCAGTTGACCCTGATGCCATTTTATTTTTGTAAGAAACCACATAAACACTCCAAAATGCTCTCCTTGTCAAATATCACCACCAGGGCTCCAAAAGTGTTCCAATTCCAAAGAGTAACATTCAAGAAGGAAGAAACAGGTGGGAACTTCCTTTCAACATTAATGAAAAGTGACTCCTCCAATCAGATCTCTTAATTTTGAGGTCACACGTTCTTCGTGCGTACCGGCGTATTCGGAATACCGACGTCATCGTGGAGAGCAACGTCGTAGTGAAGATGGAAATGTAAATAAAAACTGATTTATCATAAAAGTGGTTACATAAATACATGTTTCTATGCTATATCACTAAAGTTCTGCCTTCAAGCTGTAATTACAATGACTATTTATATGGATAGCAAACATTTATAAAAATCACTATATTCGTTGTTAACCGCATCACCGGACACTAATGGTTGTAACATTCAACGGCAAAAGGAACAAATGATGGATGGAATGCTGAACAATGCAAACATTCACCCCCAGTCACAAAGATCTGGGTTTAATCCATTATTCTTTTGCTCACCACGCCACCCCAGTTTGGACCCAGATATATGCAAATCAGTCTTGACCCTGTTCCTCATGGGAACACTCCAGCCCAAACTGCTAAGCCAGGTCCTTTCCTGGACCGGAAACATGCATCCTGAGACCGGTTTCAGGGCATCACGCCTCATCAGCCAGGCTAGCATGAAGCCATCGGCACAGTGAGCATGTGCCCCACGTCTGAGCATACACTTCCCACTTAGGGTGACAAAAGCAAAAAGAACAAATGATGGACGGAATGCTAAAGAATGCAAACTTTTGCCCCAGTCACAAAGATCTGGGTTTATTCCATTGTTCTTTTGCTCAACATGCCATCCAAGTTTGGACACAGCCATATGCAAATCAGTCTTGACCCTGTTCCTCATGGGAACAGTCCAGCCCAAACTGCCAAGCCAGGTCCTCCCTGGACTAGAAACAAGCATCTTGGGACCTGTTTCTGGGCATCACCCCTCATCAGCCAGGCTAGCATGAATCCAGTGATGCAGTGAGCATGGGACCCACGTCTGGGCATACCCTGCCCATTTAGGGCAACAAAAGCAAAAGGAACAAATGATTGACATAATGCTGAACAATGCAAACATTCACCCCCAGTCACAAAGATCAGGGTTTAATGCATCGTTCTTTTCTCACCACACCACCACAGTTTTGACCCAGCCATATGCAAATCAGTCTTGACCCGGTTCCTCATGGGAACAGTCCAGCCCGAACTGCCAAGCCAGGTCCTCCCTGCACTGGAAACAAGCACCCTTGGACCTGTTTCAGGGCATCACCTCTCATCAGCCAGGCTATCATGAAGCCAGTGCCGCAGTAAGCACGGGATCCACGTCTGGGCATATCCTTTCCACTTAGGGTGACAAAAGCAAAAGGAACAAATGATGGACGGAATGCTGAACAATGCAAACTTTCACCCCCAGTCACAAAAATCTGGGTTTAATCCATTGTTCTTTTGCTCACCACGCCACCCCAGTTTGGACCCAGCGATATGCAAATCAGTCTTGACCCGGTTCCTCATGGGATCAGTCCAGCCCGAACTGCCAAGCCAGGTCCTCCCTGGACTGGAAACAAGCACCCTTGGACATATTTCAGGGCATCACCTCTCATCAGCCAGGCTATCATGAATCCAGTGGTGCAGTGAGCACGGGATCCACGTCTGGGCATACCCTTTTCACTTAGGGCGACAAATACAAAAGGAACAAATGATGGACGGAGTGGTGAACAATGCAAACTTTCACCCCAGTCACAAACATCTGGGTTTAATCCATTGTTCTTTTGCTCACCACGCCACCCCAGTTTGGACCCAGCCATATGCAAATCAGTCTTGACCCGGTTCCTCATGGGAACAGTCCAGCCCGAACTGCCAAGCCAGGTCCTCCCTGGACTGAAATCAAGCATCCTTGGACCTGTTTCAGGGCATCACCTCTCATCAGCCAGGCTATCATGAATCTAGTGGTGCAGTGAGCACCGGATCCACGTCTGGGCAAACCCTTTTCACTTAGGGCGACAGAAGCAAAAGGAACAAATGATGTACAGAACGCTGAACAATACAAACATCCACCCCCAGTCACAAAGATCTGGGTTTAATTCATTGTTCTTTTGCTCACCACACCACCCCAGTTTGGACCCAGCCATATGAAAATCAGTCTTGACCCTGTTCCTCATTGAAACAGTCCAGCCCTACCTGCCAAGCCAGGTCCTGCCTCGACTGGAAACAAGCATCTGACCGGTTTCTGAGCATCACCCCATATCAGCACTCTAGCATGAATCCAGTGGCGCAGTAAGCATGGGACTCACATCTGGGCATACTCTTCCCACTTAGGGCGACAAAAGCATAAGAAACAAATGATGGACTGAATGCTGAACAATGCAAACATTCACCCCCAGTCAAAAAGATATGGGTTAAATCTATCGTTCTTTTGCTCACCACACCACCCCACCCCAGTTTTGATCCAGCCATATGAAAATTAGTCTTGACCCTGTTCCTCATTGGAACAGTCCAGCCCTAACTGCCAAGCCAGGTCCTCCTGGGACTGGAAACAAGCATCCTGGAACCGGTTTTGGGACATCACCCCTCATCGGCCAAGATAGCATGAATCCAGTGATGCAGTGAGCACGGACAACCTCATCTTCGCAGTGACCGGTGTCATCACGAATTATAACACATTTTTGGGAAAAAACAGAAAACCCCTAAAACATAATTCCACATTTAACAACATATCTGTAGATTGATGTCTTACATATTACAGATAGAAGATATAATTAAATTAACCAATGGAATTGACATGAAAAAAATACAAGGTACAACACTGTTATAGTTTAAATTAATATAAGAAAAAAATTACATATTCACTGAGAAAACCAACGATTATTGGGATGTTACAGTTAGAAAACAACATTAAAAAACCTTAGAAACTTACTGAAATAATGAAAGGTTACAGGGACGTTATAGTTAGGAAATAGAACTTAAAACACCCCAGAAATTCACTCAAAAAACCAAAGGCTACAGGGGTGTTACAGTTAGGAAAAAGTATCATAATAACCCTAGAAATGCACTGAAAAAAATGTTCCAGGGACATTATAGTTAGGAAATATGAGTTAAAAAAACCTTAGAAATTCACGGAAAAAAACAAAGGTTACAGGGATTTTATAGTTGGGCTTAGAATTCACTCATACAAAGCCAGTGAAATTCAGCAGTTATAGTTACTTGAGGTAACTATAGTTTACGCCTCCGCCTTGCACTGCTTATGACCAAACTCCTATAAGTGAACTCTACTATATAAATTTGAGGAGTTGCATCTCAGGCCCCTGGCAATATGGGGGGAATGAAGACAGCACATCAGGCATCTTCATGGATAAACAGAATCCCATATGCCAGGGATATGATAAAAGCAACATCATTGGGACGATGGGTTGCTTCTTGGATGTGATGAGTTAACCTCATATGGTTGCACACTGGATGTACAAGGAGAATGCATTGGGGAGGTGGAGCTCCTGAGCATGAAAAGAGCAACTCACATGTTGAACAGTCACCCTGGTGTCTGTGACAAGCACATCACAAAGTGTAGTGCATATTGTTTGTGATTAGAGCACAAAGTGGCCCATCAACAAAGAGCGCCTACTTCTTAGTTGGAAATGGGCACCTCACCCTTGTTGATGGGATTAGCAAAGGGGAGTTACTTTAAATGTCAGTATTATAGTGGGTGAGTACATCGCTTGGCAAATGAGTAGAAGGCACGCATAATCGGGGTATTAGAGAGGGATGGTACGTCTCGCAGGCAAAGGTCTATATGCAAGAAATTGTGGCACCAGAGTGTGGCTTTTCTGATGCCGAGGGACAGTCAATGAGTTTTCACCATATGAGGTAGGAACACAAATAGCCCAAGTTTACCTGAACTTGCAGTAGTCTTCTCGATTGGTACATTTAGCTCAGTTCATGTTTCTAGATGAGTGTGAGCCTTCCCAGCTGGTGACATCATGCAATTATCCCGAAACATCTTAAAATGTAAAATATCAACAGCTGAATTTATTTGTGTTTTGTATGATCCACTTCATGATTCTGAACTCCCTAAGTCTTCCCGATTGGTGAAAATATATAAAATGCTAAGCATCAATGGAATGTTTCTGGTTGGCTTTTTATGACCCACATCATGTTGTTTATTTGCAACTCATCAGGGCAAGAAATAATTGTCTTTTCCTATTGGGAATGTCCATAACCGAATGGTGACCACCACAGAAATAAAAAAGGAGGTGGGAGGCTTGTGCAGCAAGGGTAATTTCTGTCATATTATGGGAATTCATTGCACAATAGTGCTCACCACATAACAATGCTTGTTCTAGTATAGTGATGGTAATTCTTAGCAAATTGTGCATGTTCAAGGCATGATGGTACCCACGTCTGAATTAATAGTGCCTTGCAATTGTGGGCTTATAGTAAACATTTCATTCAAGTGATGGCAAAACATGCATCTAAGGTCAAATCTGTACACATTTGATGCACTGATATTGAAAATGAAGCTTGTATTTACTAAAACACTGAAATCAGGATTAAATATGTGTTTATTCATCAGAATTGTTTAATGTTTGGGTACCTTTGAATCTATTTATCAAAAATGAAAACCTTCTATTTTCATAAACTGATAAGCTGATGTTTGAGGACAATATGACTGCAATTCATGCTGAAGTTATAGGATTTATTTCTTGATTTGGTAGGTTATTTTGCACAATGTTTCTCCTTGCATTTGCTTCTGAGAATTCGGGTCTTAGGTCCATGTCCACATAGTAAACTGAGTTTTTCATACATCTTCATTGCGATCCATTGTGTTGTGTTGCTGAGGTTTTCTTGGTGGCAGAGGGTACTTCCTGCAATGGCTATTATTTAATGACTACTGGAGGCATTACATCATCCAAATTGATTAAGCTTTTTAATACACTAGGACTTAAGCAGTCTGAGACTTGAGATTGCAATATCCTCTGTATGCATCTTTATTAATGGTCTGCCTTACCTGTCTATAACATGAGATTTTTGTGTTATGTGTGCTCTCTCTCTAACTTGCACATTTCAAAACATTGGAAATTATTAAATATGATTACCATCAATCTACCTGGAAAAACCAGGATGGGAAAATGGAAGAAAGTGAAATATAAAAGTAAAGAAGGTGTCATACATATTTTAAAAATTGATACATCACATGAATTTGCAAACTCAGATATTTTAAAACTGCCTTGTATACATTTTACTCAATTTCTAGTGCATATATCTACAAGTGTTTTTCAAGGGTAGTGTGAACTCTGGATGTGATCAGTGAGGGTCAGGATTGATTGATAAAGAGGCAGAGTACTGTGCTATATCTACTTGTTCCTTCAGAGTGTATGGGCTGTTAGCCGATTTAGGCACACAGTATGATCCAAATTGCACTTGCAGCCTCATTTCATCTACATTTTTCCCCAGAACTACATCTTGCTTGCTAGGTGCATGCAATCTGTAACTGGTATTTACGTCCTACTGCTATTAGATTTCACCAGCTGCCAGTCTTCACAGCTGCCCTTTATGAACCCCGTTTTGAAATTTCAACAGCAGCAGTTGACCATGATGACCCTTGAAGAGCATTCTGTCCCCCAGCGTCTGTACAAAACCCTGATTTTCTCACTGTCTAGAGTCTTGCAGGTCATTTTTTACAGGCTTAGTCTGTTTAGTGTGTGCCTTGTCTTTTGCTCTGGTAAACACTTTTAATACAAGCCTCCAACTACATGAACTTGTAAGAATGTTGAATGCATTTTCATGGATTTAAATATTTGTATTCATCTTTTCTGCACGGTCACGTCGGATTTTTCACCTTTTTCTGGACCCTATTTTTGCTGGACCCCTGTTAGATAGTAGTAAAGTGCCTATGATCCCTCGTTAAACGTAGTTAAATTGGTTTATCCCTGATTGACATATTTACTTGGCCTATACGTCCCTAGTATATGGAGAACACAAGGTACCAAGGGCTTGTAAGTTAAATGTCACCTATGGACTGCAGCACCTATTGTGCCATCCACAGAGTGGGCCTGTGAAACATGGATTCAGGTTTACCCTAAGTAGCCTGACTGCAAAAGCCTACACAAATGCCATCAAACCTGTTAAAATAATCCTTTTTGACAGATAGGAGTCTGTTTTTATAACCTCCATGGCCCCACCCCATTCTGGGAGGAGTTGGGAAAGGATTATATAGTAAGTCACTCCTAAGTCCACCTTGTTACCAACAAGATAGTGTGCCTGATATTTAGAAATGGAACACATACGAAATTAATGATGTCATGTTCCTCCAGTGACAAGGTGCCAAAAGCTATTTTTCACTGGCAGGGCTCTATCTGAATCTTAGGAAATGCAAAAGTATAGATTATAACATTTAATTGTAACTTTTGTGGGAACCCGTTTCAAAAGTTATTCAAATACTATTTTGAATATTTCTTAAAAGCCCAATTCAATGTTGAATTCGGATTGTTAAAAATGATTTAGTTAAAATAAATTCTAGAAAGTTACCTTTTCCCGACTTGAATGCCCTGTAGGATATTAGCACTCCAGCAGCTGCACAGTCTGCACTTAGTGTTAATGAGGTATGAAATTTCTTCCAGAATCCATGCAATAGACCGCTTTGATTGACAGGTTGACATGAATGGGCAGGGTTGGCTATTCGCAGCTCAGCTGGACATTCAGGGTTAGGGCTGCTGCCTCTTCTATTGGCACACCAGTGCCAATTCCTGTCTGAAAGGCCTGTCTGAGCCATTGCTAATACATTTGATCCCTTGAAAAAGACCAAACAGGACCAAAAGACAATTGTTGTACATCCCTGTCTTGTGCTGAAGACCCTGCTTTGACTTACCAGACGTCTGTTTAATTTTTTGTTGCTGGTGCAGGGCCTGTTCAAACTGAATTTTTGTATAGATGTGGGAGGACACTAGTAATTTCCATGGTACAGTCCCCCACAAGTCCCCAGCATTGTGCTGCTAAGAACTTTGCCTTCTTGGAATGGCCCTGACCTATTGCATTGTGTGCTTGTTTGCAGTAAGACACACAGGAACTAATAAAAAGCTAGGTAGGCCATGGCCTGGAAACTTTTACCCCATTGGCTAGGAAGCAACAAAGTATTCACCCCCACCAAAGAGCTCTTGCCAACCATAATGTGGCAGCCAAGACACCTTCCTCAGAGCACTTTCTGGAGCTGCAGAAGACTAGACCTGTTGTCTGTGACCCGAGAGGAGACTTAAAGAACTTGAGCTCCTCCCTCTTGTACCCATGACAGATATGTGAACTTGAATGGTCAGTTGGCTGGCCTCCAGTGGGGCTACAGGAACATGAGAAGGTGTAAAAGCCTTTTCCTTAACGTGCTCAACTGACCAGAGGCAACTGGATCTGGACTTGACTTTGCTGTTGGATTATGCCTACAACCCTTAGAGTATTTAATATCCTTCCCCTGATGTTCTAGGGTCTTTAGAAGTGTAAAATTGTGGTTGTTTTGGCACCAGAAGAAAGTTTGGAAACTTTTCCTCCAGCAATTCAGAGATTCAGTTGGAACCACTTGGAAACATACCTCACCAGCGATTCTACAGCATCAGATTGAATATCAGAATTATCCCAATCAGGGATCTCCACACCTCTGGGAAAATAGGTAAGTAGTACGTACCATTCTGCATTCAGACTTAAAAATCTCCAAAGGTCCAGAGTGCCAGCAGAACTAACCTGCTTGTGGTACCCAGCCTTCAGTTCTATACCAACAGCAAAAAATTCAGTGGCAACCTACGCTTAGAGGATTTTTCTTCTAAAAAATGGCAATGTCCTGTTGAGCATTGGGACTTAGAACTTTCAATGTTTTACTTCAAAAAAGTGGCAAAGTTGTTTTCTGAAGGGGAATTTCTTCTAAAAAGGTTTACTTCCAGACTTTCACCGGCACAAATCCAACTGGCATATCAGACCTAGTCGCCATCGTGGTGAGCCTACAACCATGACTAAGTCCAAGTCTACCATGACCATTGGCTGTCACTGGCCCTTGGCACTTTTAGAGTCTATTCTGGGGTTGTGTTTTACAATAACGTTACTGCATTCTTCACTTACCTTCTTTTCAGTAATTCACTCGCTCCTTATCTCTAGTACACCTGGAATCAACAGGTGAAACTTTCTCCATTGTTGCTTCTGAAGTGTAGGATTTTAGGTATTTTCATCTTTAAATTGGGATCTGTGTTAGGAATTGTGAATTTTCAAGCACTCCAATGTCAATAAAAGTATTCAATATAAACTATCGGTCTGATATATGTTAAGAGCAAGCATATATCTCCATGTAGCTCGCTCTACAGAAACAATGTAATCACTTTTATAGACCCTGCAATAACCAGAGCTGATTCCTTTGCCCTCTGTGTGACGTCTATAGCTGTTCCGTGTTTACTATATTGAATGTATCAGCATCTCAGACTCTGCAAAACATGGCTAAAGGTCTGATTTCATTAGGACGATGTTGATTCAAATGAATCACCCAGTATTTCATTAGCTGCATCTGGCTCGATTAAAAAAAAACAGAAAGGGGCAATATTTTAAATGGTATGGTTTTGCGTGTCTGTTTCAGTTCCGGAGACACCGACAGCTAGGAGACTATTAGAGTTTGGATGATGCAATCATTCACGCCTGAAGAACTGATTGATTGTGAATAACCTTTTGATGTATTTTTCCCTCTCAGAATAAGCAATTAGAATGGTACACGAGCATGAGAGCAGCAGTCACGTTAAGAGAATGACCTGTGATGACCCAATTCTTATTCTGTTCCTGTTTGTGAAACAGATCAGAGAGAGGATATTGGGTCGGGAGGGTAGAATGAAGCAAGATGCAAAATGTTCAGGGTCACCAGAAGCTTACAATTCTTTTTCTGAGAGTTCGGAGTTTCTAAAGGTTAGTATAATGATAGGCACCACAACACTCAAAGACTGTGTAGATTCTTTTCCTTTTTACTTGAAATTGAGATTTTCCCTACTCTATATTTTGGTGCAAATATTTACAAAGATATGGCGAATTTCTTCTGTCTCCTAGCAATGGCGCACCATGTGCTGTCTAACTCCAAAACAGGCGCCTTTGCACCATGGTGCAAGGAGATCTGCGTTATGGGCAGGTCTTTTTTTTGTGCAAGAAGGGACTTCTTCCTGCACAAAAATAATCCTTAGAGGTATATTACTCTTCTGTGTGTGCTGCAGAATGTAGCACACATAGAATGAGGAAGTCACAAGGATAAATAAAGAAATTTCTCCTTGTTGCACCTTACAGGGGAAGTGTAGCATTTTGACGCATTCCCAAGTTTACTAGCTTTAGTAAATCTGGGAATGCACCAAAATCAATGGGAGAATGCATGGGAATGTCCATACTCACCCATAGAGCTCCTTCCCAGCACAAGGCATCAATATGCACTACCTTGTGGTACTTAGTATTTACTAAACTATGCAAAGTCAATCAAAACGTTTTTGCATTGCTAAATAAATACCAAAAAGACATTTACGTCACGGGTGCGCCACACAAATGACAGAACCCCAATGCAAAATCTTAACAAATCTGCCCCCTAGTGTACAGTTCTGGGCCAGAACTGGCATTGTTGGTGGGGGAGAGAAGTGGACAGTTCTGTTGGAATGTGCATTTTTATTATCATCTCATATCTGAAAGCCATTGTGAGACATAAAGAAGTGGCCATAGTGTATACATATTTGGGACCTGCCGTCATGGACTGGATTAAAATCCTCAGATTGACCCGCAGTGTGTGACAGATCTCTTCAGTTATTCCATGCCTGTTCATTTAGTGATACAAAAGGGGATGATGGACGGAGCGTTTGAGCCAATCAAACACTCACCCCCAGTCAACTGATCTGGGTTTAATCCATCATCATTCTTTAGCTCACTCCACCACCCCAGTTCAGACATGGCCATATGCAAATCAGTCTGACCCTGTGCCTCATGGGAACAGTCCAGCCCGAACTGCCAAGCCATGCCTTCCTGGACCGGAAACAAGCATCCTAGGACCGGTTTCTGGCATTCCAGCCGTCATCAGCCAGGCTTGCTTGAATCCAGTGGCAAAGTGAGCAAGGGACCCACGTCTGGGCATACCCCGCCAACTTAGGGCGAACAAAGCGATACAAAAGGGGATGATGGACGGAGCGTTTGAGCCAATCAAACACTCACCCCAGTCAACTGATCTGGGTTTAATCCATCATCATTCTTTAGCTCACTCCACCACCCCAGTTCAGACATGGCCATATGCAAATCAGTCTGACCCTGTGCCTCATGGGAACAGTCCAGCCCGAACTGCCAAGCCATGCCTTCCCTGGACCGGAAACAAGCATCCTAGGACCGGTTTCTGGCATTCCAGCCATCATCAGCCAGGCTTGCTTGAATCCAGTGGCAAAGTGAGCAAGGGACCCACGTCTGGGCATACCCCGCCAACTTAGGGCGAACAAAGCGATACAAAAGGGGATGATGGACGGAGCGTTTGAGCCAATCAAACACTCACCCCAGTCAACTGATCTGGGTTTAATCCATCATCATTCTTTAGCTCACTCCACCACCCCAGTTCAGACATGGCCATATGCAAATCAGTCTGACCCTGTGCCTCATGGGAACAGTCCAGCCCGAACTGCCAAGCCATGCCTTCCCTGGACCGGAAACAAGCATCCTAGGACCGGTTTCTGGCATTCCAGCCGTCATCAGCCAGGCTTGCTTGAATCCAGTGGCAAAGTGAGCAAGGGACCCACGTCTGGGCATACCCCCGCCAACTTAGGGCGAACAAAGCGATACAAAGGGGATGATGGACGGAGCGTTTGAGCCAATCAAACACTCACCCCCAGTCAACTGATCTGGGTTTAATCCATCATCATTCTTTAGCTCACTCCACCACCCCAGTTCAGACATGGCCATATGCAAATCAGTCTGACCCTGTGCCTCATGGGAACAGTCCAGCCCGAACTGCCAAGCTATGCCTTCCCTGGACCGGAAACAAGCATCCTAGGACCGGTTTCTGGCATTCCAGCCGTCATCAGCCAGGCTTGCTTGAATCCAGTGGCAAAGTGAGCAAGGGACCCACGTCTGGGCATACCCCCGCCAACTTAGGGCGAACAAAGCGATACAAAGGGGATGATGGACGGAGCGTTTGAGCCAATCAAACACTCACCCCAGTCAACTGATCTGGGTTTAATCCATCATCATTCTTTAGCTCACTCCACCACCCCAGTTCAGACATGGCCATATGCAAATCAGTCTGACCCTGTGCCTCATGGGAACAGTCCAGCCCGAACTGCCAAGCCATGCCTTCCCTGGACCGGAAACAAGCATCCTAGGACCGGTTTCTGGCATTCCAGCCGTCATCAGCCAGGCTTGCTTGAATCCAGTGGCAAAGTGAGCAAGGGACCCACGTCTGGGCATACCCCCGCCAACTTAGGGCGAACAAAGCGATACAAAGGGGATGATGGACGGAGCGTTTGAGCCAATCAAACACTCACCCCCAGTCAACTGATCTGGGTTTAATCCATCATCATTCTTTAGCTCACTCCACCACCTCAGTTCAGACATGGCCATATGCAAATCAGTCTGACCCTGTGCCTCATGGGAACAGTCCAGCCCGAACTGCCAAGCCATGCCTTCCCTGGACCGGAAACAAGCATCCTAGGACCGGTTTCTGGCATTCCAGCCGTCATCAGCCAGGCTTGCTTGAATCCAGTGGCAAAGTGAGCAAGGGACCCACGTCTGGGCATACCCCGCCAACTTAGGGCGAACAAAGCGATACAAAGGGGATGATGGACGGAGCGTTTGAGCCAATCAAACACTCACCCCCAGTCAACTGATCTGGGTTTAATCCATCATCATTCTTTAGCTCACTCCACCACCCCAGTTCAGACAGTCTCGCTTTGTTCGCCCTAAGTTGGCGGGGGTATGCCCAGACGTGGGTCCCTTGCTCACTTTGCCACTGGATTCAAGCAAGCCTGGCTGATGACGGCTGGAATGCCAGAAACCGGTCCTAGGATGCTTGTTTCCGGTCCAGGGAAGACATGGCTTGGCAGTTCGGGCTGGACTGTTCCCATGAGGCACAGGGTCAGACTGATTTGCATATGGCCATGTCTGAACTGGGGTGGTGGAGTGAGCTAAAGAATGATGATGGATTAAACCCAGATCAGTTGACTGGGGGTGAGTGTTTGATTGGCTCAAACGTCCGTCCATCATCCCCTTTGTATCGCTTTGTTCGCCCTAAGTTGGCGGGGGTATGCCCAGACGTGGGTCCCTTGCTCACTTTGCCACTGGATTCAAGCAAGCCTGGCTGATGACGGCTGGAATGCCAGAAACCGGTCCTAGGATGCTTGTTTCCGGTCCAGGGAAGACATGGCTTGGCAGTTCGGGCTGGACTGTTCCCATGAGGCACAGGGTCAGACTGATTTGCATATGGCCATGTCTGAACTGGGGTGGTGGAGTGAGCTAAAGAATGATGATGGATTAAACCCAGATCAATTGACTGGGGTGAGTGTTTGATTGGCTCAAACGTTCCGTCCATCATCCCCTTTGTATCGCTTGTTCGCCCTAAGTTGGCGGGGTATGCCCAGACGTGGGTCCCTTGCTCACTTTGCCACTGGATTCAAGCAAGCCTGGCTGATGACGGCTGGAATGCCAGAAACCGGTCCTAGGATCCTTGTTTCGGTCCAGGGAAGACATGGCTTGGCAGTTCGGGCTGGACTGTTCCCATGAGGCACAGGGTCAGACTGATTTGCATATGGCCATGTCTGAACTGGGGTGGTGGAGTGAGCTAAAGAATGATGATGGATTAAACCCAGATCAGTTGACTGGGGGTGAGTGTTTGATTGGCTCAAACGTTCCGTCCATCATCCCCTTTGTATCGCTTTGTTCGCCCTAAGTTGGCGGGGTATGCCCAGACGTGGGTCCCTTGCTCACTTTGCCACTGGATTCAAGCAAGCCTGGCTGATGACGGCTGGAATGCCAGAAACCGGTCCTAGGATGCTTGTTTCCGGTCCAGGGAAGACATGGCTTGGCAGTTCGGGCTGGACTGTTCCCATGAGGCACAGGGTCAGACTGATTTGCATATGGCCATGTCTGAACTGGGGTGGTGGAGTGAGCTAAAGAATGATGATGGATTAAACCCAGATCAGTTGACTGGGGGTGAGTGTTTGATTGGCTCAAACGTTCCGTCCATCATCCCCTTTGTATCGCTTGTTCGCCCTAAGTTGGCGGGGGTATGCCCAGACGTGGGTCCCTTGCTCACTTTGCCACTGGATTCAAGCAAGCCTGGCTGATGACGGCTGGAATGCCAGAAACCGGTCCTAGGATGCTTGTTTCCGGTCCAGGGAAGACATGCCTTGGCAGTTCGGGCTGGACTGTTCCCATGAGGCACAGGGTCAGACTGATTTGCATATGGCCATGTCTGAACTGGGGTGGTGGAGTGAGCTAAAGAATGATGATGGATTAAACCCAGATCAGTTGACTGGGGGTGAGTGTTTGATTGGCTCAAACGTTCAGTCCATCATCCCCTTTTGTATCGCTTTGTTCGCCCTAAGTTGGCGGGGGTATGCCCAGACGTGGGTCCCTTGCTCACTTTGCCACTGGATTCAAGCAAGCCTGGCTGATGACGGCTGGAATGCCAGAAACCGGTCCTAGGATGCTTGTTTCCGGTCCAGGAAGACATGGCTTGGCAGTTCGGGCTGGACTGTTCCCATGAGGCACAGGGTCAGACTGATTTGCATATGGCCATGTCTGAACTGGGGTGGTGGAGTGAGCTAAAGAATGATGATGGATTAAACCCAGATCAGTTGACTGGGGGTGAGTGTTTGATTGGCTCAAACGTTCCGTCCATCATCCCCTTTTGTATCGCTTTGTTCGCCCTAAGTTGGCGGGGGTATGCCCAGACGTGGGTCCCTTGCTCACTTTGCCACTGGATTCAAGCAAGCCTGGCTGATGACGGCTGGAATGCCAGAAACCGGTCCTAGGATGCTTGTTTCCGGTCCAGGGAAGACATGGCTTGGCAGTTCGGGCTGGACTGTTCCCATGAGGCACAGGGTCAGACTGATTTGCATATGGCCATGTCTGAACTGGGGTGGTGGAGTGAGCTAAAGAATGATGATGGATTAAACCCAGATCAGTTGACTGGGGGTGAGTGTTTGATTGGCTCAAACGTTCCGTCCATCATCCCCTTTTGTATCGCTTTGTTCGCCCTAAGTTGGCGGGGGTATGCCCAGACGTGGGTCCCTTGCTCATTTTGCCACTGGATTCAAGCAAGCCTGGCTGATGACGGCTGGAATGCCAGAAACCGGTCCTAGGATGCTTGTTTCCGGTCCAGGGAAGACATGGCTTGGCAGTTCGGGCTGGACTGTTCCCATGAGGCACAGGGTCAGACTGATTTGCATATGGCCATGTCTGAACTGGGGTGGTGGAGTGAGCTAAAGAATGATGATGGATTAAACCCAGATCAGTTGACCGGGGTGAGTGTTTGATTGGCTCAAACGTTCCGTCCATCATCCCCTTTTGTATCGCTTTGTTTGCCCTAAGTTGGCGGGGGTATGCCCAGACGTGGGTCCCTTGCTCACTTTGCCACTGGATTCAAGCAAGCCTGGCTGATGACGGCTGGAATGCCAGAAACCGGTCCTAGGATGCTTGTTTCCGGTCCAGGGAAGACATGGCTTGGCAGTTCGGGCTGGACTGTTCCCATGAGGCACAGGGTCAGACTGATTTGCATATGGCCATGTCTGAACTGGGGTGGTGGAGTGAGCTAAAGAATGATGATGGATTAAACCCAGATCAGTTGACTGGGGGTGAGTGTTTGATTGGCTCAAACGTTCCGTCCATCATCCCCTTTTGTATCGCTTTGTTCGCCCTAAGTTGGCGGGGGTATGCCCAGACGTGGGTCCCTTGCTCACTTTGCCACTGGATTCAAGCAAGCCTGGCTGATGACGGCTGGAATGCCAGAAACCGGTCCTAGGATGCTTGTTTCCGGTCCAGGGAAGACATGGCTTGGCAGTTCGGGCTGGACTGTTCCCATGAGGCACAGGGTCAGACTGATTTGCATATGGCCATGTCTGAACTGGGGTGGTGGAGTAAGCTAAAGAATGATGATGGATTAAACCCAGATCAGTTGACTGGGGGTGAGTGTTTGATTGGCTCAAACGTTCCGTCCATCATCCCCTTTTGTATCGCTTTGTTCGCCCTAAGTTGGCGGGGGTATGCCCAGACGTGGGTCCCTTGCTCACTTTGCCACTGGATTCAAGCAAGCCTGGCTGATGACGGCTGGAATGCCAGAAACCGGTCCTAGGATGCTTGTTTCCGGTCCAGGGAAGACATGGCTTGGCAGTTCGGGCTGGACTGTTCCCATGAGGCACAGGGTCAGACTGATTTGCATATGGCCATGTCTGAACTGGGGTGGTGGAGTGAGCTAAAGAATGATGATGGATTAAACCCAGATCAGTTGACTGGGGGTGAGTGTTTGATTGGCTCAAACGTTCCGTCCATCATCCCCTTTTGTATCGCTTTGTTCATTTAGTGATGACTGGTTCATTTGCTGCACAATGCTGGTGATGGACAACATTCATGGAATATATGCCTCAATTGAATGTAGGAGGTGTAAAATACAAATGGCTGCTGACCTCTGAGTGTTTCAGTATTTGTATTAGTGTGGGCCAGAAATATTATGTATGAACTTGCATAACTATATTACACCGGCGAAGCATAGGTCTGCTCTCCTTAACTTACCTGTTTATTGAAAGTAGTTTTCTGATTCCCTTTGTTGCCAATCTGTGGATTGTGAACTAAAGATTGATCTTGAAGGTGCGACTGTCTTTCAAGGTTCAGTTGCCCGGATGTGTCATGGCGTAGTTGTTTTGGAAAAAGCCAAGCTATTTGTACTGTGAAAGCAGTGCAGCCTATAGATTTTTTTATGGTACTGTGTTATCATAAGTGGTGCAAGCCTGGAGCTCAGTGTCCTGATTTGTTTGTATTGCTTTAATTTAGTGTGCAGATATAGCTGTTCTTTTCCTTGAAGGCTCTGTGAACAACGTAAAGTGACTTGAACATTGCCCTTCCTGCTACAGGTAGCCAGTGGAGTGATTGCACGACTGGAGTCATGTGTTTTCTTGTGCACAGAAGAACTGTTGCAGTAGTATTCTGGATTAATTTTATTTTACTTATGATAAATGTGGGTGCACCCAGGTATATTTTGTTGTCATGATCAAGCTTGAAAATTATGTGTGAGGATGACTTGCAGTTTCTGTTGTTGTCCAAGGTATGTGAAGATGCCAACATTTGTTTCTATTGTGTAGAGGTCAATTTGTTTTATGTTGTTAACATATGGTATCAAATATAAGACTGAATTCATGGCTTCTGATTTCTCTTGATATTGTTAGAGGAGCCTCGTGTTCCTTTGGCCATATGGCAGTATGAAGGTATTTGTTTCATTGTTCAGAGGTGGTAAGCTCAGTCTTTGTGGTATTTAGCTTTAGATCGTTATTCTTCATCCATTTGTTTATGGCACGAAGGCAGTCATGAAAATTTAAATTGTAGAGGTCTTCCAGGCCATCCATTTTTAGAAATGATTTGGGTGTCATCTACATAGTTGTAACAGATGAGGTTCAATAGTTTAATCAGGTTTGGTAAGTGGGTTAGGTAGTTTAATATTACAGGGGATATGATGAACCCCTGTGGGGCACCACAGTGTTGTGTTTGAAGAGCTGAAATGAAAAGTGGTATAAACACAAGTTTTATGTCACAGCTGAGAGGCCAAGAATTCAATGGGAATTAGTTGAACTCCCTTCTCACCTGTCACATGTGGTATTTTAAGCAAGAATTTGATGTGCAAAGAGACTGCACAACTGTACAGGACATTGAGTCATGTTTTTCTTATGCCAAAATGTTCATGATAACTCCTATTCCTGATACATATGTGGTTGGCACTACTCTAACCTACCATTCATTCTGAAGCAATGTTCAATCAAGAAACTCCAGATTCTAATACGGCATTGTGCTTTGATTAGACTATTGTGATGGGGCAGAGTTATCACAAGTCAGGTATGACTTACATTTGACTGACATATCCTAAATATACCTGCATGACGGAGCACAGCAGTGCCCAGGCAGCTTTGAAGGGTACGAAAGGAGTTGAAAGAGATGCTGAGTAAATCTTTGATTTACTGACAAAATATTGACTAGGAAAACATCGACCTGAAAAAATTACAGAGGCAAAAATATTGAAAAAAAAAATGTCCTGGGATCGGTTTTGGGGTATTACCCCTCATCAGCCAGGCTAGCTTGACTCCAATGGCATGGAGAGCACGGGACCCACGTCTGGGCATACCCATCCCACTCGGGGTGACAAATGCATAAAGAACAATTGATGGACAGAATGCTGAACAATGTCAAACATTCACCCCAGTACAGGGATCTAGGCATAAATCCATCATATTTTTGGTCCCCATTCCATTCCATTGCAAATCAGTCTTGACCCTGCTCCCTGTAGGAACAGTCCAGCCCGAACTGCCTGTCCAGGTCCTTCCTGGACTGGAAACAAGCATCCTGGGACCAGTTTCGGGGTATTACTGGTGCAGTGAGCACAGGATCCACTTCTGGGCATACCCTTCCCACTTATGGCAACAACAAAAAAAGGAACAAATGATGGACGGAATGCTGAACAATGCCAACATTCACCCCAGTCAGATCTGGGTTTAATCCATCATTCTTTTGCTCACCAGGACACCCCAGTTTTGACCCAGCCAGATGCAAATCAGTCTTGATCCTGCTCCTCATGGGAACAGTCCAGCCTGAACTGCCAAGCCAGGTCCTCCCTTGACCGGAAACAAGCATCTTCGGACCGGTTTTGGGGCATCAACCCTCATCAGCCAGGCTAGCTTGAATCCAGTGGTAGAGTGAGCACAGGACCCACGTGTGGGTACACCCTTCCCACTTAGGGCGACAAAAGCAAAAGAAACAAATGATGGATGGAATACTGAACAATGCAAACATTCACCCCCAGTCACAAAGATCTGGGTTTAATCCATTGATTCTTTTGCCCACCATGCCACTCCTGTTTAGAACCAGCCATATGCAAATCAGTCTTGACCCTGCTCCTCATTAGAACTGTCCAGCCCTAACTTCCATGCCAGGTCCTCCCTGGACTGGAAACAAGCATCCTGGGACCGGTTTTGGGGCATCACCCATCATCAGCTAGTCTAGCTTGAATCCAGTGGCGCAGTGAGCAAGAGTCCCAGGTATGAACATATCCTTCCCACTTAGGGCAACAAAAGCAAAAGGAACAAATGATGGACGGAATGCTGAACAATGCAAACATTCACCCCGGTCACAAAGATGTGGGCTTAATCCATTGTTCTTTTGCTCACAAGGCAACCCCAGTTTGGACTCAGCCATATACAAATCAGTCTTGACCCTGCTCCTCATGGGAACAGTCTAGCCCGAACTGCCAAGCCAGGTCCTCTCTGTACCAGAAACAGGCATCCTGGGACCGGTTTTGGGGCATCATCCCTCATCAGCCAGTCTAGCTTGAATGTTGAATCCAGTGGCACAGCGATCAAGGGACCCACATCTGGGCATACACTTGGCCACTTAGGGTGAACATAGCAAACACAACAAGATGATGGATGGAGTGTTGAAACTTTTCAACCACTCACCCCCAGTCACAGATATGGGTTTAATCTATCGTTCTTTTGCTCAATATGCCACCCTAGTTTGGACCCAGCTAAATACAAATCAGTCTTGACCTTGTTCCTCATGGGAACAGTCTAGCCCGAGCTGCCAGGCAAGGTTTTGAAAGACTGTGTTATATTCTGCACATGCCGACCCCCTTCTCCAAATTTAAGCATAAGAACAAGGCTAATTTTGTGGCACTGTGTCTGCGAGTTGGCTGCTGGGCAGAGCCCTGCTTCAGAAGATACCTTTTTCTCTGTTGAAGACCCATAAAACTGTTCCTCAGATCTGAATTTACCTTAATGAAATTAAAAGACAAGAGGCGATTGGCAAAACAGGAACAAGTTTGTTTAATTAAACTCTGTGGCCGGGAGAGCCTCAACAGAATGCGTCTGCTCAAAGTCTCTTGGTGTACAATAAAGCAATTTTCTACATTCCAAAAAAGCATCTCAGTCATAAATCAACAAATCAACATCTGACACAGTTGGCTCTTGACCTCAAAGAGAGCTAATGTGGGCCAGTGTGCATGTGTCCAGATATCCGGAAGGAGGAGCGTGTGATCACTACATGCGGAGAGCATGTCATGTCCTGATTGGTTGAGTGTTTCTATCTACATGTGGTTTCTATCTTTGTGGTATTTTAGGGAACATGAGCCCTTGACCAAACCAGTTTTATTGGAGCCAATTTATTTGGATCTGTTTGTGTTGCAACTATCTATCTGTGGGAACGATCAGAGTTTTTCCTAGGCGCACATTTATGTTTAACTTAAGAGAGACCCCACCTGTGACCTGGTATTCTATAGGCATGGGTGTGGGTCGAAGGACTTTTCTAACCACATATGTCTAAGTCAGGGTTGATGGTGAGGTCACCTTGGGTGGTTCCAACAACAATGAAACGAGTTCAATGGAACCTGCAATATTACTCACGGAAATATGGCTCAAGCCAGCCTCAGCACTAGACATCACTACAACCATCCCTACAGACTACAAGATCACCAAGCAAGACCACCAGCCCTCCCCGACCCCTACTTAATGGCGGCCACTGCGGGGACAGGCGAGCAAGACCACTGACTCATTGTCAGTGAAATTGCTCTCCCACCCTCGCAGCTCCACCATTAAGTGAGGCCTGCCCCTGCCCCTGCACTCTCGAGTGTTGGTGATCGAGGCCCTCCTCCACCCGCAGGTTTCCCTGCACCTCATCCCTGGTGGTCCAGTGGACCTCTGTCTCCTTCCTCTAACTCTGCTCTTTCACTCGTTTTTCTACCCTTTTTTATCTTTCACCTTTCTGCACTTTTCTGCATCTCTGCTCTTTTGTGCCTTATTTCTGCTCATTTTCCCTTCCTCTCGCTCTGCCCTTTCACTTGTTTTCACTCGTTTTTCTACCCTCTTTTATCTTTCACCTTTCTGCACTTTTCTGCATCTCTGCTCTTTTGTGCCTTATTTCTGCTCATTTTCCCTTCCTCTCGCTCTGCCCTTTCACTAGTTTTCACTCGGTTTTCGACCCTCTTTTATCTTTCACCTTTCTGCATCTCTGCTCTTTTGTGCCTTATTTCTGCCTATTTTCCCTTTTTTCTTTATCCCTTATTTCCTCCCTTTACCTTTCCCCGCCGTTGCTGCCCCCGCAGCCCCTCCCCCCCAGCGCGACCGGCCCAATCCAGCTCCCCTCCCCACTCCCGCCTCCCAGCTGTCCAGCCCTCCCCGACCCCTACTTAATGGCAGCCACTGCAGGGACAGGCGAGCAAGACCACTGACTCATTGTCAGTGAAATTGCTCTCCCACCCTCGCAGCTCCACCATTAAGTGAGGCCTGCCCCTGCACTCTCGAGTGTTGGTGATCGAGGCCCTCCTCCACCCGCAGGTTTCCCTGCGCCTCATCCCTGGTGGTCCAGTGGACCTCTGTCTCCTTCCTCTAACTCTGCTCTTTCACTCGTTTTTCTACCCTTTTTATCTTTCACCTTTCTGCACTTTTCTGCATCTCTGCTCCTTTGTGCCTTATTTCTGCTCATTTTCCCTTCCTCTCGCTCTGCCCTTTCACTTGTTTTCACTCGTTTTTCTACCCTCTTTTATCTTTCACCTGTCTGCACTTTTCTGCATCTCTGCTCTTTTGTGCCTTATTTCTGCTCATTTTCCCTTCCTCTCGCTCTGCCCTTTCACTAGTTTTCACTCATTTTTCTACCCTCTTTTATCTTTCACCTTTCTGCATCTCTGCTCCTTTGTGCCTTATTTCTGCCTATTTTCCCTTTTTTCTTTGTCCCTTATTTCCTCTCTTTACCTTTCCCCGTCGCTGCTGCCCCCGCGGCCCCTCCCCCCCAGCGCGACCGACCCAATCCAGCTCCCCTCCCCGCTCCCGCCTCCCAGCTGTCCAGCCCTCCATGACCCCTACTTAATGGCGGCCACTGCGGGGACAGGCGAGCAAGACCACTGACTCATTGTCGGTGAAATTGCTCTCCCACCCTCGCAGCTCCACCATTAAGTGAGGCCTGCCCCTGCCCCTGCACTCTCGAGTGTTGGTGATCGAGGCCCCCTCCACCCGCAGGTTTCCCTGCGCCTCATCCCTGGTGGTCCAGTGGACCTCTGTCTCCTTCCTCTAACTCTGCTCTTTCACTCGTTTTTCTACCCTTTTTATCTTTCACCTTTCTGCACTTTTCTGCATCTCTGCTCTTTTGTGCCTTATTTCTGCTCATTTTCCCTTCCTCTCGCTCTGCCCTTTCACTTGTTTTCACTCGTTTTTCTACCCTCTTTTATCTTTCACCTGTCTGCACTTTTCTGCATCCCTGCTCTTTTGTGCCTTATTTCTGCTCATTTTCCCTTCCTCTCGCTCTGCCCTTTCACTAGTTTTCACTCGTTTTTCTACCCTCTTTTATCTTTCACCTTTCTGCATCTCTGCTCTTTTGTGCCTTATTTCTGCCTATTTTCCCTTTTTTCTTTATCCCTTATTTCCTCCCTTTACCTTTCCCCGCCGCTGCTGCCCCCGCGGCCCCACCCCCCCAGCGCGACCGGCCCAATCCAGCTCCCCTCCCCGCTCCCGCCTCCCAGCTGTCCAGCCCTCCCCGACCCCTACTTAATGGCGGCCACTGCGGGGACAGGCGAGCAAGACCACTGACTCAATGTCAGTAAAATTGCTCTCCCACCCTCGCAGCTCCACCATTAAGTGAGGGCTGCCCCTGCCCCTGCACTCTCGAGTGTTGGTGATCGAGGCCCTCCTCCACCCTCAGGTTTCCCTGCGCCTCATCCCTGGTGGTCCAGTGGACCTCTGTCTCCTTCCTCTAACTCTGCTCTTTCACTCATTTTTCTACCCTTTTTTATCTTTCACCTTTCTGCACATTTCTGCATCTCTGCTCTTTTGTGCCTTATTTCTGCTCATTTTCCCTTCCTCTCGCTCTGCCCTTTCACTTGTTTTCACTCGTTTTTCTACCCTCTTTTATCTTTCACCTGTCTGCACTTTTCTGCATCTCTGCTCTTTTTTGCCTTATTTCTGCTCATTTTCCCTTCCTCTCGCTCTGCCCTTTCACTAGTTTTCACTCGTTTTTCTACCCTCTTTTATCTTTCACCTTTCTGCATTTCTGCTCTTTTGTGCCTTATTTCTGCATATTTTCCCTTTTTTCTTTATCCCTTATTTCCTCCCTTTACCTTTCCCCGCCGCTGCTGCCCCCGTGGCCCCTCCCCCCCAGCGCGACTGGCCCAATCCAGCTCCCCTCCCCGCTCCCGCCTCTCACCTGTCCAGCCCTCCCCGACCCCTACTTAATGGCGGCCACTGCGGGGACAGGCGAGCAAGACCACTGACTCATTGTCAGTGTAATTGCTCTCCCACCCTCGCAGCTCCACCATTAAGTGAGGCCTGCCCCTGCCCCTGCACTCTCGAGTGTTGGTGATCGAGGCCCTCCTCCACCCGCAGGTTTCCTGCACCTCATCCCTGGTGGTCCAGTGGACCTCTGTCTCCTTCCTCTAACTCTGCTCTTTCACTCGTTTTTCTACCCTTTTTTATCTTTCACCTTTCTGCACTTTTCTGCATCTCTGCTCCTTTGTGCCTTATTTCTGCTCATTTTCCCTTCTTCTCGCTCTGCCCTTTCACTTGTTTTCACTCGTTTTTCTACCCTCTTTTATCTTTCACCTGTCTGCACTTTTCTGCATCTCTGCTCTTTTGTGCCTTATTTCTGCTCATTTTCCCTTCCTCTCGCTCTGCCCTTTCACTAGTTTTCACTCATTTTTCTACCCTCTTTTATCTTTCACCTTTCTGCATCTCTGCTCCTTTGTGCCTTATTTCTGCCTATTTTCCCTTTTTTCTTCATCCCTTATTTCCTCTCTTTACCTTTCCCCGTCGCTGCTGCCCCCGCGCCCCCTCCCCCCCAGCGCGACCGACCCAATCCAGCTCCCCTCCCCGCCTCCCAGCTGTCCAGCCCTCCATGACCCCTACTTAATGGCGGCCACTGCGGGTACAGGCGAGCAAGTCCACTGACTCATTGTCGGTGAAATTGCTCTCCCACCCTCGCAGCTCCACCATTAAGTGAGGCCTGCCCCTGCCCCTGCACTCTCGAGTGTTGGTGATCGAGGCCCCCTCCACCCGCAGGTTTCCCTGCGCCTCATCCCTGGTGGTCCAGTGGACCTCTGTCTCCTTCCTCTAACTCTGCTCTTTCACTCGTTTTTCTACCCTTTTTATCTTTCACCTTTCTGCACTTTTCTGCATCTCTGCTCTTTTGTGCCTTATTTCTGCTCATTTTCCCTTCCTCTCGCTCTGCCGTTTCACTTGTTTTCACTCGTTTTTCTACCCTCTTTTATCTTTCACCTTTCTGCACTTTTCTGCATCTCTGCTCTTTTGTGCCTTATTTCTGCTCATTTTCCCTTCCTCTCGCTCTGCCCTTTCACTAGTTTTCACTCGTTTTTCTACCCTCTTTTATCTTTCACCTTTCTGCATCTCTGCTCTTTTGTGCCTTATTTCTGCCTATTTTCCCTTTTTTCTTTATCCCTTATTTCCTCCCTTTACCTTTCCCCGCCGCTGCTGCCCCCGCGGCCCCTCCCCCCATCCGCGACCGGCCCAATCCAGCTCCCCTCCCCCGCCTCCCAGCTGTCCAGCCCTTCCCGACCCCTACTTAATGGCGGCCACTGCGGGGACAGGCAAGCAAGACCACTGACTCATTGTCGGTGAAATTGCTCTCCCACCCTCGCAGCTCCACCATTAAGTGAGGCCTGCCCCTGCCCCTGCACTCTCGAGTGTTGGTGATCGAGGCCCTCCTCCACCCGCAGGTTTCCTGCGCCTCATCCCTGGTGGTCCAGTGGACCTCTGTCTCCTTCCTCTAACTCTGCTCTTTCACTCGTTTTTCTACCCTTTTTTATCTTTCACCTTTCTGCACTTTTCTGCATCTCTGCTCTTTTGTGCCTTATTTCTGCTCATTTTCCCTTCCTCTCGCTCTGCCCTTTCACTTGTTTTCACTCGTTTTTCTACCCTCTTTTATCTTTCACCTGTCTGCACTTTTCTGCATCTCTGCTCTTTTGTGCCTTATTTCTGCTCATTTTCCCTTCCTCTCGCTCTGCCCTTTCACTAGTTTTCACTCGTTTTTCTACCCTCTTTTATCTTTCACCTTTCTGCATCTCTGCTCTTTTGTGCCTTATTTCGGCCTATTTTCCCTTTTTTCTTTATCCCTTATTTCCTCCCTTTACCTTTCCCCGCCGCTGCTGCGCCCGCGGCCCCTCCCCCCCAGTGCGACCGGCCCAATCCAGCTCCCCTCCCCTCTCCCGCCTCCCAGCTGTTCAGCCCTCCCCGACCCCTACTTAATGGCGGCCACTGCGGGGACAGGCGAGCAAGACCACTGAATCATTGTCAGTGAAATTGCTCTCCCACCCTCGCAGCTCCACCATTAAGTGAGGGCTGGCCCTGCCCCTGCACTCTCGAGTGTTGGTGATCGAGGCCCTCCTCCACCCTCAGGTTTCCCTGCGCCTCATCCCTGGTGGTCCAGTGGACCTCTGTCTCCTTCCTCTAACTCTGCTCTTTCACTCGTTTTTCTACCCTTTTTTATCTTTCACCTTTCTGCACATTTCTGCAACTCTGCTCTTTTGTGCCTTATTTCTGCTCATTTTCCCTTCCTCTCGCTCTGCCCTTTCACTTGTTTTCACTCGTTTTTCTACCCTCTTTTATCTTTCACCTGTCTGCACTTTTCTGCATCTCTGCTCTTTTGTGCCTTATTTCTGCTCATTTTCCCTTCCTCTCGCTCTGCCCTTTCACTAGTTTTCACTCGTTTTTCTACCCTCTTTTATCTTTCACCTTTCTGCATCTCTGCTCTTTTGTGCCTTTTTTCTGCCTATTTTCCCTTTTTTCTTTATCCCTTATTTCCTCCCTTTACCTTTCCCCGCTGCTGCTGCCCCCGTGGCCCCTCCCCCCCAGCGCGACCGGCCCAATCCAGCTCCCCTCCCCGCTCCCGCCTCTCAGCTGTCCAGCCCTCCCCGACCCCTACTTAATGGCGGCCACTGCGGGGACAGGCGAGCAAGACCACTGACTCATTGTCAGTGAAATTGCTCTCCCACCCTCGCAGCTCCACCATTAAGTGAGGCCTGCCCCTGCCCCTGCACTCTCGAGTGTTGGTGATCGAGGCCCTCCTCCACCCGCAGGTTTCCTGCACCTCATCCCTGGTTGTCCAGTGGACCTCTGTCTCCTTCCTCTAACTCTGCTCTTTCACTCGTTTTTCTACCCTTTTTATCTTTCACCTTTCTGCACTTTTCTGCATCTCTGGTCTTTTGTGCCTTTTTTCTGCTCATTTTCCCTTTCTCTCGCTCTGCCCTTTCACTTGTTTTCACTCGCTTTTCTACCCTCTTTTATCTTTCACCTTTCTGCACTTTTCTGCATCTCTGCTCTTTTGTGCCTTATTTCTGCTCATTTTCCCTTCCTCTCGCTCTGCCCTTTCACTAGTTTTCACTCGTTTTTCTACCCTCTTTTATCTTTCACCTTTCTGCATCTCTGCTCTTTTGTGCCTTATTTCTGCCTATTTTCCCTTTTTTCTTTATCCCTTATTTCCTCCCTTTACCTTTCCCCGCCGCTGCTGCCCCCGCGGCCCTTCCCCCCCAGCGCGACCGGCCCAATCCAGCTCCCCTCCCCGCTCCCGCCTCCCAGCTGTCCAGCCCTCCCCGACCCCTACTTAATGGCAGCCACTGGCACGCCGAAGGTGCGTCAAAGGCAAGCCCGTCTGCGCCCGTCCGCGACCTGACCGCGACCAGCGCCAGGAACCCTGGACCTCCGCACCCGCCAACGCTACGGCCCAGCAGCACTCCACGCACTCAACCCAGGCCGCAACAACAACTGCAAGCTAGCATCACCAGCCGGCTCCCACGGACCCTTCAGCTGTCACCTCTGCCGGCACACCCGCAGCACCGCCAAGAACACGGATCCAGCACAACCCGCCCACAAGAACACAACCGAACCGAAGACCCTGCAATGCATCCTTCTCAACGTCCGATCCCTCCACAAACACGCCACAGAAATCTGGGACCTCCTCGACAGCACCACCCCGGATGTAGCGTTCTTCACCGAAACCTGGACCAACACCACCTCGGGACCGGACATCGCCATCGCCATCCCCCAAGGATACAAGATCTCCAGGAAGGACCGCCCCACCCGCCCAGGAGGAGGAATCGCCATCGTCCACAATTCCAGCTTCCGCCTGAGCACACTCCCTGACGAGCCCACAGAACTGATGGAACACCTTCACTTCAAGATACTGGCCAGCCCCACTGCCACCCTCCGAGGAACCCTCATCTACCAACCCCCTGGACCCCGCGGACCCATCGCCAACTCCATCACGGACATTATCTCCCCGCAGGCCATCGCATCCACCAACTACACCCTGCTGGGAGACCTCAACTTCCACCTCGACAACCAACTGGACCCCAACACCACATCCCTCCTGGACAACCTCCACAACATTGGACTGCGCCAGATCGTGACCGAGCCCACGCACTCAGCAGGACACACCCTCTTCACTACAGGAAACTCCATCACCTTCAGCCACACCACCGAACTCCCATGGACCGACCATCGTTGCGTCCACTTCACCTTCAGAACACCCACCATCCACAGACACCAGCACCTGCTTCCATGAAGAAACTGGACCAAAATCACCGACGACCAGCTCACCTCCTCACTCAACAACTCCACCCCAACCATCGCGGAAAACAACGACCCCAACACCGCAGCCCGAACCCTGCATACATGGATCTCGGACAGCAGCAACACCATAGCCCCCCTCAAGAAAAACAACAATACCCGCGCCAAGAAAGCCAGATGGTTTACCACCGAACTTCGAGAGTTCAGAAGCACATGCCGCCGCCTCGAAAAGGCCTGGAGGAACACCAAATCCACAGAAGCCCACGACAACTTCAGAGCCGCCACCAACGCCCACCATCAACTCATCAGAGAAATGAGGAAAAAAGCGATTGAAGACAGAATCTCCACCCACGTGCACAACAGCAAGGAACTCTTCAGCATAATCAAGGAGTTCACCCAACCCACTAGCGAGTCTACTGACATCCCTCCCTCACAAGACCTCTGCGACAAACTCAGCACCTTTTTCCACCACAAAATCAAGAGCATCTACGACAACTTCGATGAAGACAACCAACACACTGAACCCTCACCAACCACCCCTGACACCCGGAAACCAGCGATTGACGACTGGACAGCCCTCACCACCGAAGACACACTGAAGACAATGAAGTCAATCCACTCAGGGGCCCCCACGGACCCCTGCCCCCACCACATCTTCAACAGAGCCGCCGACACCATCGCACCCATGCTCCGCCACACCATCAACCGCTCCCTGGCGACCGCCTCATTCCCCGACGACTGGAAACACGCCGAGGTCAACCCCCTCCTAAAGAAACCCTCAGCGGACCCCACCGACCTCAAAAACTACAGACCCATCTCCCTGCTCCCGTTCCCAGCGAAAGTCATCGAGAAAGCCATCAACAGCCAACTCGCCACATTCATTGAAGAACACAACATCCTCGACTCCTCCCAATCCGGCTTCAGAAAAACCACAGTACGGAAACCGCCCTCCTCGCCGCAACAGACGACATCCGCACCCTACTGGACAAAGGAGAAACAGTAGCCCTCATCCTCCTCGACCTATCAGCGGCGTTCGACACAGTCTCCCACCGCACCCTAATACGCAGACTCTACGACGCAGGAATCCAGGACAAGGCCCTCGACTGGATCCGCTCCTTCCTCTCCGGCAGGATGCAGCGGGTCAGACTCCCCCCTTTCCTCTCTGACCCCACACCTACCACCTGCGGAGTCCCCCAGGGCTCCTCCCTCAGCCCGACGCTCTTCAACGTCTACATGGCTCCACTCGCCCCCATCGTCAGAACCTACGGACTCAACATCGTGTCATACGCAGACGACACCCAGCTCATCCTCTCCCTATCCAACGAGCCCAACACCGCCAGACGCATGGAAGCATTCGAGAAGGCATGGAAGCCGTCGCCAAATGGATGAAAAACAGCTGCCTACAACTAAACACCAACAAAACAGAAGTACTCATCATGGGCCCAAACCCCAATGCCTGGAGCGACACCTGGTGGCCCCCCGCCCTCGGAAACCCGCCAACGCCCACGGACCACGCACGCAACCTGGGAATCATCCTGGACTCCGAGCTCAAAATAGACCGCCAGATCAACTCTGTCTCTTCTTCCTGCTTCCACACCCTCCGCCTCCTTCGTAAGACCTTCAAATGGATCCCCCTCGAACACCGAAAGACCGTCACTCACGCCCTGGTCACCAGCAGACTCGACTACGGCAACGCACTCTACGCTGGAATAAACAAAAACCTCACCCACAAGCTACAGAACATCCAGAACACCGCCGCAAGACTGGTCCTCAACCTTCCAAAACACTGCCACATCTCCCAGCACCTGCGCACACTCCACTGGCTCCCTGTCGAGGCGAGAATCACCTTCAAGATGTCACCCACGCACACAAGGCACTCCACGGCACCGGACCAGCATACCTGAACAGCCGGCTCAAATTCCACGCACCCCAAAGGACCCTACGATCAGCCCAGCTCTCCTACGCCGTGGTCCCCCACACCAGAAAGACCAGATCGGGAGGCCGCGCCTTCTCCTTCCTCGCGGCCAAAGCATGGAACGCCCTTCCGCTCCACCTCAGACAGACAACATCGCTCCCCATCTTCGCAAGAAACCTCAAAACCTGGCTCTTCGACAGACCCCCTCCTTGATGGATGGAACCTGCACCCCCCCCCCAGCCCTAGCGCCTTGAGACCCTTACGGGTGAGTAGTCGCGCTTTAACAAACCCCTGATTGATTGATTGATTGATCAGCACAAGCCAAAAAGAGGAATTGCCATCATTTTCAAAGATACCTTCAGCTGCACCACCTCCGCTAATATTCCACCAGTTCCATGGAACACCTCACTTTCAAGTTACACATCACAGCCAGCTTCACCCTGTGTGGAATCATCATAAACAGACCTCCAGGACCTTACACATACTTCCCCCTGTGACATCATGGACTTCATTGCTCCCCTCAGAATCAACACCAGCACCTTCCATCTCCTCATAGACCCAGACTATACCAACCTGAACTCATCTAGCCTTCTAGAAAACCTCTCAAACCTGAGCCTCACTCAGCTTGTAACCGAACCTACTTATGCTACTAGACACCTCTTGGATCTGATCTTAACGTCCTTCAGCAATTCAGCACCCCTGTCCCACACCACCACAGACTCACCACCAAAGGACCTGGAAAAATATCACAGAGGAGGACTGGACTTCCACTGACTCCACACGAGAACAATACACACCAGCAGTATGCAAGAAGCCATCAAAAACTTCAACAGCTGGATCACTACATGTGCAAACACCCTGGTTCCCATCAAGTGCAACAAAATGGCAAGAGCCCGTCCACATGCCAGCTGGTGCATAAAAAAGTGAGGCTGATGAAACACCACTGCAAACAACTAGAGCACAAGTATAGAATGAACCAAGACACCACCATTAAAGACCTTCAAATATGCCTTGAGACACTATCACCAACAACTCCTGAACACAAAGTGCATATTACTCACAGAAATCATCTAAACTGGCAGTAACAGAGCAGGGAAATCTTCACTATTGTTAAAGATTTCAAACCACATGCAGCTGCCTCTAGCAACATCACCCCTCACAAGACCTCTGCAACAAACTCCTGGAATTATTCTGCAGCAAGAGCACATCTATATACAGCAACTGCACCCCTCAACCCGACCCCATTGCCCTGACCTATCATCTCCCTCATCTCAGTTACAGAACTCATTCTGATTTTTAGCCTCCACCATTGAGATGGTCACTACCAAGAAGTCCACCTACTCCGGGGCCCCGCCAGACCCCTATCACCACAATGCCTTCATCAAAGGACTCGCACCAATCAGTAAAGCTTTTGTCAACACAAGTGACTCAGCACTAAAATGATTACACAAATGTTAAACTATAACCATAAATCTTGTCATAACTGTATAATATTCATGTGCACATTGCCACATAATTCCATGACTCATCCAAGTAGTTTAAACAATTTCTATATTCATGATCTTCTCTAAAACTTCTTTTGACTGTAGCCATAGACATCACGTTTCGTCCCTCATGGGTCTTCTTCAGGGCTGCAAAACTTATACAATATAAACACATTTTAAAATCATCATATATATATATATTTATATATATACACAATCCACAAAAATGCAAAAAACTGTAAAAGAACACTGCAGGAAATAAGCTTATTCAATTTGCACATGTTTCACATGGCATAATGTGAGAGATACTCAAATATTGTCTTTTTAAACCAACATGATGTGTACCAATCCTAATAGACACAACCATGACCAATTGCATACATGATTTAGTTACACTGTTTTATACAAAAATGAGATATAATATATTCAACTCTTACCAGCAAGGGGAAAGACCTAGGGAGATCAGAATCTTCATAAAAACCTTTTTTACAAGGTATATATATATGATCCTGATATCTTAGGGCACAGATTCAAAGTACACTGTTGTCCTTGTTGCTAAGCATCTACTACATTTTAATCCAGTAAGAATCCCATTGTGTGGAGGGATAGACCATTTATGGTCCTAGAACAAAGAATAAATATTGCTAACTCAATAAGTGTACAATAATTACTCAATTCATCAATCCAAAGATATGACTATATCTAAGGCAAACATGTTGTGCTAAAAATGCAAACATTGTGTTATAGTTCAATTCACAAAAGACACACAGACATTACCCTATGTAACACGTAGTTATGCCATCACTGCTAAAAAAAAAATTTGAGTGGATGAAATTCACTGAGTGCCGGTCTTTTCCTTGGATCGAAGGAATTTGTAAATCTAAATATATATATTAGAGGAAATCCAAAAAACAGAATCAGAACTAAAAGATATAGTGAAAGCAGAAGCACTGGTTAAATTTGAAAGTGAATTACTGGTAAAATTGAAAAACCAAGAACAAACGATAAGAGAAAGAAAAGCAACTAAGTTCTTAAGAGATAACTTAGATTACCAGAGGGGACAGATCTACACTTTTGCGCGGCGCTTTGATAACCTCAGGAGACAGAGGCTGTCAGGAACAACGGCTATCTGGAAGAAACAGGGACCTCAATGTATGGGAAATGAGAGTGCCTCTGAAAGGAGTTCAGTAGCCAGTTCAGATGTGGAGACTTGCTCCGATGAGGACGGCGCAAGCACTTCAAGGAACACTGATATAGTACCAAGTGTGGTTGATGAATTTCTTTTTTTAGGATTAGACCGGACACAAAACAACAGGAAAAGACCGCAACAACAAAAAGGAAACAACCATCCAGAAAACGTAAGAACCGAAGAGGAGGGAATGGAATTAAGGTCGGGAATGAAAACCAAAGAGAGATACAAAGGCAAATAGAATGTGACTCTACCACCGTTATAAATTTAACCAACATGGTGCTATCAGAGGAAGAAAGCAATATTTTAGCATTGGGACTCTCTTTTTTGCAGAAAAACGAACTTTGATTATTGTCAGACACGAGTAGATTTTTTCAAATTTGTAAGAAAATTAAAATTATGTAAATACTTTTCACAAAAAAATCAAATTGGAAACCGACAGGAATTGGTACAAGATAACTTGAATCTAGAAGTGGGAGATTTACAAGCATTGCAAGAAATTCGTGAATTGGAACTAGAATGTGAAGGAGAAGAACCAAGTGCGATGCTAGGTCACACATTTGAATTTCTGGGAATTGATACATGGAATGGGGTAAAAACATCGTTTAAACGAGTATCTACTTTTATACCTAATGCCCCAAGAGACCTCATTGATTCATTCTCTGAAGCCGTGATCAAAGACCTGAAGGATTTAGCTTTGCTATCAAACAGGAATTTTGGCAATGAGAATAACACACAGGATCGGAAATACATTAAAGTTATCAATAAAATAAAAGATGACAACAATATAGTGGTCCGCGAATCGGATAAGGGAGGAAATGTGGTCCTCTGGCCACTACCTATGTATAATGAGGAGGCAAGACTTCAACTCAGTGATAATAGTTGCTACAGAAAGATCCCACATAGCAACTTGTTGGAAATCAAGAGTAAATTGCACAAAGAGTTGGCACGCTGGAGAGGTTTAGGGTTGTTATCTCAAGAAGAATACCAATACTTAATAGTAGAAAATCCTGTAACACCCATCCTATATCTAATCCCCAAAGTGCATAAAGACAAATTGAGACCGAAAGGAAGACCTATCATTTCCGCTATTGGAAGTTTATTTGAGACAATTTCAACCTATCTAGACCATTTTTTGCAAGAATTTGTGGTGGAACTCCCAGCGTATATACAAGACACGTGAGATTTTTTGAATAAAATAAAAACAGTAATTTGGAAGGACACTTACCTGTTGGTCACATTAGATGCCACATCTTTATATACTACTATCGAACATGAGACAGGATTAAATGCAATGCAACATTTTCTGAACAAACGCCATATCTCATATCATCAGCATTCTAAGATGTTATTAGAAATGGGTAGAATGTGTTTAGAGAACAACTGTTTTTTATTTGGAAATGATACGTATAAACAGATTCGTGGTCGGCGATGGGCACCTGCTTCGCCCCCAGCTATGCTTTTTACATATGGGCTGGTGGGAGGAGCAGGTGCTCAGAGTCAACCATGTGAAGGAATGGAATGAAAATGTGATTTTTTGGAAAAGGTTTATAGATGACCTGTTTTTAATCTGGGAAGGATCTGTTGAATCTGTTAAAGAGTTTATTGTACAATTGAATAATAACTCAATAAATCTAAAACTCCCAGATACAATAGACAGAACACAAGTAACATTCCTAGATCTTGAGATTTATGTAAAAAATAATAGACTTCACACTCGTACGTTTAGTAAAGTCACAGCGGGAAATTCCATCCTTCATGCGAACAGCTTCCACCCTACTAAATTGAAAATGAGCATACCATATGCCGAACACTTAAGAATGAAAAGGAATTGTAGTGAGAAGGAGGCATTATTGGAAGCTCAGAATAGTTTGACAAAAAGATTTAAGGCCAGGGTTATAAAGATCAGGTCCTGAGCCAGGCATTGCAAAAAGTCAGTGGCATTGAAAGGGAAACTTTACTAAAAAGTAAAGAAAAGAATGAAAAAGATGAAACCAAAAAGCAGGACAAAGCAGAGATCAGGTTGATCACAGGGTACAGTGCCTACCACACAAAAGTGAGAGATTGTGTGAGTAGGCACTGGCACTTAATAAAAAGTGATCCAGTCATGGGTGAAGTTGTAAAACGGAGACCCCAAGTTACTTTTAAACGAGCAAAATCTATGAGACAAGAACTAGTGGACAGTAGCCCAGAACTAATAAAATCCGAAAATTGGCTTAAGGCAAATCCGGGATTTTATAAATGTTTGAAGTGCAAAGCATGCAGAATTGCACTAAATACCAAACAAGTACCATCCCCATTAATGTCAAAGCCCTGGAAGATAAAAAGGTTTTTAAATTGCCGTAGTGATTATGTGGTATACATTTTAAAATGTTCTTGTTTAAAGATGTATGTGGGAAGTACTATTCATATGGCCCATGTCCGCATTCTACAGCATATGCGAGCAATAAAAAACAATGATAAAACATACCCGGTGGCACGCCACATCAATGAAACCCATAAAGGCAACCTAAAGGATCTAAATTATTTTGTGATAGATCAGGTGCCTAAAATGAGAAGGGGTGGAAATAGAGAAAGAAAATTGAGGCAGCTAGAGTCCAAATATATAGTTCTTTTTAACACTAGAATTCCGTTTGGCATGAATACTGATGAAGATCTGTATGTGCACCTTAGCCATTAGTTGTATCCATATTAGGGCTGATTTTTAATTGACTTTTTAAATAAGTTCCCGAAGAAAATAAGAATTAGAATATTAGATTAATGAATTCACCGTGTTTAATTATGAAGTGACCATGAAGCGTATAGTTATCAATATGAAGTAATATTGTCACCAACGCTAAAGATTTTGGAACTTTAAGGTAATTTGTACATGCACTATGACATAGTCTAAACACTATAGGACATTATAGAATTTTAGAGAGGTTTTTAATGAATAATGAATTATGTGATAAAAAGGTCAATATGCACTTTATTACAAAATTGCACTATGTGGTAATATAATGTACTGTATTTGCTATATTTGCACAAATGCTTTATTGCACATTGCGTGATTTGCACAATGCATTATTGCACACTGCATTAGCACTTTTAGAAATTGATTTTATGTATATATATTTATTTATTTATACCTTTCTATTCATCTGATAATGATTTTTTGTGTGTTTTAGAATTAAATATTGTCTAATTTTAACTTGTTGCATGTAATTTGAATAGCTCGTTAGCTTTAACAAATGTGGGAAACCCATATGATATCAGTATAAGGAATGAAAATATAAATAATGACGTTTTTTATAATAATGTTCATTTGAGAAATAATATTTGAAAAATGTTTCCTAAAATAATTGATAAGATGTAAGAAAAATAATGATATGCTAAGAAATTATTATCTTCATCAATGAACTAGGTTGTAACACGGTAAAAATATTCATATGTAACTCTCTTTCGATATGCTGTGTGGTGGAGTCTGTCTTCCATTGTTATGGTTGCAGCAACCCACGTGATCGGGATCTGTTATGTTTTAACAAAGCGAAAATGGAAACAGCGTTATTGGTGTGAGCAAGCCTGCGGACGCAGGCGAAACGCGTTACCAAATCGTGAAATAGAAATAAAGAGAATCTCTTCTTTAATTACACTGATGTCCCGTGTTGGTGTCCAGGTACCGGATGGGAACTGGAGTTGTTGTTCATATATATAGGCGGGACTATAATTGAACGCTGTGAGCACGGCGTGAAACGATATGCAGCCTGCCCCCCATGGACTCCAGTGATCAAGGGCTTGGTAGCCAGAAACATGTTTGGAGAACGCTTTGGCTGTCTTAGGTGATGTTTGTCTCCCTGCAACCTGCCAATAAAGAAGGATTAAACGCGTTTGTGTGTGGCGCCTCAAGTGTTGGGCAGTTCATATGGATATATATATATATATATATATATATATATATATATATATATATATTCACTGAAAAAACCACAGGTTTCAGGGACGTTATAGTTAGTTGGACATTTCACTCGTACAAAACCAGAATAATTCGGCCGTTATAGTTAGTTGAGCTAACTATATCTCGCGCCCCCACAATGCACTGCTGATGACATCACATATTACATCATTCATGACATGGTCAGTGACATCACTGATGACATCACTGTTGACATCTCAAATGACATCACTGATGACATCACTGATGACATCATCCAGTGACTGTGTGTTTCTGTAAAGTTTAAATATGTTTTATTTATATATATATATATGCCAAGGTGTATTGAAGAATGAGTGAATGTATACGTTTCTGAATAGATGATTTAGTAGGTGCGTGACTGACTGTATAAGTGAGTGATTAAACGTGTCTTACTGAATGCATGGGTTAGTGAGTAAACTGTGTAAATGTCTGTATTAGTCTGTCAGTTGGTGTGTAAGCGACTGCATGGGTTGGTGAGTAGCTACATGAGTGTCTATATGGGTAATTGATTGGTTGTCTGAGTATCTGTATGGGTGCCTGAGTGTCTTTGTGGGTGGGTGGGGAGTGTGTGACTCTGTGCATAGATGTGTGAGTGGGTGATTCACTGGGTGTATGGGTTCAAGAGTGCATATGTGAAGGTCTGTATGGGTGAGTGCGTGTGTATGGGTGTGTAGGTGAGTGAATGGATGTCTCAGTGGTACATGTGTGAGTAACTACATATGTGAAAGGCAGTATATGTGAGTGTTGGAGTATATAAATCACTATATGTGAGAGTGAGTGATTGTGAGAGTAGCTGTATGGATGAGTGTGTGCTTGTATCAGTGATTGTATAAGAGAGTAAGTATGTGTTAGTATCTATATGAATAAGTGAGGTAGTGTGTGTATAACTATAGGTGAGTAAATGGGAGTGTGATTGATTGACTGACTAGGTGTGTGAGTAACTCTATGGATGAGTGGCGGTGTGTGAGTGTCAGTATAGGTGTATGAGTGCATACGATAGTGCTGTATTGATGAGTGACTGCATGTATGAGTGACTGTATGAGTGAACGAGTGGATGTGCGTGTAGACCTAGGAATCAGTGAGTGGGTATGTAGTAACTGGTATTGGTGTGTCTATGGCTTCGAAAATGGTAGTCTGTATTTTAGAGTGGGTGTATCAAAGGTTATATTAGGGTGTGAGGAGGTGCATCAGAGTATCACGTGGATGATGTCATCAGTGATGTCATCAGTGATGTCTTTTGAGATATCATCAGTGATGTCATCAGTGATGTCACTGACCATGTCATGAATGATGTAATATGTGACGTCATCAGCAGTGCATTGCGGCGGCGCGAGTTATAGTTAGCTCAACTAACTATAAGGGCCGAATTTCTTTGGTTTTGTACGAGTGAAATGTCCAACTACTATAACGTCCCTGAAACCTGTGTTTTTTTCAGTGAATTTCAAAGGTTTTTTAAATGCTAATTTCTAACTATAACGTCCCTGTAACCTGTGGTTTTTTCAGTGAATTTCGAAGGTTTTTTAAATGCTAATTGTTAACTATAACGTCCTTGAAACCTATGGTTTTTTCAGTGAATTTCAAAGGTTTTTTTAAATGCTCATTTCTAACTATGCCTACATAGGTAGGACATGTGCAGAAAGAGGAAGAAAGGTGCAGAAAGAAGCAAGAAAAATGCAGAATGAGGCAACAGAAGTCCAGAAAGACAAAGAAAGGTGCAAAAAGAAGCAAGAGATATGCACAAAGAACCAACATCCTGTGCACCCAAATTTTTGCTAACTGGTACTGGTGGTAACTGACTCTGACTAACCAGGCCCGGAGCCAGTGCTATGCTGAAAGACACTTAGAATACAGTGAAAACACCTATATACACTAGGGCACACTATGGGTTGGGGTACCCCTGTGATTGCCATGATCTACCCTGTACGGTCCTAGTGCATAATAGGGCAGGGGGATTAAAACTATCTCTAAGTCAGAGGTGCAGAAAAAAGCAAGAGAGGTGCCGAAAGAGGCAAGAGAGGTGCAGAAAGAAGCAAGTGAAGTGCAGAAAGAGGCAACAGAGGTGCAGAAAAAGGATGAAGGGTGCAGAAAGAAGCAAGAGAAGTGCAGAAAGAGGCACATGAGGTACAGAAGGAGGCAAGAGCACTGCAGAAATAGGCAAGAGGGTTGCAGAAACAGGCAAAAGGGGTGCAGAAAGAGGGAACAGGTGTGCAGACAGAGGCAAGAGGGATGCAGAAATTTGCAACAGAGGTGCAAAAAGAAGTAAGAGCAGTGCAGAAAGAACCAACAGAGGTGCAGAAAGAGGCAAGAGGGGTATAAAAAGAGGCAAGAAAAATGCAGAAAGAACCAAAAGAGGTACAGAAAGAGGCAAGATTGCAGAAAGAGGCAAGAGAGGTATAGAAAGAGGCAAGATACGTGTAAAAAGAGGCAAGGGAAGTGCAGAAAGAGGCACTTGAGGTGCAGAAAGACACAAGAGAGGTGCAGAAACAAGCAAGAGAAGTGCAGAAAGAGGCAAGAGGATTGCTTAAAGAAGCAACAGAGGTGCAGAAAGAGGCAAGAGAAGTGCAGAAACAGGCAGGAAAGGTGCAGAAAGAGGGAACAGGGGTGCAGAAAGAGGCAAGAGGGATAAAGAAATTTGCAAAAGAGGTGCAGAAAGAAGCAAGAGCACAGCAGAAAGAACTAACAGAGGTACAGAAAGAGGCAAGAGGGGTACAGAAAGAGGCAAGAGAAGTATAGAAAGAAGCAAAAGAGGTGCAGAAAGACACAAGAGAACTGCAGAAAAAGGCAAGAGAGGTGCAGAAAGAGTAAGGAGAGGTGCACAAAGAGGCAAGAGGGGGACAGAAAGAGGCAAGAGGGGTTCAGAAGGAAGCAAGAGAAGTGCAGAAAGAAGCAACAGAGGTGCTGAAAGAGGCAAGAGAGATACAGAAACAGGCAGGAAAGGTGCAGAAAGAGGGAACAGGGATGCAGAAAGAGGCAAGAGAGATACAGAAATTTGCAAAAGAGGTGCAGAAAAAAGCAAGAGCAGTGCAGAAAGAACCGTCAGAGGTGCAGAAAGAGGCAAGAGGGGTGCAGAAAGAAGGAAGAGAAGTGCAGAAAGAAGTAACAGAGGTGCTGAAAGAGACAAGGGTGCAGAAAGAGGGAAGAAGGGTGCAGAAAGAGGCAAGAGGGATACAGAAAGAAGCAAGTGAGGTGCAGAAAGAGGCAACAGAGGTGCAGAAAGAGTCAAGAGAGGTGCAGAAATTAGAAGAGATTTGCAGAAAGAGGCAAGAGAAGTGCAGAAAAAGAAAGAAATGTGCAGAAAGAAGCAACAGAAATGCAGAAAGAGGCACAAGAGGCGCTGAAGGAAGCAAGAGTGGCTTGCACACCATTAATACCAATTTAACACACACATTTAGCAATAAGTTCTAGGTTTGCAAAGGGCCTTCCACCACACTGTAACACTTGTCGCTGCATTTTTGGTAACGTTTGAGCTAGAAACAAGGCTTTTTTTGTTCAAATCTGCAGATTAGGGAGCAGATGATGGATTATGTGGCTGATGCGGAAAATGTAAAATTTTGCGAAAGTAGGTGCAGCCAAACAGTCACATAATTCCAGTGGCCCTGCTCATACCTCTGACTATGTCCACAAGTGCTCCTCAATGATTCCTTCTTTTTTTGTCTCACTGAGTTTATAGTTGAGCTTCTATGGAAACAAGGAAGACTAAACCTGAGGTTACCACTCCACAACAAAGACTACCATACCACATAATTACTCTCCATAACACATAATCCCACTCTACATAATTCCTACACACTAAATAACACATACTTTCTATCCACATAATTTCACTGCACAACTTAACACATAATTCCACTACACACAACGTACATCCACTCCACTCCAAAAAACATTAGTAAAAAACTTTTACATTTACAACGCCAATAGCTCTAACTCTCGCAAATGCGCAACCTATTGCATTGCAAACACTTTTTTAACTAGTAGACGCGTTTGCAGAGTGGTGGAGAAAGGGTGCTGGGCCTCGGACGAGCGCTCAGGAATTCCGCTGCGTAGGACTTACAGGAGGTACCAGGAGGGCTTCTTGGCCCCCAAAGTCACTCAGGAGTACAGTGGACTTCATCCCCCATCCCGTAGTCTGCTAGGAGATGCATTTGCAGAGTGGTGGAGAAAGGGGGGCGTGGCCTCCAAAGACGTCTTAGCAATCCCACTGTGTGGGACTTACTGAGGTAACAGGAGGGGTAGTTGGCCCCCTAGGACAACCTTGGGGCCAACTACCCCTCCTATTACCTCCAGTATGTCCCACACAGCAGGATTGCTAAGTTTTCATAGCAGGCCACGCCCCCTTTGCCCACCACTCTGCAAACGCGCTCCTTGGCGCGCACTTGGATGGGGATTGAAGTCCCCTTCGCTGCTGGGGGTCCTTAGGGGCCAACTAGCCTACCTCTTACCTCCAGTAAGCCCCACACAGTGGGATTGCTGAGAGGTGGACACAGGCCATGCCCCCTTTCACCACCACTCTGCAAACGCGCCTCCTGGTGAGTTCTAAGTTGTGGCATTAAGCCCCCCTCATTCCTGAGGGTCCCTGGGGGCCAACTAGCCCACCAGGTACCTCCAGTAAGCGCCACACACCTGGATTGCTGAGAGTGGTCCGAGGCCAAGCCCCCTATGGAAATTAACATGGGGATAACGTGTTTTGGCACCCCCCTTTTTTCTCGGCCCCCGCTTGACGAATCACCCCAAAAATTTCAAGACAGGAGCTTGTCATTAGTTTAGAAAATTTCGCGAAGATTCGTCAAACGGCGCCAAAGATATTGTCAAAAGAAAAAATGCTTTTTGAATAGAAACAAGGTCCTAACTATACCTACCTACTGGCGACCGCCAGTAGGTAATATATATATATATATATATATATATATATATATACATATATATATATATATTCCCATGAAGAAGGGCGTCAAGCCCGAAACGTGTTGGCACAATAACATGGAAGTTGTGTCTAAGCCTGAAGTGCTTGAGTGGCAACAGCATTGTACCGACCAGCGAGTGCATCTCACCGGATAGGGTAACTGTTTGCTTTGATATTTGGTGGCCTGCCCAGGTCACAAATTTCCACCGCCTCGATATCCTTGGGGTCCGGAGCTGCTTATTGGGGCAGCTAGGAGCGGAGCAGGTTGGCACTGTGTAATTTACAAGCAAGTCAGAGCTGGACATTTGAAAACCTGGAAATATTGATTTTAAAATTACTCAGAACGGCAGCGACCCACGTGGGTAGTGAACATTTGACTACGAGACCCATGATGCATTGTGTGTTTTACTCACCTGAGTGGAATCAGAAAATAAAAAGAGGGAACATTCTCGTGGTCTGTGCGAGCCGTTCTTTGTGATAATTGCCCATGAAGAAGGGCATCAAGCCCGAAACGCGTTGGCACAATAACATGGAGGTTGTGTCTAAGCCTGAAGTGCTTGAGTGGCAACAGCATTGTACCGACCAGCGAGTGCATCTCACCGGATAGGGTAATTGTTTGCTTTGATATAACTCCATTCAGCAGTGGAAATTAACATGGGGAAAATGTGTTTTGGGGCCCCCCTTTTTCTCGGGTCCCATTTGACGGATCACTCTGAAACTTTCAAGACAGCAGCAGAATTGAGCATCACAAGAGTTTTGAAAAGTTCCTGAGCATTCGTCAAATGACACCAGCTGAGAGGAAACACGCAATGGTGATTTCTCTCCTCAAAAAAACATCTCTTGACTCCTCTTGAAAGGAGAATTTTCTCCCTATCTCCCTTCTACATTTCCTGGCAAAACTGGCTGAAAATCATGTCAATTCTCAACAGACGGAGTTTATCACAGAGATTAATTTCCTACATGAGACTCAATAGGGTTTAAGACCTCAGTACAGCACAGAATCTGCCTTGCTTTTGGCCTCAGAGATGCCACGCAGGGTGGCGGACGAAGGGAAAACTGGGGCTCTCATCATGCTGGATCTTAGCGCAGCATTCATTACAGTATCGCACACTGTGCTACTGGAACGATTGTGGACACAAGGCATAAAGGGTAGAGCTTTTGATTGGATTGCAGATTTTCTCCATAAGCGCTCTTTCCAGGTAACTCAGAAGCCATATACCTCAGACATTATCCCCTTACAACGGGGAGTGCCCCAGGGTTCGGCACTGAGCCCTACTCTTTTTAACTTATATCTTCGCCCACTGGCTGATGTTATCGAGGGCCATGGAGTGAGAATGGTGTCATATGCTGATGATACTCAGCTAGTCATCACAATAGCTAATAATGACGATAGGGCTGCAGTAAATTTTAAATCATGTCTCGCCGACCTAGCGACATGGATGCAGGCTAGCTGCCTGAAGTTAAATGCAGATAAAACAGGTGCTGGTGGTTGGGAAACAGCCCTCAATTAGGTCCTTGGCATGGTGGCCTGCTGATCTGGGCCCCACCCTTATTCCAAAACTTAAAGTGAGAAATCTAGGCATCCTCTTTGATGCTCAGCTATCATTTGAAAATCAGATCAGGGCCATTTTGGGCATCTGTTTTGTGGTACTGAGGTTGTTACATACGTTTTTAAGGCTAATACCGGACTCAGCACAAAAAACATTAACACAGGCCCTGCTGGTGTCCCGGCTTGACTACTGAAATGTGCTCTACTTAGGGATTTCTAAAGGCAGACTGGCAATGCTTCAAAGAGTACAAAATGCAGCAGCCCAGATGCTATTAAGAATTCCAAAATGGACCACCATTAGCTCCGGTTTGGCTGAAATTCACTGGCTTCCTGTAAAACACAGAATCTCATTTAAAGCTCTGTCTTTTACATACAAGATAATGAATCAGAAGGGTCCCAGTTACCACTTCCCCTTGATCAGTGCTTACACCCCCTCTAGAGTTCTTAGATCTGGTGAAGCAGCTCTGGCAGTGATTCCCAGAGTGCGTCATGCACGACTGGGGGGTTGCTCCTTTGGTCACCTTGCAGCCAAGTTATGGAACTCAATGCCATTCAACCTAAGACTTGAACAGTCTGAGGCAAGTTTCCATAAAAACCTGAAAACCTGGCTCTTTAGACAGAGTTAGAAGGAGCATTGAGCCTACTTGCTTCTGACTATTTCAGACCCTGATATTGTGGTTAATGCTTAGCGCGGGGACACTCCATCGTAGCAACCAGGCGCTCTATAAATCCTAAATTCATTCATTCATTCATTGGCAAAATAGAAAAACCTTCTCCTATGAAAACTAGGTTCCAACTAAAACTACCTACTGGCGACCACCAGTGAGATATATATATATATATATATATATATATATATATATATATATATATATATATATATATTCACTGAAAAACCATAGGTTTTAGGGACAGTTATAGTTACAAATTAGCATTTAAAAAACCTTTGAAATTCACTGAAAAAACCATAGGTTTCAGATATGTTATAGTTACAAATTAGCATTTAAAAAACCTTTGAAATTCACTGAAAAAACCATAGGTTTTAGGGACAGTTATAGTTAGTTGGACATTTCACTCGTACAAAACCCGTGAAATTCCCCCGTTATAGTTAGTTCAGCTAACTATAACTCGCGCCCCGCAATGCACTGCTGATGACGTCACATATTACATCACTCATGACATGGTCAGTGACATCACTGATGACATCACTGATGACATCTCAAATGACATCACTGATGACATCATCCAGTGACTGTGTGTTTCTGTAAAGTTTAAATATTTTTAATATATATAGGGAAAGGCGTATTGAAGAATGAGTGGGTGTATAAGTGTCTGTGTGGATGATTTAGTAGGTGCGTGACTAATTCTATAAGTGAGTGATTAAACGTATCTTACTGAATGCATGGGTTAGTGACTAAACTGGGTGAATGTCTGTATCTGTCTGTTGCTGTGTAAGTGGCTGCATGGGTTTGTGAATAGCTACATGAGTGTCAATAAGAGTTATTGATTTGTTGTCTGAGTATATGTATGGGTGCCTGAGTGTTTGTGTGGATGGGGTGTGTGCGACTGTGCATAGATGTGTGAGTGGGTGATTCACTGGGTGGATGGTTTCAAGAGTGCATCTGTGATAGACTGTATGGGTGGGTAAGTGTGTGTAAGAGTGTGTTAGTGAGTGAATGTATGTCCCAGTGGTACATGTGTGAGTAACTACATATGTGAAAGCCAGTATATATGTGTGTTGGAGTATATAAATAGCTATAAGCGAGAGTGAGTGATTGTGATAGTGGCTGTATGGATGAGTGTGTGCTTGTATCAGTGATTGTATAAGAGCGTAACAATGTGCTAGTATTTGTATGATTAAGTGAGCTGGTGTGTGTATAACTGTATAGGTGAGTAAATGGCAGTGTGTTTAATTATTTGCATGACTGACTAGGTGTATGAGTACCTCTTTGGATGAGTGGCGGTGTTTGAGTGTCTATATAGGAGTAAGAGTGCATATGATAGTCCTGTACTGAGTGACCATAAGTATGAGTGACTGTACGGGTGAGTGGATGTGTGTGTGTAGACCTAAGAATCAGTGAGTGGGTATGTAGTTATTGGTGTTGGAGTGTCTATAGTTTTGCGAATGGCAGTCTGTAATTTAGATTGGGTGTATCAAAGGTTATATTAGGGTGTGAGGAGCTGCATCAGATTATCACGTGGATGATGTCATCAGTGATGTCATTTGAGATGTCATCAGTGATGTCATCAGTGATGTCACTGACCATGTCATGAGTGATGTAATATGTGACGTCATCAGCAGTGCATTGCGGGGCGCGAGTTATAGTTAGCTGAACTAACTATAACGGGGGAATTTCACGGGTTTTGTACGAGTGAAATGTCCAACTAACTATAACTGTCCCTAAAACCTATGGTTTTTTCAGTGAATTTCAAAGGTTTTTTAAATGCTAATTTGTAACTATAACATATCTGAAACCTATGGTTTTTTCAGTGAATTTCAAAGGTTTTTTAAATGCTAATTTGTAACTATAACTGTCCCTAAAACCTATGGTTTTTTCAGTGAATTTCAAAGGTTTTTTAAATGCTAATTTCTAACTATAACGTGTCTGAAACCTATGGTTTTTTCAGTGAATTTCAAAGGTTTTTTAAATGCTAATTTGTAACTATAACGTGCCTGAAACCTACGGTTTTTTCAGTGAATTTCAAAGGTTTTTTAAATGTATTAATTTTTATATTATTTTTTTCATACTGATTTACTACATTTTTAGAAACAATTTCTTTTACATATTTTATTTTTTAAATTACATTGTAATTACATTATACATTACATTACAAAAAATACTTTCTCAGAATGAATTACTTTAGTTTAAATACTTAGCACATAGGCAATAGACTTTTAAGTACAGTAGTTACAGTTGTTGCAATGGGCAACACATTTTCAAACACAATGCAACATTCAGCTCAATGTGAATTTCTAGTTAAATGCAATTAGTTACTTTATGGATTACTTTTCTAACCACAGGACTGGATCCTAGATTCAGTCCTGGGACATCTCCTGTAAACAGTTGAGTAAAAGCGTTTTGGTTACAGTCGTGATTTTTAAGGAATATTATTGTATTTTAAAAGTTGACACTTAGAAACTTTTCCTCATAGAATCACCAATGTTATCCTATGGAAGGAAATTCACTTAGCAGGTAAAAACTGTTATCGTTACTTTTTCTTACTCAGTGTTGGATCCTGGATCCAGCACTGGTGCATCTCCTGTAAACAGTTGAAAAAATGCGTTTAAGTCATACAGGCGATTTTTAAGGAATATTTGTAGTTTGTGAAAATCGACACTTTGAAACTTTTCTGCTGAAAACCAGACAATGGATTCCTATGGAAGAAAAGATAAGTTACTGGTAAGTACGGTTAAAATTACTTTTCAGGGTCAGTGCTGGGCTAAAAGATGCAGCACTGGGTTCTCTCCTGATAACAGGTGAGTAAATCGGAATTCGTATTTCGGCTGATTTTAGAGGAATATTTGTATGTTTCAAAAATCAACACTTAGAAACTTTTTCAGCAAAAAGCAGGCAATGATATCCTATGGAAGGAAATTCAAGTTACTGGTAAGTACGGTTAAAATTACTTTTGAGGATCAGTACTGGGCTGAAAGATGCAGCACTGAGGTCTCTCCTGATAACAGGTGAGTAAATCGGAATTCGTATTTCGGCTGATTTTAGAGGAATATTTTAAAGTTCCAAAACTCCACACTTAGAAGAATTTCCAAGTGAAACCAGTCAATGTTAGCCTATGGAAGGAAATTCAAGTTACTGGTAAGTACGGTTAAAATTACTTTTCAGGACCAGTACTGGGCTGAAAGATACAGCACTGAGGTCTCTCCTTATAACAGGTGAGTAAATCGGAATTCGTATTTCGGCTGATTTTAGAGGAATATTTGTATGTTTCAAAAATCAACACTTAGAAACTTTTCAGCAAAAAGCAGGCAATTATATCCTATGGAAGGAAATTCAAGTTACTGGTAAGTACGGTTAAAATTACTTTTGAGGATCAGTACTGGGCTGAAAGATGCAGCACTGAGGTCTCTCCTGATAACAGGTGAGTAAATCAGAATTCGTATTTCGGCTGATTTTAGAGGAATATTTTAAAGTTCCAAAACTCCACACTTAGAAGAATTTCCAAGTGAAACCAGTCAATGTTAGCCTATGGAAGGAAATTCAAGTTACTGGTAAGTACGGTTAAAATTACTTTTCAGGACCAGTACTGGGCTGAAAGATACAGCACTGAGGTCTCTCCTTATAACAGGTGAGTAAATCGGAATTCGTATTTCGGCTGATTTTAGAGGAATATTTGTATGTTTCAAAAATCAACACTTAGAAACTTTTTCAGCAAAAAGCAGGCAATTATATCCTATGGAAGGAAATTCAAGTTACTGGTAAGTGCGGTTAAAATTACTTTTGAGGATCAGTACTGGGCTGAAAGATGCAGCACTGAGGTCTCTCCTGATAACAGGTGAGTAAATCGGAATTCGTATTTCGGCTGATTTTAGAGGAATATTTTAAAGTTCCAAAACTCCACACTTAGAAGAATTTCCAAGTGAAACCAGTCAATGTTAGCCTATGGAAGGAAATTCAAGTTACTGGTAAGTACGGTTAAAATTACTTTTCAGGATTAGTACTGGGCTGAAAGATGCAGCACTGAGGTCTCTCCTGATAACAGGTGAGTAAATCAGAATTCGTATTTCGGCTGATTTTAGAGGAATATTTGCACAATGGTGAAGGGAGGGGCGGGGCCTGAGGTGACATCTGTGCAAACGCGCCCCGTGGCGCGTTTTAAGTAGGGGGATTAAGTCCCCTTGAATCATGAGGGTCCCTACGGGCCAACTAGCCCACCAGGAACCTCCAGTATGCGCCAGGGGCTGCGTTGCAGAGACATGTACAGAGGCCACACCCCTTTTTACACCTCTCTGCAACGCAGCTCTGTGGCGCTTTCTGGACGTACCTGTTGGGCTAGTTGGCCCCAGGGACCCTCAGGATTGAAGGGGATTTAATTCCCCATCTTAAAACGCGCCACGGGATCGTTTGCACACATGTCACCTGAAGCCCCGCCCCCTCCCTTCACCACTGTGCAAACGCGCCCCGTGGCGCGTTTTAAGTCGGGGGATTAACTCCCCTTGAATCCTGAGGGTCCCTGGGGTGCAACTAGCCCACCATATACCTCCAAAAAGCGCCACAGAGCTGCGTTGCAGAGAGGTGTAAAAAGGGCGTGGCCTCTGTACACCTCTCTGCAAGGCAGCCCCTGGCGCATACTGGAGGTTCCTGGTGGGCTAGTTGGCCCCAGGGACCCCAGTATTCAAGGGAGTCTGTTCCCCTCTGCAAACGCGCCAGGGGCGCGTTTGCAGAGTGGTGAAGGAAGGGCGGGGCCTGCGGGCCCGATCGTTTTTTTTTTCCCTGAAGGGGGCTGTGTGGCCCCCTTTCCTTTTTCCTATTTTTAGGCCCTGGGGACCCCATCCCCCAGGGCCTTACCCCTTTTTTTTTAATTAAAATTTAAAAAAAAAAACGGGAAGGGGGCCGCGTGGCCCCCCTTCCCTGGGCCTGTATTGGCCCCGGGGACCCCATCCCCCGGGGCATGGCCTCTTTTTTTTTTATTTGGAGGGGGGCTGCGTGGCCCCTCCTCAGGCCATTTAAGGCCCCGGGGACCCCATCCCCGGGGCCTGGCCTCTCGTTGGGGACTGTGGGGGTCCCCAAACCCCCCACAGTCCCGCCGGCTCCCCGTGTCCTATGGGAGCCGGCATTGCTTTTACACATGGGGAGCAGCTAACATGCTGCTCCCCATGTGGAAAAGCAATCAGCTTTGGATATTGGAAGAGAGAGCAGGTTTCCTGCTCTCTCTTCCAATATCCAAAGCAGTTTGCAATGACAGGACGGGAGCCGCGAGGCAAACAGCAGTGTCCCGGGGGTAGCCCCAGGGAGGTGGCGGTCCCCGGGGCTGCGGGAGGGCTCAGAGCCCTCCCGCACCATTACACATAAAGCCCCGGGGGTGGTGGTCCCCGGGCTTGGGAGCCCTTAGAGGCCCCCACACATAAAATTAACCCCCCAGCATGCCCCCGGGACTTGGCCCACCCGGGGGCCAATTAACATCGAAGCGCGGGAGACCGCGCTTCGAATTTTTTTTTTTCGGCAGGATTCGCGCACCCTGAGCGCATCCTGCCGATTTTTTAAAAAATTTTTTGCCCAGGGGGTCCTTGTGGGACCCCTGAGCAAACCTAGGGGGTCAGGATGTTTCTACCCTGCCCCTTTGTGCGCTTTGCGCACTTGTTTCTGTCCCTCGGTTCTACCGAGGGACAAAATGGCTGCCAACATTTCCTGAATCGGAATGTTGACAGCCAGCTGACAGCCAATTAACATGCAGCTCGTGATCGGGACGGTGCGCGCAGGGTGCGCTGAGGGTACGCGGACCCTACTCGGCCATAGATATCACTATCTTTTTACTTTTGATTTTCTCAGCAACTACTGAACGGATTTACACCATTTAACAAAAGGGTTCTTTCTGAACCAAGAACTACCTCTTTGCCAAATTTGGTGTAATTCCGTTCAGCAGTTCGGGCTGTAGCCGTGTCTAAAGTTTCCTATGGAAAATTGCATGGGGAAAACGCATTTTGGGACCCCCTTTTTTCTCGCCCCCGCTTGACGAATCCCCCGAGACTTTCAGGGTAGGAGCGAACCGGAGCGCCCCACAAAGTTTGAAAATTTTGCGAAGATACGTCAACCGGCAAGAGAGTTATTTCAAATAGAATGTCGCGGATTTCCTATGGATAATAGGTTGTAACTATAACTATCTACTGGCGACCGCCTGTAGATAATATATATATATATATATATATATATATATATATATTCACTGAAAAAACCATAGGTTTTAGGGACAGTTATAGTTAGTTGGACATTTCACTCGTACAAAACCCGTGAAATTCCCCTGTTATAGTTAGTTCAGCTAACTATAACTCGCGCCCCGCAATGCACTGCTGATGACGTCACATATTACATCACTCATGACATGGTCAGTGACATCACTGATGACATCACTGATGACATCTCAAATGACATCACTGATGACATCATCCAGTGACTGTGTGTTTCTATAAAGTTTAAATATTTTTTATATATATAGGGAAAGGCGTATTGAAGAATGAGTGGGTGTATAAGTGTCTGTATGGATGATTTAGTAGGTGCGTGACTAATTCTATAAGTGAGTGATTAAAGGTGTCTTACTGAATGCATGGGTTACTGACTAAACTGTGTCAATGTCTGTATCCGTCTGTCTGTTGCTGTGTAAGTGGCTGCATGGGTTTGTGAATAGCTACATGAGTGTCTATAAGAGTTATAGATTTGTTGTCTGAGTATCTGTATGGGTGCCTGAGTGTTTGTGTGGATGGGGTGTGTGCGACTGTGCATAGATGTGTGAGTGGGTGATTCACTGGGTGGATGGTTTCAAGAGTGCATCTGTGATAGACTGTATGGGTGGGTAAGTGTGTGTAAGAGTGTGTTAGTGAGTGAATGTATGTCCCAGTGGTACATGTGTGAGTAACTACATATGGGAAAGGTAGTATATATGTGTGTTAGAGTATTTAAAAGGCTATACGTGAGAGTGTGTGATTGTGAGAGTGGCTGTATGAATTTGTGTGTGCTTGTATCAGTTATTGTATAAGAGCGTAAGAATGTGCTAGTATATTTGTATGAGTAACTGACCTGGTGTGTGTATAACTGTATAGGTGAGTAAATGGGTGTGGGATTAATTTTTGCATGACTGACTAGGTGTGTGAGTACCTCTATGGATGAGTGGCGGTGTGTGAGTGTTTATATAGGTGTATGAGTGCATATGATAGTCCTGTACTGAGTGACTGTAAGTATGAGTGACTGTACAGGTGAGTGAGTGGATGTGTGTGTAGAGTGTAGACCTAAGAATCAGTGAGTGGGTATGTAGTTTTTGGTGTTGGAGTGTCTATGGTTTTGAGAATGGCAGTCTGTAACTTAGAGTGGGTGTATCAAAAGTTATATTAGGGTGTGAGAAGATGCATGAAAATATCACATGAATGATGTCATTTGAGATGTCATCAGTGATGTCATCAGTGATGTCACTGACCATGTCATGAGTGATGTAATATGTGACGTCATCAGCAGTGCATTGCGTGGGCGCGAGTTATAGTTAGCTGAACTAACTATAACAGGGGAATTTCACGGGTTTTGTACGAGTGAAATGTCCAACTAACTATAACTGTCCCTAAAACCTATGGTTTTTTCAGTGAATTTCAAAGGTTTTTTAAATGCTAATTTCTAACTATAACGTGTCTGAAACCTATGGTTTTTTCAGTAAATTTCAAAGGTTTTTCAAAAGCTAATATTTAAGTGTCATAATAGTTATAGTTATGTTTCTTGTACTGAATTTCTTTAGTTTTTTATATTTATTTGTAAATATATTATTTATTAAACAATATTGTATATTTTTGTGTATTTTGCACACAAAAAATAAAAAAAATTAAAAAGTAAAATATAGTATAATTTTTTTCTGTTATATTTTTATTTTAAGATATTTGTATTGTTTAATTTTTAAAAAAAAAATGTTTTTTTGGAATCGCGTACCGAACGCGGCGCATACGCGTACCCCAGCCACCTATTTAAGGAAGTCGTAAAGGATCCGTGTATGGTATGCGACGGGTGCGTGTTTCTAGACCCGTAACATACGTATATTGCGTGTGTACGCGTTTCCTAAGCGACCGGTACGCGATTCCTGCTCCGGCTTATACGCGACACATACGAATTACCATACACGACGCTTGCGCGGTGGCAGGCCCCGCGTGACGTCAAATACGTGCCCGGGCGCGCTGGGTGCGCGACTCCTTATTTCTCCGTAAAATTTTTGATAGCTTCTACCACTAATTTATATTCTCCCCGGGGACCCCATCCCCCGGGGCCTATACATAATAATGGAGACCGTGAGGGAGCCCCAATGCCTCCACGGTCCCGCCGGCTCCCGCGTCCTTCGAGAGCCGGCATTGCTTTTCCACATGGGGAGCTGCTGACATGCAGCTCCCGTGTGGAAAAGCAATTTGCTAGATATTGGAAGAGAGAGCAGGTTTCCTGCTCTCTCTTCCAAAATCAAAGCAGTTTGCAATGACAGGACGGGAGCCGCGAGGCTCCCGTCCTGTCATTGCAAACAGCAGTGTCCCGGGGTAGGCACCCGGGACACTGCAGGAGCCGGCCCTGGGGGTGGCGGTCCCCAGGGCCATCAAGGGCTCCAGGAGGGGCCGCGCGGCCCCCTCCCTTAAGTTGCACAGCCCCGGGAGGTGGTGGTCCCCGGGCTTCGGGGTCCAAAACGGACCCCCATTTTAGATTCTTAGTGCCCCGGGAGGTTGCGGTCCCGGGCGTGTGGGGGCTCAAGCCCTCCCACACAGGAATTTTTTTTTTTTAAAAAGAAGCCCTGGGGAGGTGGTGGTCCCGGGGCTGCGGGAGGGCCGAGTGCCCTCCCGCACCATTTTAAAATGAAAGCCCCGGGGGTGGCGGTCCCCGGGGCTTGGAGGCCCTTGAGGCCCCCATACATAAATTTAACCCCCACCATGCCCCCGGGACTTGGGCCACCCGGGGGCAAAATACAATCGAAGCACGGGAGAGCGCGCTTCGATTTTTTTTTTTATCGGCAGGATCCGCGCACCCTGAGCGCATCCTGCCGTTTATAAAAAAAAAATGCTTTTTCTGCCCAGGGGGTCCTTATGGGACCCCCTGAGCAGCCCTAGGGGGTCAGGGTGTTTCTACCCTGCCCCTCTGTGCGCTTTGCGCACTTGTTTCTGTCCCTCGGTTCTACCGAGGGACAAAATGGCTGCCAACATTTCCTGAATCGGAATGTTGACAGCCAGCTGACAGCCAATTAACATGCAGCTCGTGATCGGGACGGTACGCGCAGGGTGCGCTCAGGGTGCGCGGATCATCCGTGCCCATAGATATATATGTACTTTTACTTTTGATTTTCTCAGCAACTACTGAACGGATTTACACCATTTAACAAAAGGGTTCTTTCTGAACTAAGAACTACCTCTTTGCCAAATTTGGTGTAATTCCGTTCAGCAGTTCGGGCTGTAGCCGTGTCTAAAGTTTCCTATGGAAAAATGAATGGGAAAACGCGTTTTGGGACCCCCCTTTTTCTCGGCCCCGCTTGACGAATCACCCCGAGACTTTCAGGGTAGGAGCGGACCGGAGCGCCCCACAAAGTTTGAAAATTTTGCGAAGATACGTCAACCGGCAAGAGAGTTATTTCAAATAGAATGTCGCGGATTTCCTATGGAAAATAGGTTCTAACTATAACTATCTACTGGCGACCGCCAGTAGATATATATATATATATATATATATATATATATATATATATATATATATATATATATATATATATATATATATATATATATATATATATATTTACCTACTGGCGGTCTCCAGTAGGTAGTTATAGTTAGGACCTATTATCCATAGGAAAAGCATTTTTTGATTTTCCAATATCTTTGGCGCATTTGACGAAGCTTCGTGAAATTTTCAAAACTAATGGTTCACTCAGGTCAACTCCTGTCTTGAAAGTTTGGGGGCGATTCGTCAAGCGGGGCCGAGAAAAAAGGGGGGGTCCCAAAACACGTTTTTTCCATGTTCATTTCCATAGGAATTTTGAAACAGGCTACAGCACGAACTGCTGAACGGAATTGCACCAAATTTGGCAAACAGGTAGGTCTTGGTTCAGAAAGCGTGCTTTTTTTAAAATGGTGTAAATCCGTTCAGTAGTTGCTGAGAAATAAAAAAAAATAACAATATCAATATCTGAGCACCGAGGAGGATTCGCGAACCCTCCCGGGACTGAGCTTCACTCTGATTGGCTGTCAACACTCCAAACCAGGAAGTGTTGGCAGCCATCTTGTGACTCGGTAAAACCGAGTCACAAGAAAAAGGGTGAAAAAAGGATAAAAAACAAGAAAGGGGGCAGGGTAGAAACACCCTGACCCCTAGGCCTGCTCAGAAAAAAAGGCATTTAAAAAAAAAAAAAAAACGGCAGAATTTGTCCTGGGTGCGCAAATCCTGCCGAGAAAAAAAAAAAACGAAGCGCGGGCTCCCGCACTTCGTTATCTGTAAGCCCCCGGGTGGGCCAGGTCCCAGGGGCAATGTCCAGTTAATTAGCAGGGGCCCGTGGGGGCCCCCACAGCCCCGGGGACTGCCACCTCCCCGGGGCTATGCTAATTAGATGTCTGGGGCACGCAGTCCCCCGTAGCCCCAGGGACCGCCACCTCCCGGGGGCTTGTTTAATAGGATGTGTGGGGCCTCCCAGGCCCCCCAAGCCCCAGGGACCATGACCCCTGGGGCTTTAATTTATTATGCGCGAGGGTCACACGGCCCCCCGCTGCCCCGGGGACCGCCACCTCCCCGGGGCTCGAAATAAAAATAAAGTGTGGTGGGGCTCCTGGCCCTCCCCACACTGCCCCGATGACCACCACCTCCCCGGGGCACACATTTTATTTAAGGGCGGGGGGGGCCTCATGGGCCCCTCCAAGCCCCAGGGACCACCACCTCCCCGGGGCTATTTTGAGGAAGGGAGTGGGGCCATGGGGCCCCCTCCTGGAGCCCTTGATGGCCCTGGGGCCCACCACCCCACCCCACAGGGCCAGCTCCCGCAATGTCCCGGGGTGCCCACCCCCGGGACATTGCTGTTTGCTATGGCAGGGCGGGAGCACGGCTCCCGCCCTGTCATAGCAAACTTCTGCTTTGCTTCTTGGAAGCGAGAGCAGGAAATCTGCTCTCGCTTCCAAGAAGCAAAGCAGAATTGCTTTTGGGCAAGGGGAGCTGCATCTTAGCAGCTCCCCTTGCCCAAAAGCAATGCCAGGTCCCGCAGAAGGCAGGGAGCCGGCTGGGACCGTGGGGGCATTGGGGCTCCCCCCACAGTCCCCAACACTGAGGGCCGGCCCCAGGTGATGGGGTCCCCGGGGCCAGAAGTGGCCTGGGAGGGGGGCCACTCGGCACCCCTCCCCTTTTATAAAAATATATATTTTTTAAAACGGAAGGTCAGCCCTGGGGTTGGGGTCCCCAGGGCCATAATTGGCCTGAGGAGGGGGGCCACGCGGCCCCCTTCAAAAAAATAATAATAAAAAAAAAGAAGGCTGGCCAGGCCCCAGGGGATGGGGTCCCCGGGGCCATAATTGGCCTCTGGAGGGGGGCCACAAGGCCCCCTCCCCAACATTTTTTTAAAAAGCAACAAGGCTACCAGGCCCTGGGCGATGGGGTCCTCGGGGCCAAAAGTGGACCCCCTCCCAAAAAAGAAAAAAAAATGAAAAAAGAAAAAAGAAACCGGCAACTCACCTGAGGCCCCGCCCCCTCCCTGCATGACTCTGCAAACACGCCCCCTGGCACGTTCTCGTTCGGGGAATTAAGTCCCCTTGAATACTGAGGGTCCCTGGGGGCCAACTAGCCCACCAGGTACCTCCAGTAAGTGCCACACAGCTGGATTGCAGAGAGTTGGTCCGAGGCCACGCCCCTTTTTACACCACTCTGCAAACACGCCTCTTGGCGCACTGCTGGTGGGGCGATGAGGTCCTCTTGTGTCCTGAGGACCTCAGGACACAAGTGGACTTCATCCCCCGAGCAGGGATGGGGTCCCCGGGGCCAGGGGAGGGGGGCCACACGGCCCCCCTCCCAGGAAAAAATAATCATTTTTTTAGAAAAAGGAAGTCTGGTCCCGGGGGATGGGGTCCCCGGGGCATTTGGCCTTAGGAGGGGGGCCACGCGGCCCCCTTCCCCAAAAAAATCCAGGTTGGCCAGGCCCCAGGGGATGGGGTCCCCGGGGCCAGAAGTGGCCAAGGGAAGGGGGGCCACGCAGCCCCCCTCCCATACTCATTATAAAAAAAAAAAAAAGGAGGCAATGCCCCGGGGATGGGGTCCAGGACCCATTATTGGCCTCAGAAGGGGGGCCACATGGCCTCTCTCCAAATTCTTTTTTTTAAAATGCTGCCCAGGCCCTGGGAGATTAAGTCCCCTTCATTCATGAGGGTCACTGGGGGCCAACTAGCCCACCAGGTACCTCCAGTAAGCCCCACATAGTGGGATTGCTGAGAGGTGGTCCGAGGCCAAGTCCCTTTTTACACCACTCTGCAAATGCGCCTCTTGGCGCACTGCTAGTGGGGTGATGAGGTCCTCTTGTGTCCTGAGGACCGCGGGACACAAGTGGACTTCATCCCCCGAGCAGCAGTGCACCAGGAGGCGCGTTTGCAGAGTGGTGTAAAATGGGTGTGTGGCCTTTGAGCACTCTCAGCAAATCAGCTGTATGGGGCTTACTGGAGGGTACAGGAGGGCTAGTTGGCCCCCAGGGACACTCAGGAGGAAAGGGGACTTCATCCCCCAACCAAGAGCGCACCAGGAGGTGCGTTTGCATAGTGGTGGAGAAAGGGGGCGTGGCCTGTGTCCCCCTCTCAGCAATTCCACTGTGTGGGGCTTACTGGAGGTAAGAGGTAGGCTAGGTGGCCCCTAAGGACCCCCAGCAGCAAAGGGGACTTCAATCTCCATCCAAGAGCATGCAAGGGAGCGCGTTTGCAGAGTGGTGGGCAAAGGAGGCGTGGCCTGCTTTGAGAACTTAGCAATCCTGCTGTGTGGGACTTACTGGAGGAAATAGGAGGGGTAATTGGCCCCCAAGGATGTCCTTGGGGGACAACTACCCCTCTTGGTACCGCCAGTAAGTCCCACATAGTGGGATTGCTAAGACGTCTTCGGAGGCCACGCCCCATTTCTCCACCACTCTGCAAACGCGCCTCCTGGCAGACTACGGGATGGGGGATGAAGTCCACTTTACTCCTGAGGGACTTTGAGGGCAAAGAAGCCCTCCTGGTACCTCCTGTAAGTCCTATGCAGCAGAATTCCTGAGCGCTGGTCGGAGACCCAGCCCCCTTTCTCCACCATTCTGCAAACGCGACTACTAGTTAAAGAAGCATTTGCAATGTAATAGTTTTCGCATTTGTAAGAGTTAGAGCTATTGGCGTTGTAAATGTAAAAGTTTTTTACTAATGTTTTTTGGTGTAGAGTGGATGTATGTTGTGTGTAGTGGAATTATGTGGTATGTTGTGCAGTAAAATTATGGGAATAGAAAGTATGTGGTATTTAGTGTATAGGAATTATGTGGAGTGGGATTATGTGTTTTGGAGAGTAATTATGTGGTATTGTAGTCTGTGTTGTGGAGTGGTAACCACAGGTTTAGTCTTCCTCATTACCATAGAAGCTAAACTATAAACTCAATGAGACACAAAAAAGAAGGAACCACTGAGGAGCACTTCTGGACCTAGTGAGCGGTATGAGCAGGGCCACAGGAATTATGTGACTGTTCGGCCGCACCAATTTTCACATAATGAAACATTTTCCGCATTTGCCAAATATTCCATCATCTGCTGCCTAATCTGCAGATTTGAACAAAAAAAGCCTTGTTTCTAGCTCATACGGCTCAAATGTTCCCAAAAATGCCGCTTCACGTGTTACAGAATGGTGGAAGTCCCTTAGCAAAGCTGGAATGGTCACGTGTTACTTATTTCTAAATGTGGGTGTTAAATTGGAACTAATGGTGCACAAACCTCTATTCTTTCTGTGCCTCTCTTGCTTCTTTCTGTATTTCTCTTGCATCTTTCTGCAGCTTTCTTCCTCTTTCTGTCCCTCATTGTCTTCTTTCTGTACTTCACTTGCCTATTTCTGCACTTCTCTTGCCCTTTTCTGCACCTCACTTGCCTCTTTCAGCACCTCTCTTGCTTCTTTCTGCACCTCACTCGCCTCTTTCTGCACTTCTCCTGCTTCTTTCTACACCTCTCTTGCCTCTTTCTGCTACTCTCTTGCCTCTTTGTGCATTTTTCTTGCCTGTTTCTACACTTCCCTTGCATCTTTCTGTGCCTATCTTGCCCTTTTCTGCACCTCACTTGCCTCTATGAGCACCTCTCTTGCCACTTTCTGCACCTCACTTGCCACTTTCTGTACTTCTCTTGCTTCTTTCTACACCTCTCTTGCCTCTTTCTGCACCTCACTTGCCTCTTTCTGCATTTCTCTTGCCTGTTTCTACACTTCCCTTGCCTCTTTCTGTGCCTCTCTTGCCTCTTTCTGCTTCTCACTTGCCTCTTTCTGCACCTCACTCTCTTGCTTCTGCACCTCTCTTGCCTCTATCTGCACTTCTCTTGACTCTTTCTGCACCTCTTGAGCCTCTTTCTGTACCTCTCTTGCCTCTTTCTGCACCTCAAGTGCCTCTTTCTGCACTTCTCTGTCCTCTTTCAACACTTATCTTTCCTCTTTCTATACCTCTCTTGCCTCTTTCTGCACCTCACTTGCCACTTTCTGCTCTTCTCTTGCCTCTTTCTGAATCTCACTCTCTTCTTTCTGCACCTCTCTTACCTCTTTCTGCACCTCACTTGCTTCTTTCTGCATCTCTCTTGCCTCTTTCTGCACCCCTATTGCCTCTTCCTGCAACTCTGTTGCTTCTTTCTGCACTTCTCTTGCCTCTTTCTGCACCCTTATTGTCTCTTTCAGCACCTCTGTTGCTTCTTTCTGCACTTATCTTCCTTCTTTCTGCACCCCTGGACTCCTGGTGGCCGGCCACGCTAGGAGCTGCACCGACTCCAACCGACCACGCACGCAACCTGGGGTTCATCCTGGACTCATCACTTTCAATGACCCAGCAAGTCAATGCCGTCTCCTCCTCCTGCTTCACCACCCTCCGCATGCTTCGCAAGATCTACAGATGGATCCCCACCGGAACCAGAAGGACGGTCACCCAGGCCCTCGTCAGCAGCAGACTGGACTACGGCAACGCCCTCTACGCAGGAACCATGGCCAAACTACAGAAAAGACTACAACGTATACAGAACGCCTCCGCACGCCTCATTCTCGGCATCCCCCGCCACAGCCACATCACTGCCCACCTGAGAGACCTACACTGGCTCCACGTCAACAAGAGGATCACCTTCAAGCTCCTCACCCACGCTCACAAAGCTCTCCACAATGCCGGACCAACATACCTCAACAAACGACTCACCTTCTACACCCCGAACCGCCAGCTTCGGTCCGAGGACCTCGCCCTCGCCGCTGTTCCACGCATACACCGAACGACCACCGGCGGCAGATCTTTCTCCAACATGGAACACCCTCCCCATCCACCTGCATCAGACCCAGGACCTGCTGACCTTCAGAAGACTTCTCAAGACCTGGCTGTTCGAGCAGTAGCAGCACCCCCCCAGCACCTTGAGACCCCCACAGGTGAGTAGCGCGCTCTACAAATGTCTGATTGATTGATTGATTGATTGACCCCTCTTGGTTCTTTCTGTACCCCTCTTGCCTCTTTGTGCACCTCTCCTACCTCTTTCTGCACCCCTCTTGCCTCTTTCTGCACCTCTGTTCGTTCTTTCTGCACTGCTCTTACTTCTTTCTGCACATCTTTTGCAAATTTCTGCATCCCTCTTGCCTCTGTCCTCCTCTTCCCTCTTTCTGCACCTCTCTTGCCTCTGTCTGCACACAAGTTCCCTCTTTCTGCTCCCCTTTTGGCTGTTTCTGCAACTCTCTTGCCTCTTTCTGCAGTTCTCTTGCCTCCTTCTGCAGCTCACTTGCCTCTTTCTGCACTTCTATTGCCTCTTTCTACAACTCTCTTGCTTCTTTCTGCACCCCTGTTGTCTCTTTCTCTTTCTGCACCCCTGTTGTCTCTTTCTGCACTTGTCTTCCCTCTTTCTGCACCCCTCTTGCTTCTTTCTGCACTTCTCTTGCTTCTTTCTGCACCTCTATTGCTTCTTTCTGTACCCTTCTTCCCTTTTTTGCATCCCTCTTGCCCCTTTCTGCTGTTCCCTTGCCATTTTCTGCACCTCTCTTGCCTCTTTCTGAACCTCACGTGCCTCTTTCAGCACTTCTTTTGCTTCCTTCCACACCTCTGTTGCTTCTTTCAGCAATTCTCTTTCTCTTTCTGCACTTCTCTTGCTTGTTTCTGTACCTCTCTTGCGTCTTTCTGTACCTCTGTTGCCTCTTTATGCACCTCACCTGATTCTTTCTGCACCCCTCTTGCCTCTTTTTGCACCCCTCTTTTCACTTTCTGCACCTCTCTTGCGTCTTTCTGCACTCCTGTTCTCTCTTTCTGTACCTTTCCTGCCTGTTTCTGCACCTCTCTTGCCTCTTTCTGTACCTCTGATGCTTCTTTCTGCACTTCTCTTGCTCTTTTGCACCCTTCATGCCTCTTTCAGCACCTCTGTTGCCTCTTTGTGCATCTCTCATACCTTTTTCTGCACCCCTCTTGCCTCTTTTTGCACCACTGTTGGTTCTTTCTGCACTGCTCTTGCTTCTTTCTACACCTTACTTGCCTCTTTCTGCTTCTATCTATTCCTCTGATGCTTCTTTCAGCAATTGTCTTGCCTCTTTCTGCACTTCTCTTCCTTCTTCCTGTACCCCTCCTGCCTCTTTCTGTACCTTTCTTGCCTCTTTGTGCACCTCTCCTACCTCTTTCTGCACCCCTCTTGCCTCTTTTTGCACCTCTGTGGGTTCTTTCTGCACTGCTCTTGCTTCTTTCTGCACCTCACTTGCTTCCTTCAGCACTTCTCTAGCTTCTTTCTGCACTTCTCTTGCCTCTTTCTGCACCCCTCTTGCCTCTTTAAGCCCCTCTGTTGCTTCTTTCTACACTTCTCTTGCTTCTTTCTGCACCCCTCTTGCCTCTTTATGTACCCCTTTTGCCTCTGTATGCACCTCTCCTGCCTCTTCCTGCACCTCTCTTGCCATTGTCTGCAGTTCTCTTGCCTCTTTCTGCACCTCTTTTGCTTCTTTCTCCACTTTTCTTGCCTCTTTCTGTACCCCTCTTGCTTCTTTCTGCACCTCTGTTGGTTCTTTCTGCACTGCGCTTGCTTTTTTCTGCACCTCTTTTGCAAATTTCTACATCTCTCTTGCCTCTTTCTGTACCCCTCTTCCCTCTTTCGGCACCTTCCTTGCCTCTGTCTGCACACATGTTCCCTCTTCCTGCACCCCTTTTGCCTGTTTCTGCACCTCTCTAGCCTTTTTCTGTACCTCTGTTGCTTCTTTCTGCACTTCTCTTGCTCTTTCTGCACCATTCACGCCTCTTTCAGCACCTCTGTTGCTTCTTTTTGCAGTTCTCTTCCTTCTTTCTACACCCCTCCTGTCTCTTTCTGTACTTGTCTTGCCTCTTTGTGTACCTTACCTACCTTTTCCTGCACCCCTCTTGTCTCTTTTTGTACCTCTGTTGGTTCTTTCTGCACTGCTCTTGCTTCTTTCTACACCTGACTTGCCTCTTTCTGCACTTCTCTTGCTTCTATCTATACCTCTGTTGCTTCTTTCAGCAATTGTCTTGCCTATTTCTGCACTTCTCTTGTTTCTTTCTGTACCCCTCCTGCCTCTTTCTGTACCTTTCTTGCCTCTTTGTGCACCTCTACAACCTCTTTCTGCACCCCTTTTGCCTCTTTTTGCACCTCTGTTGGTTCTTTCTGCACTGCTCTTGCTTCTTTCTGCACCTCACTTGCCTCTTTCTGCACTTCTCTTGCTTCTTTCTACACCTCTATTTCTTCTTTCTGCAATTCTCTTGCCTCTTTCTGCACTTCTCTTGCTTGTTTCTGCAATTCTCTTGCATCTTTCTCCACCTTTGTTGCCTCTTTCTGCACCTCACTTGCCTCTTTCTGCACCCCTCTTCCCTATTTCTCCACCTCTCTTGCTTCTTTCTGCACTTCTCTTGCTTCTTTCTGCACTGCTCTTGCTTCTTTCTGCACCTCTCTTGCAAATTTCTGTATCCCTCTTACCGCTTTCTGCATCCCTGTTCCCTCTTTCTCTACCTTTCTTGCCTGTTTCTGCACCTCTCTTGCTTCTTTCTGCACTTCTCTTGCTTCTTTCTGCACTTCTCTTGCCTCTTTCTGCACCCCTCTTGCCTCTTTAAGTACCTCTGTTGCTTCTTTCTTCACTACTCTTGCTTCTTTCTGCACCCCTCTTGCCTCTTTCTGTACCCCTTTTGCCTCTGCATGCACCTCTCCTGCCTCTTCCTGTACCTCTCTTGCTGTTGTCTGCAGTTCTCTTGCCTCTTTCTGCACCTCTTTTGCTTCTTTCTCCACTTTTCTTGCCTCTTTCTGTACCCCTCTTGCTTCTTTCTGCACCTCTGTTGGTTCTTTCTGCACTGCTCTTGCCTCTTTCTGCACTTCTCTTGCTTGTTTCTGCAATTCTCTTGCATCTTTCTCCACCTCTGTTGCCTCTTTCTGTACCTCACTTGCCTCTTTCTGCACCCCTACCCTATTTTTCTACCTCTCTTGCTTCTTTCTGCACTTCTCTTGCTTCTTTCTGCACTGCTCTTGCTTCTTTCTGCACCTCTCTTGCAAATTTATGCATCCTTCTTGCCTCTTTCTGTACCGCTCTTACCTCTTTCTGCACCTTCTTTGCCTCTGTCTGCACACATGTTCCCTCTTTCTGCACCCCTTTTGCCTTTTTCTGCAACTCTCTTCCCTCTTTCTGCAGTTCTCTTGCCTCCGTCTGCACCTCACTTGCTTCTTTCTGTACTTCTATTGCCTCTTTCTGCACATCTCTTGCTTCTTTCTTCACCCCTGTTGTCTCTTTCTGCATTTCTGCACTTGTCTTCCCTCTTTCTGCACCTCTCTTGCTTCTTTCTGCACTTCTCTTGCTTCTTTCTGCACCTCTCTTGCTTCTTTCTGTACCCTTCTTCCCTTTTTTGCATCCTTCTTGGCTCTTTCTGCTGTTCTCTTGCTTCTTTCTATACCTCTGTTGCTTCTTTCAGCAATTCTCTTGCCTCTTTCTGGACTTCTCTTCCTTCTTTCTGTGCCCCTCCTGCCTCTTTCTGTACCTTTCTTGCCTCTTTGTGCACCTTTCCTACCTCTTTCTGCACCCCTCTTGCCTTTTTTTGCACCTCTGTTGGTTCTTTCAGCACTGCTCTTGCTTCTTTCTGCACCTCACTTGCCTCTTTCTGCACTTCTATTGCTTCTTTCTACACCTCTGTTGCTTCTTTCAACAATTTTCTTGCCTCTTTCTGCACTTCTCTTGCTTGTTTCTGCAATTTTCTTGCATCTTTCTGTACCTCTGTTGCCTCTTTCTGCACCTCACTTGCCTCTTTCTGCACTCCTCTTCCCTATTTCTCCAACTCTCTTGCTTCTTTCTGCACTTCTCTTACTTCTCTCTGCACTGCTCTTGCTTTTTTCCGTACCTCTCTTGCAAATTTCTGTATCCCTCTTACCTCTTTCTGCACCCCTGTTCCCTCTTTCAGTACCTTTCTTGCCTGTTTCTGCACCTCTATTGCCTCTTTCGGCACCTCTGTTGCTTCTTTCTGCATTTCTCTTGCCTCTTTCTACACCCCTCTTGCCTCTTTAAGCACCTCTGTTGCTTCTTTCTGCACTTCTGTTGCTTCTTTCTGCACACCTCTTTCCTCTTTCTGTACCCCTTTTGCCTCTTTCTGCACCTCTCCTTACTCTTTCTGCACCTCTCTTGCCTTTTTCTGCAGTTCTCTTGCCGATTTCTGCACCTCTTTTGCTTCTTTCTGTACTTTTCTTGCCTCTTTCTGTACCCCTCTTGCTTCTTTCTGCACCTCTGTTGGTTCTTTCTGCACTGCTCTTGCTTCTTTCTGCACCTCTGACTTAGAGGTAGTTTTAATCCCCCTGCCCTATTATGTACTAGGGCCTTACAGGGTAGGTCATGCCAATCACAGGGTTACCCCAACCCATAGTGTACCCTAGTGTATGTAGGTGTTTTCACTGTATTCTAAGTGTCTTTCAGCATAGCACTGGCTAGTTACCACCAGTCAGCAGAAAGTTGTGGCACAGGATGACTTTGCAACAAAGCCTCTTTCTGCACCTCTGTTGGTTCTTTCTGCATATCTATTGGTTCTTTCTGCACCTTTCTTCGTCTTTCTGGACTTCTGTTGCCTCTTTCTGCATTTCTCTTACTTCTTTCTGCACCTTTCTTCCTCTTTCTGCACATGTCCTACCTCTGTGGTCATAGTTAGAAATTAGTATTTAAAAAACCTTTGAAATTCACTGAAAAAACCATAGGTTTCAGGGACGTTATAGTTAGAAATTATCATTTCAAAAAACCTTTGAACTTCACTGAAAAAAACCATAGGTTTCAGGGACGTTATAGTTAGAAATTAGCATTTAAAAAACCTTAGAAATTCACTGAAAAAACCACAGGTTTCTGGGACGTTATAGTTAGTTGGACATTTCACTCGTACAAAACCAGAGAAATTCGGCCGTTATAGTTAGTTGAGGTAACTATAACTCGCGCCGCCGCAATGCACTGCTGATGACGTCACATATTACATCACTCATGACATGGTCAGTGACATCACTGATGACATCACTGATGACATCTCAAATGACATCACTGATGACATCATCCAGTGACTGTGTGTTTCTGTAAAGTTTAAATCTGTTTTATATATATAGGCCTAGGTGTATTGAAGAATGAGTGCCTAGCCACTGTATAGCTGTGGCCCTTGTTCACCAAAGCTCTCCTGTGCTGTAAAATTCTTTTATGAGCTGGTAATGTAGTGCTCCCTACGTACAACTTCTCACATGGACATTTAAGTATGTATACCTCAAAGATTGTTCTGCATGTAAGATTCCCTTTTATTTTGATGGTTTTGTTGAAAGCTGTTATGAGAGTGGAGATATTCTTACCATTCTGACAGGCCTTACATTGTAGGCATTTTTTAAAACCTTCCTTTTTTTTAGGCCAAGCTGTTTTTACGTGTTTCTGCTGTAAATTCGCTTTTCACCAGATATTCTCTTAAAGATTTTGATTTTCTTTAGGTGATCTGGGGTTGTCTTGTTGTTAACTGACCTATAATCGCATCCTCCTTGACTAAATGCCAATGTCTGCATAGGATCTGGCGAATTTCCATATGTTCTACACAGTATGGGTTTTAAATCCATATGTACTGTGTGTTCTGCCTTTTCTCCATAGTTCCTTCTTTCTCGCTGTTTCAGAAGGATTAAACAGGGTGTTTTCTCTGTTTAATCCTCTTGCTTTACATGGGGCTGCTTCTAAAATGGATGGTGAATAACCTCTCTCTAAAAAATGTGTTTTCATTTCCTGCTCTACCATGTCACATCCTTCTATTGTGCTACATGCCCTTCTTGCCCTGTAGAACTCACCAAATGGAATACTTGTTATCAGTGGAGATGGATTTGAACTTCTAGCATGAAGAATGGTATTTCCTGCCATTGGTTTTCTAAATATTGTAGTTTCCAACTTCTCCTCATTCACCCAAACTTTAATGTCTAGGAATTCTATTGATACCTTACTTTTCTGTCCCACAAATTTCAGATTCAGATTTTTAGTATTCAATTCTTAAATAAAGTATTCCGCCTGTGTTTCTGTACCCTGTCACAGTACAAAAACATTGTCAATGAATCTTAGCCATATTATAATTTTCTCTGACCATACTATAGGAGTAGGAGGACCGACAATGGAATATTGGCCAGAGAAAATTATAATATGGCTAAAATTTATTGACAATGTTTTTGTACTGTATATATATATATATATATATATTCAGTGAAAAAACAAAGGTTACAGGGATGTTATAATTAGGCTCAGATTTCACTCGTACAAAACCATTGAAATTCAGCAGCTATAGTTACCTGAGGTAACTATAACTTACGCCCCACAATGCACTGCTTACATCACTCATGACATGGTCAGTGACATTACTGATGATATCTCTAATGACATCACTCATGACATCACCCTTTGACTGTGTTTCATAAATGTTTCTGAGACTTAAAGATAAATACTAAGCTACAGCATAATTTAAATTACTATTCTTTCTGTAATAGTAATTATTATTTCTAACATATATAATCTGAGTGGCTGTGTGCCTATATGTATTAGTGTGTGAGTGGATGTCAGAGTGGCTGTATGGGTGTGTGAGTTACTGTATGGCTGTGTTAGTGGTTATATGAGTAGCTGTATGGGTGAGTGAGTGGCTGCAAAGGTGTGTCAGTGGCTGTGTGTGTGACTGAGTAGCTGTGTCAGTGGCTGTATGGGTGAGGGAGTGGGTATGTGAGTGGTTATGTGGGTGAATGAATAGCTGTTTTAGTGTATGTATAGGTAAGTTAGTATGTGTGAGTGGGTGTATTAGAGACTGAATGTCTGTGTGACTGATTGTAAGCATGAGTGAGTGTGTGAGTGGTTGAATAGATGTGTAAATGGGTTTGTAAGTGGTTCTGTGAGTGTGTGAGTGACTGTACAGCTGACTGCGAGGTTGTATCAGTGGCTGTATGGGTAAGTAAGTTGGTGTATGACTAGCTGTAATGGTGAGTGGGTGGCAGTGTAAGTGGCTCTATGGGTGAGAGTGTAGTGTGTGTGAATACCTGTATGGGTGAGTGAGTGGCTGTGTGAGATTCTCTAAGGGCAATTGAGTGGGTATATGAGTGGCAGTATGAGTGAGTAGATGTGTGAGTGACTCTATGGATGAGTGATTGCTTGAGTGAGTACTGGTATGGGTCTGTGAATGGGTATGTGAGAGCTTGTGTGGGAGTGGAAGTCATTGTATTTGAGGTTTTATCGGGGTGTGAGTGGGTATGTTAGTGGTTCTATGGAGGAAGTCATCAGTAATTAGTAATGTCACTGACCATGTCATGAGTAATGTAATATGTGATGTCATAAGCAGTGCATTGTTGGGGCGTAGGAGTATCTGCATAAGTGTCTCACAGAGTATGTGAGTGGGTGCGTGAGTGTTCAAGTGGGTCTGTGAGGGAGTGTGTGAGTCTCTAATTGGGTGCCTGAGTTGGTGCATGAGTATCTGAGTGAGTGTCTCAGTGGGTCTTTGAGTAGGTGTGAGAGTGTCTGAGTGGGGGTATGAGTGCTTCCAAGAGCATGTGAGTCAAAATATGAGTGAGTGAATGTGTGTCTGAGTGGGTCTTGAGTGGGTGCATGAGTCTGTGAGTGGGTGTGTGAGTCTCTGAGTGGGTTTTTGAGTATGTGTGAGAGTGTCTGAGTGGCTGCCTGAGTGGGTGCATGAGTGTCTGAGTTGGTGTCTGAGAAGATGCATGAGTGTCGGAGTAGGTCTGTCAGTGGGTGCAAAAGTAAGTCAATCTGGGAGTTTATGCACTTGTGTGTTAGGGGGGTCTATGAGTAGGTATGAGTAGGTATGTGAGTGTCTGAGTCGGTCTGTGAGTGGGTACATGAGTGTCTCAGTGGGTGTGTGAGTGACTGCATGAGAGGGTCTGTGATTAAGTGTTTGAGTCTCTGATTGGGTCTATGAGGTGGTTTCAGTGTCTGAGTGGGTCTGTGAATGGGTGAATGAGTGTCTGAGTGGGTCTGTGAGTGGGTACATGAGTCTCTGAGTAGGTCTGTGAGTGGGTGTATGAGTGTCTCATTGGGTCTGTTAGTGGGCACATGAATCTCTGAGTGGGTCTGTGACTGGGTGTGTGAGTATCTGAGTGCTCTATGTTTTGCCCTCCTCTATTCTGTTTTGCCTTTTCTGCTTATTTTGCTGCCCTCTGTTTTGCCTTTCCTGCTTGTTTTTCTCCCCTCTGTTTTACCTTTTCTGCTTGTTTTTCTGCGGTCTGTTTTGTCTTTTCTGCTTGTTTTTCTGCCCTCTGTTATGCCTTTCCTGTTCATTATTCTGCCCTCTGTTTTGTCTTTCCTGCTAATTTTTCTGCCCTCTGTTCTCCCACTTAAAAGGCCAAGGGACCACCACCTGCCTGGGGCTTTACTGATATTACAGAGGGGGGCTTTGGGGACCTCCTTCCAATTAGCTCCAAGAGCCCTGGGGACTGCTATCAACCTGGGGATTTATTTTTACCAAAAGAGGGGTCCACACAGACCGTGAACCTACTTGGTCTTTCATATGCACCAGGGACCACCAGCTCCCTGGGGCTAACTTAAAAATTATGGGCCCCGGCGACCACCACCTCCATGGAGCAAAATACTTTCTTCAAAGTGGGAGGGGGGTTGCACAGTCGTACTCCCCTGGCCGATTTTGTCCCTAGGACCCCATCCCCCAGGATCCAGCCTCTTCATTATGGGTACCTTGGAGCCTACCCAGTCAGCCATTGGGGACCGCGGGGGAACATCAAGGCCTCTGCGGAGCCGGCATTGCCCTCACAGACAGGGAGCCACTAAACATGCAGCTCCCTGTCTGTGAGAGCAATCCTTTTGTGTGTTTCCCTATCTGCTTGACAGCAGGCAGGGAAACAGATGAAAATTCTGCTCTCAGTAAGTGGGAGTGGAGTTAGTATTTTCTCTGACAAGGTGGGGGCTGTTGAAAGCTACTGCCAAGTCAGAGCAAAAAACTATATCCTGGGAATGGGCACTCCGGGATATAGCAGGAGCCAGCCCTGGGGATGGCCATCACCAGGGCCATGTATGGCTTCAGATGGAGGGCCGTGTTGCCCCCCTCCTTCTCTGAGTACGGGTGTGCCCCGGGGAGGTATTGATCCCCGGGGCCATATATGGCCCAGGAGGGGGGCCACGAGTCCCCCTCCCAGTATTATTGATTATTTAGGCCCTGGGGAGGTGGTGGTCCCCAGGGTCTGGGGGTCCATGCAGCCCTTGCCAATTCATTTTTTTACCCCTGGTAGGTAGAAGCCTAGAAGGAGGGTCCATGCGGCACCCCTCAATTATGAAAATAAAGCCCCAGGGAGATGTTGGTCCCAGGGGCTCTAAGACCATGCCATGAGTGATGTAGTATGTGAGGTCATAAGCAACGCATTGCGAGTGTGTGAGTTATAGTTAGCTCAGCTAGCTATAACTGCTGAATTTCTCTGGTTTTGTACAAGTGAAACCCGAGACTAATTATAACGTCTCTGTAGCTTTTGTTTTTTTCAGTGAATTTCTTAGTTTTTTTTATTCCATTTCCTAACTATAATGTCCCAGTAACGTCGTTTTTTTGTGTGAATATATATATATAAACGACTTAAGGATGAATTCACTGGTTGGAAATGTGAAGGTCTCATATCCAAAGATGAGTTCCTTTTCTTGTACAATGAATTTCCTGTGCTGCTGGGGATATATTTCATCCCTAAAATTCATAAAAGTATGTCTCCAGTTCCAGGGAGACCAATAATATCGGCAAGAAATGGTCTTTTTGAAAACATGTCACGATATTTTGACTTTTTTCTTCAAGAATTTGTAGTTGGACTACCATCTATATTAGAGACACCAGTGATGTTTTGAGAAAGCTTCTAGATTTACCCTGGTCCGATGATTTTATTCTTATGACTTTGGACATTACCTCCCTATACACAAGTATTGATCACAGGGATGGTCTGAGGGCGGTAGAGTACTTTTTAAACAACTGCTTTTAAGTATGATCAGTTTGTGCCTCAACAACCACCACCCTGATCGACAACCTCGCCACCCTCGGACTCAGACAGCTCGTGACTACACCCACCCACGCCGCCGGCCACACGCTAGACTCCATCTTTTCCGCAAGCCCACACGTCTCCTTCAACCACACCTCCGAACCCCACTGGACTGACCACCACTGCATCCACTTCACCTACAGGAAGCCCACCACGCACCACCGCACCGAACAAATGCCTCGCCGCTGCTGGAGCAGAGTCACGGAAGACCAGCTAACCACAACCCTCGCCCTGAGCCCACCCGCCGAACCCTCTGAACCCGACACCGCCGCCCGCAACCTCAGACAGTGGATCGACGACTGCGCCAACACCCTCGCCCCGCTCAAGAATCCGCCCAACAGCCACACCAGCAAGAAAGCCACCTGGTTCACCGAAGACCTCCAGGCCTCCAAACGAACATGCCGAAAACTGGAGAAGATCTGGCTCCACGAACGGACAGCTACGCCGCCCACAAGAGCGCCACCCGCAATCACCATCACCTCATCAGATCCGCCAAAGGGCCTCACTCAAAGACCGCCTAGACAACAACGCACACAACAGCAAAGAGCTCTTCAACATCGTGAAGGAACTCTCCAACCCCAGCTCCAACACCAACGACATCCTGCCGTCGCAAGACCTATGCGACTCACTGGCCACCTCCTTCCACCGCAAAATCGCCGACATCCACGACAGCTTCAACACCACGACCGCCCCGGCAACCACCGAGACCACTGCCCCCACAACCACCAACCGCCTGCTCTCCTGGACCAACATCAACGACGAGGACACCAGCGAGATCATGAACACCATCCACTCCGGTTCACCGCTAGACCCGTGCCCTCACCACATCTTCAACAAAGCCAGTACAGCCATCGCGCCCCATCTCCGGAAAATAATCAACATCTCCTTCGAGACAGCAACCTTCCCGGAAAGCTGGAAGCACGCCGAGATCACCGCCTTACTCAAGAAACCCAAGGCAGACCCCAAGGACCTCAAGAACTTCCGACCCATCTCTCTGCTCCCGTTCCCCGCGAAGGTCACTGAGAAAATCGTCAACAAACAACTGACCCGCTACCTCGAGGAGAACAACATCCTGGACCCTTCCCAGTCCGGCTTCCGCAGCAACCACAGCACCGAAACCGCCCTCATCGCCGCCACCGATGACATCAGGACCCTGCTAGACAACGGAGAAACAGCAGCCCTCATCCTCCTGGACCTATCAGCCACCTTCGACACGGTCTGCCACCACACACTACGAACACGCCTTCACGACGCCGGGATCCAAGAGAAGGCCCTGGACTGGACCACATCCTTCCTTTCCGGCAGAACACAAAGCGTCCGCCTCGCCCCCTTCCGATCCAAGGCCACCAAGATCATCTGCGGCGTACCCCAAGGCTCCTCCCTCAGCCCAACGCTGTTCAACATCTACATGGCACCCCTCGCCCACGTCGCCCGACAGCACAACCTCAACATCATCTCCTACGCCGACGACACCCAGCTGATCCTCTCCCTCACCAAAGACCCTCACACCGCCAAAGCCCACCTCCACGAAGGAATGAAGGCCGTCGCCGAATGGATGAGGACCAGCCACCTGAAGCTGAACTCGGACAAGACGGAGGTCCTCATCCTTGGTTCCAACCCTTCAGCCTGGGACGACTCCTGGTGGCCAACATCACTGGGAACAGCCCCGCCACCCACCGACCACGTACGCAACCTAGGGGTCATCCTCGACCCCACCCTCTCCATGACTAAGCAGGTCAACGCCGTTTCCTCATCCTGCTTCAACATCCTCCGAATGCTCCGCAGGATCTTCAAGTGGATCCCCACCGAAACAAGAAAAACAGTCACCCAGGCCCTCGTCACCAGCAGGCTGGACTACGGAAACGCCCTCTACGCAGGAACGACGGCTAAGCTCCTGAGACGGCTGCAACGCATCCAGAACGCCTCTGCACGTCTTATCCTCGACATCCCCCGACGCAGCCACATCACACCCCACCTGAGAGACCTGCACTGGCTCCCTGTCAACAAGAGGATAACCTTCAAGCTCCTCACCCACGCACACAAAGCACTCCACAACTCCGGACCAGCCTACCTCAACAGACGACTCAGCTTCTACACCCCCACCCGCCAGCTCCGCTCGACCAGCCTCGCCCTCGCCACAGTCCCCCGCATCCGGAAAAGCGACCGCCGGCGGCAGATCCTTCTCCCACCTCGCCGCCAAGACCTGGAACACCCTCCCCACCAACCTCCGACAGACCCAAGACCGACTGGCCTTCAGAAGACTCCTCAAGACCTGGCTCTTCGATCAGTAGCAGCACCACCCTCCTCTTCCCCCAGCGCCTTGAGACCCTCTCGGGTATGTAGTGCGCTTTATAAGTGACATGATTGATTGATTCATTGAACAATAACTTCTTTGCTGTCGGAAATTAGATATTCCAACAACTTAGGGGTGTCGCTATGGGGGCCTGCTTCTCCCGCAGCTATGCGTGTTTACATGTAGGTTGGCGGGAGGAGCAGGTCCTAAGGGTGAAACACCGTATTGATTGCGATTGCGATGAACACGCTATTAGTTGGTGGCGTTATACAAATGATGTGTTTATTATTTGGAAGGGGACACAAGATGATGCGGTATCTTTTGTTGAATGCATCAATGATAATGAATTGAACTTGGAATTTACTGTTCATGCCAACAAAAAAGCCATTGACTTTTTAGATGTGCATGTATATGTTAATAAAGGTAAATTAAAAACATGTTTATTTCGAAAAGATACAGCAGGCAACTCTACATTGCATGCGTCAAGCTTCCACCCGAAACACTTGATTAACAGCATCCCCTATGGGGAATTTTTAAGGATCCTTAGGGTAGCTCAGCAAAGGATCTTGCACATTGCCAACAAGAAGCGAAAAGTAGAGTCATACAATGTGGCAATGATGCTAAGTTAATGCTAAGATAATAGATCAAGCTATGATTAAAGCCAACACAAGATCAAGGGAAGAAATCCTTCTTCATGTAGACAACAGTGATTCCCACGGAGAAATGGTAATTCCAAAGAGCTAAATACAGAGTCTAGTGCGGGGCTTATTTACCACTTATAGTAGGCAGGAGAATAACATCAGACCCATTATTAACCAACAATGGCCCATCGTGCTCACTAACACCATTTTGGGCCAAATGTTACCTAAGAAACCTATCCTTACTTTTTGGAGAGCACCATCCATGAGAAAAGCGTTAGTGAAGAGTAGCCCTGCGATGAATAAGAAGACCAATTGGCTTTCTCCAAAAAAACAGTTTTTACAAATGCAGTTCATGTCGGGTATGTAAATTTGGGGTGAATACGTCCACTAATGTAACTGCTTTTAGTTCCAAATCTATTGAGTTAAAAGGATTTTATAATTGCAGAACTGAATTTGCAGTATATGTCCTTGAATGCACCTGCGGATTGTGTTATGTGGGCAATACAAAGCTTCAGGTGCATTTAAGGATTTTACAACATTTAAGAGCTACTGTCAATTCAGATCCAACTTACCCAGTGGCACGCCACTTCAAATAAAAACATGACAATAATCTTAACTGTATTATGTATTTTGTCATAGGAGCAGTTCAGGCTCAAAGGAGAGATGGAAACAGAGAAACATTATTGCGCCAGCTGGAGTCTAGATTTATTTTGGAACTGGACACTAAATGGCCTTAACACCAGCGATGATTTACATGACTTTTTATGAAGGTTTTATGAATTTTTATGAATGGTTTATGAATTTTATCGTTACTGATGAAGTTTGTTTTTCTGATGTGACATTTCTCTGCTAGTAATCTGTCAGTTCATTGGGCTTATGAACTGTTTTTCTTAGCTATCAGCTATGCAAGCTCTCTCATAAAGAATGATTAATGGCATTAGAGGGCTCATATAGATATATATCCACATATTTATTGTCAAATTAATAGTTAGCTCTTTCTAGCGCTGTTCTTCTCTCTAGTACTGTGAAGCACTTGCACTTTTGGGTGAATTTTGCACTTTATTATTCAGGCACTTTATGATCAAATTTTGAACTACCTAATGACAATTGTGAACAGAGTATTTAGGATGGAATTAGCTGTACCTAATTTAGCATTTAGGTTGATATTTTAACATGATGATAACTGATAGACGCACAGCGCACTTTAATAATTGCTATGTTAATTTCTATATGTGTATTTAAACAATAATATTTATATTGATAAATCTAGTACTGTATAGTAGGCGTATTTGCACACATATGTACTGAATCGGTACATTCAGTTTCCATTCGGATGGTATGAGTATTTGTAATTTTGTTAGGAAATTTGAAACTCAATGGAATTTACTATTGAGAGGTTTGTACATAAATAGTCATGAGGTGGGGCAGTTGCCTTTTTTTATGTATTGATAAGTATACTTGAATTACATCTGTATATTTTTGATACAGTACTTTTATCCTAGTTTTTATAAATTGTTGTTTAAAATCAAGGTAATATATGCAACATGTACAATAGCACATTCGTAGCGTAAGTCTGGAGGAACGTGCCACTAATAGTCTGATTTCAGTTGTCATTGTGTTGCAAGTAGAAGTGAATCACGTGACATTTAGGTTTAAAACCAGGAAATGCTGTAACGCGATCATGTGATCAAGGCCATGTGACGTGGCCGAAACGCATCATGGACAGAATTCACCACTTGTAAATAAACTTACAGTTTGGCACCGCAATGCTAAGGAGTCCGTGCCCGCTACTGTTCAGAAGATTGTCGCATTTGAGATTTGCTGTTGGATATATATATATATCACCAACAAGTTCCCGTATCCACGGATAAACGCACTCTCAAGGCACAAACAGAATAGTTGCTCAGGAAAGATTTATTCTGCTTCTCCGCTACGCATTTCGGCTGTAAACAGCCTTGCTCACACGTGAGAAGCTCTGTGCACACAGTGTTGAAATACCTTAAACTAAACAGTGAAAACGGACATAACGCTGTATCTCAGTAATCGTAACATGTCGCCATGTTGAAGTGTCACACATGATACAATGATAAATACATCAACAGCAAATGCATCAGATAAAAAGCAATAAGTTGCATTGTAACATGGCTCCCATGCTGAAGTAACAACATGACATGAGTAATCCAGAAGAATAACTGAAATACAAGTAATGTTGCAGTGTCAATGTTCGTATCCAACAACAGTCAAAATACATCCTAGAATTCCCAACAAAGTGATGCCAGTAGGTGGGAATGTAATGCAAAATGTGACGTCGTAGTGACAAGGAAAAGCATGGCGGGGGTTAGGTTGTAGTAAGATGTATGTGTCTCTGAAGGAGAATCTAAATGCCAAGAAAGCGTCGGCCATCTTGGAGTATTACTGCCCCAAATTACGAGAAATTAGACCGTCCCTCTGTAATGTACGAGGTCTAAGAAAAGGTGAGCTGGGCATGCAGAGTCCCCATGAAGAGTCCGGGATGCACTGGAAATAACAGTGTGCAGATCCCCCCACACACAAGCGTGTTGAATACGATGCTCATAGGTGTCCCAGAATACGGTTGTATGTCACACAAATACATCAAAACGGTACATCAAGTAATTAGGAATACCAAATCGCATGTACTCCCCAATTGAGTGGAACCCAGGATGCCCGGATCAAGAGTAATCTAACCTAGTGGTCCAGACCCGGGTCAGGATGGTGTCAGGCCAGTGCCAGGAAATTATGTTCATCAAACGACAGGGTTTTTTTTTTTTTTTTGAGTTTTATATAGCGCAAACTAGACCTGAGAAATCGGGTATCAGAGCGCTTTACATGAGCATCAGTTTCGTTACAGATGGACACATTCATTTTTGTTAGGCACGGGGTGATTAAGTGATTTGCCCAGAATCACAGGATGTTGAGCGTCGTTGCCAAGACTCGGACCCAGTTCCCCAGCTTCGAGGTCAACAGCTCTAGCCGTAAGGCTACATCCTCTCCAGCAGTGTGGTATATTGCTAGATATATGGTGAGTCTGTATGCTACAAAAAGTGCTGAGATGAAGGGCCAGTGCCCAAGTAAGCGCATGCAAACTGAAACACTGCAAGTACCAGGGTATAGAGGACTTAATGAAAGTAAGATACCACAATGGGATGATGGGCCAGTGCCCGCTCCCTGTCCCTGGGTACACAGGCCTCATAAGGGGAGTAAAAGAGTAACAAGAAAATAATGAAAAAAATATAAAACAAACCACTGGTGTACAGTCTTGACTGAAGTGACATAAAGTCGCTACGTGCCTCTGAAGAAAAGGTTAGGGTGCCCGTGAGGGTGAACTACCGAGGTAGAGTGGGTCCCTTCTTTCCCTCCTGTAGTGAAAAACAAGGGAAACAAAAAAAACACAATATCATGTTAAGACCAATTTCTGTAAACAAGAGATTAAAACAAAGTACAAAGTACCACATTCCCTAGAAGCAAACGTAGGTACGAAGGGGCACATGTTAATGACATCAAGTTTCATACAGATGTATTCTTAATTCTTCGTCAAGATTAAGGCCACCCGAGCTTTTTGTTTGACACTCAATGATAAACTTAGATTCACATTGCCTCAGTTTGAGTGTTCTATCACCACCCCTGTGAGATCTCGGTATGTGCTCAGTGCAAAAGAAGCTAAGTAACGAGCTGTTGGAAAAATGGTGTGCTTGGAAATGTCGTGCAACAGGGTATTGTTGGTCCTTATTAGTGATTGCTCTCATATGTTCTAAAACATGTTTCTTGGCTGGTTAGATGGTACTCCCAATGTATTTTAGTTTGCAAGGACACTGTAGCACGTATACTACAGATGGGGTGCTGCATGTGAGGAATTCTGTAATATTTTTGTTAAACCCTGTATTGGTGGTAAGTTCTTTCCTCATGTAGCTGTTTTTGCACGCTTTACAGTGTCTGCAGGGAAAGAAGCTGGAAAGGCCTTGATCCCTGTTGGCACTGTGCTGCGTGACGTCACTGTGGATGAATTTGTCTCTGAGACTGTGACCCCTCCTATATGTAATACTGGGTTGTTCACCGATCAAGTGTCCTATGGTAGGGTCACTCGTCAGTATGTCCCAATGTCTAGTTAGGATTTGTCTGATGCCCTTAGTATTCATGTTGTGCATAAGAATGATCCTGGTATTATTCTCAGTTTCTTTGTCCTCAGTGGCCCTGTCCGATTGAGCGACAAGGGCATCTATCCTTTGCACCTGCTCCACTTTCTTCATGGCCTTGTTGAGAACCCATTGTGGATACCCTCTTTCCTTAAACCTGGCAATCATGATTTGTTTTTCCTCCTGAAATGTGGAATTGGAGCTGCAGTTACGCTTAGCTCTCAACAGTTCCCCGCATGGTATACTCCATTTAAAGGGATCAGGGTGGCTGCTGAGGGCATGGAGTATGGTGTTGCCAGCTGTCTCCTTGCAGAACAATTTGGTGTGGATGGTATCATTCTTGATTTTAACTTTGATATCAAGAAATGCAACAGAGTGTTTACTCACAGTACTGGTGAGTATGATGTTGCGGTGTTGACATTCAGTTTCTCAATAAATTTGTTCGCTTCCTCTTCACTACCTTTCCATACCATGAAAATATCATCGATGTAGCAAAGCCAAAGTACGGCCTGCTGCACCCCTGGAAAGTCAGGATTATCCATGAAGATTTCTTCCTCCCACTGCCCTAGAAAGAGGTTGGCGGAGCTCGGGGCAAAGCACGTGCCCATCGCGGCCCCGAGGACCTGTTTGTATAGTGTCCCATTGAACAGAAAGATGTTATTAGTGAGACAAAACCTGATCATCTCAAGAATCATGGTGGTGTGGTCGTTAAATCTTATGTGTCTTGATTTGAGATAATGTCGACATGCCTGGATGCCCTGCTCATGGTCTATAATAGTGTAAAGTGTGTTCACATCTAGGGTTACTAGCAAAAAGTCACTTTCCCAGTGAGTGCCCTCCAGCTTACCCAGGAAATCTTTGGTATCCTTGACATAAGAAGAAAGGTTACTCACAAAATCTCTAAGACAATGATCCACATATGTCGAAATGTTTTCAGTGGTGCTGCCCTTGGATGATACAATGGGCCTGCCAGGGGGGTTGCGCTTATCCTTATGGACCTTGTGTAGGAGGTATAGTACAGGTATTATGGGATGATCTTTCTTGAGGTAACAGTATTCCTCCCACTCTAGAATAAGTTTCTCCCTCCAATTCTTGTTTATCCCAAATTTCCTCTACACCCTGAGAATATCTCTCCCTGTTGACCACTGTGTAGAACCTCTCATCTGTGAGTTGTCATTCGGCCTCCCTGATGTACATGTCCCTGCTGAGAATCACTATGTTTCCCCCCTTGTCGGCAGGGCGTATGATGATATTATTGTCATCTGCTAGTGATTTGAGTGCTTGTCTCTGAGGGATCGTGAGGTTGTGTGAAGTCTGTTCCTTGAACCATTTCTTGCAACGGAATTTAATGAGTTTGTTGGTGACAACCTCATGAAAGTTATCAATATGGTCGTAGGCAAGAGAAGGAAAAAATGTAGAACGAGGTCTGAACTGTGTTTTGGCCGTATCGTCATGAATTATGTGTAGGTCATCGAGTACATTATCAATGGCAGTACTACCTGCGTCGATGGTCATGTTTGTTTCGAGTTGGTGAAAAATGACAGGGGTGTCAATGTCACTGATATTAAAGTCTACTTCACTAGTTCTCACGGGGGCCCCCTGTCTATCAGTGGAGCATCCTGCTTTGAGAAAATTCCATTTTTTAGCTTTAATTTGCGTATGAATTTAAAAAGATCTATGCGGGTTTCTGCATAATTAAAGGGAAGAGTAGGGCAAAAGGAGAGGCCTAGGCAAAGTGTTCGTGTATCAACCTCACTTAGATGTCTTTCTGAAAGGTTAATAATGGTTTTGTTCACCATGTCCGTGTCCATCATAGTGTTGCTACGGAGCTTCTTGTCTGTGTTCCCATGCGCCCCCTTCCTCTGCCTCTTTTGCCACCTTTGTCGGATTCTTTTCCTTCTTTCGTGGTTTCGCCTCTTCCTCTTCCTCTGCCTCTTTGTCCCTTCGGTTTCATTGCCGGTGTATCTGGCATCTAAAATGTGCAATGTTTTTCTAGCACACAGACCATCAGTCCCTGGGCCAACCTCAGAGCCAGTGCAGCAGATGTGGCAGCGTTGGAGGGGCAGTCCCAGTGGCAGCAGGGACAGGCTGTGCTAAGTCACGTTGCTTGCTTTTTGACAAGTTCTATTATACTCACCACAAGGGCATCGTGAACCCCCCGCTTTAGCAGTTACAGCGGGGTTTGAGTTCTTGATTGCCTCCTGTTGGAAGATGGTTTATTAGTAGAAAGGTAGGTTCCTCCAGCTAGTAATAACACAACAATCACAAATAAGGTCCAGTCAAGTCCCTACAAATTAATGCTTGCTAAACCCTTGGAAGCTTGGCTCATGGCCTTTCAGGCTTAACTTAAGAGACAGTTTTGTAAAGTATTTAATATCACCAACACGGTAAATAAGTAAGACACAACACACAATAAAAATCCAACACCAATTTATAAAACTAGGAAATATTTGTATGATTAAAATGACACCAAAGTAACAAAAATACAATGTAGCTAACTGAAGATATGATTTTTTAAAGATTAAAAGAAAGTCTAGTGATTAGAAGCATAGAGCTCAATGTGTTAGAAAGGTCGCGCTGAATGGGACAAAGTCAGGAGTTCAGGCCCACCGCAATGTCACACTTTTACACTTTCTTCCAGAAGTATTTCTAGATGCAGGAAAGGAGTCCACAGCAGCACTCAAGGGTTCAGAAGCTTTGGTTTGCCTCTTGGGGTCTGGGACTACAATGCACCGGTCAATCCAAGCAAACTCCAGTTGAAGTTTGTCTGCTGGAGTTGCCCTTGTTGTTGATGTTGCAGGTAGCCCTTCCAGCACTTCTAAAAAAAAATCAAAGTGGATAAAATCTCTCCTAAAGGTCCAGCTTTGGCTAACCCAATCCAAGGTTTCTTAATTCAATTTCAGGGGGTCCCACCTGTCTGGGGGTGCAGAAAGTAGGGGTGGGCTTGGTTCCTATCCTCACTGTCTTTCTCCCTTTGAAGATAAGTTTGGCTACCCAGCCCCCTCCCTTCCTGTCCTGGTATCTGCTTCTGAATATCTTCCACCACTAGATGTCTCCTTTGTCTCAGCCCAGACCACTTCACATCTCATTAAGGCAATTTGGCTGAGCCTGTCAAATGCTGGGTAATCATAAGAGGCTGCTGCAGGGCTGTTTTTAGGTAACTTTAGAAAAGCAGTTCTAAAACTATGTTCATGAAATAGCTATAATAAGTCCAACCTTGGCAAGTTGTTGGCTTTATTGCAACAATTAAATGCATACCTTGAATTATTATTTTAGATTACTCCTGTCAAAAGTTAAACTTTATTAAAGTTTAATAAAGCCTTCCCATGTTAGCCATTGGAGTTAATGAACTACAATGGGGAAAAATGAAATTGGCAGTTTTTCCCTCACCATGGCATATAAAACACCTTTTTTAATGTCCCTGTTTATTACTACAATGCACCCTATCCTTGGGGACCCAAGGGTAGACCTTAGGGATGCCTTACATGTAAAAAACAGACTTTGAAAGTCTCTATAATACCAAAGTCAAATTTGGACCTAGTTTTATTTTAAAAGCAGCCTGCAAAGCAGTTCTGCCTTCAAAATGAGAACAGGCACCACAGCAGTGCACACTTAAATGGATTAAATCCACTGGGCCCCTAAACCTACATGCTTTACCATATAATAGGGGCTTACAGATAGGCTGTTAGTATCAATTGTAATTGCACCTAATTGCCATATACCATTGACACAGGGAGCACTGGCCCTGGGCCTGGTTAGCAGCACCCAGGGTACAATCAGAGTCAGAAAACACCTGCATCAGTCACAAATAGGGGCAAAAAGAGGGGGGACAGCTGCAAAAAACTCTGTTTTCTCACACCTATTCTATCCGCAACTCAGCAGACAAAATATCACAATGAACACAAAAAATGATGGTTTGATGCGAAAGGGAAAGAAGGATGGAAGGTTACAGAAAAGGATGGGAGAAATGGTATATGAGTGAAAGGATGCATGGATGGGTGAAAAAATGCATAGGTGGGTGATAGGATGCATGCGTGGGTGAAAGGACGGATGAAAGGGTAAATGGGTGAAAGTATGCCAGGGTGGGTGAAAGGGGGAATGGGCGAAAGGATGCTTGGGTGGCTTCATGGATAAATGAGTGAAAGAATGGTTGAAAGGGTGGATGGATGGATGCATGGATGGATGGATGGAAGGATGGATGGATGGATAAATGGATGGATGGATGGGTGAATGGATGGATGGATGGATTGGAATGGTGAAAGATTTGGAAGGATGAATGGATGATTGCTTGGATGAAGAAACAAGGGAGTTCTTTGGGTGAGGGGTTAGTTCACCTATCTTCGCTTGCTTTGTTTTATCAAAGCTTTTGTTTAATGTGGGGGGTATTTTAATTTTCTGTCTACCCCCATAACTCACTGTATTTGTTGAGCAAGGCAGATATGTATCCTAGGCATCATTATTCATCACCTCCCTGCCCATGGCTTTCACCACCCTTGACCTAACTGCAGCATGGTTCAATTTGGCACTGCAGTGTTGGCTGTTCAATGTGTGTCCGCTTCAGTTAATGTGGCATTTATAACGTTTTCAATGCATTGCAAACCGAAAGCAAGGTGTGTTTCCATTCCCTCCCAGTGCCCTCTCAGTCACCTCCTCATACTTCACTTCTTTATTCTTTCATAAGTCTATTCCAGCCTACCAAAACAATTGAAAAATCCATTCTTGGCATGTGCCACATTTTCATGCCCAAGTGACTCATATATTTCATAGCTTCCATACTGGATTTACACCTGTTCAAATTTTTCCTTTTCAACATTCATCACCTACAGTGACTGACTTAGGGGCTGAGTATGAGTTTGGTTGTACATAGGACAGCTGAACCTCTGGTGATGGTCCACGAACCACCAGACTGGTAGTTCGGCAGCCATATTCTGAGTTTGGTGGTTGGACCACCACTGGACTGTTGTGGCCTCCGGGGATCCTGGCTACCATGGCGATGGCACAGTGGTAAGGCTGAGTAATATGCTGGTGGTGCCACTGTGGCACCACTGCGCATATTACAAGTTGTCTCATTGGCAGCCTTTTCATGGTGTTGAGCCCACCATGGAAAGGCTGGTGGTGAGGAAACAAGGGGGCCGTAACAGGGCCCCCTTGTGCCTTTGGGCTGTTACGTGGGCCGTAGGGACATTGTCGTTTTTCACTAACTTAGCATGAGCACGTTGCAGCTTGCCTGCTGCTTTGGGGCACGTTACTACACGTCTTTATTTTTGCAATACTTTCAATGATTGCTTTCACATGAGAACTCATCGCTGTGTTCGCTCTCTTCATGTTCCTGCGATGTTGACTGAACATTATGTGCTAGATCGAACAACAATGCCCCTTGTTATTTTGTTCTGGCCAGACCTTACCTTAGCCCTTAGACAAAACATACAGATGCAGCTGTTGTTGGACAGCATACTTGGGTTTTTAGTGTGTTACACGAATAGATGAGACACACTTGGAGAGGGATCTTTCCAGGGAGAAGAGCGAGACAGCACTTATGATGTAGATCTACCATCTATAGGCTATGGTATGGGGTCTGCAGACAAAGCCCAGAGATCTACTATTAAATAATAATATTTATTCTTAGCAAGGGGAGGGAGGTTAGGCAGTATAGTCTTTTCTCCATTGTCTTTTTATGATGAAATCTCATTTCATGATTAATGGACTAGCTGCCATGCTGACTATATTCATACCATGCATTTTCCTATTTGTTGTGGCACGTATACTGCATGTTAGGGCATGTTAGTTAAAATAAATATTTTAAACTATTCTGTGTCTCTGTCAGATCTTATTGTGGATGAGTACAAGAGTGCGAGTGAAATGGTGGTCTTGTTACCACGATTCCTGAGAGATCTGGGAGTGTTGTGTTCTGGGGTGTCTTATCATTTGTTTCTCCCTAAGTGAGTAGGAGAGCAAGTGAGACACTGTAGCTAGTCAGTCCTGGGTCCGTGGGTACTAAGGTGGTAGGAAGACCCAGTCCCTATACACTAAGGTCCCATAATCCTGTGCATAGTTCTCTGTTTGTGCAGAATCCCTGCAACAGGGCCAAGGGTGCATGCAGGGGGGCACATGTTGTGCCCCCTGTAGATTTACACCCCAGTTCCTGATTGGTGCCGCATGCACCACATAGTGTATGCCGCACCATGCAGGAACGTACTGTGGCGTTGTCATGGGGGTGCCTGTCTAAGGCTCACCTATGGGCCTTATACAGGCACCGCCGTGACACTGCTGCAGCACCGGCGGGGAGTGTGAGTAAGGAGTTGGTAGTCTTTCTGAGGATGGGCTGGTGTGGCAGCCCACAGGAGGATCACCAAGGTCATAATCAGGCCCTAAGTCAAAGCTTAGGCAAATGATGATGGTCCTATTGTGTCCTCGACGTCCTTCTTAAAAAAAGAAACCACTACGTTATAAGGCTTGCGCATGCGCACTCGCAAGACGTACAACGTAGTGTTTTTTTTTTAAGAAGGACGTCAAGGACGCGAAAGGAGCAGGAACGAGAGCGGTGAGGCACGGGAGGCTGCAGACATGCAGGCAAATGCCTTATTTATACCTTTTTAAAGCATTTGGGAGGGGGGTGGGAGCGGCTAACTCCGCTCCGCCACGGAGGCAGAGTTTTGCCTCCCTCCGCATTCGCCACGGAGCGCAGAGTAGGCAAATCTCCACAAACTCCGCTGGTGGAGCATAGTTACCCACCCAGGTTTACCTATAACTTTGACGTCATGTGACCAATCTGCAAGGAATTTTCCAAAAAAAGTGTCAAAGTAGGTTCTGTGTGTCATGGAAAGTTTGGGGGTGATCCATGCAGTGGGAACCAAGAAATAGGGGTGCAAAATAAGGGAACATTTGTAATGTTAATTGCCTAAGGAAGGCATTGTCGAACCTACAGCCCAAACCGTTGGACGGAATTACACCAAATTGGGTAGAAAGTTAGATGTGGTTAAGCAAATTTCATTCAAATGTATGCAGTAGTTCTTGAGAAATGAAATCCCAACAGTATAGTGATATTTCTGGTTGCAGATATTTCACGACAGTTTCACAATGATAGTGGTTAAATCGCAAGACGTTTGTGGTATACCGTGAAAGCGCGGGCCAATGGGGATGCTCTGATTGGCTGGATACAACCTTAACAGAATGTTTTGGTGGTTTTGAGGTGATCGAGGTTATCTCGGTTACATTGCGACGTGTTCGAGGTGAATTGCGAAAGTGCACCAATGGGAATGCTGTGATTGGCTGGACACAACCTGAACAGAAAGTTGTGGCCACTATTTTATGTATCGGGGACGGTTCCCGGGGCTGAAATATTTTTTTGAAAGCAACATAAGGGGTCAGGGTAGAGGTACTCTGACCCCATGTTTGAGAAATGGAGGTATCAGTGACACAAATTATGTGTCCAAAATAGATTTTTTTAATCACGTGCGATATTTGTGACAACGCTGTGACCACCAGGGCGCCCCCCGTGTACCATTGCGGGTACCAACGTATTCGCGACGCCCGGCGTCACCGTGAAAACGGAAGATCAATTTGAAAGATTAATTTTATACAAACTACCTTGAAAAATATGATTTTAAACAGTGCACAGATAAACCCTAGTGTCTAAAATACTCTAAAATGTGTGCGTATATGGCATGATCATCGTGGTTACCGACATCTTCGTGAGACTCAAAATACTCGCGAACATGGAAAATTGGTTTAAAAGATTGTTCTTGTACAAACTCCCCATAAAAATATGACTTTAAACAGTGCTGTAATAAACCCGTAGTGTCTACAATACTTTAAAATGTGTACATATATTTGTTTTACAACTAATATGAAAGGCACGATCATTGCGGTTACGGACGTCATCGCGGCCCTTGAAAGTAATCTCGAATACAGAAAGTAGGGTTCAAAAACCGTTTTCAAAAAAGTTACTACAAAAATATGTGTCCAAACACATTCTTTAAGTTAGTACTGTGTGTATTGTAATAGGTAAAATTAATTTTGTAAGTTAAAATTTTTTAATGTGGTGATGGACAATGAATGTCTGCTTTTGTTTTGCGATTTTGTGACATGATCGCGATCACCACGACGTCATGGTGGATTTCAAAATTTTTAAAAAATATATATTTTATAAAAAAAATAGAACAATGTTGGGTTCTTGGGTGTCTCTGACAAGAGCCTTTGGGCCAGATGTACGACCATTCACTTTTGTGAGTCTCAAATTGTGCCGAATTGCGACTCGCAATTTGCAACGCGCAAAAGTGAATGTCCAACAGTGTCTCAGAAACTGTTTGCGATTCCAAGTGGGGTCATAAATTGCATGCCTCATTACTATTCATGAGGCAAGCGCAATTTGCGACCCCATTGAGAATGGCTAGCACTCCCATGGATGGTGGCCTGCTGGGGTCAGCAGACCACCATGTCTGTGACTGTTTTTTTAATAAAGTAGTTCTTTTTTTTAAATGCTGCCCATTTTCCTTAAAGGAAAACAGGGTGCATTTAAAAAAGAAAAATGAAACTTTTCAGTTTCGTTTTTTAAGGGCAGGCAGTGGTCCCTGGGACCACTGCCTGCCCTTAAAAAATATTTTTGCACACACTCACAAAGGGTAAGGGATACCTGGGGACCCCTTCCTGTTTGCGAGTGGTTTACCACCTACTTGAAGTAGGTGGTAAACTGCGGGTGTTTTGCGGCCACAAATGATGTTGCACAACAATAGTACATTGCATTGAGACTCGCTATTAGGAAGGGACGCCTAGGAGAGTCGCAAACGCTATTTTGCGATTCAGTGACTCACATAATTGCGTTTTTACATGCCAGGACCCTTTTTTGTGGTCACAAAAGGGCTGATCTCCCGTTTGCGACCACAAAAAATGGTCGTACATCTCGCCCTTTGTGCTGAGAGTGTGTATAAGACACCTACAGATAAGACTGTATGCAGAGTTTCAGGTTGCTTAGAAACACCCTGTTCCTTTTGTCTGTAAAGTGAACTCCATCACTTCTATACATTCCATGCAAGTCAAAACGTAGATTGTTGTTGTAGATAGAGTTCATGTTTTGGTCTCTGAAGAAGGCAGAAACAGTTTTATTAACATGTTTCCGGGCTTTGTCAATTTGTGGACAGAATTGATTTTACCACTTCAATTTCTGTCTGTGACACATATTAAAGTACACCAAGACAGTGTGAGGGAAAAGCGACATCAGTTCAGCAAACATATGCTTCATTAGGAATTTCAGCCCTATCTCAGTCAATGTGTGTCAACTGATGAAATGTTGTGCCTCTCTGGGCAAACCAACCAATCTCCATATTTGGGAAACTCAAGTCTCTGTCAATACTAGGCCTGGGCGGTAAATTCCACTCCGCTCGCGGAATTTGGGTAATTTGGGTAATTTCGCGTTCCGCGGATAACGCGAAATTACCAAAAATTCCGTGAGCCGCGGCTTCGCGGAATTTTTTGCTTGTTCGCGCTTTCAAAATGCGTGTTCGCGAGATATTTCTCCCCGAGCACGCAAACAGCGTTCGCGAAAAGGGAAAAAGCATCGCGAACGGGCGGAACAAGCAATTACGTGTGTTCGTGGAACTTTTGCGTGCTCGCAGAGATTTTTTACCGTTTCGCAGAGCTTTGCGTAGTGCTGTTAAAGATTGCAGGAATCGCTGTTAGCATGAGCTGAAAGCCATTTTGTACTTGGCAGCCATTTTAGTTAGCCATGTGCTCGCCATGTGCTTTCTCCCTCTTCCAGAGTCTTGCACATGCTCAGAGAGGCCTAGCTGGTAGAATGCACCTGCTCCTAGTATAGAACTGTCAGGCTATTCTTACTCATGTAAGCAGTTTAGTCTCCTCCCACTTTGTGGAGCAAGCAAATTTTGTATACCCATATTAGTCAATAAGCATGCTTGTATGTGCTAGGACCTCCCCTTGATTTTATGCTGACTATGTAACAAATACATATATAAGGACCCTGTTCTCTGCACTCATTAGAATGCCTCCTACAGTGGCCTGCGGGTACCGTAAGATGCAATCTCCATCATCTGAGGTTAATAAAACATGTTTTTTGATATTACAGCTTCTGTGCCAATCTCTTCCTTGTTGGTCTTAAGGACCAGATGTATCAGTGAACCCCTAAGAAGGTTTTTATTTCTACAAATGGCGCCCGAAAGTGGACCTCATCAGTGCAGCGGCTATCCAAGGGAGTGGTCTTGAAGGGAGACAGGAATCTACTGAGGAGTACAGGACAGGAATCTACTGAGGAGGTACCCTGCGCACGGAGATTGTTTGTCTTCCAGCCCAGTATATTTCTGGTCTTCCTGATCTGATCCTCCAAGTGTTTGCCGCTCCTGACTGAGAACTTCTTTGGCGTGAGTATTTTAAAACGACCGTTAGGTCACTCAGAACTTGGCAGTTGGAACCTGGACACCATTTGATTGGTAAGAGCCGTTTTGCGGCACTTGCTGTTGGTTTGATGCCTTTGATTGGTAAGGTAGTTTTAGTAACACTTACTGTGGCTTTGTTTGTATGATTGGCCAATTTTGGAATTTGTTTTGTAAGTTATATATGCATTGCAATTCATATAGGCAGGTAATGAGGAGATTTTTCTCTAACTTTGAAAACTTGAACGGCACACATTGTGTTAAGTGTCACTTGGAGTATAATATTATATATGCTATAATATTTTTGGCATGCCTGCTTCTAGCACACTTTTGTTGAAAGTGTTGCTGTTTTGGAGGTACCGATATGGATTTAGTAAGTACTTAGTTGACTCCCTCAGAGGGGATACCTAAATAGGTTCACGTATAGTAAAAAGATATTTCTTCCTTGGTGACTAAGTACCCCATGGAACTAAATATGTACATAAAACGGATCCGGATCTGCGCACTTAGTAACATTCATAAGTGGTGATATGCAGAGCGCTTTTTGAGTGTTCTACCAGCCAAAACTGGCGAATTTGGTGTATTTTGGCTTCTTGACCATGGAACAGTTTTTTGGGCTACATTTGAGAGCTCTTCTTGTAAATATGACTTACAATTAGTATTTACAAATAGGTTGGTCTTGCGTACACTTTGTAAGCAGTCCTAAGTGTTGATTTGTGGGTTAAATGTGTGTTTAAATGTCTATGTGGGGTTTGTGGTTTGACATTGGTAATACTTGTGCGAGTACTCTTTGTGAAAGAATGTCTAGCTTTAAGCGCGCTGTGTTGTGTGCTCTGCGTATATGACCCCCCTTCTGTAACTGTCTGAATGAGCTCAATGAGTTTGTTTATGTTTTTTGCTGTCATCATTCTGTTATGCAAAATGTCATTTAGTTTCTTACATATTAAATAAAAATCCAGAAACGAATTATATAACATACGCTAAACAGCTGCATGTTACTATTAAATTGACAGAGTACGACACTGTACATGTGTGCAAATTGCCACAATGCTAAAGATAAAATTAGAATTCGTATTCAATAGGATTAAAATAGGCCTCATATAGAGGAATAAAAACGAAATTGTGTGTTTTGTAATCAATAGACTAAAATACATGTTACAGCATTTTCCTTAAATACATTGTATTAGACATTAAAAGGCATGCACATCATATGAGTGAATTTGGTCGTTGCTGAACTAAATACACATTATAGAAAGATAGATTTGACTGTATTGAAATGCCTCAGTTTTTAAATAGACTGTGACATGCTTTTCTTTCAGCACCCGAGAAAAAGCTTTCCAACAGCTGTGTTTAAACTGACTAACTGAAAAGAAACTGTTTGACACAGCAAATGGGGATTTAACTCTGTCAGGGTATTTCAAATAATAAAGGGGTTTTTCCTGAGAAAGGCGTGAAAATTCGACGCCTGCTGACAAACAACAGCTGCATAAAGAGCATATGGCTATTCCTGATCACGGCCACAGACAGGAATGCTGAGTCAGCGAAATTTTAAGTCAGTGTAAAACTGGTATAAGGGCCTGCATTATTTTAAAAGTTTCAAAAACCAGTTTCATTATTTTGGATAACAGAGAACAAAATTGAAAGTAGGGATTTCCTTTCTTAATGCCTTTTTTCATAAGTACATCTGTGGTTCTGATGTTAAATGATAACTGTCCTTTTAAAAAGTGGCGCAGACTTTTCCTGTTTCAAGTAAGGCTTCTGTGCTTAGGGTTATGAATGAATGCGTTTAAATATGATAGGCTACGAATGAAGCTTGCTTTTCAAATGTGGAATCATCAAAATGGTTGGTTTTGATTAAATAAATAAAAATAATTATATGAAAAAAAATATATTGTTAAACATAAATGCTTTAAATTCGTTTTTTCATCTTTATAAAGCCTAATCATCATACTGTGAATTCCTAGTATCAAAGTTGGATTTAAGCAGTGCTGTACCGCATTAGCAGGAACCTTAAAATGTGAAATGTCACTTTACCCAGCCGTACAAAACTAATTTTTATAAGGGTATATCTTATACATTTCTGATTTTCCATTCCTGGGCTATCTAGAGAACACTCTGGGGGTTCCTATTATGCAAAAATATTGTAGGATATTCATTTTTAAGTGCCCCTACCACCAAAGTCGAAATTGAGCTAAATTCACAATTTTACAAGCAGTTCTACCACTCAAACCAGTTTTAACGTGCTCTCAGGCTTCAATAAAAGTATACATATGCAAATATAGAACAAACAGCTGATCTCTGTATTACTAGACTGCACACCACTGTACATAAATGAAAATAAGTATACAGAAGAGCAGACGTTATTATCCTACCTTTAAATTACTGGCAAACGGATCGGACAGGACTGCGTTTTAGCTGTGATTCTCCAGAGTTGCTTTGCATTACGAAAACCGCATGGCAAGCCTTGCACAAACAAAATTAACAGCTGCTGAACGGGTCAAAGGTCGGAGTTCTGCATTTAGCAACTTAGCAGGGTGAAGGGTAATGTTTGCTGGGACACTTCGACCTTCGAAAAGTTTTTGAAAGACGAGATGATAGCGCAAAGAGAGAAAGAGAAGCTTTGCTTCCTATTTTTGGCAAACACACGTTTAGCGCAGTCATATGAAACGAAGAAAAACAGCCCTCAGTTGAGCATTGATCTGCCAGGTATATAAAATAATGGTTTTAGTTTAAAGAATACTGTGTAGGGGCTACGATAAGGAGGAAATGGATTTTAGTTTGCATTCATGCACCCTCATGTTAATCTAGTACAATTGCTCAAGAAATTGATACATTGGTTTGTTTGTGCCCAGTTGCTACAAATAGGGGTTGAAAGTGTTGACAGAAGTAAAACCTGTTTCAGGTTTTCCTACTGTCAAAATGGGGGAAGGAGGCTAGCTCCTCTACAAATTAAGGGTAGGCAAAATTATGTTTTCTCTCTTCTTTTTCTTACTTTTTTTAGTCTGTCTAAGCTGTCTGTGAAATAGCCATGAGACATTTCATTGGCTATTCAGTAATACTGTTTTAAAAATTGTTAGCATTAATAAAATGATAAAATCTATGTTATGTTACTGCCCATCCTGTATGAAAGAATGAGTAGAACAGATTGATGTTCCCTTATTTGATCTTTAAGGGGAACTGTATAGTGGCGGTTTCTGTTCAAAAAAATCTCAGGTGGCAACACTATTATTGTTTATGTTATTCTCATGTTCTATACAGTTTTGCAAGGGCATTGCTAGTTTTTTATTAGCTAGTCTCTGTCAATAAGCTGACAGCCCTTATTAGAGCTGGAGATAGGGTTTTTTTCCTTTTGAAAATGATGTTGCATAGTCCAGATCGTGAAAAGTACAATGCAGGAAAGACGCTCATGTGATCCTTAGCAAACATTTTGAAGGAAAATATTGTTTTATAGGAGTTTGTTTGTCATAACATGTTCTGCTGGAGAAAATGTACTCACTATGTTGAAGTTTAGTTCTTTTTGCAATAAGAATCCCTGTTAAATTAGCAGTTTTAGATTTTCCTGCTGCACCTATAACATGAGAGCATGGTCCTAAGCATAACATGTAAGAGAAATTATTTTACAAGTGTCTGCAGTCCTGTACAAGTAATGTAAAATCTATGAGTAAAAGTGTAGAACATTTCCTTTTTCTTGAGGGTTCTTCAGATTGGTAATATAGGAATACACCAATGTAAGTATTTGGAGTATGTCTGTATTGTTTTTCTCTTTTCCTCAGAATTTAGTAAATGAACACAGACTTCCTTGGCTGTTTGGGATTGGGTGATGTATTACTCTTGTCAGTTCACCAAAACGTTCCTTTTATACTTGCCAATAGGTCCAGGGTTTTCTACTCTCAGATAGATGAAGTGGCTCTTGGGTGCCTTGCTAATGTATGGGGCGCCCCAGGACTAAGAGAGTATTCTGAGACTATCCTCTCTGTTGTTAGATTATTTCTGTGCCTTGTCTAAAGACCTCTTGTTCTGTCCACCAATAGATATTTGCTGCCTTACAACCATTGCCAGAGGGGCCCGGACATCAGATCCAGCCTGGGAGTCAGCACCAGTCCAGCCTACAGTCAAAGTGAAAGGAACCAGCATAGGCGTTGCTGGCAACTAGGACCTCAGTGAAGGCGGAAGCACTGGGACGTGAAGTGTGTACCCCTGCCACTGTCTTGGGCGAAAGACGGGGTTACAAATCAGGATGGAGAAATCTTTGTGTGGATCCAGTTTTTGATGCCCAGCTGAGAGAGTCACAGAACGACAAGGACGGCAAGGAGGCTTTTGCTTGAGGTGACCCCTTTGAAACAAGGGTTGCTTCAGGCCTTTGAGTCCTGGTCCCAAGTGAATGCAAGTCTACACCTTTGTTTGTTGATCAAGAGATGCCCGAGCACACTGGGTACAATTTGTGGCCCTAACAAAAGAGCAGTGCGCCAGAGGTGCAATACAGGAGTTAGGGAAGGACTTGAGTTTAGGGTACAGGTGCTGTCCCCTTGGTGCCTGTTAGATTAAAGTGAAGAAAACTGGTGCACTGCCTGAGACACTGGACAGGATCATTGAGGGTATTTGCCCTGGGGGTGATTGCCCTATCCTGAAAGAAAGACTTTTCCTTCTCCGTGATTCTTGAGTTGCGAGTTGTGCAGCTCCACCGTGGGAACAACAAGAGCCTGCCTGTGAGGCTCAAACGGACACAGGGAGAAGACTCCCCTCTGGCTGTTGGTTCTAGAAATTCCCAAGGACTCTTTTTTTTTTTGTTAGTAATGTACCCCTTTGGTCGTTCCATTTTTTTTGGAGGAGCAGCACTTTGCGGCTCCTTGTCCTAATTCCTATGGCCCTGTGTGGTCCTCCTGGTCCCCGAAGCCAGGATTGTTTTTGTAATAATATGTCTGATTGCTTTAATATTTTTTAAGAGTAATGTTTATTCTGCATGAGAAAAGTTCATCTGAGCATGTTACTTTACTCTTTCCTTAAGTATATTAATTGATAATTTAGCCCTCATAAAAATACTGAGAAAGTCTATTGAAAATGTTTTTATTAGGTATGTGCTGTTGGCTATTTTGAAATTGACATTAATAGTCACTGAAATACATCAGAGCCCTGAAACTTAGAATTAGACTAGATGGTTTTGGTATTTGCTTTCTGCTTAGGATTGGAAAATATTGAGATTTCTGTTTGAGATAATAGTCATTATTCTCTCTTGCTACCTGTATGACCCAATGCTCTGTTCACTTTGTACTCCTGCTTATACCTTGTATATACCTGCTTAATGAAATGTTTAGAATGTAAATGCCCACCTAGCATAGGATATTGATGAATTTATGAGAAGAAAATGTGCAAAATATTTTCTATGTCTCTACTAGATCATGGGAATGTCTTTAGCTCATGCTAAAAGGATCATCTGTTAAAGATTGCAGGAATCGCTGTTAGCATGAGCTGAAAGCCATTTTGTACTTGGCAGCCATTTTAGTTAGCCATGTGCTCGCCATGTGCTTTCTCCCTCTTCCAGAGTCTTGCACATGCTCAGAGAGGCCTAGCTGGTAGAATGCACCTGCTCCTAGTATAGAACTGTCAGGCTATTCTTACTCATGTAAGCAGTTTAGTCTCCCCTCCCACTTTGTGGAGCAAGCAAATTTTGTATACCCATATTAGTCAATAAGCATGCTTGTATGTGCTAGGACCTCCCCTTGATTTTATGCTGACTATGTAACAAATACATATATAAGGACCCTGTTCTCTGCACTCATTAGAATGCCTCCTACAGTGGCCTGCGGGTACCGTAAGATGCAATCTCCCTCATCTGAGGTTAATAAAACATGTTTTTTGATATTACAGCTTCTGTGCCAATCTCTTCCTTGTTGGTCTTAAGGACCAGATGTATCAGTGAACCCCTAAGAAGGTTTTTATTTCTACAGTGCGACTACGCAAATTCCGCCCACCCCTAGTCAATACCTCTCTTTTTGCAGCCTCTTTCATCCAATAGACATAGCAGTGGCCCACAATCTATACTCTAAGCATTTTGAAGTGAAGGAGCACTAGCAGTCAGAAGACTGGAGCTGAATGAGGTAGTTTTGCAAATGAAAAGCAGTTAAAATTGTTGTTTTTTTTAAAAGATATATTTCACTGGATGCTGTCAGCATGTAAGTGAATAAAATTATGGAGTGCGTTGGGTGTATTGGCAGAAGTTCTATTATTGAGTGTTATTTAAAAAAAGAAATGTAATACAGACATGGATATGCTTTTGAATCTGTGGAGTAAACCACATCTGCTGTATCTCTTTTTGAAGTAGCATGTTCCTTCTAGAATGTGCTGTGAACTTGTGACCTACTGGTTCCACTGGGTTGCTAGGTACACTGAGCTAAGAGTGCATTGGGGGGATGGGTGTTAAAGAGACAGAAAAATGTTTTAAGTTGAGGAGTTATGACACAATTTAAGTAATGATAAACTTTAATTTCCAACTCAGGACTATGTAATAAACTGCTGTGCAGTATTTAAATTTAAAAAACTGAAGCTAAATATCAGTTTGGACTCCAGTGTTTTTCGCCATTTCCTCAGGATCATCCTAAAAACATCGCAAACATGTAGAGACAGGAGCCTCATTTGAAAGAGAGGGAAAGGGTTAACAGATGCTAATGATTCACAAGTGGAGATACATTAGTCTAAAATGAAAGACATGATTTCATTTGCTGCCTTTCTCATAATCATAGAGTGGAAGGTTGCCAATTTATATTTGCTTTCTATAAAAGTGTTGTTCCATTCATGTGCTTTTTTTTCAAATGTTAGCAGTCTCAGAGCTATCCAGAAATAGCTAAAACAACAATATAATCTACATACTCAATTCACTGGTATGCATATAACTTTTTAATTATTTAAAAAATTTACATTAGAAATGAAGATGTATATGGGAATTTGATTAAAAAGAGTATCACAGTTACGTGAAAAAAATATATCAGATGAACTGTGTCCGGCAGAGGGTATGTGTTTAAGATGTTATTACTGTTGAAAGTTACCATGAGCAATGCCTATAAAAATAGCAATGTTTTAAATGTCTAAGCATCATGTGTAGAACAGACAGATCTATGGTATTTGCATTCTGGGAACTGTAGTACTTTTAGTCACATTATTAAATAGGAATAGTGTAGTCACAAATAAAAGATAAGAAAATGTTCTGTGCCTGTATATGCATCATAAAGTAGTAATATTTGTTAGGTGTGTATTAGGAAGTGTTTGTGAATGTGTTTTTTTACTTATATGACCAGTTTGCATATGCTTAGATGGTGAGATATTGGTTTTCTGGCTGCAGAAAGTTATATGTACAATGAGACTCTTGAGTTTACTTAAAGATGTAGAGAACTATATATTTTTGGAAAGATGGCCTGAAGGTGTGTATCTATTATGAAATTGCATACATGTTTACATGGTGATCTTTGTTCTTTAAGGCTGTTGAACATTTTATGTATATGGTGAGGGTGGTTCATTACTTTAAACATGTTCTGTTTAAAATTGAGGAGGTTAATAGTGCAGAAAGTCTCTTGAGAGTTCTTGTGCTAGCTTCAATTGGTGTGTAACCTTTATTTGCAAAATGCTGAATATATGTTTTAAAAACACAAGAAATATTTGAGAAATAATGTAGGTATGCCATTAAGAAAAGGTTTTGTGCTTTGAAAAAGGAGGATTTTTTGTTTTCAGTTTTAGAAACTTACTGATGCATGTGCACACTGAGAAACAGAGCAATGTATGCTCCTAGAGAGCTATGTATCCAATTATATATCAAGTGTGATATCTAGACTTCACTCATACACAGCTCAGTAGAAAATGATATATACACTAAAACAGGTAGTTTCATACTGACAGGAGGAATTAAACAAGGAGTCATAGATATCGTCACAACTCTTATGTATCTAACAACAATGGAGGTACTTCCACAGTAAGCCAGGCACTAATCACGCACTCATCCAATCAATCAGTCACTACTAAGGCATTCATCAAATCACTTATGCACTGTCTATGCACTTATTCAATTACCCAGGCAATACATATGCACTCTTGCAATGACACAGGCACTGATTATGTAGTCATTGAACTATGCAGGCACTACCCATGAATTCATCCAATCATCCAGGCACTAACCATTCACTTATACAATCACCAAGACTGTATGTATGCAGTCATTCAAACACCCAAGCGCAACCCATGCACTCATCCAAACACCCACGTACAACCGATGCACTCATCAAAATACTGAGGAACAACCCATGTGCTCATCCAATTAAGCAGGCAGTACTATTGCAGTGAACCTATCACCCATTTGTTACCTATGCACTTAGTCAATTACTGAGACAATACTGTTACACTAATACAATCACCCCAGTAGTACACTTGCTCTCATGCAATCACTCAAACTTTAACAATGGACTCATGCAATAATTCAGACACTAGTTATGCACTCATCTAATCAGCCAGGCACTACTGATGCACTAATTCAATTATTCAGCACTACCCATGTACTTATCTAAACACCCAGGCACTACCTGTTCACTCATTCACTCATCCAATCTGCCTGGGGCTATGTATGCACTTAAAAAATCATGTATGCGCTGTCCATAAACTCTAAAAATCACCTCTATAATATGCATGCAGTCCTGCAATTATCCAGGCTCTAGAGTTGCACTTGTTTAATTATCCAATCACTAAATATGCATGTATTGAATTATTGAGGCATTAGTGATGCACTTTTCTAAACATTCAGGCACTACTCATGCACTCATTCAAACACCCAGATAGTAGTGATGTACTCATGCAAACACGCAGACAGTAATTATGCAGATATGGAAAGACCAATGGAGTTCTCACATACTCAGGGAATCATCCAGGTACTACCTGTATCTTCAGGGGATCACCTAGGCACTACCTATGCACTCATTCAATCATCCAGGGAGTATTCATGTATTTAACCATAAACACATGTATTTATACATTTTAGTGAGGAATATGTAGTCTTTTAGAACCATCTGGTGAAATATATATTGTCACACACTCTTTGCATGTACTCGGAAGAATTAGTGAGCTATATGCTCTGATAGAGATTAATGTGCAGATTTTTACCTACACCACTTTGCAAAATTTAAATGTGATGCATTTAAGTAGAAACGTACTGAGATACTAAATACACCAGTGTCACAGTGGCAGAGAAGCACACAAATAGGTCTTATGTTGTGTTTGTTTTGAATTTACAGTGTTGAGACACTGTATATACCTCTAAACTTTGGTTGATGTTTATTTTAAAATTTACTACAGAAGGGCTAAACTGGTCATTCACCATGTATAAGTGAAAACTGAGATATGGTGCAGCTGTGTTGTAGGAGAGGGTTCTATAATGTTAAAAGGTAACTAATAAATAAAGTTGTGTGTTTTGCATTGGGTTTGGTATATTGAAGTAAGTGCATGTAGTTATATAGCTAGGTTCATCTGTAGATTTAAAACTGCAACATAATATAAAAACAGTTTTTTGATTATGTGTAAGTCAGTAGTAAAGTAGTTGGTATGTTGGCTAGCGTAAAAATTATAATATGCATATTTTTTCACACAACAATATATACATAACTGCAGACAGTTAGAATGCCTTCAAAAGTTCAGAGGAAAAAGCACCAGAGGCAACAAGAGTATCTCTGTAGAACTGACACACAAGGCGAAAAATGCAGAAAAAGTGGTGAAAGAAAAAAGCAACTGGTAAGAGGACAAAGTGATTTCTTAAACATATATCTGGACACCTTGAAAGGTTTGTAAATAAAAAACAATTTATGAGAAACAATAAGAGTGGACAACATTTATATTACAAGAACAGGAAAGAATGTAACATAGATGGACACACCTTAATCAGGAGAAAGTAGCAGTTAAAGGAAATCAGAACCAAGATGTTCCGAAGTAGAGTGGTTGTAAATGTATTGAGAAATATGAATAAGTATAGAAGAAGGAAGAACAAGTTGAGAGAGTAGTTGATAAGGTGTTTGCTTTGAAGAGGAAGCTTTTCATTTTGATTATGGATAGAATGAAGAGTCTTGACAAAATAGTGTTGTATAAAAGGAGACAAAACCAGAAGAAAAGATTAGTCAACAGAAGTAACATTTTACAGTTTTTAGTGGAGAATGGATACATACTTCTACTACAGAGCCTTTCTTTAATGAAGCAAGCTATTTCCAGGATAACCTATTAGTTCATGCTATTGATGAAGGAGGACATTGTTATGAAATGAAGAATTGCACTCCTTCGGAGTAAGAGGTGATGGTGTCTAGAAATGAAGAACAAGTTATTGCAGAAGAGGTTTAGGGAAGGCATAGTCAGGCCCTGTATGCAAATGGTATTGTAGTAGTGTTTGTAGTATCTGACAGTAATCCATTGATATACTAAGAATATTTCCACATATCTTTCTAAGGTGAATTTTAAAACACAAAATAAGTTCTTTATAAGGATTGGATACTTGCAAGGTTAGAAAGCATACACATTTGGAGGGACTCTGAGTACCTTGTTTATCAAAGACAGTGTGTCAAAGTACCTTTCATTATTTCAGGATGTAAGCTGTACACCTCTCAACAATGCAAAGTTTAGTTAGGAGGTTGTACTATGTGCAAATTCCTGTTTTATATTTGGAAGAAATTAATAGAACACTTTTATATGGTATTGTGGCAGAGGTAGAAAAGTTTTGTGATGCTGTGCAGTTTAATTTCCTTTGTCCAGAACAGGACTCTATGGAAAATGAAGAGTTGATAAGAGGAGGAATTGCAGAACAGGACACAGGTATTATAGTTGATAGCTTTGAAGAAGAGATTACAAAATTTAACACTGTGTGCTCTGAAAAACCAGAGTATATGTGTATATGTTGTCGACACACTAAAATATTGAAATATGGACTGTAAGAAAAAAGTAAAAAAGAAAATAATGATAACTGACAAAAGCATGCTGTGTACATATTTGTAGAGTAACGATTTCTCTTGTGCACACAATAAGTTATATGTAAGTACTGTTGCAATAAATTAGAGGATAATAACATGAAACTAGAGCTTTGCATAACAAGTCAATACTGGTTCCTATTCCACGTCAAGGTTTTAAATGTTTATGAGTCAATTCGTATCCAAAGTATACATGAATTTCAGGCTACAGCCTGCATGGAGCCCAGGACAGGCAAGTTAACACCAACAGAGCTGCAGAAAGGTCTAAAATGTAGAGGACTGTACTGGATTAGTAGTGTTTTCTCAAAATGTTCAGCAGGACGCACAAAAATGTTTAATGGTAATGCTAGGACTATTAGAGGAAGAGGCTGTGAATTTCAATACATTCTTTGGTTTAAGTTATAAATAGGAACACTAATTGTGAGCATTGTGAATTCACCTATAGCACTGAAATTAATTTGGATCTATTCCTCTATTTGATGTTACCATATTGTAAGGCTGTGGCCTTTGAAAATTTAACCAAAAACACCCATCAAGATATGACCTGTCCAAACTGTAGATGAGAACATAGGTATATGTTGGTACTACAAAGTATGAGAAATATGTCATAGTCATGCTACAATGACGCAGAGTGGATGGTAGTAAATTAGTAACTGAAATTACAAACTTTGTAGCTAGACAAATTTCTAATTCAAAAAGAAGTTTCACAACTATAGCAAACATATTGTATGCATGAGTTAATTTTACCTCTACACACTGCACAATATATTAAAGATGTCAAACACGATAGAGAGTGTGCAATGCCATAAAGATATCATTCAAATGAAGACTATTTAAAAAGGTAATAAACTTATATGTGCTATTTCTAGAACCAAAGATCTTAGGATAATTTAAGATAACAAAAATAAGTTATTGTGTTGAAATGCATATGGATTATGAGTTTCCGAGACTTTGTTCGGCCTATTAGGGGTACTGTCTACAGCATGTTGATAGAAATTAAAAACTGTTTTTAACTGAAGGAAATGAATTTGTATAACATTACAGGACTACTTTCTGTTACTGCAGATAAAAACTAAACAGAAGTACTGTAATACCAGAAGCCTTAAATTGCATCTAAGAAGTCACGTCTCCACTTCACCATTGTATCATGTTATGGTTGCCTAATGTTCAAAATTAAATCCTAATACATTTTTAATTTTTTTCACAGTGCTTGAACTGCTGCAATAAAAGAAGAATACAAATTAATAACTATGGTTTTTCACATTGTGGAAAATTAGATCCACAGACTGCTTCCCATGCTGTTATAGTTTATGCAGAAGGTAGCATAAAGCTTTAGTGCTGGTAATATTTCACTGCATCTTCTCTGCACTTCAACTGGAACTTTGTTGCCTGGAGCAGGGGCTGGAATTAACAATAGTAAAAACAAAGTTAAAATGCAGCACAATTTTCATATTCAGTTTAGGTGAGAACGGGTAGTTTGATGGGTGTTTGGTAGTTTTGTTCTATTCGTGAGTTCCGATGTTAAAAGTTATTTTTTGAAACTGTTGTTAAAATAAAGTTAAACCAATATGTTTCTAAACAGCTAGACTCAAACTTTGTGTAAAATATGTGTATATATCTGTTTTACACATTGTCATTTCTATTACTGACATCATGGTGACCTCCGGTGTTGCTGTGAAGAAGGAAAATGCATTTTTGATGTACTTATTTTGACAAATGAATACAAAGGGGAAAGCTAAATTAGTATCTCACTAAACAGCTACACTGAAACTTTATGTAAAATATGTCTATATTTGTGTTTTACACTTTGTCAAAAAGACACAGTATTTGTTGTGTGTCCTTGGCAATTGCAACGTCGTTGAGGAAATAAAAATATCTTGAAATAAGATGATTAATGTACTTTTTGAATAAATAGATGAAAAATACAATAATAAGTGGTGCACCATGCAAATGTTATGTTCAATATATAATTGTAGAAAAAAGATACAGGGACGATATAGCTATGAAATAGAATTAAAAAAACATTAGAAAAACACTGAAAAAACAAAAGGTTACAGGGACGTTATAGTTAGCAATTAGCATTTATAAAACCTTATGAATTCACTGAAAAAACAAAGGTTACAGGGACGTTATAGTTAGGAAAAAGAATTTAAAAACCTTAGAAATTCACTGAATAAAACCAAAGGTTACAGGGATGTTTTAGCTAGGCTGAAATTTCACTTGTACAACACCAGAGAAATTCAGCAGTCCTAATTAGCAGAGCTAATTACACCTCGCGCGCCCGCAATGCACTGCTTGTGAATACACATATTACATCTCTCATGGCATGATCAGTGACATCACTGATAACATCATCAAGTGACAGTGAGAGTGTTTAAAAAGTTTATGAGTGTTAAATATATAAATGTATATCAAGGTGTATTGGTGAATCAGTGGGTGTATGAGTGCCTGCATGGATAATTCAGTGGGTGAGTGACTGACTGTATAAGTGAGTGATTTAGGTGTCTCAGTGAATGTCGAGTGGGTACATGAGTGACTGCATGGGTGATTGAATGGTTGTCTGAGTACCTGTATGGGTATCTGAATGTCTGTGTGGGTGGGTGAGAGGGTGTGTGACTGCCTGCATGGATGAGTGAGTGAGTGAGTGAGTGAGTGGGTGGATTTATGGGTTAGTGAGTGTATAAGTGAGGGGCTGTACAGGAGACTGAGTGTGTGTATGGCTGTGCCACTGAGTGAATGGATATGTCAGTAGTATATGGGTGAGTAACTGCATATGTGAAAGGCAGTATAGGTGAGTGTTAGAGTATCTGAGTGACTGTATGTGTGAGTGAGGGATTGTGATAGTGGCTGTATGGGTGAGTGTGTGCTTGTATCAGTGACTGTACAGGTGAGTGAGTATGTGTTAGTATATGTATTAGTGTGTGTGTGTGTGGGTGAGTAAGTGGCTGCACAATTGTATGGGTGAATGAGTTGGTGTGTGAGTAGCAGCCTTATGTGTGACTGAACGGGTGTTTGAGTGGATATGTCAGTGGTTGTATGTATGGGTGAGTATGGGTGAGTGAGTGGATGTGTGTGTAGACCTATGAATCATTAAGTGGGTGTATAAGTACTGGTATAGGTGTGTCAAGGGTTTTGACAATGGTAGTGTGGAAGTTGGAGTGGTTGTATTAATGGTTATATTGAGATGTGAGCGGGTGCATCAGAGAATCTGTAGATGATGTCATCACTGATGTCATTTGAGATGTCATCAGTGATGTCACTGACCATGTCTTGAGTGATCTAATATGTGAATTCATAAGCAGTCATTGTGGGGGCACGAGTTATTTCTCTGGTTTTGTATAAGTGAAATTTCAGCCTTACTATAACGACCCTGTAACCTTTGATTTTTTAGTGAATATATATATATATATATTCCACAATGGGGTTCAATTCCAGGCGCACTCTCTGCGGGTGCCAGCGAGGAGCTGAATCCTATATATGTATATGTATATATATATATATATATATATATTCACTGAAAAAATCATAGGTTTCAGGGACGTTATAGTTAGAAATTAGCATTTAAAAAACCTTAGAAATTCACTGAAAAAACCACAGGTTTCAGGGACGTTATAGTTAGTTGGACATTTCACTCGTACAAAACCAGAGAAATTCAGCCGTTATAGTTAATAGAGCTAACTATAACTCGCGCCCCGCAATGCACTGCTGATGACGTCACATATTACATCACTCATGACATGGTCAGTGACATCACTGATGACATCACTGATGACATCTCAAATGACATCACTGATGATATCACTGATGACATCATCCAGTGAATGTGTGTTTCTGTAAAGTGTAAATATGTTTTATAGATCTATAGGCCAAAGTGTATTGAAGAATGAGTGGGTGTATGACTGTCTGGATGGATGATTTAGTAGGTGCGTGACTGACTGTATAAGTGACTGATTAAGCGTGTCTTTCTGAATGTATGGGTTAGTGACTAAACTGTGTGAATGTCTGTATAAGTCTGTCTGTTGGTGTGTAAGTGGCTGCATGGTTTGGTGAGTAGCTACATGAGTGTCTATATGGGTTATTGATTGGTTGTTTGAGTATCTGTATGGGTGCCTGAGTTTCTGTGTGGGTGGGTGGGGGGTGTGCGACTTTGTGCATAGATGTGTGAGCGGGTGATTCACTGGGTGTATGGGTTCAAGAGTGCGTCTGTGAGTGCTGTATGGGTGGGTGAGTGTGTGTATGCCTGTGTTGGTGAGTGAATGGATGTCTCAGTGGTATATGTGTGAGTAACTACATATGTGAAAGGTTGTATATGTGAGTGTTGGAGTTTATAAATGTCTATATGTGAGAGTGAGTGATTGTGAGAGTGGCTGTATGGATGAGTGTGTGCTTGTATCAGTAATTTTATAAGAGAGTAAGTATGTGTTAGTATTTTTATAAATAAGTGAGGTGGTCTGTGTATAACTGTATAGGTGAGTAAATGGGTGTGATTGATTCTTTGCATGACTGAGTAGGTGTGTGAGTAACTCTATGGATGAGTGGCGGTGTGTAAGTGTATACATAGGTGTATTAGTGCATATAATAGTGCTGTATTGTTTAGTGACTGCATGTATGAGTTACTGTATGGGTGAATGAGTGGATGTGTGTGTGTGTAGAGCTAGGAATCAGTGAATGCGTATGTAGTAACTAGTATTGGTGTGTCTATGGTTTTGAAAATGGTAGTCTGCACTTTAGAGTGGGTGTATCAAAGGTTATATTAGGGTGTGAGGAGGTGCATCAGATTATCATGTGGATGATGTCATCAGTGATGTCATCAGTGATGTCACTGACCATGTCATGAGTGATGTAATATGTGACGTCATCAGCAGTGCATTGTGGGGGCGCGAGTTATAGTTAGCTCTACTAACTATAACGGCTGAACTTCTCTGGTTTGTACGAGTGAAATGTCCAACTAACTATAACGACCCTGAAACCTGTGGTTTTTTCAGTGAATTTCTAAGGTTTTTTAAATGCTAATTTCTAACTATAACGTCCTTGAAACCTATGGTTTTTTCAGTGAATTTCAAAGGTTTTTTAAATGAGAATTTCTAAGTATAATGTACCTCAATCCTATGGTTTTTTAAATGACTACATATATATAGATATTTTTTTTAAACAAAACTTGAGATTAATTTATAGTTAGGAAAACTATATTCATTCTTTCTTTTTTTTTTTTTTATTATTATACAGACGTCGCGCACCCAAAGCGGACCCTACACGATGGCTGCGCGCATCCTGGTAGTGCCCATTTTAGAAATCGCGTGGGGGTCGCGACTTCGGCGTAATTTGGAAAGTATGAAATATCTTTAAAGTAATTATCAATAAAAGTTGAGCTTTAAGTGTTTGTTTAATTTTATTTACAAAAGTATTTATTAAACTAATTTTTTCAGTATACTTCGAACAATACAAAATTTTCCGTCTGCGCGACGAATGCGTGTAGCGTACGCGACCCCTCCCCGCACGTATTATCGGGGTCGTGCCTAACCCTGGGCAAAGCACTACGCTACGCTCACGTAGTTTGCGAAGTTTGCGCTACTTCGCACTACGCGAATTGCACGTAGCACAGTGCAAACACGCATAGCGTAGTGCAGCGGTCATTTTTTGCTTGCTCGCGGTCCTCAACGTCAAGTTGGCGACCGAGAGCAAGAAAATGACATCCCGGCGAGACTTTTTCCTCGTTCGCGATCAGCAACATCAAGTTGCCGATCGCGAGCGTGGAAAATAAACCTCCCGGTGAGATTCTCAACGCGGGAGGTCAGGTTTCTCATTGCGAGTGGTCGCGTATGCTCGCGACCGCTCGCGATGAGAAACTACCAGTCCGCGTTGAGAAAGCTGCCGCTCGAGTAAAAATCTACTCGAGCTGCAGTAAAAGACAGCTCGCACTGTGCAAGATGCCGTTTTCAATGATTGCACAGTGCGCACAAGCATCCGGCACTGTGCAATCATCGCGAACAGCGCACTACGCAGTTCGCGTAGTGCAACGTGTAGCTCGCATAATGCAAAGTGCACTTCGCGTAGCTTCGCGTAGCGCTACTTTGCGAACTACGCCCAGGGTTAGTCGTGCCATGATCGCGCGGGGGTCGCGACGTCGGTGTATTTTCAAACTTTAAAAAATTACTATTGAAAGTTAGAATATGATATTAGAGTAAACAGTTTTGCTAATATACTTATTAAAATATTATAGAAATGTTTATTTATAGTGTATAATCATGTATACAATATTTTACGGATGCGCGATGGGTGCGTGACTGGTACGCGCACCCTACGCAACTTCATGTCAGCAGAAAAAAAATAATCTGATTGGTTTTAATCATGTTCATTCTGGAAGAGGGAGGATCCATCCTTCTGATATTCCCCTTACTATTTGAGTTTCATTGAGAGAACACCTGTTTGCTGCTTCTCTCTCCTTGTATACATTTTTTGTGTTTCTTTATTTTTTTTTTAACAACAATGGCTTCCAGCCTTGCTCCTGTTGATCCTTTGGCCATTGAGGAGGAAGAAGAGATTGTGGAGCGCACCAGAAAGAGGAAGGAAAGTATTGTCTGGGCCTTCTTCTCTGTTCCAGAGGGCGAGAAGAAAGTTAATGCCCGAAAAGTCACCTGCACAATTTGCCAGAGGGTATTGTCTTGAGGGTCGGAGAAGAAATATTCATGCGGTACCAGCAGCATGAAAAAACATCTGGAGACTCTGCACCCAATTCACCTGGCAAGAGAGGAGAGGAGGAGAGAATTGAATGCTGCTGCAGAACAAGACCCTAATGCTCCTTCCACCTCAGCACAGCAACTTCCACCTGCTCCAAGTCCCCACATTCTGCTCGAATTTTTAAATGCTACAGTAAGTTGCACAAAGTGCGACACCAAACTTTGCATTGGAGAGCAATGTGTGGATGTCATCACTGCTGCTCTAAAAGCACATAAATGCAATTTTTTTTATAATGTGCTTTTGTTTTTGTTAGAGAGATCCTTTGTTGATCTTCATTTTAGTCTGTTATTATAAAAATGAAAAACACACAAAAAAAGTAAAAAGGCTAAAAATATATATATTTTTTAAAAATTGTTCCAAAAAATCCCCCAAAAAACGGTTCTTACGGAACCACATCTACTTGTTAAAAAAAGAAAAATTACCAGAGTGATTGCATGAGAGTATGGACACTGTGTGGGTGATTGGAGAAATGCAAGTCTAGTGCATCGTTATTTTATGAATGTTTGGGTAGTGGCAACGTGATTGAATGAGTTCATGGATAATAGCTGGGTAATTGGAGGAGTGCATGGGGAGTGACAGGATGATTGCTGGACTGCATGGGTACTAGCAGGGTAATTGAAGGAGTGAATGAGTAGTGTCTAGGTGATTAGACGACTGCATGGGTAGTGCACAGGGGATTGTAGCAGTGCATGTGTTACTGCCTGGGTCATTGTATGAGTACATGGGTACTGACAGGATGATTAGAGTACTGCAAGGAGAGTGCCTGGGTGAATTTATAAGTGCTTGGGTATTGGCGGAGTGATTGGATAAGTACATGGTACTGGCTGGGTGGTTGGAGAAGTGCATGGGTAGTGACAGGGTGATTGCTGGACTGCATGGGTACTAGCAGGGTAATTGAAGGAGTGAATGAGTAGTGTCTAGGTGATTAGACAAGTGCATGGGTAGTGCACATGGGATTGTAGCAGTGCATGTGTTACTGCCTGGGTCATTGTATGAGTACAAGGGTACTGACAGGATGATTAGAGTACTGCAAGGAGAGTGCCTGTGTGAATTTATAAGTGCTTGGGTATTGGCGCAGTGATTGGATAAGTACATGGTACTGGCTGGATGATTGGAGGAGTGCATGGGGAGTGACAGGGTGATTGCTGGACTGCATGGGCACTACCTGGGTAATTGAAGGTGTGAATGAGCAGTCTCTTGGCGATTAGAGGATTGTAAGGGTAGTGCACAGGTGATTGTAGCAGTGCATGGTTACTGCCTGGGTCATTGCACGAGTACATGTATACTTACTGGATGATTAGAGTACTCCAAGGAGAGTGCCTGGTGAATTTATATCTTTTTGGGTATTGGTGGAGTGATTGGATAAGTACATGGTACTGGCTGGGTGATTGGAGGAGTGCATGGGTAGTGACAGGGTGATGGCTGGAGTGCATGGGCACTACCTGGGTAATTGAAGGTGTGAATGAGTAGTGTCTCGGTGGTTAGAGGACTGCATGGGTTGTGCACAAGGGATTGTAGCAATGCATGGTTACTGCCTGGGTCATTGCATGAGTACAAGGGTACTGAGTGGATGATTAGAGAACTGCAAGGAAAGTGCCTGGGTGAATTTATAAGTGCTTGGGTATTGGCGGAGTGATTGGATAAGTACATGGTACTGACTGGGTGATTAGAGGAGTGCAAGGGGAGTGACAGGGGGATTGCTGGACTGCATGGATACTACCTGGGTAATTAAAGGTGTGAATGAGCAGTGTCTAGGCGGTTAGAGGACTGCATGGGTAGTGCACAGGGGATTGTAGCAGTGTATGTGTTAGTGCCTGGGTCATTGCATGAGTACATGGGTACTGACTGGATGATTAGAGTACTGCAAGGAGAGTGCATGGTGAATTTATAACTGCTTGGGTATTGGCGGAGTGATTGGATAAGTACATGGTACTGGCTGGGTGGTTGGAGGAGTGCATGGGTAGTGACAGGGTGATTGCTGGACTGCATGGGTACTACCCGGGTAATTGAAGGAGTGAATGAGTAGTGTCTAGGTGATTAGAGGACTGCATGGGTAGTGCACAGGGGATTGTAGCAGTGCATGTGTTACTGCCTGGGTCATTGTATGAGTACATGGGTACTAACTGGATGATTAGAGTACTGCAAGGAGAGTACCAGGGTGAATTTATTAGTGCTTGGGTATAGGCGCAGTGATTGGATAAGTACATGGTACAGGCTGGATGATTGGAGGAGTGCATGGGGAGTGACAGGGGGTTGCTGGACTGCATGGGTACTACCTGGGTAATTGAAGGTGTGAATGAGCAGTCTCTTGGCGATTAGAGCATTGTATTGGTAGTGCACATGTAATTGTAGCAGTGCATGGTTACTGCCTGGGTCATTGCATGAGTACATGGGTACTGAGTGGATGATTAGAGTACTCCAAGGAGAGTGCCTGGTGAATTTATAACTTTTTGGGTATTTGCGGAGTGATTGGATAAGTATATGGTACTGACTGGGTGATTAGAGGAGTGCAAGGTGAGTGACAGGGGGATTGCTGGACTGCATGGGTACTACCTGGGTAATTGAAGCTGTGAATGAGCAGTGTCTAGGCGGTTGGATGACTGCATGGGGAGTGCACAGGGGATTGTAGCAATGAATGGCTACTGCCTGGGTCATTGCATGAGTACATGGGTACTGAGTGGATGATTAGAGTACTGCAAGGAGAGTGTATGGTGAATTTATAAGTGGTTGGGTATTGGCGGAGTGATTGGATAAGTACATGGTACTGGCTGGGTGATTGGAGGAGTGCATGGGGAGTGACAGTGGGATTGCTGGACTACATGGGTACTACCTGGGTAATTGAAGGTGTGAATGAGCAGTGTCTAGGTGGTTAGAGGACTGCATGGGTAGTGCACAGGTGATTGTGGTACTGCATGGGTAGTGCTTGGGTTACTTAATCTTACCTTTTTTGAAGTGGATCTGAAAGTCATTGAAAAAACAATTTCAGTTTTTTTGATAATCTAAATTTAAAATAGTTTCAAACTTTAGAATTTGGGTCTGTAAAAGAGAAGAACAAATACAGTTATAAAATATAATATTATAGTTTTAAGTACACAACATAATTTTACAATTACATTACATATTCAGTTTGCCTTTTAGGCTGTTTTCAGATTCTATTGAATTTCACCATACACAGTGATTTCAATGTTGATCATCATGTGACAGCGGGCAAAAAAATACAATCAATTAGATTGTTAAAAAAATCAAATCTGTGTTCAAAATATTTTCAACAAACTCAACTATCTGTTTACATTTTCAAAAATAAACACTCTCATTTACATTGCATATAATACAAAGATCAAATATATGAACTGCTCCTTTCAAAAACAATTTTCTAAATAAAATCTCAAAGAACAGGAACGATAATTGAAACAGTAATTGTTCATATCTTCCCTATAGGCCGAATGATGTTTCCGGAATCATATTCATTGAGATAATTCAAAATAAACTTCTTAATTAATTTTGTTATCTTCCCACTAGGCCGAATGATGTTTCTGAAATCTTTTGTATTGAAAATTTCCAAAATAAACTTGTTATTTCATCATGACATCTTCCCAATAGGCCGAATGATGTTTTCAGAACTTTGGCATCAAAAATATTAGATAGGAATTTGGTAATTCAAAAGGCAACCGATATTTGAATTGCAAATGGGCATCATTACAATGTGTCCATCCTTTATTGCATTTTAAATACACAGTATAGTGTCCAGATGTCAGAGAAGGTCCATCGTGGAATATAATTGCCACTGCTTTGAAAGTTTTTCCTGATATTGATAGTTGACTTGCTACAAAAATGTTAAGTTTAGTTTCCAATTTTCTTCCATCTGCTCTACAACGTTGTATCATTAAAATGATATATTGTCCAAATCTTTCTATAAATAATGTTGATAACATTTCTGATTTGCAGCGCCTACATTCCATATTTTGATTAGCTGATTTTACTAATTTGTTAAAACACACTGTTTTGCAATCTGGTATTGTCAAATATATGAATCTTTCAGTGTCTATTTCTGTGGTAGAAGAAAAAGAACAGCTATCACATTTATGGTCCCATCTGTAACGTAGTCCAAACAGATTTTCTATTTGAATTCCTTCATCTTCCAATACTGCAAGTATAAACATAAGAAATTCTTGAGCATCTTGCTGTACATTAAGTGTAAATTGTGAAGAACCAGAACATATATCCAGAAGATAACGAATGCCAGAAGCACTTTGGATTTTAGCTTTATCGGTTGTCAAGTTTTCAAAAATAGAATGCAACAAAGAACAAAACCCTTTTTCTCGATTCTCCATAATTTGTTGTTGAAGATTATCTACAAAAAATATGACGTTCACAACTACATTTGCATAGCAGTTGATACCTGAACTATTTTCTAACTGATATCCTACAATATCTTCAACAGTGTCCTTTTTCTTTTTGTTTGGAACCTCAACATTCTCTTGATTTTTCTTCTTCTTTCCAACCTCACTACATAGGTTCTCATATGTTCGTTTTCGACATACTACATGCTTTTCATATACAGGATATTCACCTAAGTTGGGAGCATACAGTCTTCTTAACCGATTATACTCTCTTACACAATTTGCATCTGCACTAATCTTTCTCTCATCAAAATCAATCAAATACAATCCAGATAAAGTTCTGACTCGGGACAAAGCAACATATGCCATGCTTTAAACACGGTACTTCCAATGTTTACCAAAGCACTGTCTACACTTAAACCTTGAGATTTATGGATGGTCACCGCATATGCTAAAGAAAGAGGAAACTGTTTTCTACGAACATACAAGTCTTTAACAAGCAAAAAATGAACAGCACAATGTCCAATCTGTTTTACCTCTTCAATCTGATCAAATTTAATCTTCTAAAACTCAATTCCATCTCTATTAGGATAATTAACAAAATCAACAACTTTTCCCATTGCTCCATTTACTAAACCTTTTTCCACATTCAAATTATGCCGTAAAATTACCCGACAGTTTTCACATACATATAAATTCTTTTCTAAACCAGCAGTCTTAGATATAGATTTTTCCAAAGAATCCAATTTTGTTTTTAATTTTTCAGACAAAACAATAGTAATTTCTTTGTGCTCTATTTTATCAATGGCTTCCATTTTTATTATTTGTTGTTTTTCCAGCTTTAAAAGTTCTTCATTGAATGTAGAACACTCTCGCAGTGTTGGCATTAGGCAGATTATAGATTTCTTTTCTCCAATTTTTTTGTATATTCTTTCCGGAGCAACATTCTCATTTGGGAACAAGTTTGTAAGTAGCCGACTTTGCAAAGCTTCTTTACCATGTTCTGTCAATACACCAATTCTTATATCTTGGAGAATGCTTCCATAATCTTCATCACTTGCCTGTCGCATATTTTTAATAAGTTCTTTGTATTCAAAATATGACCAAATTTTGACATTTCCAATACTTTCCAAAGATTTGCTGGTGTCTTCATGCACAAGTGTTTTAAAAACTGGTTCCCCTTTTACAGGAGTAAGTTGCAGTAGATCACCGAAAACAATCACATGTTTTCCTCCAAATAACACATCATAATCTGTTTTTAAAATTTTCTGCATTCTTAAATGTACAAAGGCAAGCATTAAGTTTGAGACCATGCTCACCTCATCAATGATCAGAAGTTTCATTTTCTTTAGCACTCTTGAAACTTCAAAACAAGCTTCTCCAGAAAGCTTGTGATATTCCAACTTGTTTTCATGTTCAACAGGTAGCATTAGTAAACAATGTAATGTAATCCCTTTAATGTTGTGTGCTGCTAACCCAGTTGGAGCGGTTATAACACAAGATAAATGTGATTCAGTGGTTTTCTGTAGATAACTGTTCAAAACTTTAATTAAGAAGCTTTTTCCTGTACCAGCTTGACCACTGATATACATTTGAATAGGTTTAAATGATGTGCAGTAGCATTCTTTATTTTCATGAAGTAAACCATGATCTATCTGTTGTGTAACTTGCTGATATATTTCTTTCTGTTCAATATTTAGTTGTTCTTCCAAGTTTTCCAACTCCAGAATATCCTGTTGAGCTTGATGCATTGCTGTTTCTACTTCACTCATGGCTATTGCTGCTTCATTTTCCATAATTGGTTCTCCTAGTGGATCTTGGCTCAATGGAGCAGAACTTTCACTATCTTGATGACTGTCTCTAGCAATCTCAGCTGCAATAGTAGCTTCTTGTTCAATTTCTTCATTCAACATTTGTAGATAATTTTGAAAAACTGTGCATTCAATGCTATTTTTACATGCATTAAAAGAATCTTCATAGCACTGAAAATCTCCAAGTAATTCCATTTCAGTACGCCAAGGCTTGAACAGTTGCAGAAGTGCTAAATAGTAAAATTCCCTTTTGTCTGGTGTTTCGCAACTGAGTTTCCTGTGATTAATGAGATTTCCTTTGGTATGTTTCACCAAACATCCATCACAGCCAATGACTTCATATTTTTTTCATTTAAGTTCTCTGTAATATTTCTCTTAAAGCTGTAATATTTCAGACCTTCATAGAGACATATGTTTTCAAGATAGGGACTTCTTTTAGGATAGTATGTATCCAACATGTTTGTTTTAACAATATCTGTGCTTTCCGGTTCATTTAATGCTAAATATTCAATTTCTTGTACAGATTTCAATACTCGATTTCGTGTTGCAGCAAGACCAAGACTAACCCAAATTATTCCTCTTGAATTTGAATATAAACTTGCAGATGTCAACCGATCCGAACATTCGTAGGATCCAATCTCTCGATGGGACAGCATCTTCAAACTAAAGCTGTACAATTTGCTACTAAGAGTCTTCTCTTGTGAAATTTCTTGCCACATTTCTTTCAACTCCGTCTTTTCAGATTTTGTTATGTATGACGTAACATAGCGAGCAACAGCAATGGAATTATCTGCAACATATTGGATATCCATATTTGCATTCCACATCGACAAAATCACCGGATTGTAATCATTAATATACTTTGAATGTTCACTTCTTTTTAAATTGTAAGTATTTTTTAGAGATTTTCAAGTAATAGTATGCCTCACTGCTGACCTGAAACTGGAAATTACTGGATGTGGAAATCCAAAACGACATTTTGTATAAAACTTTTCTTTTGACTTGTATTTCCGTCTACAGTATTTGCCACATCGATGAGTTGGAAACCGTAAAACTTGTTGTCTTAAGGTATTTTCTTCTCCTGTTTTTGGAATACCACATGTAACATAGTCTTCAATGAAAGATAAAACAGTCTCATCTGAATCAGTTCCAAATGTAGGTGCATCCTTGATCCATAAAAGCATATGTATATGAGGAGCACCTCTAGCTTGGTACTCCTTTCTCCAAAACAAATCAATAACTTCTCCAAGAGGTGGGTTGCTTTTATTACAGATAAAAGACATCATAGCTTGAAACCTATGATTAAAATATCTGCACACATTTACAGGATCCAAGGAACACAGTTCTCCAGCTGTCTTGAATTCAATGTTTTTAATATTTGAATTTGCTTCTCGAAGAAATTCAAGTAAATCATCCCATGCGTATTCAGCACAGCTTAGCGTAACAAATCATGTAGGGGTTCCTAAGTTCCGTAACATACATTTAAGTTCTCCATGACAACGATATCAATACTCATTAGTACCACGTTGACACGCCATCAAATTAATCAATTGAGATTCTAAATGATCGTCTCTCTGTTGTACTTTGTCCATGAATTCCTTTGCAGAAACATGTTAAAGATGAACTCCTGTTTTTAATATGTGGTTCACTGCATATGAAAGTCCAGACAAGTCACTTTCATACAAAAGATGAAATATATATGGAATACATTGTCGAAATCTTGGATCTTCTGAGTACAATCTTGTTGTACGATATTCTGATGCTGGAATTTGTATTGGTCATTCGTCATACCATCCACCTTTTCCAGTGGGGAAGAGCTGTGGAAAACAACGAGCTTCCAAACTTCTTTCCCAAACACTCATGGAAGTTCCCTTCGCTTTCTTCATTTGGAATAATTCAATAGTTTTTCCAATCACTTCCTTTGAATGTAAAGGATGTACACTATAATGTTCATAAATTTCTTCACTTTTAGAGATGTCCACTTTTTCAATTTGGCCACTTGGAATATCGCTATCATATCCTAAAACTATTTCTTCTTCTTCCACATACACATTTTTGTAGTAAACATTGTTTTTTGTGAGATATAACGTAGCCTTTTGCACTTTGCTGACATCTACTAATTCTTGCCATATTTTCCGACTCTTCGTAGGAACACCATTAACTAGAATAACTACAGGTTCAGTTTCCTCTTTCTCTACACCAATAATTTCAATATTTTTTTAAAATCTAAAGGTAATTACACAACTCTTCCTTTTAATCCTCTTTGTAAATCTGTGGGAGGCAACTTACCTGTTTTAGGCTCCATACGAACAATAGCCTGAAACGGGTGCACAGATTGAATCAGAATGGACTCATACGTATTTAAATCTACCAATTCTGGAGCAATAGCTACCAACTCTAGGTTATTATGTAAAGCTCTAGCTGGCATTTTGTTCTCCTCTAATTTGGTATAACAATATTTACAAATACATTGATCACTACCCAACTCAAAGCAATCTTCCACCAACAAATAAGCTCCAAATTCCTTCCATTTATCATTGTTTTCTTTTTCACTTTTTAAATAGAGATCAACATTCCTAGTTTGATTTTTGTAGTGAGTACGTCGACAACAAATACAAACATAGTTTGGTCTTTCACAACAAATTACCTTAAACTTCGTAATTTCTTCTTCAAACTTCTCAGTACTACTATCTTCCACCTCTTCTTCAACACCTACACTTATCAAACTATCACTTTCTCTAAACTCCTGTTCAGGACCAAAGAAATGAAACTCTATATCATCACAAACTTTTTTACATCTGATATTGACCCATGCAAAAGAGCAGTGCTTAAGTCACTTAAAATTATTGCAGGACTTTTTACATAGTACAATCTTCTTCCTAACTTCCGCATTGCAGAGTGATGTATGGCTAACATTCTCAAATGATGAAAAACACTTTGACACACTTTTCTAGAAAGACAAGCCAGAGAATGACCTTGCAAGCCAGTATTTCTTCTCACTTTGCAAGGATCTAGTCCTTGCAACATCTTAATCTTTTGTTTAATACTTTTTTTACTATACTCTCGTAACAAATTTCGTAAAATATCAATAGACTCCTGTCGTATACTACAAATACTACTACAATCCCAAGTATACACTGGGGCTTTAGTACGTCTCCCTAGAACTTCATCAGCTATCACTTCTTCTACATTTCTAGGAACCATCTTTTCTTTTTCAATTGCACAACCGTTCTTCACTTCATAAGCACGACCATTGGTATCAACTGCGTGAACTAATGTATTGTTTTGAAAACAGCTCTCTTCATTAAAAAAAGGTTCTGAACTAGACGTATGCTTCCATTCACCCCAAAAAAAATTACAAAAGTTAGTTCTGTTGATTAGTCTTTTGCCTTTAGTTTTGTTCTTCATAGAATGCATCGGTTTATCTAATGTTCACATCTTCTTTAAAAATAAAATGAGCAATCTTCTTTTCAATTCAAAAGCCTTTTCGACTATACTTTCAATCTTATTTTCTTTTTATAAAATGCAGATTTTTTTTATATTTCTTGCCATGTTTCAACAAATTTTGTAGTACTCTACTTTTATACATATGTTTCCTAATTTCATAAAATTGTGTCTTTCTTCTTTGAACATAGATTTTGTTTCTCATTTCCTGAATTTCTATTAATTTGTTTTTTTTCATTTCATTCTACAAATATTCTTTCTATTTTCATCATTTCCAAAATCCTTTCCTCTCCTTGAAATTCTTTTAATACATTCCTTTGTTCTCTTACCACAAGACTTTTTCTTTTTTCCCACATGTTGTAGTTCATCTAATTCCTGCTGTTGTCTTTTCTTTAAATAGTATTGTTTCTTTTCTTCTTTTCCGTTTTTTTTGTCATGGTAAGTGTTTCTTAATAATAATGAACAATATCTGAAAAAAACAATATTTAAAATGAATTTAATATTATTTTAACAATTATTTCGAAATATACTAATCTATTACTAAAGAATCACCTTCTATTTAAAAGCTACAAACAAGTGCATATATAGTTTTCGGAATATATTCACAATTACACATGACTGGATGATTATAGTACTGCAAGGAGAGTGCATGGTGAATTTATAACTGCTTGGGTATTGGCGGAGTGATTGGATAAGTACATGGTACTGGCTGGGTGACTGGAGGAGTGCATGGGTAGTGAGATGGTGATTACTGGATTGCATGGATACTACCTGGGTAATTGAAGGAGTGAATGACTAGTGTCTAGGTGGTTAGAAGACTGCATGAGTAGTGCACAGGGGATTGTAGCAGTGCTTGTGTTACTGCCTGGGTCATTGCATGAGTACATGGGTACTGACTGGATGATTAGAGTACTGCAAGGAGAATGCATGGTGATTTTATAAGTGCTTGGGTATTGGCGGAGTGATTGGATAAGTACATGGTACTGGCTGGGTGATTGGAGGAGTGCATGGGCAGTGACAGAGTGATTGCTGGACTGCATGGGTACTACCTGGGTAATTGAAGGTGTGAATGAGTAATGTCTAGGTGATTAGAGGACTGCATGGGCAGTGCACAGGTGATTGTAGCAGTGCATGGTTAGTGCCTGGGTCATTGCATGAGTACATGGGTACTGACTGGATGGTTAGAGTACTGCAAGGAGAGTGCATGGTGAATTTATAAGTGCTTGGGTATTGGCAGAGTGATTGGATAAGTACATAGTACTTGCTGGGTGATTGGAGGAGTGCACGGGGAGTGACAGGGGGATTGCTGGACTGCATGGGTCCTACCTGGGTAATTGAAGGTGTGAATGAGCAGTGTCTAGGCGGTTAGAGGATTGTATGGGTAGTGCACAGGTGATTGTGGTACTGCATGGGTACTGCCTGGGTCATTGCATGAGTACATGGGTACTGACTGGATGGTTAGAGTACTGCAAGGAGAGTGCATGGTGAATTTATAAGTGCTTGGGTATTGGCGCAGTGATTGGATAAGTACATGGTACTGGCTGGGTGATTGAAGCAGTGCATGGCTAGTGACAGGGAGATTTTGTAAGTGCATGGGTACTTCTTGGATAATTGCAAGACTACTGAGGTAGAGCCTGACTAACTAAAACACTCTAAAAGTAGTGACAGGATAATTTCATAACAGCATAACTAGTGTCTGAGTGATTACAAGAGTAGAAGGATAGTACCTCTGTGATTGAAGGAGTGCAACAGTAGTGCCTGGGTGATTATATTACTGCATGTGTTATACCTTAGTGATTGCATAAGTGCACAGATAGTGCCTAAATGATTGCATCTGTGCAAGAGCAATGGCTGAGTGATTACAGCACTGCATATGTTGTGCGTGCACCATTGCAAGACTGCATGGCGAGTACTTGGGTGTTGTTATAAGTACATGACAGTTGGGCCTAGCCAAATATCAACCTGCACACTATTACATAACTCAACTATAAGTGTCCCCATATTGCTAAAAGCACACATACATATGGGTCTACCTTCCCAAATCATCATCATATGTAAAACAAATATATAAACAACATTTCTGAAATATAGAAACACCTAGAAACTGAGACATGTACTACATCTGCCTGAGTAATTTCAAAACTCCGTAGGTAGTGCTTGGGTGATTGGGATCAAGGGTAGTCACTGGAATTTTTGCAGAAGAAAATAGATAGTGGGTAGATAATTTCCTGAGTGCATACATACACATTCACTGCATAGTTAAGTTTATAAATAGCACCTGAAGGGATCTATGAGTTATTGAGTACTGCCTAGGAAAATAGATGAATGCAAGAGAAGGGCATGGGTGATTCTACGACTGCAACAATACTATGTAGGTTATTGGATGACTGCATAGGTACAGCCTACATGATTACATGACTGTAGGGAAAGCAAATTACTAGACCCTGGATAATAACATTCTTGCAAGGGTAATTTCTGGAGGATTACTGAAGTACATAGCAAGTGAGTGGATGATTTTATAAGTTCATGAGTACTGCCTGGATGCTTAGTGAACTATAAAGATTGTGCCTCACTGATTACAGGAGTGCAAAGATAGTGACTGGGTGATTTTAAAACTAAATGAGTAATGATTGACTGATTCCATAACTACAAGAAAAGTGGATATATGATTGAAAGAGAAGAAAGGGATTAAAGGAGTACATGGGTAACACCTCGGCAATTGCATAACTATAGGGATAATCTCTGGGGAATTACATGACTACATAGCAAATGACTGGGAGATTGTGAAAGAGCATGGGTACTTCTTGGATAATTGCAAGACTACTGAGGTAGAGTCTGACTAACTTAAAGACTCCAAATGTAGTGACAGGATAATTTCATAACAGCGTAACTAGTGTCTGAGTGATTAGAAGAGTAGAAAGATAGTACCTCTGTGATTGAAGGAGTGCAACAGTAGTGCCTGGGTTATTCTATTACTGCATGCGTTATACCTCAGTGATTGCATAAGTGCACAGATAGTGCTTAAATGATTGCATGTGTGCAAGAGCAATGGCTGAGTGATTACAGCACTGCATATGTTGTGCCTGCACCATTGTAAGACTGCATGGCGAGTACTTGGGTGCTGTTATAAATACATGACAGTTGGGCCTAGCCAAATATAAACCTGCACACTATTACATGACTCAACTATAAATGTCCCCATATTGCTAAAAGCACACATACATATGGGTCTACCTTCCCAAATCATCATCATATGTAAAAGAAATATATAAACAACATTTCTGAAATATAGGAAAACCTACAAACTGAGACATATACTACATCTGCCTGAGTGATTCCAAAACTCCGTACGTAGTGCTTGGGTGATTGGGAGCAAGGGTAGTCACTAGAATTTTTGCAGAAGAAAATAGTTAGTGGCTAGCTAATTCCCTGAGTGCATACATACACATTGACTGCATGGTTAAGTGTATAAATAGCACTTGAAAGGATCAATGAATCATTGATTACTGTCTAGGTAAGTAGACGAATGCAACAGAAGGGCATGGGTGATTTAATGACTGCAAAGGTAGTGCTTGAATGATTGGGAGAATGCATAGGTAGTTTCTAGGTGATTTCATAACTGCTTGTGTAGTACCTGAGTGATTTCATGAGTACTTGCATGGGTAGTGACAGGGTGATTGTTGTACTGCATGGGTACTACATGGGTAATTGAAGGGCTAAATGAGTAGTGTCTAGGTGATTAGAGGATTGTATGGGTAGTGCACAGGTGATTGTAGCAGTGCATGGTTACTGCCTGGGTCATTGCTTGAGTACATGGGTACTGACTGGATGATTTGAGTACTGCAAGGAGACTGCATGGTGAATTTATAACTGCTTGGGTATTGACGGAGTAATTGAATAAGTACATGGTACTGGCTGGGTGATTGGAGGAGTGCATGGGCAGTGACAAGGTGATTACTGGACTGCATGGGTACTATCTGGGTAATTGAAGGTGTGAATGAGTAGTGTCTAGGTGATTAGAGAACTGCATGGGTAGTGCACAGGTGATTGTAGCAGTGCATAGTTAGTGCCTGGGTCATTGCATGAGTACATGGGTACTGACTGGATGATTACATTACTGCAAGGAGAGTGCATGGTGAATTTATAACTGCTTTGGTATTGGCGGAGTGATTGGATAAGTACATGGTACTGGCTGGGTGATTGGAGCAGTGCATGGGTAGTGACAGGGAGATTTTGTAAGTGCATGGGTACACATACATATGGGTCTACCTTCCCAAATCATCATAATATGTAAAAGAAATATATAAACAAAATTTCTAAAATATAGGAAAACCTAGAAACTGAGACATGTACTACATCTGCCTGAGTGATTCCAAAACTCCGTAGGTAGTGCTTGTGTGATTGAGAGCAACGGTAGTCACTGGAATTTTTGCAGGACAAGATAGATAGTGGCTAGCTAATTCCCTGAATGCATACATACACATTGACTGCATGGTTAAGTGTATAAATAGCACCTGAAGGGATCAATGAATCATTGAGTACTGTCTAGGTAAGTACACGAATGCAACAGAAGGGCATGGGTGATTTAATGACTGCAAAGGTAGTGCTTGAGTGATTGGGAGAATTCATGGGTAGTTCCTGGGTGATTTCATAACTGCTTGTGTAGTTGCTGAGTGATTTCATGAGTGCTTGCATATTAACTTGGTGTTTGGAGAATTCCATGAGTACTGCATGTGTGATTGCATCTGTGCATGGTCAATGCTTGGGTTATTCCATGAGTACATGGGTAGTGCTTGGGTGATTGGGAGAGTGCATGGGTAGTGCCTGGGTGATTTCATAAGTGCTTGGGTAGTGGCGGAGTGATTTCATGAGTGCTTGGATACTAACTGGATGATTGCGGAATTGCATGGGTACTGCATGTGTGATTGCATAAGTGCATGGGTAATGTGTGGGTTATTGCATCAGTACATGAGTAGTGCTTGGGTGACTGGGAGAGTGCATGGGTAGTGCCTGGGTGATTTCATAAGTGCTTGGGTAGTGGTAGAGTGATTTCATGAGTGCTAGCATACTAACTGGGTGATTGGAGAATATGGAATCAGTCAATCATTAGTCATGAAGTTTTAAAATCACCCAGTCACTACCTTTGCAGTCCAGTAATTGATCAGGCAGCCTCTCAATACTTCACTAATCATACAGATAATTGTATAAATACAATATGAAGACATAGATGAGTCATTCATTACTTATTACCTACTTAAGTAGATAAGTGCAACATGCCTGCAAGGGTAATATGTGGTGGTTTACTTTTGAGCTGCATCTTCACCATTGTATCTACAAATATGCGACATCATTAAACTATACCTTTCAACAGACTTAAAAATAAAGGCTAATTATCAACACCTTTTATGAGCATTTTTAAAACCACACTTTTATTCTGCATCTTCACCTTTCTATCTATAATGATGTTGCATCATTCAACTATTCCTTTGTTCAGACTAGAAAAAAGAAGCCTAATTAACCGCACCTTATTTCTCCAATGTTTAAACCACTATTTTATGCTGCATCTTCATCTTTTTCTGAAAAATTATGTGGCATCATTTAAGTATGCCTTTTTCCAGACTAGAAAAAAGAAACCTAATTAATAATACCTTATATGACCATCCTGGAAAGCACACTTTTGTGATGCATCTTCATCATTCTATCTAAAAATATGTCGCATCATTTAACTTTACCTTTCTACAAACTAGAAAAAAGAAACCTAATTAATAACACCTTATATAAACATCTTTCAAACTGCACAGTTGTGCTGCATCTTTACCAAACTATCTAAAATTATGCGGCATCATTCAACTATATCTTTGTAGAGACAACAAAAAAGAAGCCTAATTAATTACACCTTATATGAACATCTTTCAAACTACAAATTTATGCTGCGTCTTCAACCAACTATCTAAAATTATGCTGCATCATTCAACTATAACTTTGTTCAGACTTAAAAACAAGCCTAATTAATAACATCTTATATGAACATCAGTTATCCATCTTAAAAAATACAAATATTACTGTACAGACTCTTTTTAACAACATTTAAGTACAATAAAAGAAACTGCAATATACATCTATACATTTAATAATATATTTCAAACAACACAGTTTTTGAAAAATTTTAAAAATTTAAAAATAAACCTCACAAATTTATAACTCACCTTGCAAATCAATGTGTTGAATTTAAAATCTCACAAACTCTGACAGGATTTTCTTTTACACACAATCAATATAATGTACCAGACTCAGCAAGGTAAAACCAGTAATGGAAAAGTTTCCCTCTCTTTCTCCACACATAGACATATAACTAACAAATCACATTGCTTCCCAGATGTTTTCAAATTGTAAAACACATTTCTATTGGTTACACATAATAACCCTTAGCAATTGACTTCTAAAGGTGCCCAAACTTTTCTAAATTTTTTTAAAAGTCGCGACCCCATCGTGCACCACCGCGATGGAATTGCGGATTCAGACCGGAGTTCAAAAAGATATAACAAATGAATTCAACACTATTTTTTAATTAAACACCACTTCTAAAGATAGTACTGACTTGGGAAATATCATAGAAAAAAAATATTACTTATATATAAATTACAATTTCACATTTTAAAACCACAGTTAAATTGCAAGCCTTCCCCCATTCTGCTCCATGCCAGTTTCCATAGTAACAGTTCATGGAACATTCAACTGAACTCACAAGTCACAAGTTCACCATATTTTCAAGTTCACCACACAATGTTGCAAATGCAAACAGCAGGTGTGGTTGACTTGGCAAAATTTTATCCTATCCTTTCTATTGTACCTTTCATACATTTTTTACTAACCAATAAGAAAAATGCTTTTTAAAAAAGAGTAAAATGCACCCTAGTTTTGAATGTAGAATGTTCTTAAACAGCCAATTAATTCTCTAATTTTTTTTAAATTGCATCTTGTCCACTATTTTACATACCTCTCATTCTACCAACTGACTACCTCGGCTACACACATCTCTTCATTACTTCCAGACATCCCTTCAAGATGCTTACAGTGTGGATTGTTGGACACAGCTATGTTTTCTGGTGCAAAAGGTATGCTGAACGCAGAGGTTTTGACAAAGACCTAGCTTTGCAAAATGTAGACATTAAATGGATTGGACAGAGAGGATTAAAGTGGCACCAATTGATGCCTTTGATTAAAACCTTTTGCATCTCCAACCCCTGACCTCATGATTGTGCACTGTGGTGGCAATGACCTAGGCACATTGTCTGGGGTAGGTCTGGAAATGCTCATGAAGGACACCTTTGCACAATTGATGTTGCTTTTCCCCCAAACTCTCTTTGTATATTCTAACATATGCCAAAGACAGAAATGGAAATGGTCCAATCAATTCTGTCCACAGATTGAGAAAGTTAGAAAAAATGTCAATAAAGCTGTTTCCGCTACCTCAGAGACCATAGGATGGGCTCCATCTATAACAACAATCTATGTTTCCATATGGATGACATCTACAGAAGTGATGGAGTACACTTCACTGATGAAGGGAACAGAGTGTTTCTCAACAACCTGAAGCTCTGCATCCGCACTTACATGTAGCTACAACAATCTCCCAATAAAAACAAGGGCTCTTTTTAGAGCCACCCAATAACCCAACATATAACCAAGCTTTCAAAAAAAAAAAATCTTAATTCTTTTTGCTTGGAGCCGCGCACCCATCACGCCTTTTCATACCGCGCACCCATCACGTTTACACTAGGGGGCCGCGCTGAGAGCCACGCACCCATCGCGTTCACACTAGGGGGCTGTGCTGAGCACCGCGCACCCATCGCCTTCACACTAGGGGCAGCGCTGAGTGCTGCGTGAGGGTCGCAACTCCAAACTTTTGCAGAAAAAAAAACTGTCCACTTTCTTTAATGTATATTCGTCCCGGGGACCCCATCCCCCGGGGCATTGCCAATTCTTTTTTGTAAAAGGAACGGGGGCAGCGTAGCCCCCCTCCCAGTCCATTTTTAGCCAGGGGACCCCATCCCTCGGGGCATGGCCACAGATTTTTTTTTAAGGAGGGGGGCTGCGTGGCCCCCCTCCTGAGGCCTCTATTGGCCCCGGGGACCCCATCCCCGGGGCTGTGCTTCTTTTAAAAAAAAATTGTACGATTTAATTGAGGGAGGGGGGCCGAGTGGCCCCCCCTCCCGGGCCACTTCTGGCCCCGGGGACCCCATTCCCCGGGGCCTGGCCTCATGTTGGGGACCGTGGGGGGAGCCCCAATTCCCCCATGGTCCCTGCCGGCTCCCCGCCTCCTGCAGGAGCTGGCATTGCTTTTGAGCAAGGAGAGCTGCTGACATGCAGCTCCCCTTGCTCAAAAGCAATTCTGCTTTGCTTCGTTGAAGCGAGAGCAGGTTTTCCTGCTCTCGCTTCAAGGAAGCAAAGCAGCGTTTGCTATGGCAGGGCGGGAGCCGTGCTCCCACCCTGTCATAGCAAACGGCAATGTCCCGGGGTGGGCACCCCGGGACACTGCAGGAGCCGGCCCTGGGGGGTTGCGGTCCCCAGGGCCATTGAGGGCTCCTGGAGGGGGGCCGCGTGGTGAGTGGTGGTGGTGGCCGGGTGTTGGTCCCCGGGGGTCCGCAACGGACCCCAGTATTTAAATAATGAATGCCCCGGGGAGGTGGTGGTCCCTGGGGCAGTGTGGGGAGGGGCAGGAGCCCCCCCACACAGTTTTTTTTAATTTCAGCCCAGGGGAGGTGGCGGTCTCCGGGGCTTGCCCCGCAACTAAATCAATGATTGCCTCTGGGACCTGGCCCACCCGGGGGCTTTTTGAAAACGAAGCACAGGAACCCGCGCTACGTTTTTTTTAATTTTCTCAGCAGGATTCGCGACCCCAGAGCGACTAATGCCATTTAAAAAAAAAAAAAAAAACTGTTTTGGGCCCTGGAGGTCCTTGTGGGACCCCCTGAGCAGGCTTAGGTGGTCAGGGTGTTTCTACCCTGTCCCCTTTTCTTATGTTTCATCCTTTTTTAAACAGTTTTCTTCTAGCTCGGTTCTACCGAGTCACAAAATGGCTGTTTGGAGTGTTGGCAGCCAATCAGAGTGAAGCTCGTGCTCGGGAGGGTTCGCAAACCCTCCTCGGTGCTCAGATATATAAATTTTTTCTTTCTTTAATTTCTCAGTAACTGCTGAACGGATTTACACCATTTAAAAAAAAGGGATCTTTCTGAACCAATCCCTACCTTTTTGCCAAATTTGGTGTAATTCCGTTCAGCAGTTCGGGCTGTAGCTTTGTCTAAAGTTTCCTATGGAAAATTACATGAGGGAAAACGCGTTTTGGGACCCCCCTTTTTCTCGGTTCCTGCTGGATCGAATCACCCCAAAACTTCCAAGACAGGTGCTGGCCGAAGCGCCCCAAATAGTTTTGAAAATTTCGCGAAGATTCGTCAAAAGACGCCAAAGTTATTTGGAAAACAAAAAACGCTTTTCCTATGGAAACTAGGTCCTAACTATAACTACCTACTGGTGGCCGCCAGTAGGTAATATATCTATATATATATATATATATATATATATATATATATATATATATATATATATATATATATACATTATATATATACATATATATGTATATATATATATATATATATATATATATATATATATATATATATATATATATATATATATATATATATATATATTCACTGAAAAAACCATAGGTTTTAGGGACAGTTATAGTTAGTTGGACATTGCACTCGTACAAAACCCGTGAAATTCCCCGTTATAGTTAGTTCAGCTAACTATAACTCGCGCCCCGCAATGCACTGCTGATGACGTCACATATTACATCACTCATGACATGGTCAGTGACATCACTGATGACATCTCAAATGACATCACTGATGACATCATCCAGTGACTGTGTGTTTCTGTAAAGTTTAAATATTTTTTATATATATAGGGAAAGGCGTATTGAAGAATGAGTGGGTGTATAAGTGTCTGTATGGATGATTTAGTAGGTGCATGACTAATTCTATAAGTGAGTGATTAAACGTATCTTACTGAATGCATGGGTTAGTGACTAAACTGGGTGAATGTCTGTATCTGTCTGTTGCTGTGTAAGTGGCTGCATGGGTTTGTGAATAGCTACATGAGTGTCTATAAGAGTTATTGATTTGTTGTCTGAGTATCTGTATGGGTGCCTGAGTGTTTGTGTGGATGGGGTGTGTGCGACTGTGCATAGATGTGTGAGTGGGTGATTCACTGGGTGGATGGTTTCAAGAGTGCATCTGTGATAGACTGTATGGGTGGGTAAGTGTGTGTAAGAGTGTGTTAGTGAGTGAATGTATGTCCCAGTGGTACATGTGTGAGTAACTACATATGTGAAAGGCAGTATATATGTGTGTTGGAGTATATAAATAGCTATAAGCGAGAGTGAGTGATTGTGATAGTGGCTGTATGGATGAGTGTGTGCTTGTATCAGTGATTGTATAAGAGCGTAACAATGTGCTAGTATTTGTATGATTAAGTGAGCTGGTGTGTGTATAACTGTATAGGTGAGTAAATGGCAGTGTGTTTAATTATTTGCATGACTGACTAGGTGTGTGAGTACCTCTATGGATGAGTGGCGGTGTTTGAGTGTCTATATAGGAGTAAGAGTGCATATGATAGTCCTGTATTGAGTGACCATAAGTATGAGTGACTGTACGGGTGAGTGAGTGGATGTGTGTGTGTAGACCTAAGAATCAGTGAGTGGGTATGTAGTTATTGGTGTTGGAGTGTCTATGGTTTTGCGAATGGCAGTCTGTAATTTAGATTGGGTGTATCAAAGGTTATATTAGGGTGTGAAGAGCTGCATCAGATTATCACGTGGATGATGTCATCAGTGATGTCATTTGAGATGTCATCAGTGATGTCATCAGTGATGTCACTGACCATGTCATGAGTGATGTAATATGTGACGTCATCAGCAGTGCATTGTGAGGCGCGAGTTATAGTTAGCTGAACTAACTATAACGGGGGAATTTCACGGGTTTTGTACGAGTGCAATGTCCAACTAACTATAACTGTCCCTAAAACCTATGGTTTTTTCAGTGAATTTCAAAGGTTTTTTAAATGCTAATTTGTAACTATAACGTCCCTAAAACCTATGGTTTTTTCAGTGAATTTCAAAGGTTTTTTAAATGCTAATTTGTAACTATAACATGTCTGAAACCTACGGTTTTTTCAGTGAATTTCAAAGGTTTTGTAAATGACAATTTTTAAATGTATTAATTGTTATATACATTTTTTTCATACTGATTTCGAAATTTTTAGAAAACATTTTTTTTTACATATTTTATTTTTTAAATTACATTGTAATTATATTATACATTACAAAAAATACTTTCTCAGAATGAATTACTTTAGTTTAAATACTTTGCACATAGGCAATAGACTTTTAAGTACAGTAGTTACAGTTGTTGCAATGGGCAACACATTTTCAAACACAATGCAACATTCAGCTCAATGTGAATTTCTAGTTAAATGCAATTAGTTACTTTATGGATTACTTTTCTAACCACAGGACTGTATCCTAGATTCAGTCCTGGGACATCTCCTGTAAACAGTTGAGTAAAAGCGTTTTGGTTACAGTCGTGATTTTTAAGGAATATTATTGTACTTTAAAAGTTGACACTTAGAAACTTTTTCTCATAGAATGACCAATGTTATCCTATGGAAGGAAATTCACTTAGGAGGTAAAAACTGTTATCATTACTTTTTGTTACTCAGTGTTGGATCCTGGATCCAGCACTGGTGCATCTCCTGTAAACAGTTGAAAGAATGCGTTTAAGTCATACAGGCGATTTTTAAGGAATATTTGTAGTTTGTGAAAATCGACACAAACTTTTCTGCTGAAAACCAGACAAAGGATTCCTATGGAAGAAAATATAAGTTACTGGTAAGTACGGTTAAAATTACTTTTCAGGGTCAGTGCTGGGCTAAAAGATGCAGCACTGGGTTCTCTCCTGATAACAGGTGAGTAAATTGGAATTCGTACTTTGGTTGATTTTAGAGGAATATTATAAAGTTCCAAAACTCCACACTTAGAAGAATTTCCAAGTGAAACCAGTCAATGTTAGCCTATGAAGGAAATTCAAGTTACCGGTAAGTACGGTTAAAATTAATTTTGAGGATCAGTACTGGGCTGAAAGATGCAGCACTGAGGTCTCTCCTGATAACAGGTGAGTAAATCAGAATTCGGATTTCAGCTGATTTTAGAGGAATATTTTAAAGTTCCAAAATCAACACTTAGAAACTTTTTCAGCAAAAAGCAGGCAATGATATCCTATGGAAGGAAATTCAAGTTACCGGTAAGTACGGTTAAAATTACTTTTGAGGATCAGTACTGGGCTGAAACATGCAGCACTGAGGTCTCTCCTGATAACAGGTGAGTAAATCGGAATTCGTATTTCGGCTGATTTTAGAGGAATATTTTAAAGTTCCAAAACTCCACACTTAGAAGAATTTCCAAGTGAAACCAGTCAATGTTAGCCTATGGAAGGAAATTCAAGTTACTGGTAAGTACGGTTAAAATTACTTTTCAGGACCAGTACTGGGCTGAAAGATGCAGCACTGAGGTCTCTCCTGATAACAGGTGAGTAAATCAGAATTCGTATTTCGGCTGATTTTAGAGGAATATTTTAAAGTTCCAAAACTCCACACTTAGAAGAATTTCCAAGTGAAACCAGTCAATGTTAGCCTATGAAGGAAATTCAAGTTACCGGTAAGTACGGTTAAAATTACTTTTCAGGATCAGTACTGGGCTGAAAGATGCAGCACTGAGGTCTCTCCTGATAACAGGTGAGTAAATCGGAATTCGTATTTCGGTTGATTTTAGAGGAATATTTTAAAGTTCCAAAACTCCACACTTAGAAGAATTTCCAAGTGAAACCAGTCAATGTTAGCCTATGAAGGAAATTCAAGTTACCGGTAAGTACGGTTAAAATTACTTTTCAGGACCAGTACTGGGCTGAAAGATGCATCACTGAGGTCTCTCCTGATAACAGGTGAGTAAATCGGAATTCGTATTTCGGCTGATTTTACAGGAATATTTAAAAGTTCCAAAACTCCACACTTAGAAGAATTTCCAATTGAAACCAGTCAATGTTAGCCTATGGAAGGAAATTCAAGTTACTGGTAAGTACGGTTAAAATTACTTTTCAGGACCAGTACTGGGCTGAAAGATACAGCACTGAGGTCTCTCCTTATAACAGGTGAGTAAATCGGATTTCGTATTTCGGCTGATTTTAGAGGAATATTTGCACAATGGTGAAGGGAGGGGCGGGGCCTGAGGTGACATCTGAGCAAACGCGCCCGTGGCGCGTTTTAAGTTGGGGGATTAAGTCCCCTTGAATCCTGAGGGTCCCTAGGGGCCAACTAGCCCACCAGGAACCTCCAATATGCGCTAGGGGCTGCGTTGCAGAGACGTGTAGAGAGGCCACACCCTTTTACACCTCTCTGCAACGCAGCTCTGTGGCGCTTTCTGGATGTACCTGTTGGGCTAGTTGGCCCCCAGGGACCCTCAGGATTGAAGGGGATTTAATTCCCCATCTTAAAACGCGCCACGGGGCCTGTTTGCACACATGTCACCTGAAGCCCCGCCCCTCCCTTCACCACTGTGCAAACGCGCCCCGTGGCGCGTTTTAAGTTGGGGGATTAAGTCCCCTTGAATCCTGAGGGTCCCCGGAGTCCAACTAGCCCACCATATACCTCCAAAAGCGCCACAGAGCTGCGTTGCAGAGAGGTGTAAAAGGGTGTGGCCTCTCTACACGTCTCTGCAAGGCAGCCCCTGGCGCATACTGGAGGTTCCTGGTGGGCTAGTTGGCCCCCAGGGACCCCCAGTATTCAAGGGAATTTGTTCCTCTGCAAACGCGCCAGGGGCGCGTTTGCAGAGTGGTGAAGGAAGGGGCGGGGCCTGCGGGCCCGATCGTTTTTTTTTTTTTTTGTCTCTGAAGGGGGCTGTGTGGCCCCCCTTCCTTTTTCTCTTTTTGGGCCCTGGGGACCCCATCCCCCAGGGCCTTACCCCTTTTTTTAAATTACAAAAAAAACGGGAAGGGGGCCGCGTGGCCCCCTTCCCTGGGCCTGTATTGGCCCCGGGGACCCCATCCCCCGGGCATGGCCTCTATATTTATTATTTTGAGGGGGCAGCGTGGCCCCCTCCTCTGGCCATTTTAAGGCCCCGGGGACCCCATCCCCGGGGCCGGCCTTTCCATTTTTTTTTACTTTTTGTTTTCTCTTTTTGGAGAGGGGGCCGCTGGCCCCCTCCCGGGCCACTACTTGCCCCGGGGACCCCATCCCCGGGGCTGGCTCCTCTCGTTGGGGACTGTGGGGTCCCCAATCCCCCACAGTCCCGCCGGCTCCCCACGTCCCTTGGGAGCCGGCATTGCTAGCTCCACATGGGGAGCAGCTGACATGCTGCTCCCCATGTGGAAAGCATCGCTTTGGATATTGGAAGAGAGAGCAGGTTTCCTGCTCTCTCTTCCAATATCCAAAGCAGTTTGTTATGGCAGGACGGGAGCCGCGAGGCTCCCGTCCTGCCATAGCAAACTACAGTGTCCCGGGGTAGGCACCCCGGGACACTGCAGGAGCCGGCCCTGGGGGTGGTGGTCCCCAGGGCCATCAAGGGCTCCAGGAGGGGCCGCGCGGCCCCCTCCCATTCAGTACACAGCCCCGGGAGGTGGTGGTCCCCGGGGCTCTGGGGTCCGTAACGGACCCCCATATTAAAATGTTTAGTGCCCCGGGAGGTGGCGGTCCCGGGGCATGTGGGGGCTGGAGCCCCCACACTGGTTTTATTTTTAATTATAAAAAGCCCCGGGGAGGTGGTGGTCCCGGGGCTGCGGGAGGGCTCAGAGCCCTCCCGCACCATTTTTCAAAAAGCCCCGGGGGTGGCGGTCCTCGGGCTTGGGGGCCCTTTGAGGCCCCCACACATTAAATTATCCCCTCACCATGCCCCCGGGACTTGGGCCACCCGGGGCCAATTAACATCGAAGCGCGGAGACCGCGCTCGATTGTTTTTTCGGCAGGATTCGCGCACCCTGAGCGCATCCTGCTGATTTTTAAAAACATTTTTTTTTTTTTTGCCCAGGGGTCCTTGTGGGACCCCTGAGCAAACCTAGGGGGTCAGGGTGTTTCTACCCTGCTCCCTTTGTGCGCTTTGCGCACTTGTTTCTGTCCCTCGGTTCTACCGAGGGACAAAATGGCTGCCAACATTTCCTGAATCGGAATGTTGACAGCCAGCTGACAGCCAATTAACATGCAGCTCGTGATCGGGACGGTGCGCGCAGGGTGCGCTGAGGGTACGCGGACCCTACTCGGCCATAGATATCACTAACTTTTTACTTTTCATTTTCTCAGCAACTACTGAACGGATTTACACCATTTAACAAAAAGGGTTCTCTCTGAACCAAGAACTACCTCTTTGCCAAATTTGGTGTAATTCCGTTCAGCAGTTCGGGCTGTAGCCGTGTCTAAAGTTTCCTATGGAAAAGTGCATGGGGAAAACGCGTTTTGGGACCCCCTTTTTTCTCGGCCCCCGCTTGACGAATCCCCCCGAGACTTTCAGGGTTGGAGCGGACCGGAGCGGGCCACAAAGTTTGAAAATTTCGCGAAGATACGTCAACCGGCAAGAGAGTTATTTCAAATAGAATGTCGCGGATTTCCTATGGATAATAGGTTGTAACTATAACTATCTACTGGCGACCGCCAGTAGATAATATATATATATACATATACATATATATATATATATATACATATATATATAGATATATAGATATATATATCCCAACCATCCATCAAACTCTGAAGAGAAAGTGGCACATACTCATGATATATGCTGGTTTGCACGGAATAAAGAACACTGCTTAATTACTTCTTGGCACATTGTGGTCTGTACCTGCGTCCGAGTATTTGGAGATGACAGGACTGTGGTGCTGTTCATATACATATATATATAGATATATATATATATATATATATATATCCCAACCATCCATCAAACTCTGAAGAGAAAGTGGCACATACTCATGATCGGTATGAATAGGGCTAATTTATTTTGTTCAGGTCTCCCACGACCCCGCAATAACAGAGAGACGCGTTTTGCCTGCGCCGCAGGCTTTATCTAATTTGGCGCCGTAAATTCAAAACTATATATAGCCCTCCCCTCTAGTACAGGCATTGATAGACATGGAGAACAGACTACACGGGTTAATCCATGGCTGGAAAAAACATTCTATGCATGTTAAAATAGGTAAAGTGCATAGTGCAACAAGTCAATAAATATAAATAGCAGCATAATGCAAAGCCACCCTGTTTTGTCAATAAAAGATGTTGTCAGTGCATTCTCAGCCTGGGAAAAGAGCATATAAAAATAACATTCCTAAGTGATTTGGTAATTAATAATAGTACGGCACCAAAGCTCTCAAAATATGCAGTCCACCCAATACTTCTTCAAGATAAGACATACTTTAAAAGACGTGCTCATTGTTGCATTCATGAAAATCGAAAACCCACCTATTGCCACATTAATAAAAGGAACACATTTCCCCAAATAGCAGATGCGGCGAATGTAGCAGGATACTGATATAATTACAGATTATATAAGCCATCTGGAACACATTAAAGAGATAACGGGCTTGTAACAAGTTCACGGGGCTCAGATTGCACCAACTGAGTGCACTTACGACCTGAATGTCAGCCTCCGGACATTCTCTACTGGCTAGTAGAACTACAAGATCCAGAATCCCCTTCAACGGAAATGCCAATCAAAATCCGTGCAGGAATTGTTGCAAAAGTTCCAAATGTGGATAAAATAAACCTGTAACCTTCGCCAAACCTAAAATAATGTTCCACTGAAGGGCCGCAACCTTAATGTCTGAATGGCAATGTGGGCAAAAGTTTTCAAAACCTCCTGTGCAAGAAGCACGCTGACGTGATAAAGTCACGGGCACACATGAGGGGTCGGAGAAGACCGATAAGAATAAAACTCGATATGCCACACCAACCTCACCGCTTAGCTGTCAGCATCCACGGTGCCCAGTCACCAGAGTGCCCCGGTATCTTGGGTAAGGCATATCTTGACGCAGAATACAGATGTGCGAGCTGGCAGTTGTAAAAACCGCTTCGCTTAATATATCCAAACACACTTCTCTTCCTCCGAAAATCAGCTGCAATTCTTCACCGTACCCCACGAAACCTAGCATGACACCATCAAGCTGCTCAATGTTGCTTTATTTTAATTCAAACAATTTCCAACATAGGACGCCAACGCATTTTGGCTTTCACCTTCAACTGGGCAACCCCAATTCCCACAACCAACATGAATATAAGCCAGTCCTTCCTATTTCGCACTGCCTGTTCTGATAACAACTAGTCTGTGGTGAGCATACACTCAGGACTCAATACAGCAGCCATTATGGTTAACCATTCATGTGTGCATGTGTGCGAAATTTATGAAGCATTTAAATGATCAATTCCTTTTACATCACCATTTGTTTCAATACAATTTCATATACCATATACTCTGAAGAAAACATAAACAATTATATATATTAGTACATTTAAAAATATGTAAAAATTATAATATAAATTAAAATTATTAGCTTAATAATATTTTAAAATTAAATATTTTTTAATAAGTGTATTAGTTATATATATATATATATTTAAATTAATTAAATTAATGTCATTTATTTAAGGGTGGGCGGAATTCGCGGAATTGCGTTCCGCGAAATTCCGCGAAACGGCAAAAATCTCCGCGAGCTTGCGGAATTTCGCGTGCTCGCGGAGATTTTGCTGCGCCCCTTTATATCTGTAAGTGCTTCCTGTTGAGGTTTAATTTTTGTGACAGGAGCATCGTGCCAGCCCAGAATGAATCCTGCCCTGCATATTTATCCAAGAAGATGAGTCCGTTTTGTGCAATACCTCTACTCAACTGGAGTACTTTCTACTGGCTAATCAGTAAGTGCTACCTCGTTGGGAAAATGTATAGTGCCTTTCCTACACTACAGCTGCAAAGGACCAGAAGAATTGTCTCCAGTGACCTGTGTGTCTAACTTTGCCACCGCGCCGAAAGCGCCGGGGTCCTTTGATTAAGCTGTCCATCATAGTGGGGAAAGGGCGGGAAGACGTTGCATACCGCGAGTGTATGTGGGGCGGGGCTACTAGCCTGTTCTCATGCCTCTTGTTTATAAAGGGTCAGAGCAGGATCTCAGCAGCAGACGAGGAGAAGGAACCTCCTGGTCACAGGAACTACACGAGGATTGCGCTCGAGAAAATCAAGGATGCAAAGACCTCCATCAAGGATTACAGCTAGCTTTTCAGGGTAGAAATGGAGAGAAGGCACATCTGCTTAGCCACAACCTCGCTCACAAATTTTTGGGCTGAATAATACGTTACAGAATTTGAGCTTCAACTCGGGCACCTGCTTTATTTATACCCGAATTCCGTTCCGCCGCGGATCGCGGAAGTTTCGACATTTCCGCGTTCCGCGCGGAACGCGGAAATGCCGAAATTTCGCAAGTTCCGTGAGTGGAACGGAATTTGCCGCCCAGGGTTAATTTATATTATGTTACTGTTAAATTTTAATATATATTATATATATACGTTATGTTTGACAACTATATTGGTGACAATATTTTTTTCAATATGTTTGTCATTTACATAATAAGTATTGGAAAACACAATGTTTAGGTTTGATATTTTTAACTCAATAATTTTGTAGCACGATATTAGTGTTCTCGATAATATGCCAGTGAATCCTTACAGCAGATAGGATATCCGCATGTTATCCACGACGTGTGTCACGTGCTATCATTATTGTTTATCTGCCTCTCTGGAGTGAGGGTAGAATTGAAAGGCATTTGGAGAAGAGTAGAGCCATTGGAATTAAAGTAAGATAATTTTCCATTACAGCTGCCCCAGCTGCAGACTGCAGAGACTAGCAAAGTTTAAGATGCATTAGCTGGCATGTCTCCATTCATTTACACAACAAGCATACTTGTACTCCGTAGTGCATAATGCCCTCCTCATTAGTAAGAAGTAATGTATTTATGATTATTTTATTTTATTTGTTAGGCGCACAAATCATCCCTGAGGGGATCTCTCGGCGCTGAAGCCATCAGAGACAGGTCATAGCTCCGTACAATGACTAAAGATCGAACAGCCAAGTCTTCAGAAGTTTCTTGAAGAGAATTAGGTCTGAGCAAGAGCGGATGGGTAGGAGTAGCTGATTCCAGTGTTTGGGAGCCAGTGTCTGGCTGTATGGGTATGTTTGAGGCATTGCAGTCAGTAGTAGTTCACTGGATCTAAGCCGGCGTACTGGGATATAAGGCTGTAGTTGATTTTTAAGATATCATGGTCCCCTCCCGTGCAGTGATTTAAAAACCAGACACATAAGTTTGAAGAGCGCACATTTTTTATAGGAAGCCAATGAAGGGAACGTAATAGGGGTTGAGATGGGGATCACGGAGGAAGATTACAGGCAAGGGGTGCTGTTGTATTCTGTACCACTTGAAGTCTGGAGAAAAGGCCTTCATTCATTCCGACCATCAGGGAATTCCCATAGTCCAGGTGGCTTACTATCAACACCTGGACTAGGGTATTCCTAGCGTACAGAGGTGCCAAATAAAAAGCCTTCCTAAGAATGTGCATCAGGCCGAAACAAGTTCCAGAGATGGTTTTAACATGTTCATTCATAGAGAGATTATTGTCCAAAAAGACACCCAGATTTTTAACCAATTTTTGGGATGTTGGGGATGATCCAAGTTCGGATGACCACCAATCAGCGGACCAGACTGCATGAGCCTTCCCAAAAAGTAAGATCTCCGTCTTACTGGTGTTGAGCTGAAGGAAGTTAGCAGTCATCCATGATGCAATTTTTAACATACAGTGTTTGAATTTGACTTTGGTGAGTTCGGGATTAGAGTCCATGGTGATGACAAGCTGCGTGCCATCAGCATATGAGATTGTATCAAAAACACATGACCTGATAAGCTTGGCCAGGGGAGCCATATATATATATTAAAAAGAGTGGGGCTAAAGATCGATTCCTGTGGCACCCTTTTATCCGAGACCGTGGATTTAGAATGGTAAGGATCCATATGTACTATATGAGTGCATTCTGATAAAAAAAATCCACCTATTTCAGAGCTTTGCCGTTGATACCAATCTCCTCCAATCTTTGAATTAGAATTGGATGGGAGATGGTATCAAAAGCAGCTCATAGATCAAGGAGAATCAGCATGGCTCAATTCCTCTGATCTAGATGGAATCTGATTGTGTTGGTGACCTCCATTAATACTGACTCCGTGCTATAAAAGGCACGGAAGCCTGACTGAGAGGGATCCAACAAGCAGTTGGATTCCAAAAAAGACACCAATTAGTGGTTCACCAATGACTCTGAAACTTTGGCAATGAAAGGGAGCAGTGATATAGGTCATTAGTTTTGCATATCCACAGGATCTGCCATAGGTTTTTTGAGAATGGGTCTAATCCGTGCCATTTTCCATTTAGATGGAAGAGTTGCTAGCTGTAGATTGCATAGATCTGTGATGGGGGCCAGAGTGGTAATGATGTGAGGGGGGGCAGGGTCCAGCGGGGATACAGATTTTATCTTATTTAGCTGATTCAAGACTTAATGGCAAAATTAAAAAGCTCCAGGGTGGGGGACTAGGTGTTAACACAGACTTCAGAAGAGGCTAGTTCTATCGGTGCTGTATTTTTTGAGAGAGATTGGTAGATATTATTGATCTTTTGTTCAAAATGCGCTGCAAGATCATCACAGAGCGTCTGGGATGCAGGGATTGCAGAGCTACAAGTAGTCTGATTGGTAAATTCTTTTAAAATTTTAAAAGCTCTTTTGAGGAATTCTTTGCAGAATTAATTCTGTCAACTATGTGGGTCCTTGTGGTATTGTAGTTTTTATATATTTTCTTAATGCAATTTTATAGGTGAGTTTTTCCTCATCTGAGTTAGACTTTCTCTGTTTACGCTCATGTTTCCTACATATACACTTTCCTTTTTTAGGGATCCAGTATACCAGGGAGTGGGAGGATTTTTTGTTTTGATTTTGCTCAATTTCAAAGGGCCAATGGTATCTAAGGCCTGCGTAAATGAGTCCCCAAAAACCTTTAATGCGAGATACATACCTTCATAGTCCCTCAAAAAAGTAAGAGTAAAAGCAGGGAAGAAGGTGGAAGGAACTACCTTCCTCCAAGGCCCTGTAGGTTTCAAGACATTGGAGTGGACAGCACTGGATTTCTGAAAGGCTAAGCGAAAATTTAGAGAGAAGTGGTCAGTCCACACCAGGACAACCGGGGGATCAACCACTAAGTTAGGGGCATTTGTGAAAACTACATCCAGGGTATGTCCTTCTATGTGGGTGGGACCAACTACCTTTTGATAGAGACCAAGGGATTCTAAATCTATGAGAAGACAGATAGAATCAGAGTCAGATTGATTGTCCATATAGTAGTTAAACTCCGCTAAGAGAAGAAAATCGTCTGCTGCTAAGATATGCAGGGCTAACCATTCCATAAGCCTAGAGCTGAAATCTTTTGTTTTAGCCAGTTGGGCAATAGACCAAATCCCCCTTCCAGGTTAGATTTGAGGTGGTTTCTAATTGAAATATTATCATTTCCAACCAGGTAGTGGAGCAGGAGTCCATGCATTTCATCTTTAGCGGGCTTCGTGCAGCAATAGCCACTCCACCCCCTTTTTTTAGCTGCCTATCAAGCCTAGTTCAATTATAATCATCAGGGATTGATACTGCAATAGATGGGGAGGCAGAAGAGTGCAGCCAAGTTTCAGTGATAAAGCATAAATCTGGTTTTGTAGTATCTAAGAGATCCCAGAGCCCCGAGGCATGCTTCGGAATTGAAGGCGCATTAAGATATAAGCCATGTAACTGAGAGGAGGTACACCTGGAGGCATCAGGAGAAATACTATTTCTGCCAATTGAAGGGCTATGTCCTGTGGGCCCGAGAAACTCAGACTTGGTCTGGGAGGGAGAGGGGCACAGGAAACGTTGCACATATTGCAGTACCATGGACCTTCCTTATCAAAAGGAGGTAATTCCCCTATATAAGAGGAACTAGAATTAAGATTCCATATCATTGTAAGCTTAAAACTAGTATAAGATAGGTGGCACATAGTTTACCTAGTAAAAGATGCAGGCTTTCTGGCGGCGTTCAGGAGCGAATGGGTGCAGGCGGGTTTGCCTTTGGACCACCTTCGGCACGCCGATGGGGCTCCTGCTGCGCACGCTTGCATCGGGACTCTGTTTAAATAACCAAATGAAATCCCGGTAAAAGAAGTATGTTGAAAGCTAGACCGTCAATTGCCCAAGATGGTGGCAGCCGATGATCCAGAAATCACACTGTCAGATGCTTCCTCTCTCCGCTCAAACGGCATAAGCCGCAGTGGAACAGAGAGCAGCACTGTCAAGACAATGAGGTAAGTAAGTATAATTAAAAAGTCATTTAAATCATTATAAAATCGCTGATAACATCAGTGCCAAATGAAGCGTAAAATATAAAATGCCTCCAAGAGCTGTTTCAAATAAAATGGTATACAATTATAACTTGCTTTTGCTGCTATTCTGTTTAGTTTTTTACATCAAAATCCTTTCAAAGAAAAAAATAAATCTGGTGTGCTGTTATTCTGCCTTAATTTCTTTCAGGTAGTCAAGTCTTTTATGTGAGGCAGGTATTGGTACAAAATGACCCTTTGACCCGTAATCACTTTCCACATCAAATTCCAATGGCCCTAGGGGACCAGCAATGTAATCACATCAAATTCCAATGGCACTAAGGACCAGCAATGTACTGCTACTGTGCCACTATATAATTTTAAAGTGTTTGCACAGAGCACTGTTCCCAATTTGTCTTTTTTCTTTCTTAATATTGCTACTTATGCTAGCCCACATACATATCAGGAGATAGCAGTCTGGCTGCTGCAGCAGAGGGTGGAGGCCATCCGGTTGGAATATCAATGGCTTGGGTCTCTGGAGGAAGAGGAGGAGGCTGAGGCATCTGCCAATGTCCCGGGTCCTAGTTCCTCCTACCAGCCTCCAGTGCCTCCAGCCTCTCAGCAACAACTTCACCATCAATACCAGTAGATGTCAGCCCCATCCAATCACCACTGCTACACCCCCTCCCACTAAACCACCAATTTCAGCATGTCGTCCTGCAGCATCTGGTGCTCCTGGACCGTTGGATGGCAAACATGGAGCAAAACCTGGAGGAGCTCTGGGCCCACATGGAAAACGCCCTCGTCTAGCCCTTTTTTAATTTTTTCTATTGGTGGAAGTGACTTTTATTGTAGGTCAAGAGGGTAGGAATAGGGAAGGGAGTTGGGAGTTACTTTGGACTTTGGACATTTGGAGTTTTCTTTACACATTGTCTGGGGACAGGGTGATTTGTTTGGGAAGAGGAGTGGGCCTGGGCCTGTTGTGGGTTGAGAGTTTTTTTTTTTTAAATTGTAAAACTGAATAAAGGGAAAAGTATTCTACTTTATTGTAGTTTTTTGTGATTTACTTTTACATTGCAATGCTGCGTTTTCACTCAGCCTGTTTTTAAACTGCTTGCTTATCAAAATGTATGCATACCAGTTATTTATCGTTAGTTATACCCATGCTAAACAACCCTCTGTATCTATATTATTGACCATTAGAGGGATAGGGTATGTGTCATTGTTTGTATTGCCGATAACAACCTAGATAAACAAGTAAGGAAAGTCAAATCTGCAGTAGAAGTTAGTTACTTACTAGCTAAACTAGTTCACTTCACTCCATAGTTCTCTCCTCTCAATAGATGAAGCAATGGCTGCCACCGGTCTCTATCTTTCAAAACTTACTGCAGGGTTTCCCAAGGTGCCTTCTTAATCATGGTGGTAGTAGTTGCAGGCTAGTGCATTAACAGAGAAGGCATCACAACAAGCGAGGTCCCACGCCCACCTAGGTGAGCTCCAACTGTAGGATTAATCAAAAGGATTATCCATCACAGCCAATTAATTTGAAAGAAAAACAAATAGTGGGTTATATATTTATATCATAGCTTTACAAAGACTGAGACCAGACTACTTCCACCATGACACAAAAAGGAAAAGAATACCTGATATTATCACAAATCTATCAATAGAAATTTCGTCTGAGCAATGGGGAGCTATTCAATTAAAACTAAAGTTATGAAATATCAGAGTCAGGAGAAGTGAACTCATAGTCAGGAGTGGAGTTGACAAGGTTAAGTGTTTACGCAACACAAGGCCTGAATGATGATGTTGATGAATGATGTTCTATATACAATCACTTTTATGCAGGGTGGGTAAGTGGGGCTGGTGTGGGCTATTGCTCAGGTAATAGAAGACCCCGCTGTGAATTGGTGTCGCTTTCACAACATCCGCCCCACCAAGTGTGTGATCCATTTATGGTGTAAATTAAGTGAACTCAATAAATCACACAGTCCCAGGGAAGAGGGTTAGAGGTTTAATGAATGGTTGGGAAAGGGGATTTTGCAAAAGGTATGACAAAGACAAACTGTTGTGGAAGGAAATGAAGGAATGAGCATGATACAGTTAAATTAAATCCTTTGCAAACAGTCCTTCAGCCAACACAGAGACCTAAGTTATTATATATCTAAATGTTCTGGCATCTAGGGTTGAATCATACAAATTATGAGGTAGTCAAAAGAAGTGTAGTCTGGGTGTGCTAAGAGGAGCTGGGCTGTATGGAGTGGTAAGGGCCTGGATACCCGAGCAATGTGCATCCAGCTGGCCACTTGTGACTGAACAGTGACAGAAGCACCTGGGTTACTGAGAGAATACAAATGGAGGGCAAATAGGAAGGATGTTTGTGGTTCTCAAAGGCTTGAAAATGCATGGGTGCACTACCAAACTTGGGGTACCAGGAAGATACATTTGAGGGGCAATGAGATGGGGGTATAGAGAGGTCAAAAAAGGAGTCAGAGGCACAGAGGTATGGGGATCCTGGAGGTTCCACAGTGAGGGGGGGTCACAAAGACCCTGGTAAAGTTTACTGTACAACTCTGAACACATTTTGTGCAGCCTGGCTCCATCTGTAAATAGCGAACCTACACAGATCTAAAAAATTATGATTGTTAAAAGAAAAATGATACTGTATTGCCAAATAGGGCGGTGCATCTGCATACTTCTCGGAATGTCCATCTTTGGTGCCTGACTGAACCGGTGCAGTAAGGTAATTAGGAGTGTTATGAAGCTTTCGCCTTTCATGCAGGAGAAGTAAAGGTCTGCGGATTGTGAAATAGAAATGATATTGAAGAGTCAAGGAGAAGGGCAAAAGGTAAGCTTCATTAGGAATGTACCAACTACCAATAATCATGGCAAAGCAAGAGCATAGGCTTCTGCAATCATTCATTTTATCACTCATGGAAGATCGATTAACTGAGAAGTAAGAGCAATTTACAACCAATCACGAAAGTAGCTGCATGTACAATACTGATCAATATCATAATAGTCATCATAACATTTTGGCGACTGGGTGTATCATGTGATGATGATGATGTGGCATCATAAGTCTGTCTTCAGTTACAAGGAACAGCCCCTCAACCATAACCACATAGGAGGAGTTTCACATTTGAGCCATCACCAACAGCAGCACTCAGTAGCATTTCCCAACTCAACGCACCTCTCTCAGTTCCACAGAGCCGAGTAGGCCTCAGAGTCATCATCATGTTGGTTTCCATTTGAAGTTGATAGATTCAATCCTTTCCTTCTTCTGACTGTGAGTCCTTCCATCCTCCTCCTGACTCCAAATAATGAATCAGTCACACTCTATCCTGAGACCAAACTTAGTACACTGCTGTTGAAGAGCAAAAAGAGAAACAGAATTTGAGTATTTTGTGTAGATTTCTGTTTGTTAACTAAAGTGATTATTCTGGTCTCTGAAGAACTGGAAAAAGGAGTAGACTGCAATTAAATCTAGCTAAGAGTGAAAGGGCCAATCACTTTCATGAAAAATGATCATGCATCAGGCATCAAACATTACTAATCCTTGAAATTAAGTTTACAAATTATTAGCTGGACACCATCACTCATTGTCTGCGACCACATGAATCAACAATCATCACTCACAATCACTCAATATATCACTCATTGGTGCAATAGGTCCTGTTCCAATCCAAGCAGGGTGGTAGGTACCAAATTGTATCACCTCTTTGATGCAAGCAACACATTGGAATTTGTCAGTCATGTAAATTAAATGGTCTTTACTGCGGCAGCCCTGCTAGGGGATGAAAACAGAAGAATAGGCATGGGAGGGAGGCAGGCATAGTCTCCAATACCCTTGAAGGGAAATGGGAGGATTCTTAACTGCTCACTGGTTCTACTCCAATCTCGCCATACATGTGCCTAAAAATGGTGGGGCTGCATAAGTCAGAAAGAAACATAAAGTTCCAATACCTAAATCTTTTTTTGAGCCAAAGCAGTTTGATGATAAATAATTAAAAAGTTCTGTGGTGGCTTACTCTCAGTGAAATAAGTAGAGTTGATCCTCAAACTCAGGTGGTTCGCCCAAACATTTGTCACCATTATCGAACACACTTGAGTCTGACCAATCACCCTCATGCTCTTCCTGTGGTATTTCAAGAATGGTGTGATTGAGTGGTATAAAGTGCTGGTTCATTTTGATCATGGTCAATCTCTCCACGTTTTGAGGCAAGAGACTAGTCCTTCTCACTGAGATAACTGTATCAGCTGCACTCAACACATGCTCAGCAGACACCCTGGACCGGACAACCAGAAACTTTATTGCCAGCCTGCTGACTTCTGGCCATTGGCCATTGGCACATCTTCCCATACCAATACACCAATGGGTTTTTAGCCACATAGACCTCTCGTGGGTCATCCAGATAATTCTGGAATATCTTCTGAATGGTCACTGGTCCTGCCTCTTTATCCATTGCCTCTGCACCAAACCTAATACCTGCAAATTGAAAATAACCCGATACAGAGATTCGGGCCTATTGTTGTATTCTTATTGTTGTTGCTACCAGTATTATTGTTGTTAGTATTGGCTACTGTGAGACAACAAGACTGCCCTCTCTGGAAGTTGAACGTGGCACCCCAGAACTTGTGGCCGGGGTTGGGACTTCTAATTTCCAGCCGTTCTTCTTCCAGGTCTCTGGTTCGCAGACCAATCCACATCTTGTATTCTGAAACATCCCCTTCTGAAGAAGAAATTGTTTTAGTTCTTCATTAAATTGGGATTCTCTTCTAACTGTAAGGTCATAGAACTTTAGTAGGAATATTAAGTCAATCTTTAGATTTGCCAAAGATTAGGACAAAACCCTATTTTGAGGGTGATTTACCTGTACAAAAGCAAATGTATTTCAGCTGGGTTATATGGAGCAGGTTTGTGGGGCTGTACAAATGTGGGAATCCCCCAACATGTAGAAAATTGCTTTACACACAGGCTTCTTGTAGTCCCCAAGGGGTCGACCACCTTTATTTGTCACGAGAAATTAGGCCTCCCATATGTGGAGGACTTGATGGGTCTTGCCCCACTTATATTGTGGATCAAGTCCTGGGGAACCCGGAGGCAGCCCTGCTTAGAACCTGCATCTCTGATTGTCTGTCTTAGGATGGGGCTGACCGGATTCCCACATTCATATCTACACAAAACGTTTGAGACAATAGACCAAGTGAACACTCAAAAATGTGAAGAGGAAGTCAAACAATGTATTCTTAATTATCGTAGGGTACTGTAGGCCACACAACCCATATAAAAAAAAACATCACATAATCAAGTGGGAGAAGTACCATAAAAAATTGCTGAATGTGGTTGTGGTGGTGAGGAGAGCTGGGGAACATCAGCTACAAGTCCAATCAAGGTTGGAGGTGATGATGAGGAAGAAGAGGGTGACATTTTCATGCAAAGCAGCCTTTTCCCAGCAGTGTGCTAGCAGAATCAACCACCTCAGTAACTTTACAATGGTGCGAGATAGAGAAACCTCTGCATACAGTGACAGCGCCACCATGCTGCACATTGAGTCTACTACCACCACCTACTTCTCGAAAGTCACTTGTGTCAGTGGCCCCAGAAAAGAAGAAAATTCAGGCTACTATTACTGGCATGTTTAGGCAGGAGGGGCACTACGAGCACAAAAACCCAACTGCACGTTTGTACAATGGGAAAGTGGCAATAAATTAGCACTGGACCTCCTCCCTTTTTATTTTCTGGAGGGAGTGGGATTCTTAGAATGTGTGGAAGCCATCTGCCCAAAATGGAAGGTTCCAATTCAGACCTTTGTTGCCAGAGTTGCTGTTCCAGTGCTGCATCACAATATGCTGCAGTTGGTTTGACAAGCTTTGAAGTAAAGTGTTGTCCACGCTAGCCACCTGATGACTGACAAAGTGGACCAGTTCTCTGGTGACTGATTACATGTGCATCACTGCACACTGGATCTCATTTATGGGGGTAAAGCAAAATATATCTAAATGTCTTGGCCCTCAAGAAAGTTTTAAGAGCACTCAGCAACATGCAACAGAGGCCATGTTCACCACGAGAAATCACATACAGCTATAAACATCCTGGATGAATTTAATAGCAAAGTGTATAAATGGCTGACACCCAGAGGTCTCAGAATTGGATTTTTTCCATGGACAATGGCAGTAACCTAGTCAAGGCAATGTCAGGTGGTGGCTATTTCAGGGTCCTGTATTTGGCCCATTGCAACAACCTGGTGGTGGAAGACTTTCTAAAAAAAAGAAGACATAGTCAGCAACATAATGCCCACCTGCAGAAGATTCTGCACTCATTTCAGCCATCCTTTTAAATCCCAGAAGCAATTGCGGATTATTCAGCATGCTAATAGAGCACCTGTTAAAGTCCTGATACAGGAGGTACCAACACGTTGGAACTTGACCTATTACATGTTGCAACATCTATTTGATCAGTACAAACAAATCAATGACTATGTCATTCAAGGAAGAGGGGATGCAGTTGGGAAAGCTATGGACATGGATGTGTAAACATGGGGCTTAGTCAAGTGCCTGACAAAGATGCTAACCCTTTTGAGGTTTTCACACTGGAAGTCAGCAAGGAGGACAGTATGATGGGCCAAGCTATCCCACTGTTGTATCTGCTACAGGACCAGGTAAAGAAAGTGTCTGAAAGGTCCACCCTGCAGGTGTGAACGAAAACACAGACGTGCATGCTTTGGTTGAGAGCTTAATTCTTTGCTTGGCTTATAATACACGGCTGCAAAAGGATATCATCTCATCCAAACAGTACATCTGTGCCACACTACTTGATCCACGGTTCAAAAAAGTTCTGCCCACTTTCAATACTTTATCTGAAGGGTATGTTTCAAAATAAAGGAGGTGGATTGTTGAGCAAGCCAAAGACCTGAAGAAGAATGGCTGGAGCTTAGACCCTGCAGCTCTGGGGTGCCACCTTCAACTTCCAGAGAGGGCAGTCTTGTCTCAAAGCAGCCAACAATACAATTAACCAGAACACCTGCAACAACAGCAACAGAAGTACTGGACCCAATCTCTGCAATGTATTGGTTTGAATCAGCAGGGCTTAAGTCCAGTGCAGAGTCAATGGCAAAAGAGGTTGAGCAAGCAGCAGCACCAATGCCCATCCACAGAATGTTCCAAGAGTATCTGGCTAATCAAAAAGAGGTCTATGTGGATCATAACCCATTGATATATTGGTATGGGAAGATGCACCAACGGCTAGAGTTCAGCAGGCTGGCAATTAAATGTCTGGCTTGTCCTAAGCCAGTGTGTGTGTTGAGCATGTGTTCAGTGCAGCTGCTGCAGTTGTTACAGTGAGATGGACCGGTCTCTTGCCTCAAAATATGGAGAGGTTGACTATGATCAAAATGAATCAACATTTCATACCACACAATTACACCGTTCCTGAAACAGCAGAGGAGGATGATGATTGGTCAGAATTAGGTGTGCTATCTGACCAAATTCTGGGTGAACCACGTGAGTTTGAGGATGAATTCTACTTTCCAGACTGAGTATGCCAGTGCCCCATAGAACTTTTTAATTATTTCTCGTTGAGCTTCTACCTTTGCAAAATAAGTAGCTAGTGGAACATTATTATTTTTGTGTCAGATTTATGCTGCCCCACCATTTTTTCGTCACATATATTGCTGGATTGCAGTTGGACAATTGTGCATTGAAGAAGCCTCCACAATTCCTTCATGACATTGGAGACAATGCCTGCCCCCTAACATATCCATCATTTTTTGCATCACTTAGCACTAGCAGGGCTGCCCAAGAAGATCAATGATTCTAAACAGTGCCAATACCAAGTTCCAAAGTGTTGCCTGCATCAAAGATAAATACCTACTACCTAACCTACCCGTGCTTGGATTTAAAGAGGTAACTACAACTATTGCAACAGTGAGTGAGTGATTGTGTTAGTGATGGTTGATGACTCATGGGGTGGCAGACAGTGAGGGAGGGTGTTGAACTGTGATTTGGGAACTTGCTCGGGACGACTTGCAATGATTGGGGCCTGAATTATGAGCGATCATTTTTTGCCTCTAGGTGATTGGCCTTTACAATCTTACTTAGTGAAAAGTAATTAACCTGTACAGTCCACTCCTATGATCCTTCTGTTTTTTCATCACCTAAGAGAGCTGCCCCATGAGAGCATTTAATTTACAAGACTGACCAATTCCAATCTGTTGCTCGCATCAAAGTGGAGATAGTGTTCCTAACACCGTGCTTGGATTTGAACAGGTAACCATTGCACCATAGAGTGATCTGATCATTGAGTGAAGGTGAGGGATGATTGGTGATTCATGTGATGTGGTGGCAGACAGTGAGGGAGGTTGTTGAACTGTAATTTGGGAACTTACTTGAGATTATTTGCAAAGTTTGGGGCCTGAATAATGGGTGATCATTTTTTCCCTCGAGGTGATTGGCCCCTTCACACTTAGCCAGATTTACTTGCAGGGTTCTCAGTCACTTTATTTAACAAACAATTATCTATGCAAAATACTGCAATTCCGCTTCTCTGCATGTTCTTCAACAGCAGTGCTCTACACTTCTATCTTGCTTGGGTCATGACTGGTCTGGGATGGAGTTACTCGGAGTAAGGAGGAGGATGGAAGAACTCAGGGGGGAGCTCTGGGGCCACCTCATAAACAGGTAGAAGCAAGAAGTTACCGGCTTCAAAAGTGAGTTTGAGGCCTAGTACTCAGCTATGTATTTGGAGGGGGTGCGTTGATTTGTGAAATGCTGCTATGTGTGTGAGCGTGTTTGTGTGTGTGTGTATGTTGCACTCTGAGTCCTCTCTTGTTTTTTTGTTCATCTTCGGAGTCTTCTTTGTACTCTCCTCATGATGCTTCCCTTCTTCTGTCCTTGACTCTAAAAAACATTTCTATTTTACAATCCACAGACCTTCTTGTCTCCTGCATGAACAAAAGGCAAAATCTGAGCTCAGCACTCCTGTTTACCTACCAGACCAGTCCAGACAGGCGCACAAGAGTGATGGCCATTCCCGATGAGAATGCAGATGCACCACCTAATTTTGCAATACAGCAGAAACTTTCTTTTAACAATCATATTTGGAGAACCGGGTGGGTGGGTTCACTCCCAACCTAGATGACAGAACATTTAGATATCTGATAACTTGGGTCTGATGGGCAGAAGGACTGTTTGCAATGCATTTCACTGTACTGGATCATACTCATTCCTTTGTTTCCTCCCACAGCATATTGATGACGAATGATGTGCTACTCATTGCCCAGATTAATGTTGTCCTTGTGTACTGTTTGTCTTTGTCAAACCTTTCCCCAAATCCCCTTTTCCATTCATTCATCAAACCCCTAACTCTCTTCCCCCAGGCTGTGTGATTTTTTGAGGTATGGATTAATTTATACCATTAATAGATCACAAACTTGGTGGGGCAGATGTGGTGAAAGCAACACCTACTGCTTCAGAATCTTCTAAGCAATAGCCCACACTTGTCACATGTAACAGCCGGTACATAAAAATATTTTAGATATAGAACAAAGAAATTCTGTTGTCAGCATCATCATTCAGGCCATGTGCTGCGTAGCCATAAACGCCCAACCTAAGCTTGTCCAGTCCAGTCTTTGATTCCATTTTTTATGACCTGAGTATTTCATAAGTTACTGGGTTGCTCCCCATTCCTCAAGTTACTAGTATTGCTATTTTTGTTATTTTTTCACAATCAGGAATCATGTAGTAGTCTGGTCTCAATTCTTTGTAAAGCTTTGATATCATATAACTCACTAACTCAATGTTTTTATTTCCATTTATTTGACTGCGATGGATAATCCCTTAGATTAATCCTACAGTTGAAGCTCACCCGGGTGGAAGTAGGCCCTCGCTTGTGAAGTTGTGATGCCTTCCCTGTTGTTGCTTCATCCATATTCAGGTAAGACAACTATGGAGTGAGGTGAACTAGTAAGTAAGTAACTAAGTGCTACTGAAAGTAATCATTTATCTAGGTTGTTGCAGACAATATAGGTCATGGCAGCATCCCCCCTGATGGTCAAGATAGTTAGAGAGGTATAACTCTATAACTAAGTGATACACTCTTACAAGCACATAAACAGGCTGCATAAATCTAAAGATAGCAGTGCAAAGTAAAAGTAAAATAAACTACTTCAAGCATAGATTTCAATGAAATATATGTTTCCCCCTTTATTTTTTTTACAAACAAACTCACCCTCTCCACCCACAACAGGTCCACCCCTCTCCCCAAAAAATTGACCCAACCACCAATGTCTGAAAATCTGAAATGTCCAATGAATAAAAAAAACGTCCCTAACTCCTAACCACAACAAGTCCCTCCCACCAAAACAATATCTTTTTTAAAAAAAGGACTAGTAGAGGATATTCTGTATTTGGGTCTAGTGCTGGTCCAGACTTTGCTCCATTATGGTGAGTCGGCTCTCTATAGTGGCCAGCCACTGCAGGATGCCCCGTAGCAATGGCCTGCTTTTGTCAGAGTTGGAGGTGGCTGCAGCAGTTGCTGTCAGCTGGTGGTGGTGCCGGCGAAGGAATGGCCGGGAGGATGGAAAATGAAGGGGACCGGCTGCACTGGGGCCTGGCTGAGAGGGAGCTGTTTCTACCTCTTCATCTTCCAGGGCCACCAGCCACCTATATTCCTGCTGGATATGGTCCAGCCTCTGCCACCGCAGATGGGCTGCTATCTATCTTCTGCCTGTTGGGTGCTACAGTTGGGCCAGCAGGAGGAGCTATATAGCGAAAAGCAAAAGGAAAAAAGACAAATTGTAAATAATGCTCTGTGCAAACAATTGTTTGAAATTAGTGTGTGTCACAGTAGCAGTACATTGCTGGTCCCCTAGGGCCATTGAAAGTTGATGTGATTATGATTAGGAGAGTCAAAAGGCAAATTTTATGTTTTACCCACACATGCCTCGCATAAAAAGCACTGACTGTGCGGCAGAAAAGTATTAAGTCAGAATAAGAATAACACTGGATTTAAAAAAACTGTGATTTGATTTTTTTTCCTTCTAAAGGTTTTTCAAGTAACTAAACTGACAATTTGAGTGGAAGAATAAATACCCTCTCATTAGTTGGTAAGGCATTATGCACTATGTTGTGCTAAATAAACAGAGCTATGCTAATTGTTAGTCAGCGAGCCAGGTATTTTGCTACTGTCTGCAGCTGGGGCAGCTGTAGTTGGCAATTATCTGTTTTTAACTGCAATGGCCCTGCTCTTCTCCAAAAGCCTTTCTCTTTCTACCCTGACTCCAAAGAGGCAGATGAATACTAAATAAGATACTACGTCAAACAACTCATGTATGAAATGTGGATGTTAATATCCTGTCTGCCATAACTAGACGTTGAGGAAAACAATGCACTGCACTACAGGGAAAGGGGCTTTATAGATTGTATTCGGCACCTTCGTCAAAGCGTGTCCCATACGCAAAACTTGACATCAAATCATGCACTTAATTCCATTTTACTCACTGGCCTCTCCCACCACCACATATTATTTCCGACAAATTAATTCACTGGGCAGTAAAGTAAGGACACTTGACTTACTCTACTACACGATAAGGTAGAGGGATTAGGTAGGTAGTGTTGAGCATTTTATATAGAATAGAAGAGTCACTACCCTGATCATCGATTCATCATCTTTGGCTTATTCAGTGCTAGTCGACGGAAGGCCGCAGGGAAAAATCTGAACAGACGTAAAATACATTTGTTAGGGAAACCATGAAATATATTTTGGAATCACTTCACATGGCTATAAAATCAAATATGGCACATGCCAAGAATGGATTTTTCAATTTTTTTGGTAGGCTGGGATTGAAGAACATAGGAAAAAATAAAAGGGTGAAGTACTAAGAGGTGACTGAGTAGGCAAAGGGAAACACACCTTGTGTGTTCAGTTTCCAATGCATTGAAAACTTTGTAAATGCTGCACTAACTGAAGCAGATGCACATTGCACAGCCAACAATGCAGTCCCGAATTGAACCATGCTGCTGTTCAGTCATAAGTAGCAAAATGCTATGGGTGGCGGGATGATGAATGATGGGTGGGATACATCTGCCTCGCTTAACAAATACAGTGAGCCACGTCAATCTTCAGACAACTGAAATCAAGCTTGATATCTCTTTATTGGGCAGGGAAGCATAGTAGGGTGGCCTTACAGGTCCTGTCAAAGCGATACGAGGAAGGGGGGCTAGAAGCGCCCAGATTAGATCTATATTACTATATGGCACAACTGCAAGATGCGGCTCAGTGGCTGGATGATGGCGATAATTGGGAGAAGCGTCTACTCAGTGGGCAAATACAGCCAGAAAACCTACCTTTAATACTGATGGAAGGGTCGGGTGCACCCACGGTCCTGCCATACGTCGTTAAGCAAACGGCATATATATGGCAAAAGTTCATAGAGCGTGTGCTTAGACACGTGCCATTCCACCCAGAAGTAAGCATCCGGGTTTTAGCCCCAGTTCGGAAATTGGTTGAAAATATGTCCTTTCAAGCTCGGAGAGAGGGCGGATGCCCGGTCCTGGCGGATCTGTATACAAATGACACCTTTATCACATTTGAACAGGCATGCGAGGGGTTTGATCTGGGACAGGGGCAGTATTTGCAGAATGCGGGCCTTATGGAGCTAGTCAGGGCTACATGGCCTATGTATCCAAGCATACCACAAAGGACTGAGACACTGGACGTATTGCTCACATATGGCAGTGGGTGTAGATTGGTGTCACTGTTATACAAGGCCACGAGGGCAGATTCAGGGGCCCCATCTCTCAAGGCATGGGATGCATGGAACGAGGAACTACAGATGCCCTTGCTAGAGAAAACTTGGACGGGGGCATGCACATTGAGATGCACAGTATCCTGTAACGCCCGCCTTAAAATTAATCCACTTTAATTTCCTACAGCAAGTGTATATGACCCCTATGAGATTACATCGCATAAACCCGACTCGTCCTAATGAGTGCCCCAGATGAAACAGGGCTCAAGCAGGGTTTCTGCATTTTGCATGGGAATGTACGGAAGTGCATCAGCATTGAGCAAGTGTGGTTGCAAAAGTGTGTGCGGGAATTGGTATTCATGTGGAGGCTAGTCCAGCTCATTGTCTCTTGGGCCAAGTCCTGAGGCCCAGGAAGTGCAAAATGGCATATAAATTGCTGCAACTGACCATGGTATTAGCACGATTGAGGGTACCCATAGTTTGTATGAGTACACGAGCGCCGACATTAGAGAGCTGGATGAGGGATGTACGTGAGTGTTCTCTTGTCGAAGAGATTCATATGAAAGCATGCAGAAAGGATGAAAAGCTAGAGGAGGATATTACAACCTGGAGAGAATTATGTAGGGAACTTCTCAACTCGGAGGGTAATGAAAATGTGCAGAGTGAATCAATCTATAGCGACAGCAAAACGTAAAGTAAGGACCTAATCGTATTGTACTACTGCTCAGTGTGTGGCACCCCCATATCTAATAGTAATGTAAGTGCATGCTCACACATACTGTCTTTGACAGATGTTCATGATTGTTGTGTCACTGGAATATGCTATTCTATGGAACCTGTGTTGAGTAAGTACTGCTGATGTATGGGTACACCACGTAGTTGTTATAAACTGGAAATATAACGTTTAAAAAAAAACAAGTACAGTGAGCCAAGAGAGTAGAATTTTTTTTTAATAATACTCACCACTTTAAACCATAGCTTTGATAACCCTAAATAAACAAAGTAGGTGAGCAGCATGTCCCTCTCCTTGAGAAGGGCTGCCTTGCTTATTCAAAAATTCATTCATCCTTTCATTCTGATTCGCTTATACACTTCATGATTAAACTTTACTTTCTCTCATCCAGTCTTTCACCAAGATTTCCAGTCCATTATACATCCATTCAATATCCACCCTTTCTTCCAACCATGCTTTCACCCATCCATCACTTTACCCACCCACCCTTTCACTCATATAAAAATTTTCTTTCTTTTAACCTTCCATTCTTTCATGTTACCCTCAAGCCATCAATGCTCATTATGTGAGCTTTTGATGAATTGCAGATAGAAGAGGCCATATTAACTCAACCACCGCTGCAGCTGGTAAAGCTTGCGGGATCACGGTCACGAGTTGACGATGGCCCGGTACTAGCTAGTGAGTATATTACTAATTGTCATTAAGCAAGCAATTAAGTGACTTACCAGTGTCCGTCCCTGCTGCGGCTTCTCCCCCTCCAACTGAGCCACCTCCTGCAGCGACACTACTTTATCCGGCATCCCTGGTGGCCTGTGTGGCTAGAATAAAACATTATGCATTATATTTTACATGCTCGATACGCCTCCCCTTAATTTTCTCAATCAAAAATATAAAACTGCAATACATCACTACAGTTCGGTTAGCCCTGCAGTATTTTCTAACAAAAGTATTACTCTGGGCATTTGGGGGCATATTATCAAGAACGGCGTTAAAAATTATCGCCGGTTTAGCGGCAGAAAACTGCTGCTAAAGCGGCGATAATGGGCTTGATAATATGCCCTTGAGAATTCCAATAGAAGTCCATGTTCTGGTGTGAACATGGGCTTCTATTGGAATTCTCCAGGGCATATTATCAAGCCCATTATCGCCGCTTTAGCCGCAGTTTTCTGCCGCTAAACCGGCGATAATTTTAACGCCGTTCTTGATAATATGCCCCTTGGTTGGTTGACAATGTTAGACAAGCCAGGGGTGGAAAAATTGGTCAATGAAGGACATATGATGTTGGTTGGCAAATGTAATGGGAGTGGGTTCTCGTACTTTTTTCCCAGCCATGCTGCACTGTCATCGAAAACTGCTGGTATACTATATAAATGAATGACACACCATGCAACATTGGGGGGGTGGTCCATGACCATGGCCACTCTCTCGTGAACTCAACTGTTAGAGCAAGAGCAGGAAAAATCACGCCTTCTTAACAAACACACATGGTGAATATTATTTATAATACTAGCTTACTTGGGACTGCAGTCCTAACGGAGACAGTAGAGTACCAAAAATGTGTTCTTTGTAGTCTTCCTCTTATATTACCATAAGATGTATGGGAGAGAGGGAAAGATTACCAACAAAGCAGAAGATAAGTGAACTAAAGACTAGAGACAGGCAGCTACCAAAAAAGAAAACCATGCAATATAAGGGAAAAAAAGGTAATGCAGGGGTAACAAGAATGAAACAAAAATTGAATCTAATGTGCTTTGCACGAGTGGGTTCGTATCCCGCCCTAGTCGCCACATGGAAGGAAGACGGCAGGTAAGGGTGTCAACTCAGAGCAACTTTATTTCTCACCAGCAACACCAGCCTCCAGGCAGTAACTCCCATCGTGGAACTCAGCATCAACATTCCAAAACCCCAAGATTCCACCCTAAGCCTACAACAATCATAAAGCCCAACATTAGGGAAATAATAATAATAAATACTAGGACTTACTGGGGTGAGTAGAACCCTCAGGAGCGGCGCTGGTGGTCGGTGCCTCCTGCTGACCAGCTAGTCCTGGACACTCTGCAACATCCCTCTTCTTGCCCTTAGGTGCTGATGTAAGAAATGAAGACAATAAAAAAACAGATTAGTGATTCAGTTAATCTACACAAAATTATTAGGACAGGCAAACGCAGTCACATAATTGTACTTCTCTAAAACAGATCACCTACAGTACTAGTTTCGAGTCTATCGACTATTGCTGAGTTGCCCATATTAATCCTAAAATCCCAATTCCAAATGTCCTTAACAAAAACTACATTTGGAACTAATGCATTTCAGTGAATGATCTTTGATTCTATTCTCATTTCTCAACCCCCTTGATGGACCTTCTCAGTCTTCCTTTTTTGCAATGCATAGATGCCTCCCCTGTCGCAGCTGGAACAAGGCCACTGAGGAACACCTCACCACCTTCCACTCTACTACTACACTGTCAATACCAACAGATGCCAACACCTCAGCATGTAACCTCCACTGATGGATCTCCAACTGCGTCGATACTCTGGCCCCCCTCAAGAGGGCCCCAAGCAAGCAACACTCCAAGAAAGCCAGCTGGTTCGCTCCTGCCCTCCACTAGTCCAGATGCACCTGCAAACGACTCGAGAAGATATGGAGGAACAACAAAACCCCGGAAACCCACGCAACCTTCAAAACCACCATCAACGCTCACCACTACCTCCTCAAAGCCACAAAGAAAATGGCCCTTCAAGACAGAATCAATGCCAACGCACCCAACAGCAAGGAACCTTAGCCATCATCAAGACGTTCGCCAGGCCCAACTGTGAGACCACAGACATCCCACCCTCCCAAGATCTCTGCAAAAAACTCTCCACCTTCTTCCATCACAAGATCAGGCAGATCTATGACAGCTTCGACACCCAAGACACTGCCTGAACACACGTCACCACCGCATGCAACCATGCCGCACCCCAACACATCCTGCTCAACTGGACCCTGCTTACCACAGAAGACACACTGAAGACCATGAAGAGCATCCACTCTGGAGGCCCATCGGACGCTTGCTCCTATCACATCTTCCATAGAGCAGCCACTGCCTTCGCCCCAGAGCTTCGCCACACCATCAACTGCTCCATCCAAACTACTACCTTCCCTGATGACTGGAAACATGCAGAGATCAACCCCCTGCTGAAGAAGCCAGCCGCCAACCTGACAGACCTCAAGAACTTCAGACCCATCTCCATCCTCCCCTTCCCTGCCAAGGTCATGGAGAAGGCCATCAATGTCCAGCTCCCGGAGTTCGTCAAGGAAAACCATGTCCTGGACAACTCTCAATCCGGCTTCCGAAGCAAACACAGCACTGAAACCGCTCTCCTCGCCCCCACCAACAACATCCACTCTCTCCTCGACCATGGAGAAACCGCAGCCCTCATCCTGCTAGACCTCTCGGCCGCCTTCAATACCTTCTCCCACCACACCCTTATCATGAGACTACACAACGCCGGCATCCACGATAAGGCCCTGGACTAGATCCACTCATTGCTTACCAGCAGAACACAGCGAGTCAGACAACCTCCATTCCTCTCAGAACCTACAGAAATAAGCTGCACAGTGCTCCAAGGCTCCTCCCTGAGCCTCACCCTCTTCAACGTCTAAATGGCCCCTCTTGCAGCCATCATCAGAAACCATGGACTCAACTACATCTCCTATGCCGATGACACCCAGCTGATCTTTTCCCTCACCAACGAACCTAAAGCCACCAGAACCAACTTCCACGAAGGGATGAAGGCTGTAGCCAACAGGATGAAAGATCGCTGGCTCATGCTCAACTCATACAAGACTGAAGTACTCATCCTAGGACACACCCCCTCAGACTGGGACTACTCTTAGTGGCCTGCCGCTCTGGGCACCCTTCAACCCACATGTTATGTTATGTTATAATACACTTATAACGCGCACAGATACTCAAGAGTGTCCCGGCGCGGGAAGTGACCGTAGCAGTGTGAAGCAGGGATTTAAATGGGCAGATTAAAAAGAAGGGTTTTTAATTGTTTTTTGAAGAGCCGAGGGTCCTGAGTGTTCCGCAGTTCCACAGGAAGGGAGTTCCATGCTACCACTGCTTTAACGGAGAGGGAGTGACCCCCCAGACGCATCCTGTGAAAGCGGGGGACCACCGCCCGTCGATGTGTGGCTGAGCTCAGAGATCGGCTGGGGGCATAAAAGACAAAACGCTTCCTGAGGTACGTCAGCCCTAGTCCATGCAGGGCTCTGTGAGCCAGAGTGAGAGCTTTGAATTGCACTCTATGGACCACAGGGAGCCAATGCAGATCACGCAGATGCTGTCTAACGCTTGACCTTCCTGAGACGTTCAACAGAAGTCTGGCGGCTGCATTCTGTATTGTTTGTAGTTTTTTTAGCAAGTAGCCTGGTATGCCAATGTACAGGGCATTGGCGTAGTCAATGCGAGACAAAATAAGGGCGCGGGCCACCATTTCTTTGGCTGATCTAGGTAACAGGAGAAAAACTTTCTAAGTGATTTGAGAGTGCCAAAGCATACCCCCGCAAGTTTCTTAATTTGTGCGGAGAACCTGAGGTCCTCACCAAACCAGACCCCCAAGTTCTTCACTGGATTGCCCACTGAGTTGGGCCGAGGGTAGTCTGAAGGCCACAGGGTCTCTCTAAAAGAGGGAGGGAAAGATCCATACAGGAGGACCTCCGACTTGTCCTCGTTGCACTTCAGTTGAGCACGTGCAAGCCATTTGAAGACAGTCGAGAGGCATTTCTGGGCAACTTCCGAGGACAGGTCATTATCCTTCCAGGTAAAGAGGAGCTGGGTATGATCAGCATACGCTATGATCTTGGCTCCCAGCTCCTCCGCAAGATAAATCAGGGGTGTTGTATAGATGTTAAAAAGTAAAGGGCTCAAAGTAGAGCCCTGTGGTACTCCTGTGGACATTTTCCTGGGAGCCGACGAAAAGGGTGGCATCCAGACCTGCTGGGTGCGATCATCTAAAAAGGATTTAAGCCAGTCCCAGGCAAGACCTGTAACGCCAATGTTCGAAAGTCAGGCAAGTAATTGTTGATGGGGCACCGTATCGAAGGCGGCAGAGAGGTCTAACAAAATCAGAGCCGCTCTACCACCTGCATCCAGGCACTCCCTTAGTGCCTCTGCCATTTCGACAAGCGCAGTCTCTGTGCTATATGTAGCCCTGAATCCGGATTGGGCAGGGTGGAGAACGCCAGATGACTCGACATAGGCGTCTAGCTGTCTGAAGACAGCTTTTTTACACACCTTTGCCAACGCCGGTAGAAGAGAGATAGGGCGGTAGTTTGCAAGTTTGGTGGGATCTAGAATGGGCTTTTTCAAAAGTGGCAGCAATTTAGCCTGTTTCCAATTCAATGGGACAGTGGCAGTCTGTAAAGATAGATTAATAATAATATTAACTTCTGGGTTGACCACCTCCGCAACCCCTGCTAGTACCCTCGCCAGACACAGATCTGTGGGAGAGCCCGACTTAAGTGATTTAAGGATAGCCAGTGAATCTGACATAGCAATGGGGGAAAAATTCGTTAGAGGGGGAGCTGCCGGGATAGGAACTGTAATGTACGGGGAATGGGAAACTACCGGCCCAAGGGATCCCATCCCTAGGCTAACTTGGATGGTTTGTATTTTCTCAAAAAAGAAACATGACAGCTCCTCACACCATTGTGACGAAGCCGGCAGAGCAGTATGTTCGGCACATGGTGATAGAAAGCTCTGGACAATGGAAAAGATTTCCTTGCAATTGTTGTTAGATTTAGCAATGCGCTCCCCAAAAAAGCTGCTTTTCGCCTCCCCAATAGCTGCATAATAGTCTCTCTGAGCCTTTCGAAGGGCGATTTTAGCCAGGGGACAATACTCCAGTCTCCAGCAACGTTCAAGTTTTTTACATCCCTGCTTGAGATCTCTAAGTTCACCAGAGTACCAGGGTTTTGAGGGAGCATTTCTCGCTCACCTATGAGAGAGGGGTATGGATACGGAATTAGTCCCTTGGGAGATCCAATTGACAAAACCATCTAATGCTCCTTCCACATTAGGGGCGACAATCGGCCGTGAAGCTAGTAAAGCCCTAGAGAAAGCAGGGATATCTATCTTCCGTGATGGTCTGCCTTGGGCCGTGGCTGTAGGGGGACGGGGCTTCGCAATAGTCCAAGAAAACTGGATCAGGTAATGATCTGACCAAGAGACCTGGAGAGGGTCCCTAATAGACAGAGGGAAGTTGGAGCAAACCAGGTCTAACGTATGACCCCCCTTATGGGAAGAGGACTTGATCCATTGGGACAATTGTGCTAAGTTGAACGAGTCCACTAATTCCCTAGAGTCATTTTCCTCCGGGCAGTCTACATGGATATTAAAGTCGCCCAGAAGTAAGAAATTCGAAAAGTGTAAGGCTCGGGAAACAATAACTTCATCCAGTGCTTTCAAAAATGCTCCGGGGAGGCCAGGGGGGCGATACACCAGAGTGCTGCCAAGCGTAAAATGTGGTGACAAGACGATGGTGAAATCAAGTATGCCCAAAGTTTTCTCACTGGAAAATATCCAAGTGTTGCATGCAACCTCGGCATCGTACTGGACTCTTGAACTGCCAGATCAATGCTGAATCCTTATCCTGCTCTGAAAGACATTCAGATAGAGCCCAACAGAATCTAGAAAGACGGTCAACCACGCACTCATCACCAGCAGACTAGACTATGGCAACGCACACTATACCGGCATCACCCTAAAACAGCCTAGGAAACAACAGAATATCCAAAATGCCGCAGCCAGACTGGTCCTTGACATCCCCCACCTGAGCCACATCACTCAACACCTCTGTCAACTCCACTGGCTCCCAGTCAGTAAGAGAATCACCTTCAAGCTCCTCACACATGCAAAGCTCCTCACACATGCCTACAATGCGATTAAGGACCAGCATACCAGTATATCTGAATCATCGCCTCTCTTTCCACGCCCCCGTCAGACAGCTTTGCTCTGCCTAATTTGCCCTGGCCACTGTACCACAGATCCACAAGACCAGAACTAGCAGAAGATCCTTCTCCTACTTTGCCGCCAAGATCTGGAACACCCTGCCCCTCCACCTCAGTCAATCAACCTTGCTGACCCAATTCAGGAAGGATCTCAAGACCCGGCTCTTCGACTGAACCTCAACACCCAGACTGATCAGCAGCCTGCCCCTCCCTCAGCGCCTTGAGACCCTTATGAGTGAGTAGCCACGCTCTATAAATTCCTGATTGATTAATTGATGCATATTACACATCGCTGATAGCTTGGAACTGTACGAGCTACATATACAAAGTAACAGAGAGAACGCTAACACTGCTATCACTGATTTACTATGGTGACAGGAGGACAATCTGCAATTGCTTCTTAATTAATTAACCAAAATGAGCACCAATGATGAGTATGATTAGATAGCGCTGAGCATCTGCCTAGAAGAAATTAGAAACTGGATCACATAATAATATTATTATTAATGTAAACTTAATGCAACTAACCTCTGTGTGTGAGCTGCTATTCAGAATTTTTTTTTTAGCATTGTAGAAACACAACAAATAATTAATATTCACAGAGCCCTGGAATCACGACACTGAGCAGGTCGAGCAGGTCCTGCTCCCAGTCAAGAATACCCACCCAGAGGTGCGTCAGCTGCTGGATGGTGTGCCGAACTGGCTGGTGAGTAATATGCATCGGTGCACCTTCCCTCTGCACAGTCGATGCTCCCATAGGCAGTATCCACTGCTGGTCCTGCTGCTTGCTGCCGTCATGGAGGAGAGGTGGCGCTGCCAATAAAAATTAGTCCTGCCACCTCTTTCTCACTGAAGATTGCCTGGGGATGCACACCTGGCCAGTGGTGCAGCCCGCAAGGTAGACAACCATCTGCCATGGCACTGGTTGGGGTAAAGAAAGATGAGAAAAGAAGGAAAAGGAGGAAAGTAAAGAAGAAACAAGAAAGTAAGGGGAAAAATAAACAAAATATAGAAAGTCACAAAAACACCAAAGAAATTACAAAAAAACGCATTATACACAATCACAAAGACATACACTAATATAATAAATTAAAATGAGGGGTAGATAAGTTTGATAGGGGAGGATTAAAGAGGGATTTGAAATTAGGCCCAGCACCATAACAGAGTGGGAAAACAAGATGGCTGCACCAATGAGGACCACGTGGTGCCATTCGCGCATGATTTGGGACGCGAGGACGCACTACTCACAGTGCATCTCAATGAGAACAGGCGCACCAGCAAACCCCGCCCACCCACAGAACTCCGCTTAGCACGGCAGACTTTTTTAGCCACTCCGCGGAGTTCTGCATAGCGAACCTTTCCTGGTCCGAATTGACACATTCTGTATGAGAGCTTTAAATGGCACTCGATTAGCATGTTGAATGAGCCTCAACTGCTTCCAGGCTTTAAAAGAATGGCTCAGATGAGTGGAGATTCTTCTACAGGTGCCCAATAAGTTGCAGACTATGTCTTCTTTCGAGAGGCAGTCCCGCACAATCAGGTTGACACAATGAGCCAAACACAGGACCCTGAAATAGCCGCCATCTCTCAGGGCCTTAACTATATTACTGCCATTGTCCATGGCAGCAAATCCAATTTAGTGGCCTCTGGGTTGCAGCCCTTCACACACCTTGCTGCAGATGTTTGCAGCAGTATGGGATTTACCCATGGCGAACATGTCTACTGTTGCATGCTGCCCAGAACCCTTAAAACTTTCTTCAGCACAGAAACCTATAGATAGCTGTTGCCTAACTCCTACAAAGGATCCAGTGTGAATTGATGCAGATGTAATCAGTGACGTGACTACTGGTTCATATGTCCATCATCAGGTGAATAGTGTCAATAACACTCTGCAGCAAATCTTGTCCAACCAAGTGCAGCACATCGTGATGGAGCTCTGGGACAGCAAATCTGGCAAAATAGGTCCAGCTGAGAACCTTCCATTTTGGGCAGATGGCTGCCACAAATTCTAAAAAAACCACTACTTCCAGAAACGAAAAAGGGAGGAGGTTCAGCGCTAACATTTTAGCCAGCTTCCTGTTGTACAAACATGCCATTGGGTGGTTGCGTTCACATGGCCCCTCCTGCCGAAACATGCCTGGAATAGTAGCCTGGTGTTTTTTCTTTTTTTGCTGCCACTGATGCAGGCGACTTTCGGAAAGAAGGTGATGTACCAGCAGGTAGTTGTAGACTCAATGTGCGTCTTGGGGCAGTCACTGTATGGTGTTGCTGTGATCTCTCCATCTGACTCTTGTTGCATTGTGAGATTGCTGAGATGGGTGATACTTGCAAAAGACACAATTGATGGATGGAATGCTGGACAAAGCAAACATTCACCCCCAGTCACAAGGATCTGGGTTTAATCCATCATTCTTTTGCTCACCACACCACCCCAGTTTGGACCCAGCCATATGCAAATCAGTCTTGACCCTGTTCCTTATGGGAACAGTCCAGCCTGAACTGCCAAGCCCTGTCCTCCCTGGACCAGAAACAAGCATCCTGGGACCGGTTTCAGGGCATCACCCTTCATCAGCCAGGCTAGCTTGAATCCAGTGGTGTAGTGAGCACGGGACCCACTTCTGGGCATACCCTTCCCACGTAGGGAGACAGATGCAAAAGAAACAATTGATGGACGGAATGCTGGACAATGCAAGCATTCACCCCAGTCACAAGGATCTGGGTTTAATCCATCATTCTTTGGCTCACCACACCACCCCAGTTTGGACCCAGCCATATGCAAATCAGTCTTGACCCTGTTCCTTATGGGAACAGTCCAGCCCGAACTGCCAAGCCCGGTCCTCCCTGGACCAGAAACAAGCATCCTGGGACCGGTTTCAGGGCATCACCCTTCATCAGCCAGGCTAGCTTGAATCCAGTGGTGTAGTGAGCACGGGACCCACGTCTGGGCATACCCTTCCCACTCAGGTGACGGATGCAAAAGAAAAAATTGATGGACGGAATGCTAGACAATGCAAACATACACCCCCAGTCACAAGGATCTGGGTTAAATTCATCATTATTTTGCTCACCACCCCAGATTGGACCCAGCCATATGGTAATCAGTCTTGACCCTATTCCTTGTGGGAAGAAAAAGGAAGGGTACTCCATCATCTTCTCCAAACCATCCTTCTGAAGATCTGGAGACAGATTGGACCATGGCCGAGTCCCAGACATGCCAGGAGAGGCCATCAATTGTTTCTTTTGCAAATGTTGCCCTAAGTAGGAAGGGTATGCCCAGACATGGGTCCCGTGCTCACTACACCACTGGATTCAAGCTAGCCTGGCTGATGAAGGGTCATGCCCTGAAACCGGTCTCAGGATGCTTGTTTTCGGTCCAGGGAGGACCTGGCTTGGTAGTTCGGGCTGGAATGTTCCCATAAGGAACAGGGTCAAGACTGATTTGCATATGGCTGGGTCCAAACTGGGGTGGTGTGGTGAGCAAAAGAATGATGGATTAAACCCAGATCCTTGTGACTGGGGGTGAATGTTTGCATTGTCCAGCATTCTGTCCATCAATTGTTTCATTTGCATTTGTCGCCCTAAGTGGGAAGGGTATGCCCAGACGTGGGTCCCGTGCTCAATACACCACTGGATTCAAGCTAGCCTGGCTGATGAAGGGTGATGCCCTGAAACCAGTCCCAGGATGCTTGTTTCCGGTCCAGGGAGGACCTGGCTTGGCAGTTCGTGCTGGACTGTTCCCATAAGGAACAGGGTCAAGACTGATTTGCATATGGCTGGGTCCAAACTGGGGTGGTGTGGTGAGCAAAAGAATGATGGATTAAACCCAGATCCTTGTGACTGGGGGTGAATATTTGCATTGTCCAGCATTCCGTCCATCAATTGTTTCTTTTGCATCTGTCACCCTGAGTCGGAAGGGTATGCCCAGACATAGGTCCCGTGCTCACTGCACCACTGGATTCAAGCTAGCCTGGCTGATGAAGGGTGATGCCCTGAAACCGTTCCCAGGATGCGTGTTTCTGGTCCAGGGAGGACCTGGCTTGGCAGTTCGGGCTGGTCTGTTCCCATAAAGAATAGGGTCAAGACTGATTTGCATATGGCTGGTTCCAAACTGGGGTGGTGTGGTGAGCAAAAGAATGATGGATTAAACACAGATCCTTGTGACTGGGGGTGAATGTTTGCATTGTCCAGCATTCCATCCAACAATTGTTTCTTTTGCATGAGACGGGTGTTACTGGCACAGTGCTGGGGGCAGGACTTCTTTGCGTAAAGAGCATTTCACCATCTTCTTCCTCATCACCTTTACCTTCCACCATGATCAGAGCTGATTTCTCTGTCTTCTCAGCACCACCACCTGAAGCAATTTTTTAAGGTGCACCACTGCGTGGTGTTATTTCATATGGGTCGTTTGGCCTCCAGTACCATAGTGTGAACAAGGCTTCCCTCAACGAACATTCATGTGGCAATGGAGCAGATTGCACTGTTATCCTAATGCTTGCTGATCATAAAGAAGTCTCAAATTGAGAATGTGAACTTTTTCAGTGGGCCACTACTGGTGCCACTGCCTATACCCAAAGAACTGGAGGTAGGAGGGTGTGTTGAAAATTCCCTCTCTGCAGTGCGTACTTCTACTAAGCTAGTGGTGGATGCAGGTCTCAGCGGGGGCGTTATAAATATGGGAGATTGTGCTGGTGGTGGTTCCACATCCCTTGGAGCAGGTTGAATAGGAGGGGTAATGTCGGGCTCCTCTGGGCCAGCTTCCATGAGAATGACTGGCTCGTCATTCTCATCCCCTTTCATAATTGTAGGACTTTGAGGAACTTTCCCTTTCTTGAGCCTCTCCTGGCATGTCTGGGACTCAGCCATGGTCCAATCTGTCTCCAGATCATCAGAAGGATGGTTTGGAGAAGATGGTGGAGTACCCTTCCTTTTTCTTCCTGGAGAACTGGAAGCCAATGGTTTTAAAAGAGGAGATTCTTGATCAGCAGGATGCTGAACAGCCTGTTCTGCTCCTTCTTCAGGAAGATCTACTATTACTGGCTGCAGCTGTTGTCCATTTTGCTCAGTTTCCTGCAATGATTGGGTACTACTTTGCGAAAGAGATAAATCCAATTCAGTGTCACTGCTCATCGGTATCATCATGACTGCAGTGGCTCCCTATGTGAGAGACATGGGCTTGGGCTTAGATTGGGGTGGTGCTGTTGATGCAGGAGTGCTGCCTTCCAACTAGCTCTCCGGAGGCCGGTGCGGCAGGGACAAGTTTGCAGAAAAAGGTTCCAATCGACACACCAGTGATAGAAAGCTGCTTCTTCTCACATTCCACTTTCTTGACAGCATCTTTCTTTGGGGCCATCTTAAAGCTGTCAGTAAGCAGTGGCACGTAGCTGCCCAAGCGGAATAGATTGGAGGACTCATATCACGTGCTGTGCGGTCATGTCAATTTGTACAGGCCTTCTGTCTGACAGCACTCTGGGTGGTGTCTCTTATGCACCTAAAAGCAAACAAGCAAGAAAAACCTTTAGTGAAAAATGACATTGTTGCAGTTTGAATCAGTACAGACAAAGACAATATAATTTAGTGTGGTTACTTACGTTATTATCCTAAATAATTATCAACAATAGTGTATCCATTCCAAATTTAAACTACACCATCATAAGATAAATATTTCATTTCCAATCAGGATAAGAACATACAGATGTTAATGTTTGCTATATGTGCATCTAAGCCAGGGAGACACCTGTGGCAGTTTTGGAGGTGCTGGGGAAAATGAAATAATCCTTAAAATATGAAGGCTGGTGTCTGCCTATGGCCTGCAAGGCGGTCTGGGGAAATGGAATAGTGTATAAATAATGAATGCTCATTTATGTACACCTATGGCAGTCAGGGGGTCCAGGTGAAAATGGAATAATACTTTTAAGAATAATGCTTCCGTGTGGCCGTGTTCCTATAGCAGGAAGGGAATGGATGGATGAATGGATGGGTGTATGGTTGGATGGCTGGATGGATGGATGTGTTTGCACCCAAAGATTGGCAAACATAGGGTATTAGCACCAAACATCCCAACATACAGCTTGGACCCTCGAAATCCAGATGGTGCTTGACAGGTCAGATGGACTTTTGCTACCATGTTGTGAATGGAGCATATAACGAATGTACAGGCCATAAATATCATCAACTGTCAGGTTCTATATTTTCAGTCAATGAAGAGAAGTTGTAGAAGTTTCCAAAACCTTTATTTTTCGTTAAAGGATTAGTATGGTTTTGTCATCTTTATTCCAGTTAGTCCAGATTACAGAAATATCAATAAAACATTTATTATTGACAGCATAAATCAAACAAAGTGTTTCATAAAAGATATTTGTCACTAAATAGCTAAAGGAGCTTAACCTACCCAAATTAAGGTACCCATGAGGAGTTACTTCTAGAAAAGAGCAAGATAATTGGAGCATAGATAAAGTCTTGCACTTCCCATAAATAGTCATTCTGGAAACTCAGCCGAGTTCCCCACAGCTGCAGTAAACCGTTGAAATATCAGAGGTAGAGGAATGATCACTACAGTAGCATTGACTAGATGAATCAGGATGAAGGAATGTAAAGTCACTGTCGGCAGTAGCTTCCAGCAACTATAGAGAGACTCTCCCGTAGTAGAGTGTATGATGCTCTCATCCAATAAAAACAGTTCATATGAGGGTGTTGTCAACATCCGTTGCTTCTCTTACTGATTCACATGATAAACATTCACGCCGATACATAGTAAAACAAGTGTTCTATTTTTGAAACACGGAGGAAAGTTCTCATGAGGACCTTCTTACCTAAGCTCATAGCTGCGTTCAATGCCGTTTTGTGAATACAAAGGGCTAGTCAAATGCAATTAAACAAACCTATCGACAAAGTCCTGGTTAAGTATACATTAAATATATCTAAATTATTATCTATTACAGTCTATTTATTATGAATCCACAGCAAAGTTAATTTCTAAAGCAAGATGATCTAACATGGTGTGATGAAGCAAAAGGACATAATCTTGAAGTCAGATCATTCTTTAACAGGATGCTGGTGCTAGGCAAATTCTAAATAAATGCCTATTTAGCTGTAAGCAAGAGTCAAAAGAAAATATGGCTTGGGCCTAGTTACACGAGCGCAATGAGACTGAGAGCCTACAAAAAAAAAATTGCCACGATATTTTATTACATGTTGAAAGCAAGCACATTTTCTCTATTTGTGATCTACTTATGTATTCTTTTAGCAGAGTTAAAATGTAAGTTCAAATCAGACACATTTTTCTGACATGTTATCTTTTCAATGTGAAAATATTTCTGCAGTATCTAAACTCATTATAAGGTGCAGTCCAAATATGGTGTGCAAGTCGAAATTTGCTTTTAACACTCATCCAAGATGGATGGATGTGGGAAAAAATAGAAGGTATCTTTTTTTTATTTAAGATACAATTTAAACTTTTAAAAAAATAACATAAAAAATAAATAAATAACAACAACACATTTCTGGTGTATTAAGGGACTATGAGAAACCTACTGGGAGGCATGAAGGTGCAGGTGAAAAATGCATATCATATTAAAAAAAACTGTTCATAATCATAAAATACATATAACACAAAGATCATCAAATGTTATTAAACTGATATCAGAGAAAAGTTTTAAAAAATGGACAAAAACAAAAAGGCATAGCCTTCTCCAATCAATCTCCCTAGAAAATGGCTTTGAATGAAAACTGGAATAAAGTAAGCTAAGGGTGGCAGCACAAAATGGACGCTGGCCACATGGTCAACCAACCACAGCAAGCAAGGAAGCAGGGCCAGTGGCCACAACAAAGAATACATGCAGGCCTATGGAAAAAGCACACTGGCTGACTACACAAAATGGCCACCGGTCACATGGTCAAACAACACAGCAAGCAAGGAGGATAGCCCACAGCAAAGAACACATGCAGGCCTATGGCAAAAGTAAAAACACACTGGCTGGCTACACAATATGGCCACCGCCAACATGGTCAAACAACAACATCCAGCAATGAGGCATGGCCACAATGAAGAACAGATGCAAGCCTATTGCAAAAGCACACTGGCTGGCGACACAAAAGGGTAACCAGCCACATGGTCAAACAACGACAACCAGCAAGGAGTCATGGGGCACAATGAAGAACACATGCAGCCTATGGCAAAGGCTCACTTGCTGGTTACACAAAATGGCCACCAGTCACATGGTCAAACAATGACAACTAGCAAGGAGGCATGGCCACAGCAAAGAACACATGCAGTCCTATTGCATAAACACTCCCACGGGCTGGCTACACTAAATGGTCCCCGGCCACATGGTCAAACAACACAGCAAACAAGGAGGACTGGCCACAGCAAAGAACACATGCAGTCCTATGGCAAAAGTAAAAACACACTGGCTGGCTACACAATATGGCCACCGCCAACATGGTCAAACAACAACATCCAGCAATGAGGCATGGCCACAATGAAGAACAGATGCAAGCCTATGGCAAAAGCACACTGGCTGGCTACACAAAATGGCCACCAGCAACATGGTCAAACAACTACACCCAGCAATTAGGCATGAGGCACAATGAAGAACACATGCAGGCATATGGCAAACGCACACTGGCTGGCAACACAAAATGGCCACAAGCCACATGGTCAAACAACAACAACTAGCAAGGGGGCATGGCCACAACAAAAAACACATGCAGGCCTATCACAAAAGCACACTGGCTGGCTACACAAAATGGCCACTGGCCACATGGTCAAACAACTCAGCAAGCAAAGAGGCATGGACAACAAAGAAAAACACATGCAGGCCTATTGCAAAAACAGTCACAATGGCTGGCTACCCAAAATGGTCCCCAGTCACATGATCAAACAACACACCAAACAAGGAGGACTGGCCACAGCAAACAACACATGCAGGCCTATGTCAAAAGCACACTGGATGGCTACACAAAATGGCTACCGGCACAAGGTCAAACAATAACAACCAAAAAGGAGGCATGGCCACAACAAATAACACATGCAGCCCTATGGCAAAAGCATACTGGCTGGCTACAGAAAATTGCCCCAAGCCACATGGTCAAATATCAACAACCAGCAAGGAGGCATGACCACAATAGAGAATACATGCAGGCCTATGACAAAAGCACACTGGCTGGCTACACAAAATGGCCACCAGCCACTTGGTCAAACAACAATAACCAGCAAGGAGGCATGGCCACAACAAAGAACACATGCAGGCCTATGGCAAAAGCATACTGGCTGGCTATACAAAATGGCAACCGGTCACATGGTCAAACAACAACAACCAGCAAGGAGGCATTCCCACAACAAAGAACAAATTCAGGTCTATGGCAAAAGCTCACTGGCTGGCTACACAATATGGCCACCAGCCACATGGTCAAACAACAACATCAAGCAAGAAGGCATGGACAACAATGAAGAACACATGCATGCCTATGGAAAAAACTGTCAAACTGGCTGGCTACACAAAATGATTGCCTGCCGCATGGTCAAACAACAAGCAAGGAGGCCTAGAAAACAAAGAAGAACCCGGGCAGGCCTACGGACAACAACTACATAAAATGACCCCTGGCCACAAAGCATGGTGGCCTATGGCAAACACTCACTGGCCAGACAAAGGAGGCATAGTAACACTGAAGAAAACACTACCATTAATTAAGCAATGCCAAATAGGAAAATTAACTGAGCTATAAAACATTTACAAGAACACACACCCACTGAAGCCATCAAATATTGCCCCACCCATACACTTTTTACAGAAAATAAAATGTGAGCTACCAAAATAAAACACCTTTTAAACTTAATCCAATGCCATGCCTGACCTAAATGATGTTTTAAGACAACATATACCACAGAAACAGGTGTTTCCTGCACCCATGACTAGAACTGGACCTACTGGCTGGATGGCCCGCTGACAGACTAGGCCACATAGTAACATAAATTAATATGTTGCAAATTTATTAACAAACATGGAGAAAATGTACTGACCTCTGCAACAGTTTTCCTTTACAAAAGATTAAAAATGAAATGAAGAAAAATATCTAGGCCCCTACTGAAACTGCAGGTCACCCACCACAATAAATTGCAAAAATTGAATAAAATTCCAAATAAACACTGGTGCATATCCTCTATCAAACAAACAACACCCTTATAAAACAGTTTTTGAACTTGTGTTGTCACAAAGACAAAGTCATTAAATATAATGGTATATATGCAGCAGACAGAGTGATCCTACCAGCTCCAAATCCAAATGAAAAGTGCCCAGGAGATGGACAAAGCAGTGGAAGGAGCCTCCTGGACAGGGCCAGGAAGTTGGAGTCTCTGGGAAACTTCCTTTTTGTTAAAATAATATAAAATAAAACAGGGCTTTTTGCAGTACAAAACAACTTGAACAGTCTGTTGGAGTAGAATATTAACTTGAAAAGTCTTTTTGAGTAGACTTTGCTGCTTCTCGAGTAGAGAATCTGCTTGATGTGCAGCTGCAGTCTCTTGCTTTAACCAGCTTCACGAAAAAGGCATCGTCATGGCCAGAAGCTGCACTAGCGTACGCCAAATTGCACGCACTTGTTAGCAGCCGCAAGTCTTGTGGAGCTCACCAGCGCATGCCAAAACAAGATGGATGTATTAGCAACAAGTTGTTTTGCCCTAGGCGGCTGGACGGGGCAGTATTAAACTAAGAGCAAGAAGTGTCCTAGCCGTCACCTTTCAAGTGCTGCTACATTAATTTAACAGACTATGAACCAACAATTCAATTGATATTGGCTTGAGGCATTTATTTGCTGCTCATTTCTATGTACTTTACTCCACATTTGAATCATGGGTCAGAGAAGTTAGATACGTTTCAGTCTAGAACAATTTTTCCGCCCAGTGGAAATGCTTTTTGTATTGTCTAACTACTGGGTTTGATTGTTTTGTTCCCCGTGATAGCAGCTACTTAACTCAGTTATACAATGTGGATGTTAAAGGATATCCAAGTAGCTGCTTTGTTTGTGAATTAAGACCGGTGACATAATGTTTGACATAATGTTTGTATAATTTGGTGTTTTGTATCACTTGTTCATGTATTGTTTTTTACATCACACTACTTCACCACGAAGTTTGTATGTTTTTGTTTGATCTGTGGCATAAATAAGTGTAATTTGTTCTAGACTGAAACGTATCTAACTTCTCTGACCCATGATTCAAATGTGGAGTAAAGTACATAGAAATGTGCAGCAAATAAATGCCTCAAGCCAATATCAATTGAATTGTTGGTTCATAGTCTGTTAAATTAATGTAGCAGCATTTGAAAGGTGATGGCTAGGACACTTCTTGCTCTTAGTTTAAAACAAGATGGATGGCGGAATTCAGTGGGAACTGTGTGATATATGCATAGCGCAGAGTTCCCGAATTCTGCAAACTGCACAAGCAGAATTAATTTTACCACCCACGCCTACTAAAAAACCCTCATTTTCCTCACATTTCTGCAAGGGCATGTTTTGGGATCTGCAGAGATCTTGAAATGTCCTACCACCAACTGTTCGCAATGTTTCAGAATAAAAATGGTACATCACTGTGTGGGTGGGCCTAACACCAGTGACAAGAAGGGTCCAAAATGCAATGTGACAACATCAACAAAAGGGGTAGCTGCAGTTTTTTGGGCCTTAGCTCAGTGACTACCCAAGGAAATCACTCAGACATTTCTGAAAACTAGACACCCAGGGAAGTCCAGGGTGGTGTGCCTCTTATGGATCCCATAATGTTTTCTTACCCAGAATGCCAAGTAAATCCCAAACTTTCACAAAAATCATGCATTTAGTTGCATTTCTTTGAAGTAAACTTCCAAAGTCTGCAGGGATCCACAATATTTCAACTACCCTGATTCCCCCTACTTATCCAGATAAAAAAGCTGCCACACTTGTGATGCAGGTCGTAGTGCCCATGACATAAATACATCTAATCAGGGTCAATGGAGTCCCCTTGCTAGGACTAAGATGTCTGTAGTGGTAGGCAACTGGCAAAGAATGTGTCTGGTTAGAACCCATTGCCATTTGTTGTTGCTAACTAGGCAAAAATACCCATGGGCAATGGTAGTTCTTCCTGAGTTTTAGCTGGTGGAGGTGTATGTTGCAAAAATGTGTTCCGCCCATTTAGTTCACCAGGATTTTTTTCCACCAGATTTTTGGATCATTGCTAGAGGTGAGTCTCGCTACTCGAGTCTCACTTTCATTGAATGGTAAATTGGACTTAGCATGTTTACTACTTGTGATGCAGGTAGAGTAAGGGGCATTGAGTTGGCTACACATGAACAAATGTGAAAATGTGAGAGACTACAGTCATGCGCAGCCTAGTAACTGAACACAGGCAACCTGCCTGTGGCAGTTTTAAATTGCAAATTCAATCTGTCAAAATCCCACTTTTGACAGGTTTAACATTCCTTTTAAATATAAATAAGTAACCCATATTTAGGCCGTATTGCCGTAAAGGCAGGGTGCATGATGTATAAAAGTAGGACATGTGGAAATTAAGGATAAACATGCCCTTACAGTTAAGTGTCCCCAAAAACAATTTTCATTATAACATGGCTGGCTACTGCCGTAGGGTATCATTGGGTTACATTGTTACATTTACTAATGCTAAATTCGGATTGGTAGCAGCTAGAGGAATATTTCTTCAACTCTTTATCTACCTACCTACTTACCAGAGCGTGAGCAACAGCAACAAGAAAACTGACTTTATCTTCTACTCTAAACGTCCTGCCATCGTGGAAATACATCTTCTTTCTCCACCTTCCAATTACTAAATCTAGCAAAATACCCTATGGTTCTAAACTCACCATGTCCTCTTCCCTTACCTTTAGAGGGGAAATCAATATTTCTATTTACAGGACAGGGAACATACTTATACAATTTACGGACCCTCACCTCACCATCTTTAATCAACACTTCCCGTCACTCCTCACCTCACTAACACAACAGGGCCTTGTGCCCCAAACTCCTTTCTCCCCCTTACCCCAGACCATCAACACAGAACCATCCTGCCTTCTTGTCCCCACTGATTTCCTATGCATCTCCGTGACACCCTTTGGCACTCCGATCAACCTTGCTCCCCTCATTAACACACACCTCCTACAACTATCCACTAGACTGACTTCACCTACTTTAACCCTAACCAGCAAAACCATGGTAGCAAAACTTGATGATGCACACCCCGAGCCAGATAACACAGGTCCAAACTACACACCATCCACTACCGATCTCTCTGCGGATGCACCCCTCCCTGCCAATTCAGATCCTACTGAGCTCACACAAACTGTCAACACATCCAGCCCTGAGCTCACACAAACTGTCAAGACTTCCAGCCCTGAAGACACTGTCCGCTCCCATTACGTAGTGCTCTCTCCTTCATTACACTCAGGACATGCCGCTTTTCCTCCTACTCTCAGTGTTGAAAGTCTCTATGACACACTTACCCAGATCCTGATCCGAATGCAGCAAAAAACTCAATTCCCTAGTTAAAAACATCTTGCATCTTTGACAGGACCTCACAAGCCAGGCCAAGTTATCCAGCTCTCACACTCCTGATAGTCATAAATTGTCTCCCCACACTGGTTCTCCTTCTGCCTTACAACACACCCTCTGGCCCACTACTCCTTTATGTCATCAGTCCCACAGACCCCACCAAGCTCTCAGTCCCATATCCACTCTGGAAGCTGATGCTATCAGCAAATCTTATCTCACAAAGAACCAGAATATGGTCCAAAATCTTCCCTCCAAAATCCCAGTAATAATGGCACAAATAGAATCCCTCGAGTTATCTACTCATTGTGTCCTCCTGCTCAATACACCACCATTCAAACGCTACATTCCACTAACGTGAATCCTTGTCCTCTATCATGCATGCACCTCAACTGTAGATCAGCAGTTCAACACGATACAGATATCGCTGAAGCTATACTTGGTGAAGAAATAGATATTGCTTTCCTCACTGAATCCTGGCTTAATGACCACTCTACCCCCATACTATACCTGCTTACAGCACCTGGTTACAGTATCATGTAGACATGACAGACCTAAAAGAACTGGTGGTGGACTAGCTATCATTCACAAAGAAGGAATACTTCTTTCCATCTTAAAAACCGAAGAATACTCGACTTTTGAATACCTAGGAGTTGAACTTACAGGCAAAGGCTCCTCTCCTAACACACTACATACCATCTCCCACCCTCCAGGTGATCACACCCTTTTAGCTGACGAGCTAACTGACTTAGTAACATGGTACTCCCTTACTGACATGAAGGACATATTCTTGAGTGATTTCAATATTCAATGGAACAATTCAAAAGACTCCACAGCCTGGAACCTCACAAACCTTCTTGAAATGAACGACCTTAAACAACTTTGAAATTAACTAACACATATTAAAGGCTCCACTCTAGATGCGATTATCACAAATAATGAGCTTGTATCACTTAGACCCATCTAACCCATTGATTGGTCTGACCACCATTTCATACTGTTTAATATCAATATTCACTTCCAATCCCACCCAGCCTTAATGGATAAACCTAAGCACTGGACTAGAAACATCAAACAGGTCCCAATAACTGAACTGGAATCCAGGATTTGTGCCCAACTAAAGCATCACCCTCTCACCCATACTGTCGATGACCTCACTGCCCACTACAATGCAACGATGACTGAAGTCCTCAACCAAGTGGAACCGATCAAACTAAAACAATCGAGATCAATCCAATCAAAATCTTGGTTCAACTCAGATCTCAACAATGAAAGGAGACAACTCACACAGGCAGAAAGGACATGGAGACATAACCCCTCCACATTGCACCTAGCACTCCTAAGAACTGCATGTCTTTCATATAAGAAGCACATTTTCAGAGAGAAAGCCTCTTCTTGCACAGCCAGCTTGACCGTTCTAAGAATAGACCCAGGGAGCTCCTCAACATTGTATTGTTAAACATCAAACTACCCACACATCCACACATGAAGTAACAGCCTCCAAAGAACAATGTGAAGAAATTGCCTGCGTCTTCACTGACAAAGTTGCACAAATTGAGCAATCCTTCATCCAAGTCTCAACTCAGCCATCCCCCCTAACCTTCCCCACTGACGCACTTCCCTCCATGGTAGCCCCACTTCCAGAGCTAACTATTGACCAAATGGCCTCAAATAAAATGAATTCCAACCATCATCTCACTCAACTGAAAAACAAGGCTGATTGGTCTGACTTCAAACTCATGACTGAAAATGAAATCTTCAATATAATTGCACACTGAAAGCCCACTTCCCACTCTACGGATCCCCTTCCATCCACAATAGTACAAAATCTCAACCACATCATTTCCCAGGTCTGGACTAGAATCTTCAATACATCTCTTGCCTCTGGCTGCGTACCGGACTCTCTCCAACTAGGCCAAATCTCACCCATTGTAAAAAAAAAACCTGAGACCGTCCCTAACGAACTCAAAAACTTCAGACCTATCTCCAACCTTCCGTTCGTAGCTAAAGCTTTGGAGAAATGCATCCTACAACAACTTAACCAGCATATATGTGAATTCAACCTCCATAACACCTTTCAATTGGTATTTAGGCTAGGCTGTAGCACAGAAACTGCCTTGCTCAATGTCCCAGATCACATCCATAGATTCTTAGATGAAGGTGACCCATGCCTTCTTATCCTACTTGACATATCAGTGGCTTTTGATACAGTAAATCACCCAGCATTACTGGAGACACTGAGGATCCACTCTGATATCAATCTCTTCATAGAACCCCTTACAATCATCACTCTACTACAAAATCAAATCACCCTGTGATGTCCTACTTCTCAACGAAACACTATTCAAGATACAAACCCGGTTTACTTCCAACCACCTAAAGTTGAACCCAACAGGACTGAACTGATTCTGTTCTCCCCTAAAAATAATCCTCTACCAAACCAAGACTGGCTCAAGAACCTGGATGCCCTAAATTGCTCCCTCACTCCTTCCAACTCTGTAAAGTCCCTAGGCATCACCCTGGACAAAAACATGTCAATGAAAGATCACATCAAAAACTCAGCCAAAGGAGCACTTTACACACTAAAAATCTCAAGAAATTTAAACCATTCATTCCCCCGATGATTTCAAGACAGCAGTACAATCACTAATCCTCTCTAAACTGGACTATGGGAACGCCATCCTCACAGGGATGCTAAAAATTCCCCTTGCATCCCCTAACATCAGTTCTAAACATGGCAGCTTGTCTCATAACCGGTATTAAGCAGTTTGAACACATTACACCAGCCCTCAAGACCCTCAGCTGACTTCCCATCGAAGGAAGATGTAGTTACAAGACTGCTTGCATCACCCACAAAGCCCTTCACACATATACCCGTACTATCTAGACATACAGCATTCGAAAGCATGAAAACGAGAACTCTTAAAAGCTCAAACTCACTTCTTCTCATACCTCCCAAACTGAATAGAAATCTACATTGACTCACTCTTTTTCTGGAAATGCACCTAGGATATGGAACTCACTCCCCAGAGACCTCCGATGCAACCCCTCCTTCTACTGCTGCAAAAGGGACATGCAACTCCTTCTTCTCCACAAGTGCTTTAACACACATGATATATGAACTGTATTCCAATATCTCACTCTCGGTAAGAATAGACACTGCGTAACAGTCGGCAGTCTGATTGTTTCAGCTGTCTAATATGTCATTTACTACCTTAACTCTTGCTGCTCTAATTTTTCGCATACTGTAACCTCCCTAATTTGCTTAATGATTCTCTTTGTCTCGATTTATGCTCGTACCTAACCTATATGTCTGGCATTTTATGTAAACCTATTTTCTTATTTTTTATGCTCATTTTGATGTAAAGGGCTCTGATACCTTTAGGTCTAGCTAGCGCTATATAAAACTTATATAAATAAATAAATCGGGGTGACTTATTACCATCTAAAAGGAAGGTTGAGGCCTGTCAAAAGGGTTATTTTGACAAGGTGAATTTGCAGTTTAAAACTGCCACAGGAAGGGTTGATGTGTGCAGCTACTAGGATGTGCATAACTGTACTCTTTCAAGTGCAGCCTTGACACATGTGTATTAGTGTGTGCACATGTGTACATGTGTAACCAAAACATTTTCCCTTACCATAGCTTCATTGCAGCGGCCTTTCTCACAAGGTGTACTCTGGCTGTAAATGCGTGCAATTTATCACGCAATTACCATGAGTGAGACTTGGGTAGTGACACTCACCCGCAATAAAGGTCCAATATCCCGGTGATCAAAAAGCAATAATTCGTGGCATACTAAATGTTGGAACCCATTATTAATTGTAGGCTTCCAGTGGATACCGCTAGATTCATTTCATTTCATAGGTATTCAACATTCCCCTTAAATAACTAAGAGCGCTTATAACTTATCATGTATGAGACACTGCTCACAAAGCATAGAAATAGACATGGCGACCCTCCAAGGGAGAGATGCAGGCTCATCGGAAGTGTGAGTCATTATGCTTCTGGCCCTACACTTTTTCAAAGCTCTGTGCTCATGTTGCAACATGTATTTATAGATTTTAATGTAAGCCCACTTTATTTCTTAATGATGAGGCATCTACTTTGGCTAATATCGTTAGATGGCGCCAGGTGTTTTAAGATTGATGACTGCAATCCAGAAAAACATCTGCCATTCCTGAAGGGCAGCAGCTATTATTTAAGGTTCAGGTACACCACCTCTAGTAATTCTCACTGTCAGACAACCTGAAAAGGCTGTTGTTCTAGTTTATTGCAAAGTCTCAAGATATGATCCCGAAGTCCACTTGGTGAGGGCACATGAAAACTACATTTTTTATTTACTTACTTCCTCACTCACTTCTTCTTCCACGCTAATAGTGGAAGAGAGAGAGAGAGATAGAGCCACTGACACTGGAAAAGGAGGAAATTAACATTGATACAGGTTTGGGGAGACTTATCACTGACAACATGAGAGCAAAAAACAAATGCTGACATTGGCTAATACAGAAATTCGCCACGACCAAGAGTCATTTTAAACAGTTGACCTCGCTGCTTCTCTTCTCAAAACTGTGTAAATAAATACCATACAAATTGCATAGACATAGAGTTGGTATAGGACATTGGAAGACCGGACTAAGGGTTCTATTAGGATGGCGGTCAGATGTCCACCGCCGGGCCGGCGGTGGTGCCCGCCGGACTGGTGGTAGACATCCGACCGCGATCGCAAGCCAGAAATCCGCCGGTCAAATCAGGATGGCGGTGGTGACCGCGGTGGTGGAAAATTCCGACCGCCGCTTTTCCGCCAGTTGTCATCTGCACTCCTGCCCGGCGGACAGAGCAGGACCGGGATAATGGTGGCGGTGCAGAGCAGGCTCCGCCGGCAGGATTATGATGCCGGCGGTAGCCAGCCTTTCCTCAGCGGTCAGACTGCCATGGAAAGGCATGCAGAGATTGTCTTCCGGGGGCCTGTTGCGGGCCCCCAATGTTTTGGGGGTGTGTGGGTGCACTGGGGGGGTACCCATGGTCCCCCCCTACATTTCCCTGTACCAGGTGGCAGGTACTGTGCAGTGCCTGCCACGCAGTGCAGGGAAATGCAGGACATGCTCCTTTGGACATCGCAGCGGTGCTGTGGGCAGCAGCAACCGCCACAATGTTAAGGCCCGCGATCCGACCGCCGCGGTCATATTTAGACCGCGGGTCATCGTAATTCGACCGGCGGTGATGTCGCGGTCCATGCTGGCGGTCTTTTCCCGCTACCATGGCGGTCGGGGAGGTTTTCCGACCCCCATTGTAATAGGCCCCTAAGTATCAGGCAAAACCATGGCTAACCTCACAAATACAAAGAATGATACAAATGCAGAGTTGTTGGGAAATATGGCAAGACCCAATCCACTTAAGGGGTCTTATCATAGACATAATGATAACTGCAGAGTAGATTATCCACTGGCAGCATACACATTGGTATTGGGCAGAGGGTTAACAATTGGTGAAAACTTTGCAACATTTACTGTTTCTAAGGAACCCCATAATATTTCCAACTTTGCTGCTTGTTTTGATACCGTTTGATTCCCAGAACAAATACACCTGCACAGACGTCTTTAGATAGAAAAAAAACTTCTGCTCATTTATTTACAGACGACTACAGGCGAAAGTGATAGCCTTATCTGCTGCAAAACGTCAACACGTCAGCATTGCAGAAAGAACTGTGGGGCATATTAGCAAGACCCACGTTAAAATATCGCCGTTTAGCGGCAGGAAACTGCCGCTAAAACGGCGATAATGGGCTTGCTAATATGCGTTATAGAATTCCAATAGAAGCCCAGGTTAGATGTCCTGCACATCTAACCTGGGCTTCTATTGAATTCCATAACGCATATTAGCAAGCTCGATTATCGCCGTTTTAGCTGCAGTTTCCTGCCGCTAAACGGCGATAATTTTAACGTGGGTCTTGCTAATATGCCCCTTAGTGCATTGTAGTTTTAAGTGCAAGTTTCTAATAATCTTTTCTCTGCATTTACAGAAAGTTAAAATATCCTATTGTGACACTATTAGAAAAAAAGTCAATGTGGCAAACACAACAAAAGATATGGCAGTATGTACATTTAGACAACGAAAGCATATTTAGTTAAAAGCTTGGGAGTAACTGCACCATAGGTGTTAAAACCAGAACTGTCTTCATTTGGCTATATAAACCAACCAGGGAAAATCATATATCCTTATAGGGACCAGTGGCGTGCCGAAACTTGAGGGGGTGCCCCTGCATAATAAATGGAGCCCCCCCAGACCCAGTCAGGAGCTTTCAGGCGAGGGGCCTGCCACCCATGCAGAGTGGAACGCGGCGGCGGCTGCAGGGGTTAATGTTACATCACTGACAGCGACTAGGGTAATTCAATATAATGAAAAAGACAGTTGCATGTGGGACTCATTCCAGGAATACCTATAGTCTAACTTCAAAGTATTCAGTTAAATTGTACGATGATTAGTGTTATGTTGGTATATATTCAGACAAACATTAGTCAAGACCCAACACTTTACTCCTTGGTGGAAATTATTTTGCTCTTCATATAAAATATACACATACAAGGCGCAAACTGCAATGGAAATGTGCAGACTACGCAGTGCTGGCAGAGGTGAATATATACAAGAGTGATACAAAATACACTGTACATATCCCTGGTTAACAGTCTGGAACACAATCCTTGTTGGAGGATTATATTAATTCATATATTCCCTCCATGTGATTCTGTAAGAAGTGAATGAGGTGTTGACGTTTCGACCCAATCTCAATTGTAGGGTCTCATCAGGACCAATGACATCTGTCTAAAGCACCCAGGAAATTGATAAGTATTTTTACAAACAGTCATGATCAACCTCCAGAGGAGCAATCTCTCCAGAAATTCATGTTAGTACAAAATCCATTGAAGTCACCTTCAAGCGGATGCCACCAGTTAATCTGGTGCTGCTCTACAACGCTGCGTCGACCATGTCATTCACCAATGAAATGCCAGACTATAGGTATTACAGGAAGGAGTCTGTTATAATGAAAGTAGAATACAAACACCATAAACTTGGAGTAGGTTTAATATAACAGAGTATGAAACCCCACACCGCAGTCCTGCCAGGCAGAGCTAGCAACTAGTCATCATGGAATGTTCCCATGTCAGAATACATGGGAACATGCCTAAGCATATTATAACAGAGTCCAACGGGACAACTATTTTTTTTTATAGCGCCTTTTTGGCTTCTGCAGAAAATGAAAGGAAGAGCGTGGGCTGCCTGTCTAATCACAAAATATCTTCCTAAAAGCAAATTGTTGTAAGTCCTAAAGGCATCACAAGTGAGGCAGCGAGAAAATGCTTCTTAATAGTAAGAGAAGCGACTGCTATATTATTGTCAAGAGAACATGATATGGCCATGGCTCTAACTATGAACATGATAGTTATTGTTGTGAATGTTATAAATCATAAGCATCGGCTGGAGGCCAGTACAGTGACGGCAGAACCAGAAGTGCCACAATGTGATTACATCGAATTATGTGTTCATCCAAACATGGAAATAAGGAAAATGTACTTGAAATGGCGCATAGATTGCTAGTGGGAGGCATGGGAGCTGGTGATGGTGTGCAGAATGACCCATTGACTTCAAAATCACTGCATCTTAGTATTATAAAGGAGGCCCTTTGCAAAAAAATATCTACTGAAACAGTAAATGTAATTGCATTTACTTAAGTTGAATAATGGCTGCCCAGTCATTTGTACAGGTCGTACAGCTGACGTGTTTTTAACTATGTGTAAGACAATTGCTTACATTCAACATTATTGTATTGGCTAAAACACATTTTTAGCAATCCAACAAAAAGGGGCTTATTACAACTTTGGGGTCCGTCTTGTGCGACTGCTGCACTCACAGGAGGACCGCCCAGCCTGTTGTGCACCCACCCGCTGGATTCCAAGTGGAATCCAGGGCAGGTGGGCGTTGCTGCGGCGGTGTCACGGCAGCGGTCTGTTAGGCTCATAGGAGAGCCTATAATGCAGACCACCGCCGTGACTGTGCCTACAGCACGTTACTGTTCGGTGTGGCATGCACCATGTCATGATTGCCACCCAGTGTAGAAACATAGGCAGGGCACAAGTCCTAAAAAAAGAAGTGGGGGGACTCTCCAAGTTAGGTGGTGTCACAGGAAGTGACATCACGGCAGGAAGTGACATCACAACAGGAAGTGGCATCACAGCAGGAAGTGACATCACGACAGGAAGTGACATCGCGGCAGGAAGTGACATCACATGTGCAGCAGATCTATCATTTGCATATATTGCAAGATTTAACAATTGAAGCTGCTCAAGCCGAAAATGTTTTCCTACGTGTAGATGCCACGGACAAGCAAGGCAGCTCACGCAGCAGGCGAGGCCAGGAAGGGAAGTCTCGAGCGGAAGGCAGGTCAGGCAGCAGGCAAGGCCAGAAAGGGAGGGCGAGACACGTCAATATCCTGAACCGGTCACTTCCAAAAAGGAAAGGAGCCAGAGCAGACAAGCCCAAAAAATAAAGGGCATGGAGCACAAGGGCGGGACTGCCGAGTTGCAGACACACCCATCCAGTGACGTCTGCTATGACCACTGATTGGTCGCAGATCACAGCGTCTACTGGTAGGTACCCTGGCAAGGTTACGAGGTGATGGGGGCAGGTTCACAGACCAAAGCAAGAGCTGCGATAGGTAGCGCTCAAAATAGGCAGGCAAGGCAACTTACGAAAGTAGGTGCAGGGGCGTGGTGACCGGCAGTCCAAGAAATTTCCAGATTCAGCCGCAATCACCCAGAAATGCGTGGTTGGTGCGCGCTCTTAGTTATCACGCTTTTGATGAGCAGGGTGGATGGTGTTTTTGATGAGTAGAGTGGATGGCGTCCACCCTGTAAAATAAGTGGGGGGACGCCGTCCACCCGCGTGGTACCCCGACTCGTGCCCTGTTTAAGAGCCCCATACTACAGCTCCCATCAGCAGGCCTACCATTCTAGTACTGAGACTCGCACACAGCTCAACCAATGCCACCAGTCTTAATTGTATTGTTCCATTTCTAATACCCACAAAATGTACAGTGCGCACCATGCCAACGCACACCGGTTCTGATTGGTAGTACTCACATACTGGTCACGTACTGAGACACAGTGCGGCCAGTGTACCTCCTTCCCGGCTAATGGCGCCTGACATTAGTCCAGTGCTGGGACAGAACCCCCACTTGTGTGTCTTAATTCTGGTCTACGGCACCCCTTCATGTACTCGAACCTAGGCCCACATGGACCCCTACAGTCTCGAGACCTGTCTTCATAGGACTTTTCATTTTGACAATATGATATTGAAGATCTGATCACATTAACCTGCAAAAGGTGTCTAAAATTAAGACCATTCACTGTCTGCCATTTATAACTCCATGCCAGGCATGAGGTGCACCAGGGGGAAGACCCTGCTGTGAGAATGTATCGGCGAGGCATCCCACATGCAGTAACGAGGGGGAAGGGGAGTGGACAGGGAAGGTTGGCCTTGATGGGTCTAGGTAGGTGAAGGTCTTTCTTCTGTGATGAGCAGGGGCAGCTATCCCCCCAGACACACCCTGCAGGAGAACTGGACATGGATGTTACAAAAAAATCGTATCTGCAGACCTGGCCTTTTACTCAGTTTAATAATACACGCACTAAACACGAAAAGCAGTTAAACCATATATATTGCGATTAGATTCTGAATGAGCGCCATTTTACTCCCTACATTCGGTACTTTGGAGTAAAATCCTATTTTGACGAGTGAAGAGGTAACTTTAATTTCCTGTGGCAATCTCTTAATGCGGGTGAAGATGTCCTTTTAAAGTCGGTAATTTAATTGTAATCCGTGATTTCTTCGTAGTTTAACATTTCAAACAAGCACACAGAGTTTTACCGCTTAAGGTCTTTTGAAGTTAGACAGGGCGCCAGGTGTACAAAAAGCCAGGGTCTCTAGTATTGCAGCGTGAGCTGCAGGCAGGCACTTCACGCCCATTGGACTTAAAGGGCTTCAGCCCCCCCCTCCTCTTGTCCCCCCCGTCGTGTGTGGCAGCCCGGGCTGAGACAGCTTCTGGGGCACACACACAGCCGCACCCGAGTACTTCACAGGTCTTTAAAAGACCATTTGCTTGTTAACGAGGCTTTGCTGTTTTTCACCCCTTCTTAGAGCCCCTGCAGCTCCACTCTGCCTATTGCTTGAAAAATCAGCCCCCCCGAAATTTTTTCTTAGCCTCCCCCCACACCTCCCCTCCCCCCCCCGAAATTTGGCTCTAGTTGCGCCACTGGCTGCAGGCGTCACAGCTTGGAAACAAAGCTGCCACTGAGTTGTGCCGCCTGCAGCTCATTCGCTCATGTGGATTAATTCAGTAAAATGCTGCATTTGGCCTAGTCCGTGCCTGGCGCACCTTCACGAGAGTGTGCCTCACACATGCCAGTGTACCACATTACAAGCACTCTGCTGTCCCCAGTAGAAGTGCGAACTGGTGCCCGCACTAGAGAGAGTGTAGCATTAAAAGGCAGGCCGTTGGGTTGAAATCGCCAGCCTGGCTTTCAGTTATGAAGGCAGAGCGATATGACGGGCAAATGCTGTGCATAACTGCAGGGGATTGGCTGCAGCGGGGGTGGGGACGCACAGAGTGTGAATCACCCCCTGTGTTACACACAGGGCATGGAGCATGAGGGCAGGACTGCCGAGTTGCAGACACACCCATCCAGTGACGTCTACTATGACCACTGATTGGTTGGTGCGCGCTCTTAGTTATCACGCTTTTGCTGAGTAGGGTGGACAGCATTTTTGATGAGTAGGGTGGACGGCGTCCACCCTGTAAAATAAGTGGGGGGACGCCGTCCACCCGTGTGGTACCCCGACTCGTGCCCTGAACATAGGTGCAAGTATAGGGGGGCACAACATGTGCCCCCATACGCACCCACATAGGCAAATTCACCTGCGCGCCCTGTTAGGGCCCCCTTTCTTGCAAGTCTTTCACCCCTTTCATGACGGGCTCACCACCGTGAAATGAGTGGTGGAAAAACAACTCGGAATATGCTGAGCGGTGCCGCATTGGCGCCGCCAGCATATTCCTGCCCCTTCACACACGCCATGGGATCCTGGATCCCGACGGAGGCAGCAATCCTGTGGCTGTCCAAACACACTCCAAATACGAATCTGCTATTAAGCATTAGTAGAGGACCTGGTCCTGGAAGTTATTAAGACTATAGTCACATTATATCAGTGGATGATTACCATGCAGTAGCCATCCGACCTAAGGAATTACTCACAGGAGTAAAAAATTGTTAATGATGGCAAGCCCAGGACACTCTAAAGATGATTCAATGTACTGTCAGTTGCTTCCATGAGGTGTCTCATTCTTTTTAGAGTACAGTTACACACGATATATTGACGCAGTTCCTGGAGCCTTTATATCAATCTGATGAGGCCTTTCCTTAGCACCTGGACAATAGGCAGGTCATATGAGTTGTTTTAAGGATTTGCAGGCACGTGCACAATGTGGCTTTTGTTAGGATTTTCCTTCCAGTCCATTGAAACATATTTAGTTCATTTTGACGTCAATTCCCCGCATAATTTTCTAAACATGTTACAGCTTCCAAATGCACGCACAAATTACTTGAATGCAACCTTTTCTTTTCAGTTCAAAAACTGCTGCGATAGTTGTCAACATATTATTCAGCAATTAAAATCATCAACTATGGCATGGAGTATGTAGAGGAAAGACTGGAAGAACTTTGTTGTTTTCCTCTTACACATGGAGGAATTCAGGTTTTTTCAAAGTTGGGGCCACGGTCATGGTTCTGGTGATGAAATCATTTCTTGTGCAACTGCATGGTAAATTTCAGGATTAATTGGACCCATTACAGCTGCTTAACCTCTAGAACAGTGATACTCAAAGTACGGCCTGGGGGCCTCATGCAGCCCTCCTGACCTTTACATGCGGCCCCCTGGGCAGCAGCAGCACGGGGCTGCTCTCCACTCGACTCAGCACTAACATAAAAAATGTTTTACATATACAGCAAGCACTCATTTAAAGGTTAATTGCAGTTAGAGAAAGGCAGTAACCTTAACTTTAGGAACACCTTCATTTTTAAAGACAGCAAATGTGTACAAATTCAATAGTCTTTTCAAAATTCAAAAGTCATTGACGTGCAGAACTATTTCACCTTAGTAAATCAAGTGATGTTTTTCAAACATGAATTTAGAAACGTTCAGGCTTACCTCCTCATCCTGACAACAATGCTATTAGTGATTACATCCAAGCACAGGAGATGGTTTTGAACAGCAAACATCCTGAATTAATGTATTTCAAGTTCCTCTTATATGTGATATTGAAGAAAAAGGAGGGAAATTGAAATAAAACATTTGCCCAGGGTCACACAATTTGGTCAAGTAGAGAAGCCAGGATTCATCCCAGGTGTTCTGGATTCACATTGCGCTATTGAGTTCAGCCACTAAATATACATGCTTTGCTTCCCCTACACCGACTTTACACCCCCCAATGGCATCAGTGCAGTCCTCAGTCACACCAAAGACCAAACTTTGCGGCCCCGGGAAAATGTTTGTGAGTACCCAAGCTCTAGAATGACAGTCACGTGTGGTTACATAAGCTTCTTACTGTTCTTAAACCACTTTTTTTTTTTAAATAACAGGAATTCTTTCATATTATTGATTTCAAGATGAAAACTAATGCTTTAGTTTGTCATAAAATAGAGTCTACATCATGAGCAGAAAAATACGACGATCATCCCTATTAACTGCCATTAGCATAGAAACGCCATAGTCTGAGAAACGCCCCCGCCGTGGTCTTCTAAGCAAAGGAAAACATTGCCATGAATGACAGGGCAAATTCTTGTATTTGAGGGAAGCTCGGCAGGGAATTGGTTTAGGGGATCGTTACTGTTTCTACAGTAAACCATATTTCGTTTTGGTACAAGGACAGGGCATCAGCGTGCACAGATTTGGCAGGTTTTTTAATTATGCAACTTAGAAGGGCAAACTCAGAAAACTCCATAAGCAAAGTGGGAAATTTGCTAACTTGGCCCACCAAAGTGTGCATAATTAAAAAACTTTGCCTGGCCCTAGGTATAATGCCAATTAAATTGCCAGAAGGTGTCCGGCTAATTTAGTGTAATTATCATGACTTGGTAAAGTGAATCTACATTTCACATCTATGGTTCATTGGAAGGCAGAGAAATGTCTATGAGCGCATAACAGAGGTTATTGATAATTCTGTTAGGTTACATCTAGCATACCAGCGTCCATAGATGTTCACTAACTATTAGGTATTCAACACATACGTTATGCAGCAGGGGAGAACCAAATAATGTGGCAGGGTTGACTAATTTATGCGGCAAGAAAAGGCAAATTATGCAGCACAATGAGCTACATTTTATAATAGTATCACTTCATTATTTCGTCATTTTCACACAAGGTAATACTGTTTGGGCAATGATTTCACCTTATTAGGAGCAGTTTAACACCCACGTAGAGTAATAAGCAATTGAAAGATGACCAATCACCTTTGCAAAGGGCTTTTCACTGAGTGGAGACAGGAGTTGCCACATTTTTAATAACAGTTGATCAATTTGAGCTATAAACAAATATCGTTTTTTGTTAAAATCTGCAGTTTATGCAGAAAATTGTGGATTATGTTGCAAATGCGGCAAAGCCATAATTATGTGGGAAAATGCAATGGCTGCAGAATCACATAATTCCAGTGCTCTGGCTATAAAGGAGCTCAACAGCCATTTATTTGTTACGAACTTTCATACTTCACATATCTTAGATTAAAGTATATAGCAAACATTGACAAAGCAAATGGTCTGCTTGCATTTTTACTTGTGACTTAAACATTAATAAAATACATCTGTAATATTGAAAAAACCTAATGTGTGATGATTTAATGTATTTTTGAGATGTAATATAATCCCTTGTGCATTGTAATGCAAGCACTCTGTAGGAGGTGGCATTATACACCAAACAGCCAATAGCTTAAGGTGAGAGAGAGAGAGAGAGAGAGATTGCTCTCTGAGGAGACAAAGCAAACATTTTGTAAATCTGAAATAAATCGGTTACAATAGGTCGACTGCATACCTTCACTATCAAGGCAAACCTAAAAATCCTAAAAAGTTAATCAGAACTGTGGGACGATATCTTGAGGGATGAAGTATAATTCCATTGCTTTCTGGACCATAGGCCCCGATGATTGCTCCCACACAATGTTCAGTCTAAGGAGATGAATACTAATGTGTTAGATCTCAAAGAGTTATCTTGATATTAAACATTCTTTAAAGATAGAGACCCCCCTATAGCAGCTCTTCAGTTAAATGGAAGTCTAGTTTGGTCAATTCAGATTCATATTGCTGATACTTAGAGTATGAGCAGACCTCTGAAGCAGGCATATTAGCCTAACAAATCATCTTATCTTGATTGGAATCTACATTATTTACACAAAATAAATCAGTGGGTCAGCTACATTCACCAAACAGGCTTTATTTCATTAGAGGCCAACCTGTTTTAATGACTCCATTGTCAGCAATTTCTCTTTCATCAGCAAATGGCTTGATGTACGTGTGGAAAGTATTCACAATCTGTGACCTTGCACTTCATTTACTCCTGTGGAACATCGCACAAAGGTGGAAAAAAATTCCATTCCTATTTCTATTCATGAAGCAGTCAGTGATTTACTCCTATAAACGTCAGAGGAATATCTCTTTTTAAGGTGGGAACAGGCCTGAAACATCCACAGAAATAGGGTGGAAGTAGGGGGAGAGTATTTCCCACCGTAAAAAACGTTTTCAAGTTGGAGAAAAAAGCAACCAATTAAAAGGAAATTGAAACTCCAAGTTAGCCATTGCAAAAAAGGCAGAAAATGTTTGTCTCAATGTATTCTTATTTTACCTAGTGCCTATGTTTCCCTTTGCTCTTTTTTTTCCTGTCGAGGAGCAGAATGTAAACCAGACCTTAGTCTAGCTCTTAAATTATATCAGCTGGAGAATTCAATTTACAGCTTTCTCACAAAACTTTGCCAGCTCTCTGGATCATTTAGGTGAGGCAAGCATTCATATGGGCTGGCCCTTAAATGCTCCCTGAAGCAGCAGCCCTGCTAAGCTGGGTAAGCTGAGTAGGGAGTTGGCCATTAGTCTTGACACCCCGATAACTAAATAAGAAGTTTTAGAATCAATAACTAGCTTGAAGCAACATAAGGCTCCAAATGGGATGATTTCTCTGCCATGTTATATAAGCCTATGGCCATTTAGTAGTCAATGGAGATCTGTAATGATTTCTAAGGCTGTAGAAGCATTACCCCAATCACTGTGTCTTTACTTCTTAAACTCGACAGGGACCTGTTCTTCTGTACCAATATTCCTGCTAATCCTGCATGCTAAGATCATAATAAGGGTGTGGTGGGCCCGATGGGCAGGGTATTGCCTTTGCTAATTCATAGTGATCAGTCTGGCTCATGAGGGCCCAAAACCAGTTGACCTGGTTGATAAAACTAGGCATAAAGGGGGAGATGCCATGCTTGTCCCTCAATACTAAAATAGTATTTGTGAGGGGGACAGGGGCTTGTAGATGGATATCCTGGAGTCATTTGGATCTCAACCACTTTACATTAGGTGGGTGATGGCTGGTTATCAAAAGTCCGGAATAGAGAGATTCACAGGGCCACATGCCAGGGCTATCCGATCGCCATCTATTGTTTGCCCTTTTGTAGAACACTTGCTACAGATGATTAGGGAGAATACTATTATTGAGTGGGTCAATGGAGAAGAGTGCTTTATGGTTACTGCATATGTAGAAGGCATTTTGTTTACATTAGTGGAACAAGAGATGTTCCTAAGATAACTTAATGCCATATTAGAGGACTTCCAGGAGATCTCAGGTTTGCATAATAATTTAAGAAAATTGGAGGTGCTGGTGATAGCTGACAGTAACTGACTTCTGAGGACTTTGCAGGCATCCACGCCCTTCTATTGCTAAAAATCAGGTGTAAACTAAATATGGGAATTAGACTGATCCACAGTGCACAAAGATAACCTTTTGTCCTTACTTAGAGTGGTTAGTGCAGGCTGAGCATCATGACATACACAGATGGTATCTTCGGTGGGCAGCATAGTGTTGCATTTGCATTTATTACTTTATTATAGAATATAGAACACAGAATGTTGTGGTTGTGAAATTCCTTGTGGAATTCTGTGAGCGGCAGTTGCCGCTGGTCGAGGAGGCTGGAGGACACACATATGGACACAAGAATAAAGATGTTCCTACTTACCTGTCTGTGTCCTGAATTTAATACTGGCGACGCGTAGCTGGTCCTTCAACACTCCTGTGATCCCTGAGGGTGTCGAGGAACAATAGGGAGACTTCTCTGCAGGCTCCGTGTTTGCTGACACCCGATGTTCAAAGGATTGGATTTTGTCAGCTGATGTGGCTGTGGTGTTATTGGCTGCCAATCATCAATTTCCTTGCGGCAGTAAGTCACTTTTGGTGCAGAAGCGGCAAGTACGGTGGTGCGAGAAATGCCAGTTAACGAGCACTGACGAACGGCAGAGGCGCGAGCACCAGCGCAAGCACTAGCGAATGGCTGACGCGAGCATCGGCTCAAGAGGAGTGCTGGGGGCGTGATTAGCTCATTGCTGTAGCATTGACTGACTTCAAGATGGTGGTGTGATCGTTCAAACACCGGCAACGCAACACAGTACGCATATCAGCTGCTTGCAAAATCAGCTGTATTGAAGTGTACACCACTGCCTATCTGCTTAGAGACGTGAGATATCGGTCCGACTCTGTTATCGATTGGGATCTTATTTAAGGTATTTTAATTTTGGTTGTTGTAAAAGTATTTTGCCACAACTATTGTAGTAAGCAGCAACTGCAGAACCCACAAAGTTATGGCCAGTTTAGATTCCATAGCACCTCCTCCTGCATTTTTACCATCTCCTGGCGATCCATCAATGATGTGGGAAGGTTGGCAAGAAGCTTTTTTAACTTATTTAGATGCCATTGGTGGTGATGTGTTTGTACCCAAATGCAAATTAGCTATTCTTAAATATAACTTGGGGGCAAAAGGAAGAAAGGTTTTGAAATTATTGCCGATTCCGGCTCGTGAGATAAGGGAGCAAGACAATGAAGCAGATGAGGAAGAGGAGGATGATGATGAATTTGCACAAGCCCTGAGAGCTTTTGAAAGCAATTATAAACCAAAGATAAATATCGTTGTGGAGCGCCATCATTTTTTTTCTAGAGAGCAGATGAAAGGGGAGTCTGTGGATCAGTACATTGCGGTATTGAGAACGTTGGCTTCTACATGTAAATTCTGTGACTTACGAGATGAGATTATAAGGGATCAGTTGGTAAATAAAACTAATAACATGAAAATTCAAGAAAAACTACTTACATGAAGGAACCGTCATTGGAAAAAGCTATTTTAGCAGCAAAAAGGGTGGAGAATACTACTCTGTATGTGAAAGAATTGAAACAACAAGATGTTGACAAATGTGGAGATACGTTAAAAACTATAAATGTTGTGCAAAAATTACAGAAATTGAACATAAAATCCACTAGTTCGCATGACGAGGAGATATCGTCACACAAGCAGGGTTTTGAAAATTGCAAGAAATCTGCTACTAAATGTTTTAGGTGTGGTAGTGAAAAACATGTTGCTTCCTTTACCAACTGTCCAGCAATTACTGTCAGATGTTATAAATGTAGACGCTTAGGTCATTTTGCTCGTGCATGTAAAGAGCAAGAGTGGAAAGGTAGACAAAGCATAAATATTGTTCACAAAGCTGAAGAAGCAGAATCTGAGGATGATGAAGTATTAGTCATTGAGGAAGCATCAGTGAATGCATTGGGTGATTTTTATCATCCGCCTAAATGTAATGTGCTTATGTGTGGGAGAGTTATAGGTGTGTGGGCAGATTCATGCTCCCCGTACATGATCATTGACCTTACAACGTACAAAAGCTTAGGGCATTCTGGTTTAACGGTTATTGAAGTTAACCCGGTGGGTTATTGTGGAAAGAAATTACCTATGTTGGGGTGTTTTTCTACTGATATACGTTTTAAAGAGAGAACTGTACAATCCACTGTGTATGTTGTCAGCGAAGGGAAAAATCTTTTGGGTTGGTTTGACCAACGGTCGCTTGGTATTATTTTAGACCCAAACCACCAGGAACAAGTTCTGTTCACCAACACTGGAAAATGTGTTGAACACAAGAGCGACTGTAGGTGGAAAGATGATTTTCCAAATGTTTTTGCAACAAAGCTGGGTTGTTTAAAGGAATTCTGTCATAAGATAGTCTTAAAGGAAGATGCCAAACCAGTTATCCATAAGGTAAGAAGTGTACCTATCACTATGAGGTCTGCTTTGAAAAATGATTTAAATCGGTTGCAAATGGAAGGTATCATAGAGCAAGTAGAATCTGCTGATTGGGTAAGTCCGATAGTTTTGGTTAAAAAATCAGATGGGGAAGTCCGCATGTGTGTGGATCTTCGCGACTTAAACAAGTCCATTTGGGTGGATCAGTACCCCCTTCCTAATATCAATGAATTGTTAGCAACCGTAGGTCATGCCAAAGTATTTTCGACTTTGGATTTATCACAAGCGTACCATCAGATTAAGTTGCATCAATCCTCTAAGCACTTAACTGCGTTCATTACGCCAGAAGGTTTATGTGGATTTGTGCATATGCCATTTGGTTTGGCTTCTGCTTCGGCAGTTTTCCAAAGAATTATGCTGAAGTTATATGTTGATGAAGCCAATCTAAAAAAATTCAAGATGATATCTTGGTCTGGGGCAAGGCTGAACAAGAACATTATGTTACGGAAGGTGTTGACAAAATTAAATGACGCTGGTTTGACTGTAACTTTGAACAAATGTAAATTTGCAGTAAAACAGGTGGAATATTTGGGTCATACTATTTCAGAGAATGGTGTTAGCCCAAAAAAAGAAGCTAGTAAAAGCAATAAAGAATGCCCCAGCACGGTCAATAAAGATCAACTCAGATCGTTCTTGGGAATGTCAGAATATTACGCTAAATTCATTGATCATTTCTCTGACATTGCTAAAGATTTGAGAGATTTGTTAAAAAATAGAATGCTAAATTTAGCTGGACACCTTCTTGTGAAGATGCCTTTAAAAAAATCAAGGATTGTATTGTTAATGCCCCAATTTGAAACCATTTGATGTGAATGATCAATCCATTTTGGTGATTAATGCCAGTTTGTATGGACTAGGTGCAGTTCTCATGCAGAGGAAGGATGGTAAAGAACGAGTTGTTGCTTTTGCTTCTCGCACGTTTAAGGGGGCAGAAGGAACCTACAGTGTCATTGAAAAAGAAGCCCTAGCATTTTGGTGGGCAATCAAGCATTTCAAGAATTACATATGGGGCCGTACATTTGAGTTAAGGACGGATCATAAACCATTGGTTGATTAGTTTTCTAACAAGGGTGCCGGTAAAGCCACGCCTAGATTAGCCAAGTGCTTGTATTATTTGCAAGAATTTTCATTTCAGATAAAGTATGTTCCTGGCCATACTAATGTCAATGCTGATTGTTTGTCACGTATATCGTTGTGTTGCAATGGTGAAGAAATACAAGAAGGTCATAAAGAGGATGATGATATTGTGGTTGCCTCTTTGTCTGAGTGTGGAAAAGGTGCTATTCAAGAAGATGAGTGGTTAGCTAATATTTCCTCCGATAGTGTTATGAAGATCATTAAGGAGTGTTTGTCTGTGGGTTGGCCAAGGGACCGGCAGAAGATGGTTATGTTGGATGAGTACAAAAAAATTTGGGATGAATTGACTTGGTTGGATGGTAAATTGTATAGGGGTGAAAGGTCGGTGGTCCCTGAAGAGCTAAGAAATCAGGTGGTAGATTTGTTACATGATGGTCATGGTGGCATGTCTGGGATGAAAAGAAGGGCAAGAGCGCATTTCTGGTGGCCAGGCATGGACCATATGATTGAGAGGAGAGTGAGAAGTTGTTTGCCATGTGTTAGGAGTGATAAAACTCATAAATCCCAAGAGACGCCAACTACTGCTGTGAAGTTTACCGATGGGCCACGGAAGAAACTAGGAATGGATATTTGTGGGCCATTTGTTAGGAAAGGATGTGTAGGTAAGTATGCTTTGGTGTTCATGGATTATTTTTCTAAGTGGCCTGAGGTTAAGTTCGTTAGTTGCGTGAATACCGATGCTGTGGTGGAGTTTTTAACTGAAGTATTTATGCATCAAGGATGGCCGAAGGAGATAGTTACTGACAATGGTCCTCAGTTTGTGTCTCGTCAGATGATGGAGTTTTTGAATGTTAATGGAGTTATCCATCATCGTACAGCGAATTATCATCCTAGGGAGAATGGATTGATTGAGAGGTTTAACTGTGTTTTGGTGGAATGTATGCAATTGATTGTGTATAGTAATTTAGACTAGAAGAAAGAGGTGCAGAAAATGTTGTGGAACTATAGAATAACTCCTCATTCTGCCACAGGTGTTGCACCATTTTGTTTGTTAAAAGGTAGAAATCCACACTCACTGGTTTATCCAGGTTGGATGTGCAAAGGGAAAGAGGTGACCTATGATGCTGAGGTTACAAAGGATAAGGTGAAGGAGAGGGTTGGAAAGTATCAACATGGATATCAACTGCAGCATGGAAAATTTACAAATTGCAAAAATGCATCTTTTAAGACGGGCGATTGGGTCCGGTATAGGGAAGGAAGGTTGGGTAGAAAGGGAGAGTCAGTGTGGTTGACCCCATGCAGAGTGTTCAGAGTGTGGGGTAATACTATGGAGTTGGAAAGTGGTAATGTGTGGAATGCCAGGAAATTAATGAAGTGCTATGATGCTGAAGTGGAGGGTAGAAGCTGAGGTCCATGTTACTGGCTACTTCAAGATGTTATTCTATATTTATATGTGTACATAGTTTTGCTTGATATGTCACAATTGTATTTCAAGATTTTATTCCATATTCACATTTTGTATATAGTCTTGTATAATATTGTTTTCTAAAGAGAGGAGATATGTTGCATTTGCATTTCTTACTTTATTATAGAATATAGAACACAGAATGTTGTGGTTGGGAAATTCCTTGTGGCAGTTGCTGCTGGTCGAGGAGGCTGGAGGACGCGCATATGGACACAAGAATAAAGATGTTCCTACTTACCTGTCTGTGTCCTGAATTTAATAAATAGCTGCTTTGAACATGATGCTCAAGCCAATAATTCTACACATACTCCAGACCATTTCACTTTACATTAAATATAGTGATATCAAACTCTTACAAGACATCTTTAATGCTTTCATATGGAGGAGGGTAAGCCAGTGAAAACCAGCTGGAAAGAATGTGTCAAACTCACTAGAGAAAGAAGTCTGATGGATTCAGATGTACTACATTTTTACCAGGAGTCCCAGTAATGGTGCCAGATTGAGTGGTTGTATCGAGATGTACATGAACTATGGTATTTTAAAGATCAAAATCTAGAAACATGCTGACTGAGTGAGATTTGCTTGAACCGAAGGGCATAATTGGAAGTGATATGTGCACTTTCCTGATCACATGTACAACACTGTCAGTCTGGGAGAATAGCACTTGTTACAAAGCATGCATTTTCTACGCGTTGTTACATTGCATTCCATTACAACACAAGTCGTTACAATGACTTGCTGTAGGGGGGGGGGGCGCTGGAGTTTGGAATAGTATAATTTACTACTCCAACTCCAGTGTGTGCAACAATAGGGAAGGTGTTGGATTGAAAACCTAACAAATCCAACACCTTCTGCCCTCTACAGCAAGTCGCTGTAACGACTTGCGTTGTAATGGCATGCGATGTAACAACGCATCGTTGTAACGACCTGCGTTGTAATGGCATGCGATGTATCGCATGCATTGTAAATGATGTTTCCCGTCTGGGACTATGTGGATCACTGTAAAGGACTCACTTTTTTCCTGCCTCAGTACACCTTATTGCATAGAAATACATATTTTACACCTGATTGGACAGAAGGAAATTCAAGATCTGCAAGAAGAGTGGTTGCCATTGGCTGTTGTATCTCTTTAAAAAAAAAGATGCAAGTGAATGGCATGAGGACCTCAGAAATAAGATTAAAATGGGGGTGGTAAGGGCGTTCACCTCATTTGAAAAGTTTCAAAATCATGGTTGTTCACAAACGGACTGGTTTCTTAACTCTACCGGTTTCTCAATTTGCATCTACCAAATATCAAATTCCTGTTCAAAGCACAATGGGAAAAGGAACAGGGGATCAACCTGGAAATTTAACAATGGCAAGAGGTGTTCCTGAGAGCAAACAATTTTGCTAGATGCCCATTGGAAAGAAACAATGTATTATGTAATATAACAATGGCCCTACACGCCAGTTATGTTACACACAATAGACAAGTCAAGAGAGTGATTCAGAGGATGCAGCGGTAAAGGAACAATCACAAATATGTCATGGATCTTTCAGTTTTTTCGGATCGGATACACGAAAGCATCCGTCAGATAACAAACAGGGAAATAGAGAAATGCCATGAAGTAATTTTGTTGAGCCGCCCATCACAGAGAATGTTCCATTCACACAGTCCAAAAAAGAACACTCTCTCCTTTTTCTGACAAGTGGAAAATCATATGATCCAGTGCAATGAGGGACAATTCAGCACTGACTACTTTGTCAAGTGATAACCCATGAGAAACTGGCCTCTAACACCTAAGACCTGGAGCATAAAATCAGTAAAATATGAAGTCCAGTACTTATGTATTTCAACAAAGGCTGCAGGTGTTTGGCCAGTATTGCACCAAAGCATAATTCCCAAAATATTGATTGGCACAAATATTATAATGTCAAAAATATTGTGGGTCAGAATGTTGAGGGTACTATTATCATTTGAAAATGCCATATAATACTTCTAAAATATTTTTTAGTATAATTGTACATGATATCCCTTTTGTATTACATTGTTTATTTTATTCATTTTTATGTCACAATGTGATATTATTTTAAAGTTAAGTATATTTAATCAGTTTCAGTGCAGTTTTGTTTTTATGATTTGATAATATATTAAAGGATTTTTTGAAAAAACGTGTTTTAATTTTTGGCCGGTTGTAGGGTCTGTGAGGGAATAGAGTGGGAATTTTTCAAAGTATGTTTTATATTGATTATAAATGTCTATTTCTTAGTTTTAATTTGTTAATTTGATTTTTAAATATGTATTTATTTTTTAATTATTCAATCACAAATGTTTAACAGACGGTAATAATTTTTTAATAGTTGATTGGGTATTTAGATCACTGATTTTGCTAATTATGTAATTATTTTTAAATAATTTGGATATTAAATAATTATATTATGTTTTGCATTTTTGTATGATAATTAATGTTAGATATTTTTTAATAGTGTGTATTTATATTTTTTATAACTATTTTTATAATATTATGTTTATATATGTTATTCATTTTTGTGATCATACAAACATAACTTTTTATTCTTTGTTCTGTAGCCTTGTAGTTTTGAGAGTATAAGTATTATTTTTAATTTGATATTATTAAAGTCAATAAATATTTTTAAATTAATATAATATATAATAGTTAAGATTTGATATACTTACCTATTTTAGAACAATATTGCCGGCTTTTATGTTTTTGTAGTCAGTACTTTTGACTATACATACAAAGTATGTAATGTCGATATTTGTGTCCTTCATATTTTGTGTGTGATATTTTTGCTGCTAAAATGCCATTCAACCATTGGGCATCTTAGTTGAGGGCACTAAATTTACCTAGAAATTGGTGGAACACAAGATAAACCATGTAGTCGTGGACCTCATTGTTGTTCACTGATGGAGGCCCTTAGGTCGGGAGTGGTATGGCGAAAGAAGCTTAGTGGGAAGAATCAGCATTGAGGATTGGGGGTTCGAGGAAGGTGAAGGATTCGAGTTGGAGAGAAGCTGCAGGTGGATATATTCATTTTAATTTTGTTTATAGCCTGAAACAAAACAAAAAAAGATTGCAACTTAAATAGAGATCGACCAATAATCAGCTTGAATGATGGGGTAATACACTGGTTTTTTAAATAGGCCTGAGTATTTGTTGAGGAGCCGGTATCCATTCCAACAGGAGCTGAAGCAGCCTGTGGTGGCTCTAAGAATGCAGACATCAACATGGGAATATGATGAGGACACGGCAGAACATGGGCCGTTATCAGGTCCAGCAAAGCATCAACGTTCTGTGGCGCAACCGATGGAAGTGTTAGACAGAGATCCAACACGCATTCTTGTCCGCAGAACAGGCATCGGAGGACAGTCAGAACACAGTCAATCCAGAGTGGTCTAAATGACAGGAACCAAGACTTGCTCAGTTTGCGAAGGAGAGGTGTGTCCAGATGGAGCACCATGCGATCATGGTAGCAGCGCTCCAAGAGCATTTTTACCATCTCCTTAGTGACTGGGACGTCCATTGCGTAGCAGAAAAATTACAATCAGGATACCTACTATTAGGAACAGGATCAGTGGAAGCCCTCCAAAATGCTACCGAATACGGAGTGTATGAAGTTGGGAATAACTCAGAAGATTGTCTGAAAGGTGCTTAACAGTCCAGAATTATCGTCTTAAATAGGTGTACTATACCCGTTGTATCATATATGTTAAAGATACGTTGTATCATTTCTGTGAAATGGAAAGGGCAGTTGTTCGTACAAGTGCCTGTATCTTATCTGAGGACCTTGCGACCTGGAGATCAAACGTTTCTCGGGTGGAGGTTAAGGGCACCGTTTTCTGTAAAAGCATGGCTTTCATTCGGCTCAGAGTATCAAACTGTATAAAGGAAACATGCAACAAAGGCCATAACGGCGCCTCCCTGACTGTATGAGTCAGTGGAAACAATACTTGCATACAGCAAGTAACCCTGGAGCTTACAGTGACAAGATATGCGATGCCCGGGAGCATCCCACAACATCCTTGATCATTTAGCACCAAGTAACTCCCATTTGAAAGTAACTTGAACACTGGATTAATCACGGCAGCTGGGGATCCTTTCAAGTGACAGGATAAATTAGCAACTGAACCATTACAGGCCCCGTGAAGCATGATATCCTGGCATATGAGAGATCCACTTAAAGCTTTCTCGCAGTTTGTACCCCTTAGAAACACTTCCATGTCGCCACTCCTGCATCGAAATCTGCATGGCAATTCCCAAGATTCCTTGATGAATTCCCTACCCATCGCTTCATATCTGCCCGCCTGTTGTTGTTCTAGGCAATACTCAAACTTGAAAGTTGTGACGGGTAATGTTATATGGCCACGGATTAACCATTCTGTGGATGGTGACTCTGCCACAGTGAAAGGTAACTCGTCCAGTTTTTCAATACGCAGCATTGTATATTTTGCTCCTCTTTGTGCCATTGTTATCTGTTTTTTAGTTAGATTGTATGAAGAGAACAAGGACGTACTGTTGATAAATGGCCACGGCACATAACCAGCGCACAATGATTGCAGCGTCCAGCTTAATAACATAATAGAACGCAGTTGAGATTGTCCGTGTTGTAGTATGGACAAGTCCTGTTCTAGTACATCTATAGCAGAAGATACAATGTTGCCCAGTGAAGAAATCCTGGAAGTTAATGTAGTTATACCATTGTCAACTACAGATAACGCCTTTTCTAGGTTAATTCTATCTATTTCACGAAGTCTCTCCGCAGCTTCTTGTTGAGAGATTTTCCAGATTTCATTATAGACAGCGTATAAGAAACGTTTCTGACTTTTAGGGACCTAATAAAAAATCCCTTAAATCAACATCATCTGAGAGTAAGGATAAGTGCTATTTCACCTGAGGCAGTGTCAAGGCTTTTAGCCAATCAAGTCATAACTTCCCAACACTGTATGATTTCACCACCCCGGATGTTCTCTTTGTACATAGCGTTGGTCTAGCCTATGGATACTAAACCCTTCGGTGGTACCCCTGAATCTTGACTGACATCTATTTGTGTCTGTAGGCCAAACCAACCATCCCTTCCAATTGGGGTCTGATAAATTGTATTGTATGATGTCATCTATTGTATCCCCTCCACGTGATGTTAAGTTTTACCCCCCTCAAAGTGTGATGGTGTTGGAATCCGAGGTGTGTTCAAATCCTTGTTCTTGGCTATTTCAAGACAGGAAGTTTATTGCGCAGTGTCATTCAGAAATATTATCTGCTGTGGAATGAGACATGCTCTAAATAGTGCTTCTGTTCCATGAACTTGCCACTCCTTTGAACCCCAGACCGATTTTATGTCTATAGTGTCCTTCCATAAGTCAAAACCCCGTTCAGACAGTTGGGAAATAAAGGATGCAGAATAAATCTGTTTGGTGTTTGTTAGCATGTTTTTCTGTGAAGTTGTAGGTGCAACCTTATAATAATATGAGGTTGGGTCAGAAATGTGGAACCCTGAAAAATAGGGAAAATTCTGTGCAAATGTTTTCGAACTACTTTTCGGTGGTGTTGAGCACTGTTCCCATTGATGGTATGTAAAAACATTTCGTGGAATACTGGATTTATGTAAAAAGTGATGACCATAATGATGGTAACAGTACATAGTGTTATAGTCTGATGTGTCTTCTAACATTTCAATGCTTGAAAATGCAGTGGATTGTTCTAAATCAGATAACATATTATTTACAGTTTCAAAATCCCAATCGTCAGAAAATGTACTGGAGGTAATGATATTATTTAGAGAAATTTTAAATACATGACGTATTTTTAAAAGTTCTGTGGGACCAAATACATCATAATCAACCTTGTCCCAAACTATGTTGTCACGAATTGGAACAGCTGTAATGTTCACGAAGGACAGGTCTCTTTGTTCACGATGTGAAGATGTATGAGGTTTCAGGACCAAGTTCACATTTGATACTGCAGAGCGTTCTGGGAGATAGTTTCCATTCATGAGTAAGCAAAAGACAGTCACTAGGCCAATCCAGAACAGAAAAAACAATATTCCAGTTATTATCCAGAGCTGTAGCCAAGGTGATACTAGGTATGTATTTTTCAGAAAAATTGAGAAATCACAAATTTGTTACTTACGGGAAACTGGAGCTTGCGTTGTTTCAGGTTCACTGGGATCTAGAGAAAATGTATCAAAATCGATGAAGTAGCCAGATGCAGTTCGATCTATTTTTGGTAGCTCAGCAGGTTTTGTTGAACTGGCAGATGTCTCTTGTAGAGGCATATTGATGTAGACATCGGTGTTAGGCCAAATTGATATTTGTCTTTCATTTGTGTTTTGATGTTCTGTTTCAAGAGGAACGAGTTCCATTTTATTGTTGGAAATTCCATCATTTTGTATTGGTGACTCTTCAAATGTTATGAGTCTTTCTATCTGAACTTCCTGTATGGTGGCGAGAGGAGAGCGTCGGCTACCCAGGAGCCCACGAGGCCTACTATTCAGTATCAGCTACATAGTGTGGTTTGATCAGATCAATGGAGATGAATCTCTTTTCTTTTATACCGGCAAGAGATGGAAGAAGTACTGTTCTTGTTCCTTCGACAGCCAGGACATGTACAGGCTTTCTGTATGATGGCCCAAATTCTTTCTTGTCAACAATCTTTTCTTTGACCAGATCCCCGACTTTAGGGATCCAGGCAGGTCTTGCCATGACTGATTTGACTTCCCCAGTGGTGGGGCGTTTTACTGGCACGTTGCTTTGTAGTGCCCGGAATTCATTGAGATCCTGTAAAACAGCCAAACGTTTATTGCTGTCAAATGGTTTTTCATCCACCACTGTGCTTTCAAAATCAAGATCAGGTACCCACATTCTCGTTCCAAATAGGACTTCGTAAGGAGTGACACTTCCTAGGGAACTTCTTGGCATATTGTTAAGGGCTCTTTGGACCCCTTATAAGTGATTGACCCAACTACCACCCGAACTTAATACTCTCGCTGTTAAAGATTGCTTTAAGTCTCAGTTTTTCCTCTCCATGACTGAATTTCCCTCGGGATGGTATGGCGAGGAGTACCACAATGCAACACCCAAACTTCCCCTGGTTCCTTGGAAACTCTAGCGCTAAACGCGGGCCGCGGTCAGAATGTAATGTGCCAACTGCGTACGTCCCTATACAAACTCTCAAATCTTTTATAACAGTTGAACGTCAGCCGAGCGCTTAGGCCATACCCATAGGAATCTAGAGCATGAATCCACTGCCACCAAGATATACATGTAAGCCCCATCTGATTGTAGGGGGCCGCAGGGCTCCAAATAGACACAAGTGAGTGGTCTGTCTGATATTAGTAATGGTGTCCGCGCTGGGTGGTGGAACCCTTCATCTGCTGACAGATGTCGCCATTTAGGACAAAATTCTTTGTCTGTATAGTTAATCCTGGCCACCAATAGCGTTGTTTCAGTAAAGATCTGTCACGGTAATCCCTGCATTTGCAGAACCTAGACCCTCGTGTCCTGCTAGAATAAAACACAATCTGCGATCTATGTTTGGCATTACTCTATCCCCCACTCTTGGAATTTGAGCATACGGAACGGTATTTGAATATAACTTGTAGGAGTACTTGAGTGGAAAACCTTTCGGTAAGGCTGTGCGGTTTTTGCGTGAAGCAATGACAGCTACCATTTTCTGTCCATCTATTTTCGTTTTTGAACAAGTGATTGCAGCTACTGCAGCAGTATGTACTGCCCCTTTTGCCAATGAATTCCCTTCAACGTGAACGCCATCACTTTGATGACTCAGTGTGTGTATCACGTGAACTCTTGGTAGTTTGCTTTTCAACTCAGCTACCTGTTCCCATAGCATTTTATGCTTAATTGTGCAAACTTTTGAGTCTTTAAACCCATTCTGACCCAAGTAGTGAAGGTATTCATTGAATGACTGGACACAGTAAAAATATTCGCACACTATCAGAGTGGGGAATTCCCGATCCGTATTTATCAGTGCCAGTAATAGTGCTTTTAATTCTGCCAGCTGAGCCGTGCAGTCTCCTAGAGACTGTGTCTTCGTAGAGCTAGGATGGAACTTGCCTTCCTGCATACAACCCTTCACAATTGCACATGCGGCGCTGTATTGTTGTTTACTTCCTATGGCCGGTTGAGCAGATCTGTCAGTGTAAATTATATATTCATACTGATCTTGAGGCATTATTTAATTCGGGAGAGGATATTCTTGTTCATATTGCAGGAATGCTTGTGTTTTTAGAGTGGGGTCATATTTGTATTCTACATCTGTTGCAGTGAGAGAATTAACCCATTGTATCCATCTTGGATGTAAGGCTTTAGCATTAGGAACGCTAGCCTTTGTAACAGCCTCTAAGGTTGGTACTGGAGTTACGGCAATTATTCGTTTCCCCTGAGCCAGTGCTCTTTCTCTCGCTACAGTAGTCTGTACTGCTGTCAGATTTTTTTCTGTAGAAGCAAAAAGCATTTCAGCGTTTGTATACAAGTGTGATTTGTATGTAATTGGGACTGTCTCAGCTTCATTGAAAGTGATGTAGGTATATCCTAATAACTCGGGGTCGACCCTTATCACCAGGTTGCGGACACACACGCGTGTCTGCCAGTGTTTTGATGCTATCATGTCAGCTTGTAGGGAACGGGGGATATCTGTGTGTTCCTGAGTCCAATGCCTAACTGAAAAATCAGGTCTTATTAAGTCGTAGAAAGGTTTTACTTTTTCTGCATAATCTAAAATGTATGTTCTACCAAAATTTAGGAATCCCTATATGGATTGTAAGTTTTTCAACGATTTAGGAGGTTGGAGCAGCACACAATTTTCTAAAAAGTTAGCTGCCAGGCTTTTTCCTTCACTTGAAAGCTCATATCCTAAAAATAGGACATTGAGGTGGGCTATTTTTGATTTTTTAAAGTTACATTTGTAGCCCTCAGAGGCAAACCCCAAAATGATGTTGCTCGCCCTTGTCAAGTGATTCTTTAAATCATCATCTGTCAGATAAATATCATCTACATAGGACAATCCCTCTTCATCCAAATTCTGAAGTAACTCTGTTACCCTAGCGGAGAACAACCCAGGGATATTCTTTTACCCTTGGGGGAGTCAACAAAATTGACACTGGGAACCTAGCACTGAGAATGCTGTCAAATATCTGCTTTCAGGCGCTATATTTTGGCAAAAAAATCCATTTGAAATATCTAATGTTGTTTTGTATTTTTCCGCACAATGTTATTCATTAATGCGGCACTGTGTGCATTCTGTACTGCAAATGTTTTAGGGCATTTGTTCAGATGTCTGTAGTCTAAAACTAGACGGTATGAGTTATCTGGATTCATTACAGGAAACAAAAGATTCTTCATTGAGGAGGTGCAACTTTCAATTACACCCTGGTATTCAAGTTGATCTAAGATCTCCCTGACCTGTTTTTTCACTTCTTGTTTTATTGGGTACTGTCTCTGTGGAGTCAGAGTAGTTTTTACTGGGATTACATGGTGAGGTGACTCAGCATCCCACCGAACATGGTTGTGATATAATGCTGGAGCAAGTGCTACCACCCACTCCTGCACGTATGTATGTTTTAAGTATATTGGAACGAGGTCAGAAAAAGCTAGTAAAATTACCGTCTCTCCCTTTGGGCAATCCACAACAATTTCAGGCAGCCAATCTTTTTCAGCTAAAAGGATGTCATATCCATAAGTCAGGTTCTCCCAAAACAGACCATTAACTTTACTTGGTTTGTCGCCCTCCATTTGAAGTGTTATTTCATGTAACCTATGTGGGACACACCCTTGTATCAGGTGTTTCCACAGTGATATGTTCTTTCTACTCCACTGTCACCAGAAATTCCATCAGGTTCTGGTGAGCTGTTGTTACTTCTGCTGTGCTGTCTAGCATCATCAGAGCCCATTCCCCGTTCAGAAGTTGAGTCCTCAGAATTCTGGGCATGTCTAACTATAAGACATGCTACTTTCTTCTTTTTAAATTGAGGTTTTGATTTTGGTTTTTCTTCTTTTTTGGAAGTATAGTCTGAAGCGCGTTGCATGTCTCTGGACTGTGTACGCTCTTCTTGTCAGTGTTCTGACCGTCCTTCCCTCTCAGAGTTTTTCGATGAACCCTGAAAGGATCGAGAGGAACGTGTATCAGTATCCTGATACCTGTCAGGTTTTTTAATGTTGTCACGATTCCTAAGGTTGTACCTCCTTTCGGAGGGTTCCTGTTGAGGAGACCCACCCCTGGATTGTGATCTATTCTCTCTATTCTTTTGTTTTGTATTATTATCCCATTTCTTCTTGGAAGAATCAGGTGTTTGCTTGGTGTTAACATTTTTAGGACCACCCATGAGTTGAGGTTTTGTTGCTCTAGCTCCCAAATTGTCTCTACCTAATTCAGCATAGGTGTCTTCGATAATTTTAGGTAATTCACGTTCCTGCTGTAAAGGAGTGAAATCCCTCAGGCATTGGCGTATTGCCACTGCTGCTGCCTCCCCTTTTATGTTTGCTAATATTATAGCTGATACCTGGGCAAAATTACCTAATAATTTCATCCCTAAGTTCAGAGCAGGTTCTGCTTCATACTCATTCCATATTTGTCTTAATACATCAGGTATTACTGCTAATGAAGGAATACCATGAGTTCTGGTATATATGGCAGCAAAAACTGTACCCCAAGAAGTACAATACTCTATCTGGGGAGCTATCCCATTGGCAAGCAGATTGTTACCATTCTGTGTTTTTCTTGAGGGCTTGTGTGTCGAAATACTGCCTCTAGCTGTGTTATTTTTTGAGCTATCCAGAATGGCATTTGCTCACGTTAGTGGGCATTTTACCCATAACTGCGTGTAGCGTTTGAGGTGTTATTTTAGTTGTAGATCCCTGAATTTGTCCTGCTTGTGTAGCCCTGGCTGGCGGAAGTGTGAGTGTTCTCATCACGATCTGTGTCAGGTTTCTGTAAAGTTTTATTATTAATTTATGAAGTGGACGTAAGTCTGCTACTGACATTGTGTCAATGTCTGGATGTGGTGTGTAGGCCGCTAGGACCTGCAAAGTCACTCCATCTCTTCCGAGTGGACCAAGTCTCACTTTTTCTTTTGTGTGTGGGAGGAATCCTTTAAACCAGTTTATGTGCTCCTGGTAGATGAGCGGAATTTCAATGTCCTCATAAGGACAGTATTCGTCTGGTGTTTCATCTTCAGTGTAAGAGTGAAATGTATTTGATTGTGCATCTGCTTGTGGAAATTTAACCCATAAATAGAATATCTCTGTTCCTTATGATTTGTGTGCCTCAATCACGAATGTGACTGTCCCACACCTAGCTGTGACTTCATAGTCTGCTAGTTTCAGAGTAAGGGCAGTTCTAACAATTTTCTGAAATGTTGATTTCCCCTTCTTGTTTTTCCTCCCTAGCTGCAGCATGTTGTGCTGGTGCATGGGCGTCTTTGTCAGCCATTATTTTGAAAAAGAAGAAACTTCAAGGAAACTGAGATAAGGTTTTATGCACAATAGGAACATTTTGTCCTACAAGCTTGATAACCCTACAGCCAATACATAGGATATGTCTACTCAGCTGTGGGAAAATGTGAGCAGGGGTCTCTGAGAATAGCATGACTGAACTACTCTGATTTGACCGTTAAATAAGTATAAAACCCACGTTGGGTGCCATGTCATGTAGTTCCTATAAACCTATATAGGATATGCGCATTTAGACAACATAGACTGCAGGATTGGTGTCCAGACTGATTCTAGACACCCCTACCGGATATGTTTGCCAGTATACCAGCTAGCTCACAGTGCCACTAGAAACCCCTCTTACCAAGGAGAGAATAGTTCTTGGCAACTATCGAACATGACAACTCTGTCCCATCAGGGATCGTGGAAACAGTGCATTAATTTTCGCTCAGTCACTCTTGCTCACTTTGTCTCAGAGAGATACACAGAATAAATGGTGGGGACGTTTTTCAATAAGCATTTATTGAACTAGCGTCATTCTAGTGTAAAATAGGTGTGCTGAAACAAACCAACAGACAGAAACAGATATACATGATTATAAGCACCAACAGAGTAAAAGGATGGTAGATTTCTACTATAGTGCTAAAACAATGAATACAGGGAGGTATTAAAATACATGACAGTGACCCTAACTAGATGTACCTAGTGACCCTAACTAGATGTACCTAAGTGTACCTAGCATGTACGTGGGTATGTAGCCAAGAATCCCTCTAGGATAAAGTGAACCCCCTTACCTGAAGTGAGAGACTATGGGACCCCGTCTTGGTCTCGAGATGGACACCCCCTAAGGGATGTCAGACCACTGCGAGCTGGAGTGTCTGCGTGCAGGAACCCCAGCGTCTCGCGTCAGTGTGTCAGCATGGAAGTCCTTTTCTCCTCTCCCTGCCTCAGCAAAGATATGGCGTTTATATACCCAAAGTAGTACCGTCAGGGGTTCTACCTTGCTGTGTCATGTCGGACTTAGGATGACTGAAGAAATGACCCTTATACATAGTTATTATGCAGGAGATGGTAGTCCTGCTGAGTTTCCAAGAATCCTCATGCACAATGGATGAGGCTAGTTTTCAGGGAAAACCCAACGTCCTGTTAGCAGTACCATAGCTAGGTAAAAGGTCAGTCTCAAGAACCGTTATGTAGTGTAGTGTTAGGGGAGAAAATAGGTGAAAGGGTAGGATGCTACCTGAGCCTATATTGGGGTACCTATATGGAACATAACAGTACTGCATGCTAAAATTGTTTTGGCACTATTCCTAACATGGTATACATTTAATAGAGCTCTGAAAGATTCCATGTTGCTTATATGGGTTGGTTTCTATCTTGTTTCAAGACAATAGCTACTCTGTTTGAATAGTTGTTCTTGTTTATACCAGTAGGGAAGTTCTTATATTCACTAGGTGTTGGCAGTAATCTCCCCTCCTCTGGTGGAGTTTGCGGAGCTTTGCCCACTCTGCACTCCACTTGGAGTGCAGAGCTTATGAAAAAATCTGACAGCCATCGTATGGCGTTTTTTTTTCACATATGGCTTGCCAATGGGAAGTTGGTGAGTGCAAGAGAGAAAATTAAGCGTTAGAGCACCTCCCGGTGAGATTTCTCAACGCGGGAGGTTACAGCAGGTCACTGCCCCTCGCGTTGGGAAAGCTGATGCTCACAGTAAGAAAACTGCCACTTGACTTCAAAATCTGCACCGCCTGGTGCCGTTCGTGCTGATTTTACAGCGCAGGACAAGCTCTCGGTACTAAAACTCTGGTCGAGTAGAGTTATGTGCCATAACTCTGCCACTCCCCAGTGTCTCGCAGAGTTTTTGAGTAACTCAGTGGGACTCCGTGGAGTAAAACACAAGTTCCCCCACCCCTAATATTCACCGAGGGCTGACTTTAATTGTTTCCATTCAATATCATATCAACACTGCCAGAGGGAGTTTGCTTTTCACTTTTCAATTTTATCACTTACCACTGCAGGTCTGACATATACTAGGGCAGTGAGGGACTTTTTAACATTTTGAGAACTTTAAAATAAAAATTAATCTTGGGCACTATGTATTGCTGTTGTGATTGTTGTGAACAACTAAAAATTATCTGTTTGCATTATTGAACACACTGCCCCACTCACTGGCTGCCATTTTTGAGAAGCAGAGTGCTAGTGTTTGGTACAGGAGGTGGAGCCTAAAAAGCTAGATGGTCATTTGTTCATGGCCATGATCGTACGCGCTTTAACACTGCAGGTCTGGGATATACTGGGGCCATGGGGTACTTTTTAACATTCTGAGAACTCTAAAAAAGAAATATATATATCTTTGGCGCTATGTATTGTTGTGATTTATGTGAAAAACTAAAATGTATCTGTTTGCGTTTTTGCGCACACTGTTTCCACTCACTGGCTGCCATTTTTGGGAGGAAGTGTGTCAGAGGTGGGGTAGGACTCTTGGGCTAACAAGGGAGATGTCTATTTATTCATGGCCGCAGCACGGATGCACCTTACTCTGCAGATCTGGGATATACTGGAGCTGCGGGGAGACTTTTTAAAATTCTGAGAACTTTTAAAAATAGTTTATCTTGGGCACTATGGATTGTTGTTGTGATTTTGCACACACTACTTCCACTCACAGGCTGCTGTTTATGAGAGGCACCATGCCTTACACTGCCAGTCTGAGAGATACTGAGGATGCAGGACACCTTTCAATATTCTGAGAACTTAAAAAAAAAAATAATCTTGGGCAGTGCATATTGTTGTTGTGATTTATATCAAATGCACACCCTGTTTCCACTCACTGGGCACCATTTTTGAGAGGCAGCATGCTTAAGTTTGGGGCAGGAGGGGGGCAAAGAAGGGAGAAGGTCTATTTTATCATGACTGTGGCATGAATGTGCAGCAGATGCTTGCAGCGGGTACACTGCAGGTGCACCAATACTGTGCCAAAGGCAAGCCCGTCAGCACCTGGCCACACCCTCTGCTACCCAGGACACAGCATCCTGCCCATCGGAGTACAGAATTACCAGATGCTTACACAGGTCAGGCACTGTTGCTTCTGAAAAGAATCCCCTGAGAGGCTCTTCAAAGGGCCACAAACAATAGAATATATCACACACCATTACAAGGAAATCACCATGCACAAACCTGGAAATGAGGTAAAACTCAAATGCACCTTAATAAATGTGTGATCCATGAGTAAACATGTGCTAGAGATAAACAGGTTTATCATGGATAATAATAATGATTTGCTTTTTATCACAGAGACTTGGCTCAAAGTTCACCTGACCCCAGTTATAGCAGAGGCCCTTCATCCGTGCTACCTTATATGAAATGTTAATTGCTAGGAGCAGATGGGAGGGTGGTGGCCATAGGCTATAAATCACACTCAGTAGTATAACATGGTCAGTGACAGTGCCAGACGAAGTAGAATCTCTTGTGATCAGATCAGGAAACGGTTTGCTTTTTACTAATTTATAGACCACAGGGCTATGGCTGAGACAGTGGCCTCAGCATACAGAGTCCAGTAAACTTATAATTTTACATCATTTTATTCTTCATATTATTGATCTCCTTAATAAAATTGTCACAGAATTAAAAGATAATCTGGTGGCATGCAATCTTCACTAGCAAGAACTTGAGGTGGGACAACAAGTATTGCAATACTCAAAAACTAACATGATCAAACCATCAAGCAGTATTTGTTGCTCTTCTAATTAAAAATTAAATTGTTTTTGAAAAAGAGACCTCTAAGAGTGAAAAAACCTTTTGTCAGTGGGGAAGAATGGATGCTAACAAACCTAACAACACACTAATAATACTTACCCACCCCTGTTGGCACATGTCAACACTATAAACAACTATTGACCACAGCCCACAATGATTTTTACTTTAATTGCATCTGCTCAGCAAAAGACCTCAATAAGAAGGCATTTGGTATCTACAGGGCCTTGGCCACAGGAGCGGCTAATATTTAAACCATTCCTCCTTCCCAGGAGTTCTGTAAAAAATTGTCATCTTATTTCATAACTAAAATATCTAGTTTCCTGTTAACTTTCTCTCTCCGTGGCTCTGCACTATCAAACAATGCCGAATAATTTGCAAATCTAATGCTCTCATGATGACTGTAACATGTAATCAGTCCTTAGATATGGGCCAGGTGCCTCAATTCTGTAACGAGGCAGTGGTCCTACCTCTAATAAAAAAGCCATCTTTGGATGAAACCAACTGTGGAAACTAAAGACTGATCTTTTTGCTGCCGGTGATGGCAAAGATCCTAGAGATCCTAGAGAGCTGGGTTAAAATGTAGCTGTCACAGTATAGTACACGGAGGATGACAATCTTCTTCACAGGGCCCAGTATGGCTTCAGACTAACCATGAGCACGGAGTTCGGTGTTGATCGCTGCATCCAACAATTTAAGAATGGCCCTGGACCCAGGTTAGATCTATCGGCAGCATTCAACACTCCCATGGTATCCTGCTTAATCACCTCCAAGATTCAGAAGTAAAGGGACAAGTGTTCAGATGGTTTACATCCTTTCCTATGGACAGGAACCAAGTAGTTGCCATAGGTCAATTCCAGTTGAATCAATGCCTTACCCATGTGAAAGTCCCCAAGGATCAACCTTGAGCTCCACTCTTTTCAACCTCTATGTGACACTTCATGCAAGATTTATTGAGTCATTTGGGCTGAATGTTTAAATCTATGCAGATGGCACGCAACTAGTCACAAGACTGTATGAGATGGGGAACTCAAAAGAAAGATTCTACCCCTCATTCCAGAGCAGCATAAACAACAACTTGCTCAAGTCCTGGTTGATAGCCAGCCCAATACACTACATCTGGAGCTTCCAAAAAATGCTCAAAGGAAGCTTCAGGTTATTCAGAATGCAGCAGCTAGGCTAAACCTCAACATCTCAAAAAGAGAGCACACATCTCAACATCTGAGATCACTTCATTGGCTCTCAAATAAGAAAAGATGCACTTTCAAGGCTCTTTGCTCCTGTCACAGAGCTGTGCACTCTGAGAAGCCTGCTAAGCATTACATCTTGGCTTCCTTTCAGAGATATGCCCTAATCAGAGCACTGCACTCCTCCTCCGCCTTTCTAGTTAAAGTGCCTAAATTCAGGAAAGGCAGTGTGGGAGGTGGAACACTCAACTAGTCACAAGACTGTAGGAGATGGGGAACTCAAAAGAAATATTCTACCCCTCATTCCAGAGGAGCATAAACAACAACTTGCATCATGCCCCGGTCGATAGCCAGCCCAATGCACAACATTTGGAGCTTCCAAAATATGCTCAAAGGAAGCTGCAGGTTATTCAGAATGCAGCAGCTAGGATAAACCTCAACATCTTAAAAAGAGAGCACACATCTCAACATCTGAGATCACTTCATTGGCTCTCAATTAAGAAAAGATGCACTTTCAAGGCTCTTTGCTCCTGTCACAAAGCTGTGCACTCTAAGAAGCCTGCTAAGCATTACATCTTGGCTTTCTTTCAGAGATATGCCCTAATCAGAGCACTGCACTCCTCCTCCACCTTTCTAGTTAAAGTGCCTAAATTCAGGAAAGGCAGTGTGGGGGGTGGAGCATTTGTAGTTGTGACAGTGAAAGCACTTACATTTCTGGGCTTCTCAATCAGAGCGGAAAACCACCTGAAACCTTTCAGAAAAGCTCTCAACCATTCCAACTCAGATGTATCAAGGTCTCAGTATCAGTGCCAGGAAACCTAAATAAAGCCCCAAACTAATCTAAACGAAATTAAGTCTTCATTAACCCCTTAACTGCTGGGCCTTTTCCCCCCCAGTGCTGAGCCCTTTTTTACTATTTGGGGTAGTTTGCGCTTAGGCCCCTGTAACTTTTTGACCACATAAGGCATCCACGCCAAATTTGAATACTTTTCTTCCAACATGATGGGGATTTTAAAGGTACCCAGGGTTTGTTGATTCCCCTGGAGGGGACCCAGAAATTAGCCAAAATACAGCTAAATTTTGTTTTTTTGGGAAAAATGGGAAAAAAAGGGCTACAGATGAAAGTGTCTGATTTTTTCCCTGCAAATGGTATCAACAAAGGGGCTGTTGTGCTTAAATTACCATATTCCCAGCTTTCAGGGACAAGCAGGCTTTTGTCAGAAAACCAACATTTTGTACACAGTTTTGGCATTTTTCTGGGACATAGCCTATTTTTTGTGCTTTCAACCTCCTTCTAGTTAATGGTAAAAATGGGTATGAAAGCAATGATGGATCCTGGACAGCTATACATTTCTGAAAAGTAGACAAAATTTTGAATTCAGCAAGGGGTCATTTGTGAAGATCCTTCAAGGTTTTTGTATAGAAACTAACAGTTGAAAATAGAAAAATTTGAAAATGAGTTAAAAAAACAGCCATTTGTGCCAACGTTTTCACCTGTAACTTCTACTAAGTATGACAGATATTTGAAAGCAGTATACCGTTACATCCGCTAGACCGTTCTGGTTGTGGGGATATATAGGACTTGTAGGTTCATCAAGAACCCGACGAACCCAGTGTTAGATTTGAAAATCCCATTCTCGCTATACACTTGTTCTACGTTATATTAGGTTAGCAGTGTGCGGCTAAATTAGACACCATTCGTATTCACGTTATGAAACCCACTGAGTTATCCCTGCAATGTGCGAGCTTCAGTTAGCGAGTGTGACTCCATTTTGAATTTCGTAATCCCTATTAGGCTGTGCCTGTACTAGGCCTCATTATTCGTATTGCTTGCCTCAGCATAACACTGTATTCAGCTATTATTTTCTTTTCTGTTCAAGGTTGCCTTCTGACTTGCTAATGAATAGGCCATTCTGCCCTCGCATACCTATCCTTGGGTGTAGCTCTGCTCCCATGTTAGGAGACGCCGAAACCCAGCACGGCAACCTTGAGATAGTGATAGCGTGTACCCATCTAGCAGGTGGTAGCCCATCCTTCTGTGCCTCCTTTGTTCATGTTCGACCTAAGCCGGTAACTTTCCATTGTAGGCGTGGTTGGGAGGCCCTTGGGAGGAATTATTATGCGTTGCAGACTGTTGGGGGGCAGTCCCTCGGCAGACATCTTAGGGTGCAGGTCAGATTGGACTCCTCTACAGAGTATTGCTAATAAACAACTGTTTGTATTCTCTACTGTCTGACCAACTCTTCATTTTGTGGAAGGCGATTAGGAGGTTGTAAATAACCCGGGTGGCCCTTTTCGGGCCACCTCCTTCAGTTGGCACCCGAAGAGGGACTCCGCAAGGTGACCCAACTCGCCCGTAATCGGGTTGTAGGGTCGGGTTGTAGGGTCGGGGTGGAGTCCGGTCGGTCGGATCGGGGATCCCCACACGATAAGAGCCCGGTTCTCTTGGCTGCCCCGCCCGTCTGATCGGGCGACTCCTCATCTAGTGGTCACTGACTGGGGTCCTAAGAAGGCGGAACCTTGGATTTGACCGTTTGGTCTGAAGAATCGGCAGTGGAGAATAATATTGCTCGACCTGAGTGCACCAGGTGAGTGACTTGAATTCTTGGAAGATGTGGCGCCATGGTTGAACGGCACGAGCCTACGGGCTGTGTCTGGTACAGTCTCCGGACTGTCTTGTCTTGATCTTGGTGGGTTTGCGGACCCTTAAAAGACACAGAGTGTTTGTGAACGGTCTACCAGGCCATTCTTAAAAAGGTTTGGGGCTGTTTGCGAACAATCTGCCAGGCCAACTGGAAATTTGGCTTATTCTTGAAAAGGTCTGGGGCTAGAGCCTGTCTTCTTGTTTTGGTACAGTCTTTGCACTGTCTTGTCTTGGTACAGTTTGCGGACTGTAGGGTGCAGTTTTCGGACTGCTTCGATTTGGTTTTGGACCATTTTGGTGGTTGGTGTTATATTTGTCCATTGGGGACAGTGTATGTGTCTTATATTAAGATGCCTTGTTTAAGCAAGTTAGGGTGTTTTGGATGTCAGTGTTGTTCCACTGAAGCTCGATTGGAAGAGAGGCAGCCTGCGCCTCCAGAGGGTACCCCAAATTTTGATGTATACGTCAAGCATGGCATTGGCCCTATTATGTTTAGCACGTTGTGGAATAAATATATGAGGGACAATGTTGAGTTACAGTGGCCACTTACTGGCACATTTGATTAACAAAAGTTGAATTACTTGCAGGACAAATTGTTCGCCAAAAAGAGCAGGCAGTCAATGTTTGATTCTCTGAGGACATGGCAGAAGGAAGCGAAGCAACGACTTATGAGGGCAGAGAAGCAAGCTCTGAGGGAACAGACGCAAACGATAACGTAGAAAGCAGTAGCGTATGAAAGAGAAAAGATCGAGAAAGGCATAGAGTGTGCAGATAGGAAGTTTCGATTGCAGAGTGATAAATGTTATGTTGCTAGAGAGGAAGGTGATGTTTTTGTTGAGGAGTTATTGGATTCTCGACCCCCACCTCCTTATGCCCCCGATCGGATTTATCCCATAATCCCAACACCTCAGTCTTCGACCTCTGGTTCTGCTATTCCTACTCTTCCTGTTTCTGGCTCTACTGCTTCGGCCCCGGCCCCACCTGCTTCTTCCCCATCTTTGCAAGTTACAGGGGCGGGAGCTGTCAGTTCCCCTATTCTGTTTCCCAGCTCCGCACCTTTGGTCACGCCTACTCATACTCCTGCAACACAGTCTTGGTACCTGTTTCTTCCTCTGCTCTTTCCCCTTTAAGTGTGTTATCTCAGGCATTGCAAAATGCCGAGATGCCTGTGCGTGGAGTGCATGAAGTGAATTGGGCAGCGGCATGTGAACACATGGATAAAGTGTTGGTGCGCTCTGCTGTGGGTGATGAGGAAAAGAGAATGGTGGCTGACCAGGCTGCACAGTGGGCCTGGAATCCAATTTATAGTGTGGAAGATGTGTGGAGCGTGATGAAAGATTATGAGTCATTTATACAGCAACATGCTCTTAAGCATATGTCAGCTACGCTGATAGGATTGTGGGAACAGTGTTTCAAGGGTATTGCACCGCAGATAATTTACGACATTCGGGATAGGGTATATACTACAGATATGGCCGCCAATGAGGTTTTCAGTAATGTGACGACATTGGTGGGTTATCGGGGTAGATTGCTTCAGAAGGTCCCGACGGAGTTGCGAGATGGGAATAATATTGTTATTCGCCCACGAGTGGTGACCCATTTCCAGGAACAGTGGATCTACACTCCTTGGAAGAGGAGTGAGGTAATATCCCTAAAAGGACAGTTGCCGGACCCTCGGAAAAATCCAACTGTGTACTATAAAGAATTGACAGAGGAGGCCTCCTCCACAGTGATGACATTACCTGATATAGAGTTGTTCTTCGGTCTGTTGGTACCGGTAGATATATGGAGACAGGTGCATACGCAGGATCATGTGGTGGAATTGGGTGGAACATGGGATGAGATCAGGACATGGGATAAGGAGCGCAAGCCTGGTGAGAAGCCGAAGGCGGAGCTATTAGCTTTGCCGGGGCGTATTATCACTTACATGCATTCCTTCATTCTGCCGAGACGAGTGGATTGGGGCAAGTTGACTGCGTGTCGTCAGAAGAAGGATTAAAGTGTGTCCGATTTCTTTACTAGGTTTGAAGGGGTGTTTCTGTATTTTAGTGGCCAAGATCTGTCACTGGAGGGTGGTGTTCGTTTGTTCGTCAACAGGTTTGTCACTAATTTGCTTCCCGAGATTGTGACTAGATTGCAGGCTTCAGAAAGTACTTGACCACCTCATCCCCATCAAGAATATTGAGTATGGCACAGTACTACGAGCATAGAGAGAATAAGGACCAGGAGAAAGTGGAGAAAAAGTCAAAGGAGTTGAAGACAAGGGTGTTGATGCAGCAGGTGGCGAGGGGGAATGGAAGAGGAAGGGCTTCGGGTCCGGCTCAGCAAGAGTCCCGGTCAGACCGGAACAGTACACCGGGTGTGCCCGTGGGGTACAACCAATGTGCGTACTGTAAAAAGGAGGGGCATTGGCGAAGTGAGTGTCCGGAGTTGCTGCAGAAAGTTGAGGCCCCGAGAGGTAGGGGTCTTAAAGGATGTGGTAGAGGGGGAGGGGGCCGAGCAGAGGGACAGTCTGAGAATACATCCTATGCTCATCAGAGCAAGAACTATTTTGATGAACACCGGGGTGGGCAGTACTATCATGATGACTATGACATGGACGAAGTGACGGGGATGTCCCACAGCGAGGACAGCCAGGGACAGGGTAAGGGACCGGTTCCGCTGCCTGTAGATCAGCGAGGACCTTATGTCACTGCAGATTTGCAAGGCACGCCCAAGACGTTCTTACTTGATTCGGGTGCTATGAATAGCTCTGTTTCTCGTTCGCTGGTCCCAGGGGCAGCTCTGTCTGGCCAAAACAAGGTTTCTCAGGCATGCCGGTTGTTAGCCCCATTTCCAAACCTCTTGCTCTGACTATTGGTCCCTTTACAGTGGATTCACCGTTTCTGTTAACGACAAATTGTGGGGAGAATTTGATGGGATTGGATTTGTTGAAGAGATTACATGCCACCATCTTTTGTTCTCCAGATGGTGTTTACATGACCATTGGGCCACAAGTGGCGCGTGCCAAACAATGCTTTGCAAAGGACGCACCCCTCCCCGCTGAATTCAAAGATGTGCCCCGTAGTTTATGGGCAGCAGGAGACACAGATGTGGGGTTGCTCCAGATCCCGCCGGTCTCTATTCAGATCAAAGACAATGCTGTCTTGCCACGTATTCCCCAGTACAAGATTTCACAAGCAGGAGAAAAGGCCTTGTTGCAAATAATACAGGATTTGATTAAGTCTGGCATGGTTGAGGAGACAGTGGCGAATGTGTGCAATAGCCCTATCCTTCCGATTCTCAAGAAGACACCCTTGGACTCTTCTGATGCTCATCCTGATGTTTATTGCTTTGTAATTGACCTCAGAGAGGTCAATAAAATTGTAGTACCCCAATATCCTGTAGTCCCAGACATCACCACGATATTGTCAATGATTCCCCATCAGCAAAATTCTTTTCCGTGATTGATCTGAAGAATGCTTTCTTCAGCATTCCAATTCATACAGATAGCAGATATCTGTTTGGATTCACCCTAGCCGGCAGGAGCTTTAGATTCTGTTGTGCTCCTCAATGCTATACAGAAAGTCCTAGTATCTATAGTCAAGCTTTAAAAACTCACACTTTGATAGGAACTACCCCGACCCCACCTGAGCATCTGTTCGTTACATTGACCCCACATAAAGAGAGACATAGACAGACATATGTTGAAAACGCCTTCCTGCAAATGCTTCACCAAGTACACAATACGACGAATGCCACGAATTGTTGGGTGTGTGGGTTACTCCCCTCAGTTATGCACAAGAATGATTTACTGGTGTATTTACCCATGTCGTACCTAAGTAGTTGTGAGGCATGGTTCCTGTTGCTTTCCATGGTGTATATACATTATCATACTGATGCTATGAATATGACAAAGTCTGATTATGAAGCAGTGTTGAAATATATAGTAGTACACCAGGGTTATACACCTGGGGCAGGAGGAAAGGAGGGTACCTTACATCCACATGCTTGCATGAATGTTTACGAGGGTAACAAGAATGCCACATGGCTACAAAATGAAATGTTTGATTTTCAGGGATTCAATGTTACCGAATACTTTAAATGTTTCCATGCACAAAATATCACTGAAGATAAAGCCATGTGGTTCATACAGCAGCTAGTTTCTGTGTCGAAGGCTCTGGAAATATTCCAGTGGGACAGAGCAATTGCAACTACACCTACCGATTAAACACTACTAATAGTCCACCTTTGCTCACTCCCCCAAATGTATATTTTGTTTGTGGGAAACACAATTATACATGGCTCCCTGGGGGATGGTCTGGCCAGTGTTATGTCTCTTTTCTTTTACCTCCCGTTTACTTTGCACCATCCAACTATCACAAAGACCATAGGCTGCAGCGGAGAAGTGTATACTTGTCGCGGGTAAGGAGAGTTATTGACACAGCAGATATCAATCAAACTGATACCACTCTACAGCAATTCACGGATGCCATGAAGGGTATTGTGCCTTTCTGGGGACCTATGTATAACAGTGTTAGCATTCGTCGTCTCACCAGGGTTGTTGAAGGGGTTATCAACACTACAGCAGGCGTACTCACTAACATCACGGCTAAGCTCCAGGCTACCAGAATTGTTGCTCTTCAAAATCGGATGGTTTTAGATGTCATCCTTGCAGATAGGGTTGGAGCTTGTCACGTCATAGGCAGCAGTTGCTGCGTTTACATCCCAGACCACGCCCCTATTGTATACTCAGCTATCCAGAAGCTACATAGGCTTGCAACCGATATTCATCAGGATAATGGTTCATGGTCCTTGACAGGGTGGTTCTGGGGTCTGATATCATCCTGGGGTTGGAAGATACTTCTTTTCCTAGTAGCTATTGCAGGTGTCATCTTCACATGCTGCCTCTGTGTCAATTGCCTTCCAGCATGTTGCACCTATTGTGTGAGTAAACTCACCCCTACCCCTCAATTGCCAGGCCGTAATGATAAAGTCTCTACTATGATGATGCAAGAAATACAGGATATGATGCAGATAGATGAGGGTATTTTTGAGTACTAAAAAATTCTTGCTATATGCGTTGCTTACTTTTCCTTTAATATTAAAGTGACTATGCATTTTCTCTTTTCCCTGCCTAGAATTGTGAAGACCCTACCTGATAGCGTCAGTAAAACATTTAGCATCCACTGCTAAAAGGAGGGTCTGTTAGGTTTGAAAATCCCATTCTCGCTATACACTTGTTCTACATTATATTAGGTTAGCAGTGTGCGGCTACATTAGACGCCATTCGTATTCACATTATGCAACCCACTGAGTTATCCCTGCAATGTGCGAGCTTCAGTTAGCGAGTGTGACTCCATTTTGAATTTCGTAATCCCTATTAGGCTGTGCCTATATTAGGCCTCATTATTCGTATTGCTTGCCTCAGCAGAACACTGTATTCAGCTATTATTTTCTTTTCTGTTCAAGGTTGCCTTCTGACTTGCTAATGAATAGGCTATTCTACCCTCGCATACCTATCCTTGTGTGTAGCTCTGCTCCCACGTTAGGAGACGCCGAAACCCAGCACGGCAACCTTGAGATAGTGATAGCGTGTACCCATCTAGCAGGTGGTAGCCCATCCTTCTGTGCCTTCTTTGTTCATGTTCGGCCTAAGCCGGTAACTTTCCATTGTGGGCGTGGTTGGGAGGCCCTTGGGAGGAATGATTATGAGTTGCAGACTGTTGGGGGGCCAGTCCCTCGGCAGACATCTTAGGGTGCAGGTCAGATTGGACTCCTCTGCAGAGTATTGCTAATAAACAACTGTTTGTATTCTCTACTGTCTGACCGACTCTTCATTTTGTGGAAGGCAATTAGGAGGTTGTAAATAACCCGGGTGGCCCTTTTCGGGCCACCTCCTTCACCAGAGCCAATAACTGAGCAGCATCTTGCAATGGTTTTTTATTGTGTACCGGGTATATAGCAATTCATTTGGGAAAATATAATCAGGGAAAAATCGGTATGAAAGTCACCTATGTATTTCTGAAATGGGAACAAAATATAGAGTTTAGAAACAGTAGCTATTTGCACATCTCCCAAATTGTGAGTACCCATACCATCCTGTGAATTATAGGTCATTTTTCAAAGTGACTTCTTTTTTACACATTGTCTTACATTTGGAAGGCAGAAATGCATTGAAAGTCAATAGGTAATAACAGTTGGTCTATAATTTTGTGTGCCCCTAAGTCTCCCGATAAAAATGGTACCTCACTTGCGTGGGTAGGTGTAGTGCCCGGTTCAGGAAACGGCCCAAAATGGAACGTGGAAACACCATATTTATACAGTGAAAACGGACCCTTTTTTTGCAAAGTGCCTAGCTGTAGATTTGAACCCTTGCTCTGCCGGTACCCAGGGAAACCTAGCAAACCTATACATTTTGGAAAACTAGATACCCAGGGGAATCCAGGATGGGGTGACTTGTCTGGCTCTCACCAGGTTCTGTTACCCAGAATCCCTTACAAACCTCAAATTTTGTAAAAAAAAAAACACATTTTCCCCACATTTCTGTGGTGGAAAGTTCTGGAATCTGCGTGGATCCACAAAATTCCACCCACCCGCATTTCCCAAAGTCTTCCGAGAAAAATGGTACCTCACTTGTGTGGGTAGGCCTAGTGCCCGCGACAGGAAAAGGCCCAAAACGCAACATGGACACATCACATTTTCACAGTGAAAACGGACACTTTTTCTGCAAAGTGCCTAGCTGTAGAATTTGAACCCTAGTTCTGTCGGCACCCAGGGAAACCTAGCAAACCTATACATTTTTGAAAACTAGATACCCAGGGGAATCCAGGATGGGGTGACTTGTCTGGCTCTCACCAGGTTCTGTTACCCAGAATCCCTTGCAAACCTAAAACTTTGTAAAAAAAAACAAATTTTCCTCAAATGTCTGTGGTGAAAAGTTCTGGAATCTGCGTGGATCCACAAAATTCCACCCACCCCGCTTTCCCCAAAGTCCTACCAAATTCACACATTTCTGAAAACTAGACACACCGGGGAGTCCAGCGAGGTATGGCTTGTGTGGACCCCCCAATGTTTTCTTACCCAGAATCCCCTGCAAACCTCAAATTTAGCTGGAAAAAATCAAATTATTCACAAATTTCTGAATGGGAAAGTTCAGGAATCTGCATGGATCCACAAATTTCCTACCATCCAGCCTTCCCCAGGTCTCCCGACAGAAATGGTACCTCACTTGCGTGGATGGGTCAAGTACCCGCGACAGGCAAGGGCCCAAAACGTATTGAGGAGACATCAAAATTGCCTATCACAAAACGACCTGGTTTTGCAAGGGGGGTCACCTGGGTTTTTGGCCCCGTACTCAACGGCCGTCTAGGGAAACCTACCAAACCCAAACATTTCTGAAAACTAGACACCCTGGGGATTTCAGGGAGGTATGGCTTGCGTGGATCCCCCAACGTTTTCTTACCCAGAATCCCCTGCAAACCTCAAATTTAGCTGAAAAAATCACTTTTTCCACACATTTTTGTGTTGGAAAGTTGTGGGATCACCGGCATATTCAGCTCCAAACATTTACAAAATCCTGACGCGTTTCAGAGCCCCCAGGCTCTTTCTTTAGAGGATGACACTGCCAAACTGAAATGCAAGGTAGGCGCCATTAACTGCATGCATATTATATACAGCCCACGTGGGCTTCTCATGTGAGTCACGATTACAGCATGCTGGTACCTGTAGTTTAAAGTCCAAGCAGATTGTTCCCCATGTGGGTTCAGTTTAGGAAACAGTATCCTTTCTTTTAAACGAATAAAATGCCACAGTGGGTTTTGGAATGAAATCCCCAGTTTTCTTTTTCTTTAACTCGGCTGCGCCTAAAGGTCATGAATGTTCAAACCTCTCTGGCCCCATTTTGACTCCATGGTGAGGCATCCTTCTCGGCCAGGCTGCCGAGTATAAATCCACAAAAGTTTGCACTGAAGCAAGGACGCAACTTCCCAGCTGAGTTGCTTTTCAAAAGCATTTATTGTTGAAAACCGGCATATTCAGCTCCAAACATTTACAAAATCCTGACGCGTTTCAGAGCCCCCAGGCTCTTTCTTCAGAGGATGACACTGCCAAACTGAAATGCAAGGTAGGCGCCATTAACTGCATGCATATTATATACAGCCCACGTGGGCTTCTCATGTGAGTCATGATTACAGCATGCTGGTACCTGTAGTTTAGAGTCCAAGCAGATTGTTCCCCATGTGGGTTCAGTTTAGGAAACAGTATCCTTTCTTTTAAACGAATAAAATGCCACAGTGGGTTTTGGAATGAAATCCCCAGTTTTCTTTTTCTTTAACTCAGCTGCGCCTAAAGGTCATGCTCTATCGGTTGCTCTAACCTGCTACTGGTGTCCCGCTGCACAGACTGTGCTGGCAAAGGGACAGCACGACTGACATCGTCTCCTTCAGAATCGCGGGAAGAAGAGTCGTCAGATGGAACTGCGCCGACTGATAAATCACTCCCAGATTCTGCGCCATTGTCCTCTCCCTCAGATGCTGTCTCAGTATCTGCTATCTCAGTCTCTGATCCTGCCTCAGAGCTGGACTCCAGAACCAGACTTAGGGCCTGGGCAGCATTCATCCAGCGATACGCCATCTCTGCTATCCTTTTAAAACACTATCCTACGTAGAAGGCAGATAGGTTGTTGGTTTCAAAGTGTAGGTGGGTGTGTGTGTGAGTGAAGTGTTTAACAGTCAGTAATGACGAAGTCACCTTAGCTTTCCTTTGCGAAATCCGTACGCTCTCCAAAAACACTAAGAAAGAGAGAAAAAAGACACAGTGTTACTTTACCTTGCCACATACCCATCATCGCAGCCTTTAGCGCTGGTGGAAGCCAGTGTGATAATCATTTTGGCACCCTCCCATGACTTTCAATAAATATCTGTTATTCAGTGCCAAGATGCCTACGGGTGAACGTGTGCTTTACAATTGCACACTATGACCTCCTTTGATTCCCTCACTACCATCCTTGCAAACGTGCCCCTCATCTCTCCATAGCCCCTCTCTCACATACATTTCATCTGTTTCAAAGTGTTTCTAATGAGTGGCTTTACTAATCCACTTAGCTATCCACATAATACAGATCTGTTACTTCCAGCATACCCTCTGCATTACTTTATGGTGTCAAAACTGCCACTAGACAAAAGTCAGATATCTCTCTCTAGCAGGAAAATGTTTTTGTACTCTGCAGCAGTACCACACTTTACTGCTTTTCATGTAACTTCAAAGAGACTCATTATAGTTCTTTCACAGTCTCATATTTTCAGCACTGCAAAATCTCTCTGTATATATATATATATATATATATATATATATATATATATATATATATATATATAGATATATATGATTTTATCTCTACATATATGTATATATATGTATCTATATACATATAGATACATATATATATACATATATATATACATGTATATAGATACATATAAATATCTTTCTCTGTAGACGACTTATGTATGTATATATATATATGTATCTATATACACATATATATGTAGATAGATACATATATATATACATATATCATCTACAGAGAAAAACAGACTCTCTCTCTATATATATATATATATATATATATATATATATATGAATAAAGAGAGATCTCTCTTTTTTTTTTATAGTTATGGCTTCCCTGGGGGCCGATTGTGGCCCCCACGGAAAGCACATGGCTATAAAAAAACAATTGCCCCCACAGGGGGTCGGCCACTGAGCAGGAGGACCAACCCCCTGCCAATTTCGCCGCCATTATTTTTTTTTATTATTGTTTTTTTACATTTTGGGGGGGCGATCACGCCCCCCCCCACAGAAAGCCAAAGTTCTGTTATAAAAAAATATGCCCCCGGGGGGGTCGCCCATTCCCACGAGGGCCAACCCCCCCAAAGACATCCCTGGTGTCTAGTGGGGTTTCCTGGCCATGGATCGCAGTGCTGCTGCGATCCACGGCCAGGAAATCCTTTCAGGAAGGCCTCGTTTGAAAGGGGAGACTCTCCCCTTTCAAAAGAGGCCTCCGTGAATGCTAGGGAGGCCGTTTTCGGCCTGATTTCCCAATCGGAGTCGAGCGCGGCCTTACCTGAGGCTGTCCTCGGCTCTGGTGGGGAAATCAGTGACGTCAGAGCGCCTCGCGGCACGCTGATGTCACAGATGGGCGGGAGGGTGGGCGGGGGAGACGCGGAAAGCCTTCCGCGTCTCCCCCAGGGGAAAGAAAAAAAAAACAATCTCCGGTGCTTTGCACCAGAGGTTTAAAGGGGGCCCTCCCTGGTGACAGCCAATGGACGTGCGCCGCACCAGGGAGGTAGTGCTTGCGTCGGCCATTGGCTGTTAATCTGTGTCAGGGATGAACCTGCCCAAGGACACTAAACAAAGGAGGGAGCCCAGACCTCTGGAGCCAATCCAGGAGGGGCCTCCTGTTGAAGATTTACAGGGAAAGGGCCTGGCAGCGATGTCAGTGAGGGGCAGAACTGAGTCCCCCCGAGAAGATGTGGCAAGTGACTCCTGGGTGATGTCATTTTGTAATGTCCCAGCAGACTGTGCAGGAAGGTTGGGAAAGGGGCGGAGAGGTGAGGTGGCACTCCAGAATAGGCAGGGGGCCTCCCTGCTGGACCCTCCCGCTCCCACTTAAGTGTCTTTCACAGGGAGGAGAGAACTCTCTTGGTTGCAACTTTCTGCTGGACACTGGAACTGGAGGCAGCAGCTGTGGAAATTGGAAGGGAGAGCCCCCTGTTCAGTTACCCCAGGACCAGTGGGCTCTCCCCAGGCCCAGCACAAGAAAGAACTATTGGCATGAGTTTAGGAAAGACATCCCTTTTCTTCTCATATTGTGAGCTTAGAGTTCTGTGTAAATTAAATTCAGCCAAAATGTCAATAAGTTGAATGTATCCTCGGAAAGTATAATATGAAGAAAGACCTGCTAGCATTCTCTCTGCAATTCCTCTTATTCACTATGCTGCCATAAACACTTTGCTGCCATAAGCACATCAGTCACATAGCTAATGGTGGTAAGAAAGTAAAAAGATTCTAGGGCACGAACATGCCAGGGCATCTTAGCGCTATCATGCTGAAAATGAGCTGGCAAAGAAAGAGGCCTACTTAATGCCGGGGACAAAGAGCCATGTCCTCTAAGGTTTCCTAGAGAGAACCATGTTCATTTGAGATCTCAACAAGAAAGGCATAGAATTCCATAGCTTGAAAGCTAGGGAGGAGAAGATTCTGCCACCCCAATTAGCCTTTTATATTTTAGGAATGATCACTAATTTAGTGGCAGATGATCTTAGGTCACATCAAGGAACGTGCCTTGCTTAGGTCTTCTGAAAGTTGAGAGGGCCAATTTCATGTAGTGCATTGTGTATTATACACAAGGCCTTACATTTTACCCTTTCACCAACAGGCAGCCAGTGGAGGTCCCGGATTCTCTTTGAAATTAAACTAAATTTGGGGATTTTTAAAAACAAACGGGCTGCCGCATTCTGCAAAGATTGTAGCTTTGATTGGAGACATTTGGGAATTACCAAGTAGAGAGCATTGCAGTAGTCTATCTTAGACAGAACCAGGGCAACCATTGCCATTTTTTGCATGTCTAATGGAATAAATGGAAAGAACTTTTTAAGAACTTTTTAAGTATCTTCATTAGATAGAAACACGAAGATGTAATATGATTGTTCTGGTCAGAGAAACAAATTTGCCCATCAAACCTGACCCCAAGATTTTTCACTTTCCGAACTGGAGATGGAGACGGACCTGAGTTCACAGGCCACCAAGAATAATTACAAAAAGAGATGTAATTCCCAAAGTGTATCATCTCTGTTTTCTTAGTGTTCAGCTTAAGACAGTTTTCCTGCATCCAGATGGTGATATGTGCCAGGCAGTTGTTAAATTCTTCGGCCACGACGTTGACATCAGATGAAATTGACGCGACTATCTGCAAATTGTCGCTGTAGGATATTGCAGAAACACCATGTGAATGGCAAGTTTTGCCAAGGGGGTGAAATAGATGTTAAATAGCATTGGGGATAGCGATGATCCCTGAGGTACCCCACAAGGAAGAGAAAAGGAATTAGACGTGTGTCCTGCAAGCATAACAGTCTGAGCCCCACCCTCTCTAGCTGGTTGATAAGCACTTAATAGGTAATCGTGTCAGAGGCAGTTGAGAGGTCCAGCAAGATCAGTGCTGCCCTACCTCCCTTGTCCACCTGCATTCGAATCTCCTAAGAAGCAATAACAAAAGCTGATTCTGTACAGTGCTGCAGCCTGAAACCATGTTGCAAATGTCTTTATACTCCAGAAAAGCCATCAGATCTTCATTTCTTAATCTCTGCAGGCACTTGGGAAGGGTTTTAAAAATAGGATACACCAATGCCTTTTTCCATGCTGCTGGAAAGTGCACTTAGTTCAGCACTTCATTTAGGAGTTTGACAAGATGAACCAAGTCAAGTCAAATAAACTTTATTCAGCCAATAATGACCCTAAAATCACATTTACACACACCAAGAGTAAAAAGATAACAACTATACAATACATAATATAAGGTCAGGTCCACTAATACATATATTATTGCCATATATGGGTCTCTGAGCCCTAATATACAGAACTACTGCGTTTTCATAGACCTCGTTAAAGTGCATTCTATACAGTACTAGCAATAATTAAAAACAATGCCCCCTAAAATATAACATTTCTAAGACCGGTTCAGTGCAAGATCAAATTTTCCTTCGCCATAGGGCGTCTGTTAAAAATCTCACAACACCCAAACATATCAAAGATGAGGACAACATTTGCAGATATATCAGAGCTGGCCTCACTTGTGCAAAATTACAATGTTTTAAAACTGGTAAGATATATTTTATCCGGAGATCATTATAAAATCCACAGAAAAACATAAATGTAAAAAATCTTGGTCCGAGAAGTCGTCACAAGAGCAGGGCATTAAGGCCCCTGGCTTAGAAAAACCCTTAGGGACCATGAGACACCAGTGAATACAGTTAAACCTAAATCTGGTTAAAAGAAAGCGATGGTGTAAATTATCAATGTATGACCAAAAAGGTTGTTCCAGGGTCCCAGGACTCAATATTAAGTATTGTCTCATCGTCGATTTATTGAGTTCACTGTTTTCCCTTTCCACCATCCTCCTGGCTAGAAATTGCCTTTTAATCTTTCAACTCTCCAGGATACATCTGTCTGGGGTGTGTAAAGAGCTCAGGGCGCCCTATATTCGCTAGCTGCTGTAAAGGTAACCTAGCCAAGGAACGTCAGCAGCCCTATCAAGCCTCATACAATCTTCTAAAACGAATTGGTTCAGGGGGCCAGACCATATTTTTAACCACCGGAATTAAGGGGTTCACTGCTATACAATCAGAAATGTAGCCCTGCCCTAGTTCTTTTTGCACCATTAAAGAAGGGGTACTAGGGGGTACAGCTAAACGTTTCAGCAGATATTTATTTTCAGCCACCTGCAGATCGCCGTTCTTCTTATAGCCCCATACCTTGCTGCCATACGTGGGCATTGTTATGCATTTCTCGTTATAGACCTTCAATAGTGGATGCAATGGTTTGCTTCCCAATCTCCTAGCAAAGTCCATAGTCGCTCCTGCTGCTCTAGACAGGGTGTTTTTTTGAGGATTCGCTGAGCCATCCATGACCCTTTTTCGTCAAACAAAATGCCCAAATAAGGAAATGAAGCAAGATGAACCACAATTGTACTGGGAACCATTTGCAATACATATGGCGGGCATGGCTCCATAGGGAAACCAGATTTAGAGGTTTCCAACAGTTTTATTACTCTTTGTTCAGTTAAAGGGGGGAACACTGTCGTGACCATTCAATGCATCATCTGGATTATTGTGCAGCCCTGCAAAAGAAGAACAAGCGAAATCAAACATGTGATTTACGTTCTGATTAGCAGATAATTCCTCATAAAAGCTGTTTACTTTTCTATGTACTCAGCAAGTTTATTGCAAAAACCTTGATCCGGAATAAAAAGTTTGCACTGTTCAAAATTTGAGATTGCAGTGACAGTTTTAAAAAGATCTCTCGTAGAGTTTTTGGCAATGCTTATTTTCTTAGTGAAACATTTGGTTTTACCTGTAATAATCACAGCTGTATCCTCGTCAATAACTAGTTTATATATGTTGTTGTCTTCTGTACTATAGATTTTCCTCCATCTCTGCTCTTGTGCCCTACATTTTATTTTATTTTTTCTATGTCTGGAGAATACCATGGGGCTGATGGATTTTTCCTGTAGCTTTTTCTTATTTTTTTCTGGAGCTAGCTGAGTAACTATTTGAAAAGTTGGAGGCGGCAGTTTTAATATTGGTGTCTAATAGTGGGCTATGGCTTTTTAGAGCAGAATCTAGCTCCAGTTTATTAATGTTCTGCCAGGGACGTATTTTAGTGGAATTCTCCAAAATTACAGAGTGGTTTTTATTCACAGGGACAGCTATCTTAAAGAAAACTGCACTATGATCTGTCCATGTCAAAGGTAGGACTTTACCAAAGCTAATTTCTGGGATATTGGTAAAGATCCTATCGAGGTTATGACTGGCCTTGTGGGTAGGTTCAGTAACTATCTGACTTAAGTCAAAACAGCAAAGGTAGTCAACCAGATGCTCAGTTTCATTACTTCCCTTGAGGTCCAAGTAAGTGGTGGTAGCAGAGGTGAGGAAGCAGGATCGACATATCTTCTACAGTGATCAGAATTACAAAGGTTTGTAAGTACAGCGATTCTGACATGGGCATGTTGATGTTGTGCATTTTTGGGGTCTGGAAGTTTGGACACACAGGTGTTGTTTTGTGCAGTATAAAAATTGTATTTGTGGGTTCTAAAAATGGTGATGTGAAGCAGATGTTCATTACTTTTTGCCTTTTTGGGTGCGCTTGACTACATTCTTGGCTTTCCATGGTGGGCCTAGTCAAGCAAATGTGTTGATCTTCACAGTGTGTGGAAGACTGTGAATGTAAAAAATATATATCCCTTTTGTGCCAAGGAAAGTTTGAATACCTTTTATGAGTGATACAGAGAATTTTGTGAATGTGTCTGGTTGGTTTCTTCTTTATTTAGATTTGTTAGATTCTGAAAGTGAAACTAAAAGCAGTCTGAGTATTAACAGAATCCCTTGTTGATTTATTAGAGTGTATAGACTGGAGTTAAAATCTTGAAAATAGTGATATCTTTATTCTAAAGATAATATTGAGAACATCTCCTGTGAAAAATACATATTATTTAAAAGTAGCATTTACAAGTAGCACAAAAAGACCTTGCAGTTAGGCGTCCAATTAATAAGTCACCATTGTGTTGTATATCTTTCGTAAACACAATCTCCCACACCTTGAATGATTTGGTAAATATTTTAAATATGTGTGCATTTTCTGGACCGATCTGCAATCGGCTAGCTGTTATAATGTACCTAATTCACTTGTACCCATAGAATACTCAAAAGATTTCACACATCATATTTCTGAATTTCTGTCTGCCCTACCGTTATACTGACAGGGTTTATGACAATCTTTCACTCATCTGTTCTTTTTGAAATGATGGGTAGAGAGTATAACAAAGTCTAGTGCCCATTGCTGCTCAGTTAGTTGTGCCGTTGTGACACATCCTGGGAAACTGAAGAAGGTGGCAAATGTCAGTATCTGTCACAAATCTTTGCCTTCCTCCACATTTCCATCAGAGACAGGATTGTATCCTTATGCAAGATTCTAAACATTGGACTTTTCTCACAGTACTCTTTGCAGAACACCTGTTAGTGAACATTTGATTGGGCATTTGGGTGAGGTGGGTACATTGACAGTGCAGGTGGTGTGGTAAATGCGATTTATACAAAGGAGACGTTTTCCACCTAAATTACCCAGTGTTCCCTCACTTGTGTTACATATAAATTGTATAGTAGTTTAAGCTCACGGTATGCTTTACGGAAATTCATGTAAATGCTCATTGTCAATGCTCAATTTTACTGCATTGAAATGTCCTCATGCGCCTGATGACTCTTGCTAACATGTGTACCATAGAGAGCAGTAATATAATGCAATAAAATCGCCATTGTTGATATATTTTATGAAGTGTCAAATCAGAGAAAAAAGCATGATGTTTTTTAAGTTTTTATTGAATTCTAGGCGGGGCACAGAAGCGGTTCTGTTTATCTGTTCTTTCTTTTTTTTCTTTTTTTTAATTCTTTATTGATTTTTTCCCCTTTTATGCAAGGAATATAGTGATCATATTTCACAAATCAGGTCTTTCAGTCAAAATATTACAAATACGGCAACAGGTACAGACAGAACATATATAAAAAGATATAAGCATACTAAAATAAAGAAAGTCTGACAATAGACAGTGGTTATCCATTATTCGACATTAGATCCAATCAGTGACGGGGGCCCAGATCTTAGCTCCCATTACACTCTTCCTTCTCCCTTTAGTCTTATATATAGCTGATTCCAAATTATACATTGCAAGCAGTCTTGCCCGCCAACTCGGAAAGGATGGAGGGTCAGGATTTATCCAATCCTGTGCAATACAAGCACGGAGAACTGCCATGCAGATAAACAGAAAAGAAACCATTGCTTTAGATCTTGTGATGACGGAAGTATCTGAGTAAAAACCAATCAGAACCAGTTCCCCAGTAATAGACACTGGTATCCCCATTATTACTCCTAAAAATCGTTCAATAGACAGGAATAATTCAGCTAATTTAGGACAGGCAAAAAACATATGAACTACGTCTGCTGCAAATAAACCACATCTGTTACATTTGGAACCAGCAGATGTCCCCCATTTAGAGATCTTCTTTGGAGTATAATACAGATCATTAACAACCATATAATGCTGAGTACGCATCCTTCCAGACATCAAAACTTGATTCGCAAAACTTAAAGATTTGATAACATCAATTCCCCGTGACCTAACTTAATTTCCCACTTATTTTGACAAATCTCTACATCATCTGAAAGTACATTGATCAATTGAGAATAAAATTCACCAATTGCCGTTATTTTACACATCCTTTCAATAAGAGGGACTTTTCTAAATTGATATTCCGCATCCGGGCCAAGCGAGTTCAGATAACTCCGAATTTGAAGGTATTTAAAAAATCATGTTTAGGGAGACCATATTTTATTTGTAGCTCAGCAAATGATATCAACTGTCCATCCTCATACAAATCCCCTAAACACTGAATTCCTTTTAAGCGCCAACTATTTACCGTATGATCACGAAAAATCAATGGGAGTACCCTAATAGTTGATAATGGGGTATATGCATTTAGATTCAAAACCCCTAGATGTCGTTTAACTGATCTCCAAACACAATATGCTGCTTTAAGAATTTTAAATTTTGTTTTCTTAAAGTAGCTAGGTTCTAGTATTTTAACCAAGCTTCCATTAGCCTCTTCACCCAATCCAAACTCATAAATAGAAGGGCTATGACATGGCAAAAGCTTGACCCGATCCCCCACTACCAGAGGACTAATAAATTGGAGGGCCGCTGCCCAATAATAAAACATAAAATAAGGCATGCCCCAACCTCCACGGTTCTTTGGCAATACCATATTTTTATAAGCCCTTCTCTGGCGCCGATAACCCCACAAAAATCTAGAGCTGATCCTCTCTAATCTCTTAAAACACGAGACCGGAAATTCGAGTGGGATTGTTCTAAACATATAAAGAAACTTCGGCAAAACTAGCATTTTAAAACATTAACTCTTCCATAAAGAGATAAATGTAGATGATCCATCCTCTCCAGCATAGAACTTACTTTAATAAGCTCAGGGTCCATATTTAGTTCTGGAATCTTACTGATTGGTAAGGAGATTTTAATCCCTAAATACGTAACTTCAGAGACAGTTGTTATGTTATCAGGAGGTTCCTCACCAATAAATAAAATCTGAGTTTTAGAGGTATTTAGTTTGTACCCGAAAAGGTCCCAAACTTAGATGCCAATCCCTCAATTGCCGGTATTGCAGTGACAATGTCTCTAGTAGCAACAACAATATCATCGGCATATGCCAAAGCTCTATAATCGATATGCCGTAATTGGATCGGTTTAATATCAATAGCCTGATTTAGCTTTATCAAAAAGAAATCAATATATAAAGCAAATAATAAAGGTGAGCACGGGCATCCTTGCCGTGTGCCACGGCTAATTAAAAACAAGCCTGATTCTTGGCCAGCTATTCGAATAGAGGCGGCTGGAAGAAAATATAATGATTTCAATGCCTGCCGAATCACCGGACCTAAGCCCTTCAACCTCAAAACCTCCCACATATAAGGCCAGGAAACCCTGTCGAATGCCTTCTCGGCATCCAACAGGGTTAACCCCATTGTAGATTTGGTTGCTAGTGCCCAATCCACGAATGAAATGAGACGCCGAACATGATCTGCCATGTCACGCCCCGGAATAAATCCATGTTGAAATCGTGAGACCAACTTAGTGATGACACAAGATAAACGTGCTGCTAATATTTTGGCATATACTTTACTATCAGAATTAATTAGCGAAATAGGTCTGTAAGATGCCGGCAGTAAGGCAAGTTTGTCTTTTTTAAAAAAAAACGTAATAATAGATTTCCGCCAGGATAATGGCGCGGTCCCCTGTTGTGCAGACAAAAAAATCGACAAAATCTCATCTTTCAACACGTGCCGAAAAGTTCTGTAAAACTCAAGAGGTATACCATCCGGCCCCCCCGCCTTACCAGTTGCCAAAGAAGTAATTGCTGCCTCAACTTCCCCCCAGGTAATTTCAAGATCTAAGTCTTCCATTTGCTCATGTGTCAGCTTAGAGATTTCAATATCTCCACAAAACTCCTCTACTTTATCCTCAACTCTGAGAGTATCTTCATCCGTATACAGCTGACGATAAAATTTGCTAAAGACCTCTAACACTTCGGCTGGTTTATCCCTTATTACCCCTTGCTCGTCCAGGATGTTATTAATCCGTTTAGCAACCTCTTTTTGATATAATCTTTTGGCCAGTATACGTCCAGAATTTTCACCCACCTCGTATATCTCAGAAGTGTATACTGCAATTTGCGCTGCCAACTTTGTGGAAAAATTCTGATATAGCCTCATTTTTTGAATAGCCAGATTATTTGAGATCTGCTCAGAGTCCTGACCATTACTAATGGCCACCATAAAATCATTTTCTAGCAACCGTAATTTGTTCATTTCATCCAAAAAGTCTGCCCGCAATTTACATTGTTTATTAACAGAGTAACTTAAAGTCTCACCCCGAACACCAGATTTAAAAGCATCCCACACCATGTGAACAGAGGCTGACCCACGATTATTTTTAAAGAATTCGACTATCCATTTACTCATTTGTTCACAATAAGCAGGGTCAACCAGTAGTTTCCGTTCAAAAGTCCAGGGCCTTATAGAAGATCGATAGCAAATTTCTATTTCTAAACAGATAGGATTATGATCTGAAATTATTTTAGGTTGAATGTCAATCCTGGCCTTACTGGCAAGCTCTGCAGTTACAAAAAAGTAGTCTAACCGCACATGCTTATGATGGGGTACTGAATAAAAGGTATACCCTGGGGCTCCCTTTCCTTTTAGCCACCACATGTCTACCAGCCCAAATTCTTTGACAAGGCCCCTGGTAGCTTGAAAGACTTTATTTTTCTTCCCGTCATAAAGATATTTACTTAATATGTCAACATTCCCTGGTAAATGGAGATTAAAATCCCCGCATAGGATCAAAGGAGATGGCCAATCAGCTAACTCAATACTGAGCTCATTCATCATTTCCGGGTCATCTAAATTCGAGCCGTAAATTGAACAAATGGTCATAGAAAGACCCTCTAATAGTAACTCACTGATCACCCATCTACCGAGAAGATCTTCTTTGACACGCTTACACATCCCCCATCCGAATCTCTTCAAAATTGCCACCCCTCTCGTTGTTGACCCTTGACGTGTGCAGCCCACAAGATCCATACCCAAATCCTTTAACCACCTTCTATTATTCCATGTGATGTGAGTCTCCTGTACACAAAGTAAATCCACCCTCATTGATTTGAGAATCTGGGCCATTATCCCTCTTTTTTTCTTATTATTCAGGCCACAAATATTCCACGTACAGATAGAAAATTTACCCATCTTCAAACAGAGAAGTTAACTTAACTAATTCACTTTGCCATTCTCTTCCTGCCAAACTTCCTAATAATATTAATACAGATACTATATTTATGGTGCCTTTATTCGCCCAGACCTTGCTGCGACTCAAAGAAAAGAAAAAAAAACAATCTATGCTATTCCTTGCCCCACCACCCCAACCACCCTTAATGGGCTTGTCACCCTGAAAGCCCTCCCAACCCACCCATACACCCACCCAAATGAGGCGAAGGGACTGAATAGTCCCTATAGCGATGGAGAGAAAGGATTAGGTGCCCTCCACTAACCCCCCACACCACTCAGCAAACGACAGAAACAAATAAGAAAAAGTGAACAATCTGGAATTGCCTCCATTATCTGTATTAGAGCCTACCCCCTAAATTGTGCCCAAAAAATCCTTTGCGGCAATCTCGGAGTTAAAAAAAAGCGTTTTATCCTTATAGATAATTTTAAGCCTTGAGGGATTTAGTAAATAGGACTGTACTCCTTTTGCTAGGAACAGTGGAATCAATTGACGCAAAAGCCAACGCTGCTGGACTGTAGCTTGGCAAAAATCAGGGCGTACAAAAAATTCACACCCCTTCCCTCTTCTCTTACGGTCTGGCCTAGCTAAGTCATACAAAGACTCTCGAAGCAAAAAATTATTTAGGCAGATCAATATGGCTCTAGGTTTACTCTCAACCCCTCTGGTACCACCCCGCACATGAAAAGGAAATCTATGGACACGCTGCAACTCAAGTTCCCACTTCCATTGACGCAATTCAGGAAAGGCTTCAGAAAACATGTCAATTACAAATTGACGAATGTCTTTTCTTTCCGTCCCTTCTGGAACACCTAAAATTCGCAAATTGTTCCTTCTTGATCTATTTTCCAATTCAGTTAACTTCCAGTTTATATCGTCCCGAATAGAATGTAGGGAGGATACATCTTTTTTCTGCTGCACAATGTCATTCTCAATTAGGGAGATCCTGCCCTCCGCTTCCCCAATCCTAGCCGACATCTCCGTACAGGTCTTCACGACACGACGAACCGTGTTCTGAAGCTTACGGACTGCACCCTGCATCCGCAGGCCTTCTGCTTTTGTCTCTCACGGTGTGACATTATTGCTTGATAGATGGTGGATAATGTGACCCCATTCTCTAATGATTCACCGGGGCTAATAGATCCTCCTTGTACTTCAGCAGAGCACCCCCTACTAACAGTCGCCTCCCAAAATGTAATAAAGAGATATGATTCAGCGTAGGGGACCCATCGTTGCCTTGTCCACCTCTAGTCAATGAATTAGATAAAGTCTCTGTATCTTTTCCCCTTCGGACAGTATTTCCAACCCCAGAAGTCAACAAAGTATTTTCCTCTTCATCCGGCGGGGCGGAACTAGCCAAGCTTCTGTCATCGGCCCAGTCGCCTTCAATACTCTCAATCTCCGAGTTATTAGATGCATCAGACATAGAAAAGAACTTTCCGCCAGAGTCCCCGGAGTCCGCCTCCATTATCACATCTCTGCAAGGTATTCTGCTACTAAACACAGACTCCAGATGAATTTCATCTTGATTCATGTTATTGTTAAACAGAGTTGAAGGTAAGACACTCTGAGAGTCGATTAAGCCACTTGATATCTGCGGAGGAGAGGGAGCCATCTGTAACGGGTCAACCACATTCAGATTACAGACCTCATTTTCTCCCACGTCTTGCCTCATTAACTGTTCTTTAGCAGAAGTATTCATTAAAGATTCATTAATAACACTAACTTTATCAGACAATGTATCGGGTTGTAGGGTAGCAGTTGTACTTCTTGTTTTCTCAGCAACGGGGGTCTTACCTTTGCCTGGCGTTTTTTTTTTAATATCGCAGGAATCTTTACCTTAGCCCCAGCCAAGCCTTCAGTCTGAATAACCTCAGAGGAGAAAATCGGATTCTCCGTCACAACACCCGGGATTCTGAGAGCATCGATGTCTGCTATAGCAGCACTTTCCGCAAAAAAGTCTCCGTCTTGGACAGGGGCTAACGCTGTGGCAGCCGCTGCTGCTGCCCGGGTCTTTGCCCCCTTCACGCCGCTGCTGGCACTCTTGGGACCTATCCTGATCCTAATCCAGCCCGGGTCTTCCTGTAAGTCCTGAATCCGCCCGAGAACAGCCGCGACTCTTTCCTCTGAAAGCCGGACGCCAGCCGCCGCTCCGCTCCTCCGAACACCGCAGTAAGCGACAAACTCCAAAACGCGCCGGCGATCTTGTTGATACAAATGTATCAATGTTAGTAGCATTCCCAGGTGCATTAGACGGCTTCACATTCAGTAGCTCCGATAACTGCTAGGATAGTAGGGAGGCTAAGTAGTGGAGAGCACTCATAGCATGTCTCACTCGGACACAGACGTGTCCGCCATCTTGCCTCCGCTTATCTGTTCTTTCTAGGGACTATTTTGTGTGTGTGTTTTTTCCCATTGTGCTTGACTGTTGTTTTCTATTTTTACCCAATGCACTTGAAGTTACGCAAACGAATAGCACTCGTTACATCGCATAGAAATAGCATGCATGCCTTTACAATGCGGGTATTACTACGCAATGTCAATTACAACAAGTACCATTACAACGCAAAATTTTACCACGACTATACCCTTACCACGCATGCCATTTCAACGCCAAGACATGCGTGGTAAAGGTATACTCATGGTAAACGTTTGCACAACCCCCCGACACTACACTAATTCCCCGACCCTCCCCCGACCCCCAGTCCTCTCCCTACAATAACACTACACTACCCTGCACAACCCCCCGACACTACACTAATTCCTAAAACACTACCCTACATTACACAAACACCACAACACTACCCTAAACCCTGAAACTCTACCCCCTGCACGACCCTCCCCCTACCCCCAGTCCTGTCCCTACACTCTAACACTACCCTCCACGACCCCCGACACTACCCTAAACCCTAAAACACTACCCTACACTACACAAACACCACAACACTACCCTAAACCCTAAAACACTACCCCCCGCATGACCCCCAGTCCGGCCCCTACACTCTAACACTATCCTGCACGACCCCCTCGACACTACCCTAAACCCAAAAACACTTCCCTACACTACACAAACACCACAACACTACCCTAAACCCTAAAACACTACCCCCTGCACAACCCTCCCCCTACACACAACCCTACACTACACAAACATTACTACACTACTTCGACACTACCCTAAACCCTTAAAAAGTAACCCCCACCCCAAGCACAATCCCCCTTACCTCTCTCTCCTCGTGGCTCTTCTCTCCTGGTTCCAGCGTCGACAGAGGGGCGGTGCACGTCGTTGTGAGGAAACGGAACAGCCCAGTTTTCTCGCAACGATGTGGATAACCATTACATTGCATGCATTTTAAAAACGCATGCGATATAATGGCTTGCGTTGTAATGGTAGTCGTTGTTACATCGCATGCGTTGTTACGCATGCGATGTAACAACTTGCGTGGTAACAGCCTCGTTGTAATGGCTGTTTACCTACGCAAACAACTCACTCAGAGAATGTGAATAGCACCACACCATTTCTCTTTGTGACCTAATGAATATTCTGTATAAGAAGGGAGTATTTACTATTGCGTAAAGAGACTGCTTCATTCTTCCACCCCATTGCAGGCACAGACTGTGAGAGCCGTGCAGGTGCAGAGCACCCGCACTGCGAGATCTGCGGTGCGGCCGCTGCTTGAGGCGTGTGGGGGGCCTTCCAACACAGACGACCCAGATCTGTGCTGCCTCTGCAGCACTTTAAAGTCACCCAGCTCTCTCCACACCAAAACTCAGTGGGTTGGTCCAATTAACCAGCATGAATCAACATGTCCCACATTTAAATACATTTAAAAGTCCACTTTCAGGGTGGGACTTGAGCAGTTGCCACTCTTTCCCATTGGATCACACTTAAGACGTTTGAATAGCATACAAGGTTTTTCTACTATGTAAATATTTGCTTAACTTGTTCCTCTTATCACGTGTAGCACTAACTAAAGGTTGTTTCCACTACTACCACCTTCCCTCATTTATGATGACTTGAACGAGGCAAAATAGTTGTTAACTTTAAAGCAGGGTACCATCATCATTATCAGCAGCATCTTTATTCAGCTCCTGGTTTGTGGAGATATTTTATTCATTGTTTTCAATCACTTCATAGGAGTACTTGTGTTTTCAGGCCTTCTCCCTTGTACACATACACACATACCACTAAAATGTATGCATTTGTACATAAACAAATGCATTTCTTAAAAAGTTGTTAAGTATCGAACAGCAATTGGTTATGTTTTTTTTGCGTGATCCGAACGTATTGGAGGGCTTTTCCATTCTCCTACTTTTCTTTGTTTTCAAGCACTCCATAGGAGTACTTGTACTTTCAGGCCATCTCCCTTGTACACATACGGACATACCACTAAAATGCATGCCTGGGTACATAAACAAATGCATTTCTTAAAAAGCTGTTAAAACACAAACAGCACTTGTTTAGTTATATTTTGCATGATCTGTTGGTATTAGAGCCTTGTTCTGTCCTCCATTTTGCTATAGTGCTAACACCAGTTAATGGCATTGGAGTGCTTTAAGTGCTCACCAGTTACATTACACAATGACACATTCAAACGGGAAACGGTAGACCAGGACAGATGTGCAATGTTAGTGCTGTTGGACCTGTCCGCAGCCTTTGACACTGTGTCACACCAGATCTTATTAGAGAGACTTGAGTCTCTAGGTGTGAAGGGTACTGCTCTAAACTGGTTCCGCACCTTCTTAGAAGGCCGGTCTCAAAATGTGTTCCTGCGTCCATTTACTTCTGCCTCCAGATCTATCAGCTGTGGGGTCCCGCAGGGCTCGGCATTGAGCCTCACCCTTTTTAATGTGTACCTGGCCCCTCTCTCCTCACTGATTGAACAGTGTGGCGTGAAGGTGGTCTCGTACGCTGACGACACTCAGCTAGTGTTCTCTTTTAAAGAACACATGGAGGCAGCCTTCATGAACTTCAAGCAATGTCTGCGAATAATCTCGGCGTGGATGACAGACAGTTGCATGAAGCTGAACACTGATAAAACAGAGGTTCTGTTTTTTAACCAATCCTCTCCTCCTCTGTCTGAACTCTGGTGGCCGGCTGAGCTTAACCCCCCTCCTAGCCCGGTGAACTCAGCTAGGAACCTAGGCTTCAGGTTTGACTCCAGCTTATCTGATCGTGCCCAAATTTGCAAAGTCTCTTCCGCCTGCTTCTGGAAATTAAAAAGTTTACTGAAAATTCCTGCATTTCCTGCCAATGGACTGCAGGAAAAATGTGGTCCATGCACTTGTCACTTCCCAACTGAACTACGCAAACAGTCTCTACCTGGGGCTCCCAGATTACCTGCTGAGAAAACTACAGATCATACAAAATGCTGCAGCCAGGCTGATCAGAAACGTGCCTCTTCGCCACCACATCTCTCCCCACCTGCGGAGCCTTCACTGGCTCCCGGTCAAGAAGACGGATCGAGTTTAAGGCACTGACACTGGCCTTCAGATCCACCAGAGATGCTGGCCCCCAATATCTGAAGCACAGACTCCGGAGATATCACCAATCAAGATCTCTGAGGTCAAACCATCAGGACCTAATGGTGACTCCGCGCTTCAAAAAAGCCAGGACGGGGGGTCGCGCTTTCGCTGTGAAAACCGCCTCTCTGTGGAACTCTATGCCAGCGCACCTTCGAAAGGCGAAGTCAGAGCCCCTGTTTAGAAAGGCCTTAAAAACCTGGCTCTTCAGCCTAACTTAGAACACTGCTCAATTCCTCAGCCCTTGCACGCAATCTGTATCTACCGCTAGCGCCGGGACACTTCCGTTGGAGGTAGCCGCGCGCTCTATAAAATGCATTATTATTATTATTATTCATTGTCGTAGGCAGGGGAAAGCCTAAATGATTTGCCCAGAATCACAAATTATTCAGCCGCCCCCAAGATTCAAACCTGGTTCCTCAGTATCCCTGCCATCAGCTCTGGTCGTTACGGCACATCCTTGCTTCACTTAAAAACTCAACTGTTTTTCACTTCACTATCACTTCCACATTTGTTCAGCAAGACCTCTTCAACAAGGAACAAGCATTGGCAAATTGAATAGATCTCTGCTATTGGCATTGTCAATGTGAAAGTATTTTGCCATTTTGTCTAGCAGCACATCTGCTGTTCAGCATGGCTGAAAGTCACTGAAAAAAGTGATATGATGCGACCAGCACAGGCCATGTCATTGCACTTTTTTGGGTTCGGAGGGGTAGGGCAATAAATTCAATATGGGGGGGGGAGAGACACAGCGTCGGCCTCAACATCCTGTTATTCTGTGCTTTCAGTAACTTTCTGCCATGCTGAACAGCAGATGGCTATATGGCGAAAGGATATTCACATTGAGAAGGCCAATAGCTCAGACTTTGCCAAGACCTATTGGCTTTGCTAATGCTTTTTTTACATTGATATGGGTCCACAAACCCCCACACTTCCTCTAAATGTGCTCTGTATGCTACATGCTGGGTTAACCTCTCATTGCAATTAACACAAGAAATTCTGGAGTTCATCAATTTTCCTCGTGAAGGAAATCTAAGACCAGGCAAAAGCAACACTGAGTACTTGGAAATGAACATTGGTGAATTGGCAGTTGTAAATCACTGTTATCGATGAGACCATTTCTAAATTATGTTTGATACTTATATTCTGACTGTGGTGGAAAGGAAAATCACCATGATAATAGCAGTTCGGGGCACTACCCATATAGCTATTAAATGAAACATTGGGCTGTGGGTAAAGTAAAACCTAATCACCCAACCCCTCAACTTTATCTGAGCCTGTATTATGCCCATCAAAAGAGTATTGAAATAAGCCTAGGAAGTATAATTGTGCCCATTCTGACACTGATGTCCTCTACTGGTCATCACTTCTTTGTGCGATTATTCCTTTTGTAAATCTTTCCTGAATTTGTTCAGATGTCCCTCAATGAATATGCTTCTTTTGATGCAACCATTCCACTTTGTCCAGTTCCAAGCCCTTTATGACCAGGAAAGAAGTGTTTCACAGAGTACCCAAAGAATCAAAGAACTGATGTGCAGCTAGAGCTAGTGTCTGCCTGACAGCCTGTCACCCAGAGGTGAGGGGACATCCCCTGAACTTTGCACTGTCTGCTGGAGCAGCATAAAGCACCTAGATTGTTGCTTGCTCGCTAAGAGAGAGAAGACGCCTGCCTGAACCTGCTGGAGGAGAGACTGTCCAGGAGGAGAGAGGTCCAAAATACCCCTGATGCCTGAGAGATATCCAGAGAGAACTGGCTACTGAAGAGGAAGCTGGGAGGGACCTGTTTCAGCAGGCGTCCTCCTAGTCTATCATCCTGGCTTCTACCTGGAACCACTGCAATGAGAGACAAGGGCTGCCTCTGTGTGATTATCATAGACGGCAACTGGGCCTGCAACAGTCATGATCATTGTAGGCCCAGATGAGGCTACAACTACTGTGATCATTGTAGGCTTTTGCAAGGGTGCAACTGCTGTGATTGCAATCGGTTCAGGCAGTGTTGCATCACCGCAACTCCCAGAGACCAGAAAGGTCTGCAGCTGCACTGCCATGACCTCAAGTGACTGAAGCTGAGTGGGTAGACGATTGGACAAGGCCCACAGCTGACTTTCCCAGCAGTATTGTTAACTTCCTGATCACCATGGCCCCCTGTACCAAAACACATGAAGGGGGCATGCAAGCTACCAGAAATTAATGACTCGTTGCCTACCCAATTAACAGTGCTGATTGGCTCCCCGCTCCTTCTCAGGCAGCAATTCCAAAATATGAAACTTACTCTTGCTGGAGAAATGCACAATCCCTTCTCCAGCTGCCTTCAAGAGGAAAGTCAAATCGCTTCACGCCAAACATTCCTGACAAGCCTATCACTTTCCCCCATCTTCGTTCTTCCCCACTGGACTGAATATGGTATGGAATTCCTCTCTCTTGTGTATTGTAAAATGTCCTGTGTAACCTCATCAATGATTCCTAGCTTGTCTTTGCACTTAATGAATATGCAGTGTAAATCTCACTATAATAACCTGTGTAGTGTGTACCTATGTTCCTCTGTAATCACTGAGATGAGTCCCTGACTTGTCCTTCAGCTTTGTGTATGTTATCTTGCTGAACTGCAGTTTATGAGAAAATTGTACCCATACAGCACTCTTATAACCCTGGGTCTTGACCAGTTTAAACCCTATGAACGATATATAAAATAAAAGAGGTGCACCTTTTATTGCAAAAACTGTGTACATGTGTATGTGTATTTTCTGCTAACTAACAATGTATTTTACTCTGAGTTGGAAGCATTATTTGAGGGTGAATAGCATTTTTAGAGAGAATCAGTTGAACGTATACATGCCTCTTTCTTAGGAAACTTTTGTATTTTCTATGGCACTAGGATCTATTTTGTATCATTGTACGCTGACATCTCAAACTAGAGAGAAAATAAAGCTGAAGAGTTTTCTGCATGATTCTGCATTATTTGGTCCCATATTGCTGCATAATTACAGTGGCCCTGGTAATGGTGTATTGTTGCAATAAAGATTCCCTCTCATAGATATATCCATACCTAAGAGAGTTAAAAAACAGTTTAAAACGACCTCATACATTTTCCCCAAAAGCCGGGCACATATGTAGCGTTGTATTAATAACTAGTAGGAGATTCATTCTGATGATGCCCTTGTTGGAAACATCTGAGACGAGGCATGTGGTGCACTTTATACAGACGAATGGCAAGTCCTGATTAGGTTGCTGTAATAGCTGGTTGAAACTTAACAGAAAGTTGCTGTATTCGTAATTAAACAATGTCAAGCATTTAAAGTCCCTCATTGCTTTACACAAACACGTACTGTATTAAAAAAGAAACTCTACATGTTAAACAATTCAATCAAACAGAAAGTTAAATAGATTGTCTAATTTAAGCATCTGCAAGCATCACATAATTAGGAATAGCTCAGTCAGAAACAAGCGGTATAGATTGCTTAATTGTCTAGGCTAATTGATGACAATTGCAGTTCAATGCAAAATCAATTTAGATGTGTAGCTGATTAACTACGTTACACAAGGAACCTTATTTATTTTAAAGAGCGCTCCAGCTTGCTACTGAAAGAGATATGTGATCCTTGTAATAATGAATACGAATATTTTTAGTGGAGCCTATAAAACCTAATGAGGTATTCCTCTGGTCTTGTAAATCGTTTGCTAAATACAACTGTTAATTGACTTTAAAGGCTAGAAATCCCTTGAACGCCTTCATGCTAATGTACAAAATCGCACTCACATATGCTTCTAGATTTTTGCTTTATTTTCCACTTGTGCTTTGCAACACAAGGCCTACAGCACTCTGTGTACTGAAAAGCCTTGTGCATTTTTGTAGCTCACCTGTGACCTCTTTGCAGTGGATTTGGGAACATTATGAACGATAACCTGACTGATTAATATTCCATTTGCAATATTGTCATGCTCTTCAATCAATCAATCAATCAATCAATCAATCAATCAATTATTAGATTTGTGAAGTGCTACTTGTCACCTGTGAGGGTATCCAGGTGCTGGCAGGGTCCAGTTGATTAGTCAAATAGCCAGGTCTTCAGGGACTTTCAGAACTCTGGAAGAGAAGGGGAGGTCTGTAGATGAAAGGATAGCTCATTCCATGTCTTCGCTGCTAGGCAGGAGAAGGAGCGACCTTCGCATCTGCTGCATCGGATGGGGGGTGGTGTTTGAGAACCGGATGCGGATCATAGGTGTCTGGTGGGCTGATGGAATTTCAGGTCGTGGTTTAAGTAAGCGGGTCTGCAGTTGTGTAAGGCCTTGTATGCATGAGTCAGGAGCATGAACTGGCATCTTTTCTGTACAGGGAGCCAATGAAGTTCTCTGAGGTAGGGGTCCACTGTTGCTGAGGGCCTGGGTGATGGTGCATCTTGAGCTTTGGGGTAGCCTTTTGAATATCTTATGAAGCATACAGAGTATGAAGAAGCGGGAGGAGGAGACAGAACTGATCTGAGTCATCATGGTTAGGTTGTTGTCCAGTATGATGCCTAGGTTCCTTGCGTGGTCAGTGGGGGTAGGAGTAGGTCCAAGTTCTGAGGGCCACCAGGATGCGTCCCATGGGGAGCTTTTGTTTCCAAAAATCAGTACCTCTGTCTTGTCCATGTTGAGCTTCAGGCAGATGTCATTCATCCAGTTGGCAATGTCTGTCATGCAGTTGGGGAAGTTGGTCTTGGAGTTGGTGGTGTCTTTGGAGAGAGAGAGGATGAGTTGTGTGTCATTGGCATAGAACATGATGTTGAGACTGTGACTTTTGGCGATGATGGACAGAGGTGTCATATAAGTGTTGCAGAGGATGGGGCTGAGCGAGGATCCTTGGGATACCCCACAAATAATTTCTTTGGGTTCGGAGGTGAGGGGGAAAGACAGAGCTTTTGTGTTCTTTCAGTGAGGAAAGAGGCAATGCATCTGAAAGCGACTCCTTGGATGCCTACGTTCTGCAGCCTTGTGATACGTTTGTGGTGGGAGACCATATCAAAGGTTGCCGAGAAGTCTAGGAGTATCAGAGCTGCAGTCTCTCTTTAGTCGAGTAGGGTTCAGATGTCTTTAGTAGCTGGGATGAGGGCTTTCTCAGTGCTGTGGTTACTGCGGATGCTGGATTGGGGAAATTGAGAAGGAGGCTCCATTCCAGATGGGAGGAGAGTTGTTGGCTGATTACTTTTTTTAATACTTTCGCCGGTAACAGATGAAGGGAGAGCGGTCAGTAGTTGTTGAGTTCACTGGGGTCAGCTGATGGTTTCCTTAGTAGGGCATTGGTTTCTGTATGTTTCCAGTCCTCAGGGAAGGTGGCCGTGGCAATTGAGGTGTTGAACAAGGTGGTGAGCACGTAGCTGATTCTGGCTTCGCCTAGGGTGAAGATGTGGTGAGGGCATGGGACGGTTGGGGCCCCTGAGTGGACTGAGTTCATGATGAAGCCGGTGTCGGGTGAGGTGAGATGGTTCCATTAGGTTAGTCAGATGTCTGTGGTGGTAGCATGGTCTTTGTGTTGCTTGAAGAAGTCGGTGGGCTTGGGCTGGGGTATGAAGTTTCTGTATATGTTGGCGATCATTTCGTGGAAGAAGTTTGAAATGCTGTCGCAGAGTTCCTGTTAGGGGTAATGTTGTTTGTTGCAGTTGAGGGGGTTGGAGAGTTCTTTGAAGATGTTCAAGAGATTATTGCTGTTATTGGAGCTTGATTCGATGCATGAAGCTAAGGCCTTTTTCTTCGATTCTCTTGGCTGTCTGTGGTAGAGGTTGAGGGCTGTCTTGAAGGTCGTCTTGTTGGTTGTGTCCTTACTGGTGTACCATCTCCTTCACAGGTGTTTACAGAATCATTTAGCAGTTCTGAGGTCTTCAGGGTACCAGCTAGCCTGCTTGTTGGATCTTCTGTGCGTGTTGTGGTTGATAGGAGTGACACTTTCAGTGCAGTTGTTGATCCAATTGTTGAATTTACCAGTGCAGACAAACTGCATAGGAAGTTCCGCGGTGACGCAGGAAGTGATGAGTCGAGACGTGACCTGTGAGCAGGGAGTGGCCGCGTTTGCTCCGCACTCCATGGCACCGTTGCAGGCCCAGGCTGGGGGATGGTCGATTCAGCCGGGGGGTCGCAGGAGCCATAGAGGAGCCATTGAGGAACCAGATCCTTCTGCTTGTGAGGCGAGGCAAGTGAAACGGGAAAAGGCAGTGAGGCTAGAGCCACGGTCACTCTCCAGCTGCGTGGAGACAGCCAACTTTAGGCCTGTGCGGTTTGCGTAGTGGAAAAGTCTGCTCCGCTCCCGTACTTGTTCCTGTTCTTATTTTTTATTTCTGCTGCTGCTATCCCCTTTTTGCCGGTGTTGTTCCAGGCCCTTTCCGGCTCTTTCTGTCACACCACCTGCTGTACCCTTTCCTTCTCTTTTGTACAAGGAGGGGAGAGGGGAAGAGGGGAAGAAGGTGGAAGAAAGTGGAAGAAGGTGGAGGGAAGGTGCCGGCAGAGCAGGGAGGACTTCTACCTCTACTTGGAAGAAGTGTGTGTCTCCAGTGTGTTTCTAGTTGCACTGCTTGGACGCGTTGCAGTTGCCACCTTACAGGGGGAGGGGAGGGGCATGGAGTGTTCCCGCCCCTGTTCCCCCTTGATGATCCTTTTGTCTTCTCAGACCAGGAGTTAAGTGGAGTTGCGCTGGTGGTGCGGAAGCGGCCAGCATTGGGCTGGTGTGGCTTGCACCCGAAGGTGGGGGGTCTGCTCCCAGTATTCCCTCTCATTCCTCCACCATAAGTTTATGCCCCCTCCTGTGCCCCTCGTAAGCCTCTGCTCTCTCCTCTAGGAAGAGGTAGCATTGACTGAGGCTTCTGTGGTGAAGTTGACAAGTGGTCGCCTGGTGGTTATTTGTGGTTCATCACGTTTGAAGGTTGTTCTTGAAGATGTCCTCTAGGTGCCTCAGTTCTGGTCATTTGATTGCGCCCTCAGGTTCAGCTGGTTCTATAGCTAATCACACCAGCTCTACCAGCTCCCCAAAACTGTTGAAGACCATCCGGCATAAGAAGCCGCAGGCCCATCTGTCCCCCCTGAAGTCCCATCCCACCGTACTGTCCATGTTTTCCAAGGGACAGAGGGGCAGAGGAGTAGGAAACAAAGACTTGGGGATACCCATAGGTGCAATCAAAGAAGAAGAGCTGGGTATACTCACAGTCTTATCGCAGGGCACAGCCCGCATCTGCTCAATCGCTCCATATGTAATCCAGTGCTATCTATTTCTCAACGTCGGCTCATGGATCAATGTCACCCAGTGGAAGTACCAGAAGAAATAAATACGGAGGACGCCAAGGCTGGTCCTGAAACAATTGGAGTGGGCGCCAGTCCGAACCCTGAATTTGTGGTTATGTCTGAGCCTGTGAGTTCAGTGGTCGTATCGGGCTGCCCAATCATTGAGTCAGTTCCAGGAGTGTTGTCACATAAAGTGACTGAGTTAAGTGGGGATGTATGCAGCTTTGCTCCTGGTGATTTAGAGGACTTCTCCTTGCCTGACATTGCTTTTCATATGCATAAAAATCAACCTTTGGAGGCTTAATTAAAATCTTCAATCATTCCAGAAATGGCCTTGAGATTGTCTTCTAACTGTTCTGACTGTTCCGACAGTTGCCCTCCTGTTCCAACTTTGTATAGTAGTATGCCTTCCTCAAGTATCTCATTTCTAGGATCATTGGAGCAGGCAAAATTAGATGTGTCTCCTTGTGTAGGGACACAAGCATCATGGCAACTATCAAATGAGGGAATGAGTTGGATTGGTGGGGGGAGGGCTAATTCTGATATTCTTTATGCATTGGAGGGGATTTTCACCTCATTTCTGGCCTTGCTAGATAAATCAATCGTCAATTCTGGTTATGTGTTGTATATATTGTCCCCTATTCTAAGGGGGGGTGCAGCATCTTACTTCTGCTGGAATCTGTCATGGGAAGGGAGAAACGGGTATTGAACAGAAATCTCAGGCTTCCCAGACGGATAAGGTGGCAATATATGGGGTGGTAGAAATGGGAGTTTTTGTGGGAACCTATGGTGGCCCGGGGGTTTTCCCGACTGGGCACTTGGATGACTTCCTTGGGGAAGACAATGTGCCCTGTTCCCCCTCACTAAATCAGGTACCCAGTGGTATTTGCCTAGCTGTTCAAGGGGAAAATATAAATGCACCAGTACTCAAGAATTCTCCTCTGTTTTTTCCAATATTTAAAAAAGGGGGTATTCTTACATCTCGGTATTAAGTCTCACAAAATGCCTCTCCTGTAGTTAATCTATCAAGGGATGACTCAGAATATGCCTAGGAAGGGTGCATCTACTCCAGAAAGTAAGGGGTTAAAATCATGGAAGGGGAAAAAGAAAAGGATCAGGCAGATTACGAAACGTAAGGCAACAAAAAGGAGGTTTCGCAATGCCCCAAACAAGCCTGTCCCTATTCTACTGCCTCAAAATGTAAACGAGTCGAAGTTAGCTGGGCCTGAGGTTGATCCGGAGTCAAGATCTCTTTAAACAAATCCTCCCCCTGATCACAACAGAAGCATTAGTATTAGCCAGACAATGGCAAGAGAAAGGGCTTACAGATTTGGTTGTAACAGTCAATAATAAATGGGGAGTGTTGGGCACTGGTTTAGAGAATGGCGTATCAGGGATTGGCTTGGCTGATTTGGTGAGTACAGCAGCAATAGTAAATAGAGCTCAAAAAACTGTAGGGCGGACCCTGCATTGATGTCCCCCAACTCTCTCTTGTGCGGATACTCTCCCTGTACGGATTGATCTAAAGCAACGGAGGTCCTTCAATGGGCGGACTGGTTTTTCCTCTTCCTCCTCTACAGTACAAATCTTTAAACCGGCGGCTAAGCAAAGACAGAGCGGTGAGCTAGTTGAAGGACTAAGGTCCGGACAAGTATCCAATACCCTGACCTTTGTTTCTTTGTTTGATAGGGAATTGGGTCCATTTAATAGGAGCTTTCTTCTGCAGTTATTGTCTAACATCGAGGATCTGAGACTGGTAGCGAGTATAGATATTCATTGGCTATTTCTGGTCCCTCAAAGCAGATTTCCAAATTCCAGAGTAACATTTACTTCCAGGATCAGTGTAATGTTGATCTTAACTAATGCTGATCATTTTAGGAAAAAGGGAATTGACGTCTTCCCGTATGAGGATCCGGTTGTGGAGCAGTTAGACCCTTGGAGGGAAGACACTCGGAGCTTAGGTAGAGAAGTACCTAACAACAGGGGGGTTGTAAAACCAAAGGACATTATAATCTCAGTTGGTAGTATCACGGGGCGAGAATGATTAATATTGCAGGATACGATGGCCTAAGGGCCAGTGACTTTAGAGAGGAAGATGAGTTGGCCCACTGGAGTTGGGTAGCGGGTTCCTTGAATGCCTCAAAAGAAAATATAAAACTCCTTATGATGCAGAAGTAGCCCCCTGGATAAAATCCTGTCCTGGACTATGACAGGTCTAGGACACTCTAACTCAAAATTAAGCTCCTTAATTTATTTCCACCCATTGATAATCTGCTTACAGGAAACGTGGCGTTGTGTAGATTTTAATTATGAAAACTACTTTGTTTTCTGTTGTGCAGCAAATCCCTCAGCAAAAGGTCATGCAAGCGGAGTTTTAGCTATTCTACTCAGTGGTAGTATAAACTGGAACCCTCTGGTTCTTTACCATCAGTCAACTCTCTGTAGGTCTATAAAGCTGGCTTTGGGTAATGTTGCAGGAGTGCAGTATTCAATTATTTTGCTGGTAAATGTGTATATTTCCCCCCGGGAGGGTATCTATATCTAACCCTTTAGTTGAATCCATGTTTGAATTTATGCACAACATTTGTGTTCAAGAAGAATGCACTTTGATAATCATGGTGGGAAACCTTAATGCCAATATTTCAAATTGTTCCTCGTTTACATTTGGGAATCGGGAGTTGGAAAACATATGGAGTATCCCTGAGATATCCTTGCCTGGACATATTAGATCAGACAGGTGAGGATTACGTTTCCTGGATTTTTTAAGAACCAATAACCTGGTCACTGTAAATGGGAGATCCTAAGAGAATTTTCTTCCTTCTTTTTTTACTTTTAGCTCCTCTGGAGGGCAGTCTCTAATTGATTATATCATGGTATCCTACCATTTGTTTGGAGCATGTTCACAGTTTAAGGCACTGAAGACAAATTTGAGTGATCGTAGTATTCTCTCTGTGGATTTCATTTGAACTCGACCTGCTTGAGACTTGGAATTTCAGAGATGATACCATTGTGTATAATAAAACAAATGGGCGCAACTTTTGTTCAAATAAATATGTGATAAACTTGGCAGAACTGGTGAAAAAGGCGAGCTCTGGTCCCACACAAGAAAATCCCATTGCTTGGTTTGTGAATCATATGTCTTTATTTAGGTCATGTGGCAATAAGAAACTAGCTAAGGGCACTAACCCCTTGGTAGCTATCTCTTGGGAGGTAGAAAAGCTAAACCGGGAGCTGAACATCTTAGTAAAGGAACAATTTAAGCATCCATTATTAACAAGACAAAGTGAAATAAATCGATTGAAGTGAGTAAGAACAAGATTGAAGGCATCAGAATGCAGAGGAGTGGAGGATCAAAAATGGATTAAACTGAGAGAGGTCACACTTTCAGGTGACTAGTGCAAATACTGGGCTTTAATAGCTGAATATTGTGACTGCAGAATTAAGGCTGAAGCCATTCCTATATCTGATGCAGAATGGATTCTATATATTTCACAGGTATATGATTCAAATTCTAGGGGTAAGTTTCTTGTGGAGTCAATGCATGAGTCCCCTTTAGGGAACGTTTATTCCCCCCCCCCCTGTTGTGAGGAGATAGTGTGTTTTATTAAGGGAGCAAGGTACTTGGGGGCGATGGGCCCGGATGATCTCTTGTTATCCCTTATTAAGCAAGATATTTCCGCATGGGCCTCCTTTCTCCAACCAATGTTTCAACACTGCTATTTATCTGGGATTATTCTGTCCTCTTGGCAAGGATGAATAGTGGTACCTTTATACAAAAGGGACCTAAAACCTCTCCCACCAGTTTTAGGCAGATCGCATTACTGGACGCGATTGGGAAATTGTTTGTTAGGAGTCTACTGTTACATCTTCAGGATTGGGCTTTTGGCAATGTTCTTCTCCCTGCGGAGCAAGCTGGTTTTCGTAAACATTGTTGTACTCTAGATAATATCACAGCTTTGCAAACCTTGATTGAAAAGTACCCAGTAGGTAAGGGTATGGCCTTATATGCTGCCTTTATAGACTTCTCCACAGCATTCGACAGGGTTGACCGAGGGACGCTGTGGAGGAAATTGGCTGCAATGGCGAATCCTGTGCATTTGCTCAGGCTAGTCATTGCATTGAACTCTTCCACTTGGACTCAGGTCCTGATGGGAGGGAATCAGGGTCTGTCGCATGAAGTGGAAACTCAGAATGGGCTGAAGCAAGGGTGCTTATTAGCAACTCTTATTTTTTCCCTGTACATTTATGACTTGTCTAGTAGGGTGGGGCAGTGCAAGGGGGACCCACCAAAGCAAGGAAAATGAAACTTGGTTGCTTACTGTATGCAGATGATGCCATTCTGCTATTGAATATTTTTTTTAATAAACATTTCCAAGAGTAAAATTATGTTTTTTAGGTCCTGGGGATGTAGGGTCAGGAAAAACTTGCACTGGTTTTTGGAGTAGGATAAGTTGGAAGCAGTGAATTTATACCTGTATTTAGGTAGAATTTTCTCAGGCAACTGTGTTAGTAGTGATCATATCAGTCAGTGTAGAAGTAACGCAATATCTCAGGCCTTTGCAATTGGCAGGCTATATAAATGTTGCGGACAAAGACATTTTGCCCATGTTTTAGCAGTACATCAGATTAAAATTCCGCCCTCAATGAGCTATGCTTGTGAATCAGCGGATGAGGAGCATTGGGATTTCTTTGAGAAGATGGAAGGGCACATTTGGCGCCCAATATGTAACTTGAATCATGTAGCTGCTCCAGCGACCCTCCGGCTAGAGTTTGGGCTTCTCACGACTAACGTGTTGGCAGCAAGCCTAGGGTGGGGTAATACTATATCGAATTGTGATGTGAGTTCCATATGGCCTGCCCCAAAACTCGAAATCTTCTCTTGCCTGAAGGAAAAAAGTGTTGTCCTTGAAAATTATGAGAAGGCATTAGCCATGTTTGGTATAGGGCAAGTTGATGCAGGCCCCCTCCCAAAGCAGGCTTTGAAAATGCAAATAAAAAAAACAATTTACGAAGTTAGTCATAAAAGAGATATTGTACTGTGTTCCCGGCACACTAGGAATAACATATTTGTGGAGAGTAGCATGTGAAAAAAATCTCAATCGTATGTTTTATGGAACCTTCCCCATGGAGTGCTAGAACCACCTTGCTATTAAGGCTGAAATTGCTCCCCTTATGAATTATGACAGGATCATGGGAAGGTTTAGCTAGAGAAGATAGGCTCTGTGAACTATGTGGAATCCAGGTGCAAGATTTAAATCATGTGTTATTTGCCTGTCCTCCATTACAGCCAATACGAAGCAGGTTTCTAAGACCGGTGTTCTTACAGTACAATATTACTTCGGCAGCGGACGCCCAGAATTTTCTTCTGGCTCCTCCTTCCAAATCAGCATTCTCTAAAATGTTTACATTTTTTAAACAATTTTTCAAACTTTTTTAGATTGGATTACCATACTGTTTTTAGCTTTGGGCATGTTCAATATGGTCCATTAGGGAAAACTTGCAAATTATATGTACATCCCAAGGGTAATAAGAACTGCGTTTTCGAAGCTGTTATAGTATTAGTAATACCTAAAGCTGATTGCACCGAATTACTTTGATGTACTGTATCAGAATTGCACAATCGTTCCCACTGTATTCTGCATGTTGGTCAGGATTCTTATTAATTCTAAATATTCCTTTGCACACTTGCACTTTACAAGATAAAATTGTCATCATTTGTGGAGGATGTTTTTATCTTGACTGTTGCTGCTATGTACTCTGCCTAAAGCTGATTGCATTGAATTACTTTGATGTACTGTATCAGAATTGCACAATCGTTCCCACTGTATTTTGCATGTTGGTCAGGATTCAAATTTATACTTAATATTCTTTAGCGCACTTGCACCTTACAAGTTAAGAAAATTCCATCAATTGTGGAGGATGTTTTTTTTTTTTACTGTGCTGCTATGTACACTGTTTGTATACAATCAATTGTGAGCTGGTAATGTTGAAGTGGACAATGGAGTGGTAGATCCAGGTATGTTCTGTGGTGTGGCTATACTTGATGCGGTACCTGGAGGTGAAGATGGGGTCTACTATGTGGACTGCAGTGTGCGTGGAGTCATGGACTAGTTGGGTGAGTCTGATGGTGTTCATGCTGTCGAGAAGGTTGGTAGTGTTGATGTCATTGTTGTTGTTGAGATGGAAGTTGAAGTTGCCTGGGAATATATAGTTGTTGGGGTCTATGGCGAGGGGGGTAGGGAAGTCGGCGATAAAGTTGCAGAGGGCTGGACACGGCCCTTGAGGATGGGAGGCAAGGGTGCCCATGATGGTAGTTTTGCTGTCTGTTAGAAATAGAAAGTTGAGGTGTTCCATGGCTGGGATGGTTTCATAATTTGTGGTGGTGCATTCGATGGATTCCTTGTGTATGATGTCTATCCCTCCACCAGGCTTGTTGATGTGGTTGCAGTGGGTGATCTTCTATCCTTCAGGTATTACGGTGGTGATGTTGGGCGCAGAAGTGGGGTTGAGCCAGGTCTCAGTGATGAAGAGAACATTAGGTGTGAGGGTGGAGATGAGGTTCTAAATTTCGGTAGTGTGTTTACATAGTGAGAGTGTGCGGAGAAGGGCACATGCAAGTTGGTGTTTTTGTTCAGGTGGTGTCTGTGGTAAGTTTGGGGTGGGGTGAGTCGGTGGGCTGGTGTGTGTGTTGTGGCAGGTGAAGTGACAGTGTTTCCAGTTGAAAAGTCCTACCGTGGAGTGTGGGTCAGCACGGTGGCAGTGTTTGTTGTGGCATCCAGCGGTGAGGTTGTAGAACTCTGCAATGTTGTATTTCCTGGGGCTGGGAGGGCCAGGGGTCATGAGGCTGGTGCGGTCCAGGCATGGACGGGTGCAGACGGGCTTGCCCTTGATGCTCCTTTGGCACACCAATGGCGTCCGCTGTGTCGTCATGCTGTGGCCTGCATTAGGTAGGTACTGAGGTGGGCAGAGCTTCTGCTGGCAAGAAGAACAGTGAGTGGGATAAAGCCAGGCAGCCGTGGTGTCATTGGATCAGGCTGGAACAAGTAGGAACTGGAGGCCACAGGCAAGTGGCAGGCTAGGTGTCCAGGTACCTACTGATGCAAAGAAGTGCAAGAAAGAAGTGCAAAGGAAGAACAGGATTACCAAAACACTGTGTTTATTTTTACACACATAACTCACACATGTGATGAGTAGGAGTTTAAAATGACGCACAACTTGCCCTGAAGCATAGTTTAAGCTCTGGTTTTATTGTCCTTGTTTGGCACATTTGACAGCATCATTCATGGGTTCTGACTCAACTCATTTTCTTAAAAGAAATCAAGAAAGCAGGCTCTGCCCATGTATGGTGTAAAAGTGCACTTTATACTTTGCACTTTATATTGAATCTTGAAACAAATATATAAAACTTATGGAAATTGAATACATGCTTTAAGAATAATGGGGCTGATTACAATGCCTGTCGGACTGGCCTCTGTGGTCCTGTCGGAGGCGGTCGGTCCGACCTCCAGGTTACGATGCATGCATTGTGTACTCTGACCATGTGCTGAAAGACCGCCGACTCCGACAGCTTTTCTCCGACTGCCGAGATAATGGTCGTAGACAAACTGCATCCTTAGAGCTGTACAGGGGTCTCTTACTGCAGTGTGGATTGCGATGTGAGTTTCCAAAGATACCACTGTGGTGGTCCGACCGGCTGCCATGAGTCATTGGAAACAAAGGATTTGGGGTGCATACTCACCCCAATGCGCTCTCTCAAGCAGTCTTTGCCATGGATCCTTTCCTCCAGGTCGCCCCTACATCTCGGAAGCTGAACTCTGATGACAACAATCCTGTGGGTGCAAGAATCCAGGTAAGTTCTTCTGCGATATGTATCCCCATTGACTGGACTGTGCACATTCTGCCACACTCCAGTAATGGGGAATGGGGTGCAAAAGGCATATCCCAACATATGTTATGCATGTGTGTACATATCACGTTTCTGTGAATTTTGTACACATTTGTAGCAACATATTCGGGGATATGTGCTCTGCCGTAGCTGCAACGGCCGCTGTAGCAGCGGTTGCTTTGTAATATGACGGGGGAAGCTTTCTGGCCTTGGCGGTCAGAAATGGCTCGCGATGACGCCAGTCGGCGGTCGGTCTGACTGGCATCGTAATGAAGCCCAATGTTTGGTCAATATTGTTTTGTTGGATAATTCAGGGTGTGAAGAAATACAGGTTAAGTTAAGCAGGAAAACTTTTTTACTGATTGTTATTCTATTTCCCCTCGTTTCCCAAACCTAAAAAATAGTATGGAGGGCCTTTCTTGTTTATGTTTGTAATATTTAAGCGATTACCAAGTTATAAATATTAATGCTACACAATTTTGAATATTTTTTGTTCGACCAGCTTCAAGAAGAGTATAGCTGGTGACGTGCCCAAACATAAGGGTTGCTAACCGCAGCGCTGTACTTTTTCATCTTATTTTCTCTGCTGTGTTTAAGGCTAGGCAGCAGCAGCAGCATTCTCCATGTACCAGAAGTGCTGCTCTGAATCATAGCAGGGGAAGCTGACAGTTAACACACAGTCTACACCTAGACTTAGAGTCCTTCATTGGCAGGAAATCTGTCTACTAGGAATAAACGTCTAACATTGCCTTATTGAACTTGATCGAAGTATGGAAACATCACTCTTTAACAAAGGGTTGCAATTGAAGTTCAAATTTCCCACACCCTAATAATAGTACGTTGTGCTGATGCTGTGTATATATATTTTCTGCAGTTACAAATAGCACAAAAATGACCCTAGGGCCTTTACATGAGAACCAGAGTAGTTGCATATGCATAGTTTAAGACATGGCACAGATAATGTGATTTCTCCAGAATTGCATGTTCTCCGGATCCAAAGTCGACTGCTCTAGTCACTAGGCCATTGCATCTCCTATTTTATGAGTTAATCTGTATGAGTGTAAACTATCCCTTTTTGACTACAAAACATGACTTCACAGTTGTAATTTGGTCCATCTATATTTGACAAAAGAAAGCTTGGGCCAGATGTAGAAATAAACGATTCTCAAAAGTAGTTACAAATTGCACACTAACTTTTTGTCAATCGATTCCGGTTTTGCAATGCAACCAATGGACTATTAGGTTGATTCTCAAAATCATCATTTGGAGTGGGTTTCAATGCAACTTACCTCATAAATATTGATGAGTTGGGTCATCAATTGTGACTCAGTCTAATTGGCTGCAATCACAGGAATGGTGGCCCTCTAGGATCAGTAGGTCACCTGTCTGAGATTGCATTTAAATAATGTAATGGAGCCTGCCTTCTGTATAGAGAAGGGGGCTCTACATTTGAGAAAAAAATATATAGTTTCAAACAGTTTGTTTAAGAGTTAGCAGTAGTGCTCTGGAGCACTGCCCACTCCCCCACAAAAATGCTTTTTTACTTTCACAAAGGGAAGGGATCCCACAGGGAAGCCTTCCCCTTTGCAAATGGATTACCACCTCCGAGTCGGTAACCTATCAATGATTTGAGGTTAAAATTGACAGGTCTCAATCCATCAGATGCATACCTCAGATGCATCCTCCTCAACACCCGCTCCGCCCGCAAACACGCCATCGAACTCTGGGACCTTCTCGACTCAACCTCCCCAGACGTCGCATTCCTGACGGAGACCTGGCTGAATCCCGCTTCAGCCCCCGACATCGCCATTGCCATCCCGGACGGATACAAGATCACCCGCAGGGACCGCACCAACGGAGTCGGAGGAGGCATCGCCATCGTCCACAGGAACACCCTCAGAGTCTCAACCAACACCGACGACACCCTCAGCACCGCCGAACACATGCACTTCCAGATCCACACCGATCCCAACACCACCCTCAGAGGAACCCTCATCTACAGACCCCCGGACCCCGACCACAGTTCAGCGATTCCATTGCTGACTTCGTCAGCACACACGCCATCGCCTCCACGGACTACATCCTCCTCGGGGACCTGAACTTCCACCTCGAGAACAACAAGGACACCAACTCCACCACCCTGATCGACAACCTCGCCACCCTCGGACTCAGACAGCTCGTGACTACACCCACCCACGCCGCCGGCCACACGCTCGACTCCATCTTTTCCGCAAGCCCACACGTCTCCTTCAACCACACCTCCGAACCCCACTGGACTGACCACCACTGCATCCACTTCACCTACAGGAAGCCCACCACGCACCACCGCACCGAACAAATGCCTCGCCGCTGCTGGAGCAGAGTCACGGAAGACCAGCTAACCACAACCCTCGCCCTGAGCCCACCCGCCCGAACCCTCCGACCCCGACACCGCCGCCCGCAACCTCAGACAGTGGATCGACGACTGCGCCAACACCCTCGCCCCGCTCAAGAATCCGCCCAACAGCCACACCAGCAAGAAAGCCACCTGGTTCACCGAAGACCTCCAGGCCTCCAAATGAACATGCCGAAAGCTGGAGAAGATCTGGCTCCACGAACGGACAGCGGACAGCTACGCCGCCCACAAGAGCGCCACCCGCAGTCACCATCACCTCATCAGATCCGCCAAAAGGGCCTCACTCAAAGACCGCCTAGACAACAACGCACACAACAGCAAAGAGCTCTTCAACATCGTGAAGGAACTCTCCAACCCCAGCTCCAACACCAACGACATCCAGCCGTCGCGAGACCTGTGCGACTCACTGGCCACCTTCTTCCACCGCAAAATCGCCAACATCGACGACAGATTCAACACCACGACCGCCCCGGCAACCACCGAGACCACTGCCCCCACAACCACCAACCGCCTGCTCTCCTGGACCAACATCAACGACGAGGACACCAGCGAGATCATGAACACCATCCACTCCGGTTCACCGCTAGACCCGTGCCCTCACCACATCTTCAACAAAGCCAGTACAGCCATCGCGCCCCATCTCCGGAAAATATTCAACATCTCCTTCGAGACAGCAACCTTCCCGGAAAGCTGGAAGCACGCCGAGATCACCGCCTTACTCAAGAAACCCAAGGCAGACCCCAAGGACCTCAAGAACTTCCGACCCATCTCTCTGCTCCCGTTCCCCGCAAAGGTCACCGAGAAATTCGTCAACAAACAACTGACCCGCTACCTCGAGGAGAACAACATCCTGGACCCTTCCCAGTCCGGCTTCCGCAGCAACCACAGCACTGAAACCGCCCTCATCGCCGCCACCGATGACATCAGGACCCTGCTAGACAACGGAGAAACAGCAGCCCTCATCCTCCTGGACCTATCAGCCGCCTTCGACACGGTCTGCCACCACACACTACGAACACGCCTTCACGACGCCGGGATCCAAGAGAAGGCCCTGGACTGGACCACATCCTTCCTTTCCGGCAGAACACAAAGCGTCCGCCTCGCCCCTTCCGATCCAAGGCCACCAAGATCATCTGCGGCGTACCCCAAGGCTCCTCCCTCAGCCCAACGCTGTTCAACATCTACATGACACCCCTCGCCCACGTCGCCCGACAGCACAACCTCAACATCATCTCCTACGCCGACGACACCCAGCTGATCCTCTCCCTCACCAAAGACCCTCACACCGCCAAAGCCCACCTCCACGAAGGAATGAAGGCCATCGCCGAATGGATGAGGACCAGCCGCCTGAAGCTGAACTCGGACAAGACGGAGGTCCTCATCCTTGGTTCCAACCCTTCAGCCTGGGACGACTCCTGGTGGCCAACATCACTGGGAACAGCCCCGCCACCCACCGACCACGTACGCAACCTAGGGGTCATCCTCGACCCCACCCTCTCCATGACTAAGCAGGTCAACGCCGTTTCCTCATCCTGCTTCAACATCCTCCGAATGCTCCGCAGGATCTTCAAGTGGATCCCCACCGAAACAAGAAAAACAGTCACCCAGGACCTCGTCACCAGCAGGCTGGACTACGGAAACGCCCTCTACGCAGGAACGACGGCTAAGCTCCTGAGACGGCTGCAACGCATCCAGAACGCCTCTGCACGTCTTATCCTCGACATCCCCCGACGCAGCAACATCACACCCCACCTGAGAGACCTGCACTGGCTCCCTCTCAACAAGAGGATAACCTTCAAGCTCCTCACCCACGCACACAAAGCACTCCACAACTCCGGACCAGCCTACCTCAACAGACGACTCAGCTTCTACACCCCCACCCGCCAGCTCCGCTCGACCAGCCTCGCCCTCGCCACAGTCCCCCGCATCCGGAAAACGACCGCCGGCGGCAGATCCTTCTCCCACCTCGCCGCCAAGACCTGGAACACCCTCCCCACCAACCTCCGACAGACCCAAGACCTACTGGCCTTCAGAAGACTCCTCAAGACCTGGCTCTTCGATCAGTAGCAGCACCACCCCCCTCTTCCCCCAGCGCCTTGAGACCCTCGCGGGTATGTAGTGCGCTTTATAAGTGACATGATTGATTGATTGATTGATACATCGCAATTTGGTAGGGGTCCTAGACACACTCCTTCTAAATTTCAATTTAGAATGCATATCTAAACCCATTTTCCGATTTAGTATCTTGTTACCAAATTGCAACATTGGCTTAGTACACATAAAAAAAACCCTATGATTTAACAAATCACAGACTTTGCACCCACTAAATAGTTTCATCCAGCTGGCCCCTAGTAAGTAAACCGTAGGTTATGCAGGAATGCGGCAGCCCAGTTGAACTGCATCAGATGTCCTCTGTAGAGAATCAAAGCCAGCCTTTTGAGAAGTATTCCAGTTCCTTGCTTGTTATTCCCAGTTATGTAAAGTAGCAAGTGGGAAACCTGACCTTTTAGATCATTTTTCTTCTGAAGGTAAATAATCTTTCAGGAACTCTTAAGCATACTACTAATACGCTCTTGTTTCACAACCAGCTTATAAAACAGCTTTTTGTCTGCATCAGGAATCCTGTTTGGTGGTTGTGCACTGTGCAATACAATGTCATCACATAATGTTATATCAAAAAGGAATACATTAATACTGTGAGTCAAACTTTAAGAATGTACACCAGAAGACATGATCATGAGGTTACTGCTTTCTTCTTGCGTGGCCTAAAACACTTGGGGGCAGACTTACAAGCCCCTTGCGCCACTTTTGCGTCACTTTTCCCATGTTAAAAGTGACGCAAAGGTGGCGCAAGGGGCTTGTAAATAAGCCCCTTGATATTTTCATATATATGTATCCAACTATCTGAAGGTTCCAACTTCTGAGCTGATTAGCTGTCCTTGCTGAAGCAGCGGTCTAGTGGCAACCTAGCAGTGGATAAACTGTTTTCTATCTATAGTGCCTATCAAAGTATCTATTTCAGCAGTATCTCACTTACAAATAATGTTTCTATCTACGGTTTTGCATATTCAGTCCTATCTCAAAAACCCTTCTCTGTATTCCCAAGACCCTGCATAAAAAAGTTCCTACGAGTGACCCTCTCCTAACTTTCCATCCTCTGCATGGCTCCTCTTTCTGAGCACAGCCTACATTAAATCACATGCATGTTTGCCTTACTTTTCATTGCTGTGTTTCTGCCAATCAACCTTATTTCATACCAAAATTCCAAAAATCACATTCCCTCCTTCTTTGAAAGTCATACCTGCAAACGAACAATACCAAATCTCCTCTGTAAATCACAGCATTTAAAAGAACTCACATACTCACCTCTCAATAAGGATCATACCTCACTACTATTAGTTTAAACTACCACAAAGGAACTGGAGTGAATGCCTGAAATGATTTTCTTGAGAACACAAAGAAATCCCAATAACCACTGAAATAACCACTAACCTTGGATTCCAGAGCTTCATGCTGCTCAAAGTAAAGCTCTTCAAGGCTTTGTCGGGGGTATTAAACACTATGTAAATGCAATTACAATACAATACAAAACAAAACAATATAATACATGTTGATAAAATTGAGTCAACATGCTAAGGCAGGGGTGGATTGCCTGGTTAAATGGTGTAACATATCTAATATAGTAAACTTTGTACATTCTACTAGAGTGCTGTATTGTTTTTTCATGCTTTTTGTAGTATATTTTCTTTACTGGCAGCTTCAGACAGTCTGCTTCTCTGACAAATGTGTTCCTTAACAATGAGTAGAAAATATGTATCACTGCCATTTGTCTCGTCACACAACGGATTTCGTGTGCCTGCTGCTGTTAATTAAATGTTACATTTTTCACCTCAGGGTCTCATTGCGACATTGGCGGTCCATCCTCTGGACCGCGGATGCCATTGTCACCAGAATACCAAAAAGGCCGCTGTATTCTGTGTGGATGCCGGGCCGGCGGTGCGTCATTGTGAAGAGCCACAGCAGATGCTGCTGCTGTGCAGCGCCTTCTGCACGCCCATACACTGTGTGCCATGTACTATGTTGTGCATGGCACAATGTGAACGCACAACAGTGCAGGCAGGGGGGGCACAACATGTGACCCCATGCACTACCCCCCTGGGCGAAATCACCCAGGGGTCATGTTTGGGGCCTCTTCCTTCCCTTTGCAGCATCCTTTTCATGGAGGGGTTCACGCCATGAAAAGGCTGTGGAAAAGCGAACTTGTAATCCCAACAGCATTAACTGGCTCAGCACCAACATCATTCCCAGCCGCCTTCTTCTCCGCGGCACCATCGGTATCCAAGATCCTGGTTGTATCGGTGCTGTATTAGTGGGCTAGCGGTCGGGCCGCTTAGGTTGCGGTGGTCGGACCGCAACCACGGGTACAGAGGTACTGGTCTTTCTCATGACTTTGCCCTGCTGCCTTCAAGCTGTGTATATGGGCCTATGTGATCTCCAGCATTGCAGTGTTTACAACTTTTACCTTTATGTACGTTTTGTTTTGCGATCAATTATTAGGAAATTACAAATATTAGCAAACTTTGCTTGTAGCATCTGAGGTTGTGCTTAATTCGAAAATTACCACATGCAAAACTAGTTGAATGGGAGATGATCTTCCCAGGTCTTCAGATACAACAAACGTTTATTTCAAATTTGACCATCCTGCACCGAGAAAGCCTTACAAACTGAGCATGAGTTATTTCCTTGTGCTATTATTAGGAGATCTAACATGTCCAGAAGGCTTGCACAGTGGGAATGTGTAAAATATAAACACCAGGACCGATTTGTTTTGGCGTCTTTAAAGATTACAGCCAAAACATGTTTCTCAATGCTGACATGACATGTTCTTTTCACTTCAGCCATGGCAGCATTTACACCATTCAGTGTAGAAATGTTGCAGACTATAAATTGCAGAGTTTGCAGGAGTCAAACATAGGCTGTTTGCATAGTCCAGTCATGGAAATGACTGTGACATGATGTCTAAGAGGGGAAAGGCTAGATATATTTTATAAAATCTACAAGTGGTACCAACACGGTTAGACTACTTTCTCAGTTAGGTGTTTAAAGGCCATTCTGCATCCAGGAGTACTCTCAAAATGGTTGCAGACACGACCAACTTAGGGGTGCCCATTTAATTTCTTGAGAAAGTTCATCTTTTCATATCTTAGAATCTGCTCTGTACACTGGTATTCCTATTGTAGATGAATCAGCTTTAAGTAGTTGTCTTCTATCACATGTCCATCACTCTTGTTCGTCACCTTTCCCCTTGCCTATGGAGTATTTCATTAGTATCAGTATAGTAAAACATTGTCACTCTATATGTGTTTATCAGCTTAAGCAAATGTCTGCAGATACATATGTAGGAATAGTAAAAGTGTTACACCCTATATCTTGTTCGCTGGGGGGGAAGTAGCTAGTGTTCTATTTGATAAGATGATTCTGATCTCACACACAGCTAAGGGCTGGATTTACAAAGCTTTTTTTCGGTCGCAAATGGCCCGATTAGCAAAATTAGGCCATTTGCGACAGGAAAATTGCTTTTTGGGATTTACAAAGCCCAAATTGTGATTTGGTAACTTGCAACCGAATCACAATTTGGGTTTTGAGATTCGGTATTTGGAAGGGGCGTGTTGAGGGCGTCCCTTCCAAATACCGAATTGGAATGTTATGTACAAATGTTTTGCAACCAAAATGCAGTCGCAAAACATCCACAATGTATCGCCAATTGAAAGTTGGTAGTAACCCATTTGCAAATGGGAAGGGGTCCTGAAGGGACCCCTTCCCCTTTGAGAATGGTTGGTCAAATATATTTTAGTATCAGCAGCGGTCCCATGAACCACTGCCTACTCTTAAAAAATGAAACTTCCAAGTTTCATTTTTTTCTTTATAAATGCTGACCATTTTCCTTTATAAACATGTTGGTATGTTGACCCCAGCAGGCCACCATCCATGTGATGGCTGCGATTCCTAATGGGTCGCAAATTGCTACCTACCTCATTAATATTAATGAGGTAGGCCTATTTGCGACCCACTAGGAAACACTAATGAAACTCAAAAGAGTTTCATATATTAGAAATAGCGATTTCCTAATTGCGATTAACACGAAATAGCAATTAGTAAAACGCTGTTCATGACATTCGTATATCTAGCCCTTAATCTCTAATTACCATATCACACAGATGTTGTAGGAGGATCTAGTGAGGGATGGTGTTGAATGCTTGTGACAATTCTAACAAGAGTGTGGCAACACCAGTCTCTTCCAGGTTTCTTGCTATCAAAAGTAGGTTGACTATACAAAAATGAGCTCAATTGATAGCTGCCTAAGGTGTTCAGCAACATTTTCAGGTGTGCTGTGATTGCTTTTAAGAGGAGTTTCACCAAGTATGTCAAATTATATACAGGTAAAATCATCAGGATCCAGTATTGGCTTCCTCCCTAATTAGGATCCAGTACTGGCTTACTGCTTATTGGTATTACAACTGCATGTTTATTTCTGGTAGGGGCTGCTCTGGACTCAAGAGTTTTATGGAAGTTTCCTTCTTGTTATCCGGTTGTATGGCAATTATCTAAAAGAGGCTGCCGGCAAAGTGCCCAGTGGTAATACTGAGCATTTGTTGGTCTTTACTACCAAGACAGTATTTGGTTAGAATTAAAAGGTGACACATGGCTGGCATACCTAGGGGGTTAATGGTAGCATGTTAGTGGGTAGCTTGTTGTTCTGCCATTTACTGACATGTCATATGTTGATTCTGATGTTTTATTTGATCTCAATATGCATTTAATACATTTTCTCCTGTAAATGCTTTGGTAGCACCTCGCACAGTTCTGAACAGTGATTAGGATACATGTCGGGTGGATTTCTCAATTCTTCCAGGACCTGAACATTACTTTTGAATGAATCGTGGCTCCAATACTTATGCACATAATAAATAGAGGTTCTTGCTTTCTTAAACTACAATTTCTTCTGAATAATCTTTCCATATTTCTGATTTTACTTTCTATTTTGTACTCAAATTAGATACACTTGACATTCAGATTTCTAACAGTTGTTCTCTAATAGTCTGGCAGGAATAAGCCTTTTAGTGTTGACTCTGATCAGCATTCAGAATTATATTTAGCCAGCTGGAGTCATGTTATGAGTGTAAAAAATCAACAGCTTTCACTGCAAGAATAACTACTACATCTGTTTATGAAGATGACAGAAAAAACCTGCTAGTAGAGCCCACCACTAAGCATCTGACAAGCCGGACTACATTTTATAATTACTTTTAGTATCCTTATATATACATTTTAATGTTAGGTTTATCCAGCATCTGTCGATAGGTCATACATAGAAGAGGGACCACCAGCAATTTCCCTGATTGAATCTTTATCGCCAAAATTCATAAAAACTCTCATTCTAAACATTCAAGTTTCATTACCAATATTACAATTACATAGTATATGAAACATCTCCTTCCAATAAAATTTAGTAAACAAAAACAAAATACAGAACAAGATTTTATAGAGAAATAAAATGAATGAATATTTTTTTATCAAAATCTTCAACTTCTTCAGGGCTAGAAATCATACAAAACACCCATTGGCAAGCAAAAATAATATTAAAATTACACAACAAAGCTTAAAGTTATTTTCATAATTAAATCTCATAAACAGAAACTAATTCAGTGGCTTGAATACAGACGGGTGCGAGTTACTCATGCAGTGAACTAGAAATAGAACGAAAACGAGATTTGCAAATCAAATAACATACAGAAGAGTAGGATACATAAAAAGATCCTTATAGACTAAAGTCTTACAGGTTCCAAAGTGACTAAAACTGGTGCAATGCTCACCATTATGAAACAAATCAATCCTCAATCAATAACAATCTGTGCTAACTAAAATCTATACGGTGAATTTGTAAAAAGAACAAACAGGATGGAAAACCGTACAAAAACATCCTGCATTGAAGTAACCATTCTAGGGTCTACAAAATTAATTTGCCTAACCTTTGTCATCACCTGCTCTTACGAAGTAATTATATGATGCTTCATCAAATTGAAGATATGTGGAACAACAAACCGACGTAGTTAAACATAGTAAAAAGTCACAGAGCGCAAGTCATTATCTGAAAGCACGCCTAATCCACGTTGATAGATAACTACCACATTTCATAAGGGTTTAGCGCTCCACAAATGAGTAGTGATCAATAATAGATAATATTATGACCAAGGCTTACATATCTCCCACAATTGCTATCAATTACACAAATATTTTAACAGAACCAGGCATCTGACTGGTTTGCTAAAAACATTCACAAAACGGCCTTAACTCAAATGAAGTAAGTCCATATCTCAAAACGATATTCAGGACTTAAGGAGGAGTCGTATTTATGAAATGAAACAAATCACAGATGTGTCGCCTAACGCAATCAGAGAAAGTAAGCAAACGTAAAGAATCATGTCACAAAAACAAAAACAAAAACACTGTCTCCCCACTCCAATCGGCCAGAAACTATATTAGTCGAGCATTGAGTAAGTACATGGCGTGCCACACGGGCACCATCTTGAACCCGTGTATACAACATAGAAGAAGGACTTCCAATTCACTTAAGACATAATGCTATTTTAGCTCAAGATTTAATCACGTTGTGTATCTCGCCCGCAAATGAATTTGTTTGTTATAACTTGTATAAGTTTTTAAAAAGGTTCTTGAAGCTATTTTAAAGGAAAAGCGTACAATCTTAACATTTTTATTAAGTGTATGTTGTACATGTGGATCAGACAAAATTACTACTTATTCATCTTATAAAGCGTTTTAAAAGTTTTATTATTATAATCTAACAATACTAAATTTTATGTATCTGTATTTGTTGACCTCAAGTGAGGTCTGAATCAAATAAAAATAGTTGAAGGAAGGAACATAGAAGAAGGACTCTCATCCCAGCACCTGGACGAGCAGCATGTACGGTCAGTGCATTCTTGGTTCCTGTGTGTAGTTACCACTTTGCAAAACAGTTTGTGGTCCACATTCCTTTAAAAGGAATACACATAATGGGATGGGGATAATAAATAGCCCTATGAGGATAATTAAAGAAAAAAAACCAAAGTTAAAGAGAAAAGTCCTGAGTGTCGCTGAAGTCAACCTAAAAAAACAAATAATCCTTTAAGAACAAGTTTATGGTGGAACATATCTCCATCCACAATACAAGTCAGTGTGCGTAAATCCACCCTTCAACTACGCAAAGTCCAGGGCCGGTGCGAGGCATGGGCAGCTGACCAACATGGGGCTCTGCACCTCTAAGGCTCCCTGCCTTTGGCCCAAGGCCTTGCAATCGTGTAGTTCTTAAAATCATAAGTGAAAGGGCGCACTTCCCTGGGCCTCGCCACACTGTGCCATGACTAAGAGGTACAGGGAATGGGCGCCTCATCCCCTGAGCATCGCAGCTCTACAGCATAAATGCGATGCTCAGGGAACAAAGGGTACCTTTCCCAGGCTAATTATTACCTGTAATTGGAGATCCTGTCTCGCACTACGCACACAATTGCACTGCAGGACACCCACTATCCGGCAATTTTAGCCCTTTCAAATGACAAGCAACACTCTTTCAGTCCTTGATGAGCTGTGAAAGAGATGCTTGTGAACAGCAGACAGGGACTCCTTGCAGCACACAAGGGGTCCTGCACAAAGCAGCTTCAGTAGAGGCTTCAGCTATTGGGATGCAAACAACCTTAAATGAATGAATAAAACCTATGCTCAGAAGCTGTTGTGAGAGGACGGTATGCCCTGTAAGGTTATTATAAAGTGCTGTCACAATGTTAAATCAGTCAAGGAGGCACAGGAAGATTATTATTTGTCCAGGAACAAACAGTTGATTAAATTAGTAGAGCCAAGACTACAACACACTTCTACTTGGTGCAAACGCTATACACTAGGCAACTGTAATTATGCAGCAGAGGACGGCCAAATTATGCAGCAGGGTTCACTAAATTATGCAGTAACCCTCCCCCCAAACAATTATGTGGTGTAATGCAATGCATTTTGTGATCGTGTTACTTCATTATTCTCTCATTTAACACTTATTAGTATCAATATAATTATGGAAAAACCACCATGGCTACATAATTGCATTATTTCAGTGGCCCGGGATATATTGCATTTAGATGAATATACTAAGTGACTGAGCACTTCTCCTCTCCCAGGCAATATTTAGTCCATTTTGTAATCAAAAGCTTTCTAGCAGTTTTTAAATGGAATCAAAATACTCCCAATCTTGCCAAGAAATGAGAGCAGACCAATAAATTCAGGAATGTGATTGCTGAAGAGCACAAACTATGTCCAAGTGGGAGGCCGGGATTAAAAAAAGTGGCTCCTCGTTCCACATTTTCAGCTAGTCCACTGAACAACAACTGAAGTGTCAGTGATTCCTATAGCACGGCCAAGGGGGTGCCCTTCCCAGGGGATTGCCATTCTTGTCATAGTGTTTATTTCCATCGTATTTAGGTAAAATGGTAAAGCTGAGATTTGATGTCAAATATTCTAGTCCCCTGGCTTAAACACACCCTCTGTACAAGGTACTATGGCAGTGGTTACTTACTGGACAGTATGCCAACTAGAAATTTATATTTACTACCTGTTTTTAAGAGCTGAAGTATTTCATCCCATTTGAATAGTAGAGTTCATTTTCTATACTTGTCACTAAAAATTTACATTAGCTAGTAGTTAAGGCTTACTCCAGGGCGCAGTAAGAGGATCAGAACTCAAATATAGTATGAATAGCAATCACAGTCAATAAACTCAATCTCCAGCAGAATTATTTTAGGATGGTCTGTGTCACAGGTGGCGATTTCAATTGATGTTTCAAAAATCTTCAGTGACTCGCAGTTCCTCTGCTCCATAAGAAACTTCTTCTGATGTCTCTGCAAACACAATGTGTCTCCAAAGGCACAAATTGTCCTGTGAAATGAAATTTGAAGTTGGCCACCCTATTATGGCCTCGCAGTGCTAGACCATGCCTGTGAGCTCCATGGGATGGGGGCCCTCTCTCCTGGGACTCACAGTGATGGGTCAGATCTGTTTGGCCCAGGAATGGAGACTCTTTACTAAGCCTTGTAGCATTATATCATGGATGTAAGGCCCAAGTCAGTGGGGCCTCCTGTTAGACTAAAAATTGTGCTTTTGTATTGCTTTTACGTAAGTTAGCATTCGCGGCGCCATTTTGTGTATGGGTGCCATTTTGTATCATGATTGAAACTGATTCTCCACCATTTCCGAGAAATGGTCTTCTTTAGGTTATGTTTCTCTGGAGCTGAGTTTTGCCACACTAATGAATGCCCTGTTCTTATTAGCGCATACCTTTCCTTTAGATGTAAGCCCTCTCCTACTTGTCTAGTGGCGGGCACAGACAGGAATGACCTTTGCTGATAGATAATGTGTGCCCGGCCTCAGAATCGAAACTTACTCCTTTGTAATTTACTGTCCAGCTGCGTCCCTCTGGAAAATTCCATGGTGGGCGGGTTTTCATTGATTCTGAAATGTACATAATGTATCGTTATGCTTGCTGAAGTCAGAGTCTCTCTGCAGCACTCTTAGCGACTGGCAGACAGGGCTCCGCTCTGAGCTAATTTTTAATAAACTATTATTGGTTTGTATTCTCTACTGTCTGACCGACTCTTCATTTCGTAGAAGGCATAGAGGTGGTCATTGGTAACCCAAGTGACCCGAATCGGGCCATTTCCTTCACTCCAATCATTGGCCTTGCCACACCAGCCAATAGTTGTGAGGACCAGGGGATGGGACCACCCTTACCAGGGCCTAGCAGTGCTAGACCACGGCTGGGGATACAGTGGAGTGGGACCTCACCTCCTGGGCCTCACAGCACTAGACCTTAGATGTGAGGCCCAGGGGAAATCTCCCACCCACTACCCTGGCTCTCTCAGCTCTGGACCATGGTGGGATGTCCAGGGGAGGAGACCCCCATTAACTGGGCTTACAATGCCAAAGCATTGTTGCAAGATCCAGGGAAGAGGGCTCCATTATGTTGTGCTCCACTGTCCTGGGCCTCCCAGATCTAGACCGTAGCTGAGAGGCCCAGGGCAGTGGATGAGGGCTTACCCTAGGCCTTGTAGCCATGGTCCAGTCCCGCGAGGCCCAAGGGAGTTGGACTCCCTCACCTACACCTAGTACCGAGCCCAGGTTTATTTGGTGCCCTAATACCCACAATTATTGCAGTATTTTCCTGTGCAGGATGTGGACAAGGTTGAGGGGACTTTGCACCAGGGCTACGGCACCATTGCTATGAAACTTGCCTCTCTTTCATAGGCCTCACATCTATGTTTCAGCGCTGTGAGGTTGAGGACAGATTCTCCCCTGGGGCTCTGAGCCATGGTTGGATTCCCAGGGAAGTGGGTGCCCGCCCTTGAGCTTTGAGGCACTGCTTCTTAGCTATGAGACAGACCATGGGGGACCCTCTCATGGGTGTAGCTATCAATAGTGCAGCAGATGCTGTGGCACCAGGGATCATGGATGGCAATGAGCCAGTGCACCAAAATAATTGCTGTGGGTTTTTTTCTGTTCAACATCATTTACTTGCATCAGAGCCCGTACTATGTCACTGGTCCCTTCTCCTATGCGCCTTGGAGCCAGAAAAAACATATTCTCTCCTAGGCTCCTAGGCTTTATAGCCGTGGTCCAGTGCTCAGAGACCCAAGAAAGTGAGCCTTCTGCCCTATGCCTCCCAACACTGGATCATGTCTCTGAGGATCATTGCTATAGATAGCATAGCAAGTGCAGTGTCCCAGTTGCATTGTAGGGTCCATCTTCTATGTTGTATATTCAGGTCCACGATAATGCCCATGTGGAATGTGCTGTTCTAAAGCTCTACTGATATTGTTTCTGGCCAACTGGAGTGGAGAGACAGGGCCTGATTGCGAGTTTGGCAGTCTGACTATCAGAGAACGTCATCTGCCCATTCCACACCGCCATTGCGCCGGCATTCAACCACCCGCCGTATTACGAGTTGGGCCATGTGAAAAACACACCACCAGCATGGAGGTCCTGTCTGCGGTCCTGCAGTGGTCTCGCTGCAGTGTGAATTGTCGGCGGTGAGTTTGCAGACACCGCCAGGATAACTTTCCAGTCGCCAAGCATATTACATAGTAGCACTTGCAGTCTCACGGTGGTGCACAGCCAACGGAGGTTCCTCAAAGGCGATCAATTGCTGAGGTATGAGAATCAAAATGAAAAAAAAAATAATTTCAACACTGACCATTGGACAGATTCAAATACCACACACCGCAAGTGCTGTGAGAAGTGGACACGCCTGCAAATCACACTATAAAACACACCCCAACCCTGACAAGCATCCTTTGCCATTCTATTCAGAACGGGCACATATACCCGAGCACAACACCTTTAACTACACATATATGTTTTGGTGAAACTTTAATTTATCATTCTCTACCATCTGTTTACCTTTTTTTTCAACCTATCTCATCATCCTCTGTTTGTATATTTCAGTTAAAGTCAAAACCCATTTTTATTTCCTCACCATGGCATCTAAGAAACCTGCTTTCACTGAAGGTGAGTTAAGAGTCATGGTGGACGAAATCATTAGAGTAGAGCCCCACATTTTTGGGGCCCAAGTCCAGCATACTCCTCACAGTATGAGAGTGGGAATGTGGGAGAGGATAGTCAACTGAGTGAATGCTGTTGGAAACACCCCGTGCACACAGAACGATATTAGGAAGAGGTGGAACAACCTCCAGAAGAAGGTGCGTAGAAAGTACACCAGCCACCACCAAGAGGCACAGAGGGCTAGCAGTGGTCCTTCCAGTACGCTATTACAACTCATGCCCTGGGAGGAGCAGGTCTTGTCCATCCTATACACTAAGGGCTTGGAAGGAATACAGGGAGGAATGGACTCTGGTAAGATATACTATAAGAAATGCCACAATATTACACTGTCCTGATTGCCATCTACTCTGCCTTTGCCATGGTCTTTCACATCTACTCCCTGAACATGCCACATAGAAAGTGTCTCATATGTTTGTTGTGTGTGGCAATGACAATTGGTGTATATGACACCACATGCTTATAAATCATGAAATGCCACATGTTCCATTGCTGTTTGTTAGTGCGGCATCTTCTAAATTAAAAAACAGGACCCATGAAATGTCGGAACATGCAAATGTGTGCTTAGACAAAAATCGATGTGTCAACAGCTATGGTACACTTCATCTCAGTCAAGTCCCAATTATCTACAGCTACCATGAGGCCTTGTCCCTTAACTCCACACAACCTGCCACACTCCTTACCAACCCTTTGCACATGGCAGCCATCTTGCTACTGAACTGACACCACTCAAGTAGCTTACCTTTTCTCAGCCGTTGCTAAAGTGATGTACCATTGATTACAGCTACCATGAAACCTTGTCTCTTCAACTCCACACAGCATGCTACACTCCTTACCCCCCTTTCTCACCTGCCAGCCGTCTTGTTACTGAACTAACACCACTCATGAAATCTGTAAAGTACACACATTTGTGCACACAAATACACATAGGAAAGTTTTCGTTGATGGTGTCCTGCACACATAAACTATGACTGATTTTGGCCTGAGTTGCGCCATAACACCACACTACACCTATCATATGTGTGCCATTAAAGACACACAGGTCTCTACAAATGCCAGGTGACCCCATGCTCACAGTCCCATAATGGAAAAACCAAGTTCATGTTTGCTCAGATTTCTACAACTATGCCCTTTGGAATAGATAGATACACATGAGAATGATACCCTGTTGGTGTAGGTTAGTGATGATGACACAATGCCTAAACTCCAAGTTTCAGATAGCCACACATCCCATGAGATGTTGACATCTGATACATTGGCAGATTTAAAGTCCTCATGAAATTGCTGAATGAAGTCACCACTAACAATTTTCAGTTTTCAGCTCCACAATGGACTGGACCCAAACTACCTAGATGTACACACCTCTAATCTCCCATTGACTGCCAATATTTTCATCAACAGATGAACCCAGCACTGCTGCAGAGCAGACGCACACAAGCCACCAGAGCCCCTCTCAAGACCCCGAGGAAGAAGGAGAAGAAGCCCTCAGTAAAGACCGTCCACCTGAAGCATTGGACGTCGATGACCTGCCTGGCATCTCTAGTCAGCCTGGGCAGACTTCAACAGTTGGGCTCACTGGGACCCCACCTCCGACCATAGCGGAATCGTCCCAGACAATATCTGGCCCCACAACCGGTGCACCTAGCACAGGTAGGACCATCTCCTGCCCCTTAGACCTGGCTTCTCAGATGGCCACCACCACCCCAGTCAGTCAGGAGCCAGGACCCAGTGGGAGTGTGCAGTCTGCCCTAGGGCATGGGGCAGTGGGGCTAGGCCTCGTTGGAGGGGCAATGTGCAGCTCCAGAGTGAGTTCACTGGTGAGACAGAGGCCCAGGCTGCCATTAAACAAGTTCTGTTTAACAAACCAACAACTTCACACGTGCCAGTACGGATACCAATTCAATCATCTCACACCATGATCACACAAATCAATTGATATGATCATATATTTTATTTTTCATCTGTTATTTCATATCTATTTTCCAAAATTGCCAAATTGCATTATTCATACATTAAAACATCAATTTATCACAAAACTTTACACAATATAGAGACACAACAACATTATTGCATTAGATGATGTTCTTTAAAACAAAACATTAAACTGTACATTAATATATAAACCTCATACAGAGATCTTAATAGCTCCGGTTCTGTGATTTCTAAAGATAATCTCTCATTTTGTCATGCTAAACACACAGCCCTTTGAGCTGACTTTTTAACACCCTACTTATATATTCCTTTAGCAAGGGCAAAACCAAACAGTGTACCAGTTGGGCTCAATATACACCATTTCAGTTACAACTTATATTAATTCACAATACGAGCCTCCATGGTAGATGCTTGCAACAAACACTTGTTTGGAATAATAGCAGTCAACGTGTTTCGAACCCTATTATGTATCTTACAGGGTTCTCCTCAGGACTCAGAACACACAATGAGCTGAAAAAATGTTAAAAATAGTTATATTAACAAATATTCTCATACTTGTGCACCATATGTCTCTCATACACCATCCACACTGTTTTTACCTTGTTATATCCAAAATTAGTCTCTCCTGCTTAATTTTCTTTAAAGTTATAGCCCCAGCTTCACGGTTTTAATAGAACACTGAAAAAGATAAAAAAGAAGAAGCATTCTAAAATCCTATTCCTATTGTTGGAATCAACTTCTCGACCAAACTCGTAAACACTCACTTGTACTGGGAAAATCCTTCCCAATCATGGTGACCAATCAACACTTCCTGGTAATACATTTCAGTCCACTAAAATGTAAAAGAAGGGGATACTTCAATTCACGAAGCAACAATTGAAAAAGCCAGTCCAGAGAAACACGATCACTTCGCAAATTAACAGTTAGCCTAAATGCGGGACAGACATACTTATATCAACTGGAAACGCGTTCGGCGTACAACATGAAAACTTGAAAAGCCAATTTACACGTACCTTTTGCAAAAAGGAACAACGAATGGGGCTGTTAATCTCCGAGTTTGATAATTCAATGCAGCGTGGTCGATGCCAGTATTTGGTCCGTTGTATGGGTCTCACATGACCCGCTACAATAAACACTTTCTGTTTGTTCAAAGTAGCACTAACCCGCTAAAGTGAAATTGATTAAGCGAAAAACAGCATTGGGGAGGAGAACTCCATCTGACACTATTTTGACAATTGTATGCATGCTTCCTAGGAGTGGGTTGAAGCTTAGGTTCATGGGAGTTGTAGTTTAAAAATGTGAACGGTTCGCTGCAAACACATTATTGAATGGCAACATCTTGAGACATCCTTCTGGCAAAGGCCTGAAAACATCATTATACATTTTGTAGCTCTGTCATTTTATTCAAGCCATCAACAGCAGAGTTAAATTTCACTATTAACAGTGCCTCTCTCTGGATCAATCGTCTCACCCGATCACCTCCCCGAGTGTCTGGTTCAATTACTGATATAACAGTCCAATGTAATTCGCTCACTTTATGGTTCAGATTAACCCAATGGTTTACCAATGGGGCAGAGAGTACCTTCTTCTGAATTCTGGATTTATTTATTTATTTTTAAAATATATTTTTATTGATTTTTTCAGTTGTAACAACAGCAATCAGCACATCGTACATTAGCATTCAGTAGTATAAATTTTATTACATCATTGCATTATTGGCGAGCACAACATCACAGTTGCTTAGACAGTGGGTATGACTGTGTGGTGGCGCCCATCAGTTGCGCATGACAAAACTCATAGTGTGCATCTGAAACAACTAGACTACCTTTGTTTTATTGTGTGATGAGTAACATGTAAAGACTGGTACTGTTTAGGTGACCACGATGAGCAGTGAATTTGATAACTGGGGTAGAGAACATAAAACTAGGAGCTGAATTAGAGTATCCCATTTGTCTGTCTGTGCGCGTGTGCCGCCTATTCTGCCTTCGCCTGCTGCCCTGCTATGTGGCCCTTGGTGAGAGCGCGTGCTGGAGCATGGCTGTGTATTAATTGGTGACAGGCTGCGTGCCTTTGGTTAGTATGAAAGTACAGGTCGAGTGCACGGTGTCACTCAGTTGGGTGGGACACCTGTGGGGCGGGTCTGGCGGGTCTGCGCTCTGCTGTAGCGCTGTCAGAATTGTGTCCCAGTTTGCAAATATAGGTATTTTCCTTAGGCCCATGTTTTCTTCACGTCGGATCGCTATGCTTTCTGCTCTGGCCCATGCAAGTGTGGAGTGTCTCCATGCTTCTATGCGCGTGGGGTCGGTCGCCTTCCATCTTTTTGTGATTAATCTTTTGGCCGCCACTATGCCTAGGTCTAGGGAGCTGGAGGTTCCGAATTCTGGATTTATGTTGGGTTATTCGTTGCCGTACTTCCTGATTTGTTTTCCCAATGTACAGTTTTGGGCATGAACACAGTATTCCATAAACAACATTTTTTGTCTTGCAATTGGAAAAAGACGTATGTTTCCAGTTGATATCTTTATGTGAAAACAAAGATTGTTCAATAATTTGGTTGCAGCAGGTACATGTGCCACACCTGTGGTGTCCCACAATTGGTGGTAAATTAAACTGTTGGCGTAATGTATTTTTAACTGATATCTTCGGAAATGATACCCGTACCACTTGGTTTCCAATGCTTTTCTCTTTTTTGAGTGCAAACAGCGGTTTCGTAGAAGACATGTCTAGATTTTTGAGCAAGTGCCAATTATGATTGATCACCTTCTTCAATTGATTTGTCCTTGAGCAAAAAGTGGTGACACATACAAGACGATCTTCTTTTTGTTTTTCTTTCTTATGTAACAGTATTTCTCGTGGTGCCCACCATGCCCTCTTCATAGAATGTTTGAGAAGTTTTTTAGGGTAGCCACATGCTTTTAATTTGTCCACCAAGTTTGTTGCATGAAGATCGTAGTCTGTTTTATGTGAGCAATTTTGTCTTATCCTTAAAAATTGCCTCAAAGGTAAATTATCTCGAAGGCTACAAGGATGATGACTGGTGTAGTGTAATGCTTTATTCCTGTCTGTTGGTTTCGTATGAAGTGCCGTCATTAAGAGACCATCAGAAGCATAGACTTCTACATCCAGAAACGTGATTCTCCAGGGATTGTAATGTATGCTAAATTTAATGTCTACTAACCTGTCATTTAACCAGCCATGGAATTGCTTAAGAGTGTCAACTTGTCCTGTCCATATACAGAATATATCGTCGATATATCTGAACCAATTCGAGATGTGATGGTGAAAAGGATTATTATTGAAGATAAACTTTTCCTCAAAGTTTGCCATGTACAGTACTGCTAGCTCCGGCGCAAATGGACATCCCATTGCAGTGCCCTTAGTTTGAAAATAAAAATTGTCACCAAATTTGTAGTAGTTTTATTTAGGGCAAAACTGGCCAGACACATGATAAACTGTGTGGGAACTCGCTCTGGTTTGGGTCTAGATTCGAGGAACATTTCAATGGCTGCTAGTCCATCTTCTTCTGGTATTTGAGTACAACTCTTTCTAGCTATTGAATTAAACAAGTCCTGGGCATTTACCACATCTCTCAATGTGTGTTTGGCCAGGTTTTAAGAGAAGTCAGGGAAATGAAGGAGCTGCAAGAGTCAACACACCAGGAGCTTGCTGCAATCCGGGTCAAGGTGGCCAGCCTTAACACCGAGGTAGCCGTCCTATGCACAGAGATGGCAGGTGTCTGAACTGAGGTGGCTGGGGTTTGCACCGAGGTGGCCAGCCTTCGTACTGAGGTGGCCTCCCTGGTAGGCGTGATGCAGGACATCAACAGCACCCTCTGCAGTGCTTTCCCAATTTCAACTGTCCTTCCTTGTGTGCCAAGCACTTCAGCACCATTAACCTCTGCAACAGCCACAGGAAGGGAGGCCCTGGCAGAGGAGTTTTTGCCTGCAAGCACCCTAGGCTCAGCAGCTCCTGATCCCCTCTCACCCAGAAAGAGAGGACGTCCTTTAAAAACCTCAGTAGGGAAGGGTGGCAAGACCAGAACCACTGGCAGAGAGCCACCTTGCCACTAATGTCGTTGATGTGTAGGAGACACATTCACTTTGATGATTATACCCCCTTACTTTTCCCAGTCTGATTTGAGGAGTAACTCGGACTTTGGACTCCAGAAACAATGGATTCCACTCCAATGGTTTCATCCACCATGACTGTATTTCTCACTTTTTACTTTCCATTTAGCCATCTATCACGTTTATGTTGCTCACTTTTGTTTGTCTTGTAAATAGACTAAACATTCCATTGTCTCTTGTATTCATTCATGCATTGTACTATGTGACAGAACAACCATGTTCAGTTTTTTATGTTTAACATGTGGGACTACTGCAAACATGGATATGTTATAAGAAAGAAAATGGTATAACCTTCATACACTAGCAGGTCACATAAGGACATACACACATAAGTATTGGATCAATACATGTATTACATTCATAGACTGACATGATGTCTGATACCTTAACAACATATGCAGCACTCTGCAATACAGGGTAAATTTGTAACTCTCTACTAGCAGAATGATACTACATGGTATGAGGGGACAAATCTGTCAATATCGCACACCATGGCCAAAAACTAAATAGGTCCAAAACATCAGACATGCACATGTAGGTTTCCCAAATATATTAAAATAAAATAACAACAATTAATTCTGTACACAGACACATGTCAGCACCACAGTTCTTGAACACAGAGTCTACTCACTCCATTGTTGCTTCCATCTGGTGGAATTACACAAATAAATGTTAGTCATGTGTGACACATACTTTTATCCCACAATGAGAAACCAGAGTAACAGCTACTTACAGGTCATACACAATGAGGAATGAGGCCATGTGGAGGCTGGTTTGTATTATTTGGGCACCACACAACCATTTGTAGGGTCACATTATGGCACACATATTGCTTTAGGACCAACGCACCATGAGACACCAGTCCAAAAGAATCAAGTTTATTGCTGAACTATCGCAGTTCAAGCTGTCTTGATAGCGAATAGTTACACCCAAACTCTATGACCCACTATCCCATGAATAATCCATGTCTACTCCGTTCATCGGAGAAGCAACATATACCTATTGAAGTCACACCGCTGAAATGTCCAAATGAATATGAGATGGCACAGAGACCTAAAACCGACCAACACAGAGATCAGTTGTGCAAACATACATATGAAATACTTCACAAGGTCAACTTCTGAAGTCCCCAGACCAAAACAACTGTAACATTTGCATTAAGATCCACTCCCAAAACAAACACCTTCACCAAATTGACCTACAAAATACATGGTCAGACTAACTAACTACAACCTCTGGTTCAGAACATCACCCCAACAGTGCCTAGTTTGTTGTGAACTGCACATCTCACACAGTATTTACCATCAGGAGAAGTAGTTGCTGATGACATCCAGAAGCAAATCTTCATCTTTGCTTGGCACTCCATGTCACACACCCGGTGGGTTTTATTGGGCTCCATCCTTTGGAATATAAGGTATGTTCCATCGCAGGGCAGTGTTGTGGAGGATGCAGCAGGCCACAGTGGGTTGACACACCTTCCCGGTTGAGTATTGGAGGGCTCCCCCAGTCCTGTCCAGGTATCGGAATCTGGCTTTCAGGATCCCAAAATCCCACTCCACTGGCCGATTTGTCCTTTCATGTGCCTCATTTAAATTAAATTCACCGGGTGTTGCAGGATTCCTCAGCGGGGCCAACAACCATGGCCGGTTGGGTTATGATGAGTCTCCTTGATGGTAGATAGAAGGACATCATTGAATCACACACTCAGATAATTTCACATCACCTTTATGGATACATACATCACATTTACCTACAAGCCAGGCCCTCTCTTGTTGGAGTTGTGACATCAGCCGTTGTATGCTACTGTTCTGCAGGATGAAGCTATCATGTGCCGATCATGGAAACCGGGCACAGAAGTTGGAGCTGTACAGATCAGCCAAACCGACAACTTGCACGTTGATAGAGCTTCCGGTTCCTGTGGACTTGCTCTCAGTTGTGTGGTGGTACTAAAGGAACATGGGTGCCATCAATTGATCCAATAGCATGTGGGATGTGACCGATTCCATAGAAAGCTGCCTTCACTGTGGCTAAATGCTCATGGCTGGGGAACTGGATGTAGCTGCCCATGTGTTTTAACATTGTTGTAAGCACCTCTGTCAGGACAAGCCTGAACATTGGTTGAGATATTCCAACTTAAATAGCAACAGTGAAATGAAATGAAACTGTGGCCAAAAAATGCAAAACTGCCACTACTTTATTAAGTGGGGTGATATTGTGGGGATTGTTAAGTTCAGGTGAGAGGTCCGGCTCCAACTGATGAGTCAGATCCAGGATGGTATGTTGATTTTAATGGTATTTCTGGATAATGTGCCACTCCTGCATGGTCTTTAGGTCAGGAAATGGGCAGAACTGTGGAGAATGCCGTCCCCTCCCTCTCCCAGGTTAGCTATGTGAGAAGGTTATGGAACATCATTAGTGGTCTCAGTTTGCATCATTACATATAACTGACCTGTAAGGGCAAAGTCATGTGTTAGTACATTTTTAGTATCCAGAAGGACTACACCTATGACTTCATGACTGTACAGCCTGACCTGTCCCCACTCATCCACAAGGGCACAGCACTGTAACTTGATTATGCACTACAACATGTGAAAGTGGAGTAACAGCACTAAAGGGAGGCGTTACAGGCATGAATAAGCGGGTACAGCATCACACATGGCACTGATCTCATCGTAGATATGTGCACATCAATGCATTGCACAAATATATCCATGTACAATACATTAAAATTGGATTGGAGCATGTCAATTATTAAGGCTCAACCCTTCATATGTTGTGTGGTGTGATGGTGGTGCTTTACAAGTTCTCTAATAGACACTACGCAACCGTTAATATGCAATTTCCAACACATCACTCTCAACTGCTGACATGGCCGTTGCCTGAGCTAGCGCATGGCCCAAATAGAGGCTTACACCGCCGGAGGTTGAGGACCACATGGTTGGTGGGTACCTGCACGCCAGTCTCTCCCATAGGCAAACGTTGTGGAATGTGATTGCGGTCATCCAATGGCTGAGTGTGTCTATGCCCACATCTGCGTATGCACCGTACATGTACACTGCAGTTTGAAGATACACTCACTTGCCTACAGACACTGCTGCCATTAATATCTCCTCGCCATCAGCTGCTGTGTGTCACCTCTGGGAGCAACCATGCCAGGCTAAACAGGTGCGAGGTCCCCTGCCTTCACAAATGAAGTGCTGTAGAACCTTGTTGGAGAGGTCATTCCCATGTATGGCCAGTTCTGTGGCTCACCAGAGGAGCAGGTAAGCTCTGCATTATGTATGAAAGATACTGATGTCACAATCTCAACTTTTCAATGGCTGATAATTTTCCTATGACTACCACATTCAAAGCACTTACACATTTGTCATGAACTATCATCACTATTTTTGTATGATATGTGTTGACATTTGATGCCCCGTACATTGACTGCAAACTCTATCCAACATAGAATTTTGAGTACTAGCATAATCAACCCCTGTGGCATGTACATTCAACTGCATGCATGTTGGAATGTGGACTAAATTGGTGTACACATGGGATTCATGTTCAATATGCCAGTACATGTTCATGTAGCTGTATATCACAGTCCTGTGAAAAGTGGTGGTGCTGCTGTAGAAGAATTCTTGTATGTGTATGCTCATTAACATGCCCCAACACATATTAGTCAGCACAAACAACCATGCTGGTAATGACGTTTCATCAAAAAACGTCTTCTGTGATCAAGACAACGTTGTTGTCCTGTTTTACAGGACCATTAGATGTACTATGAGTCATGGTATTACTGCACATATGCAGTTAGTGTGGGTTCACTGTGCCTACCTTGCAAACAGCCAATCCTGCCAATGACACCTGCCCACTCTGACCCAAGTGTTGTGTAGTTCCTAAAAAAATACATTAGATCTGTGCATTTAGACAACATAAACTAAGGGATTGGTGTCCAGACTGATTCCAGACACCCCCAGAGGATATGTTAGCCTTTAGACCAGCTAACTCACAGTGCTGCTATAAGCCCCCTAACCTTACCAAGGAGCGAATAGTTTCTGGCAACTATTGAACATGACAACTCCTGATCCTTCAGGGACCATGGAAACAGTACAGTACTTTTCATTCAGTCACTCGTGCTCACTTCTTCTCGAGAGATATACAAAATAAACGATGGGGGCATTTTCAACAAGCATTTATTGAAACATTGTTATTCTAGTATAAAATACGTGTGCTGCGACAACCATTAGACAGAAACATATATATTCGATTGCAAGCATCGACAGTGTAAATAAAAGATAGAATTCTACCATGGTGCTAAAACAGTGAATATATGCAGGCATATAGATACATAGCAATAATTAAGCGTACTCCTAAGATGCGAACCCTAGCTAGGCGTACCTAAGTGTACCTAGCATGTATGTAGGTGTGAAGCCAAGAATCCCCCTAGGAAAGAGCCAATCCCATTACCTGATGGGAAAGAACTAAGGACCCCGTCTTGATCTCGAGTTGGTCACCCCGCAAGGGATGTCAGACCACTGCATGCTGGAGTTTCTGTGTGTAGGGACTCCAGCGTCTCGTGTCAGCATGGAAGCTTCTCCTCTGGTTTGCCCAGTGAAGATGTGGTGCTTATATACCCAAAAGGTACCCTCAGGGGGTCTACCTAGATGTGTAATGGTAATGTGGGTCTGTCGTCCAAGGATGACGATAGTGGTGACTTTTGAACAGGGTAATTATACAAAATATGGCAATCCTGCTGTGTGATACTAAGAATCCTCATGCATAATAAATTAGGCTACTTTTCGAAGAAAACCACACAACATTTATTCGACACATAACTAGGTAAAAGGTCAGCGCCAGAGCTGTTATGTAGAGCAAGGTAGGACAAATGTAGTTAAAAGGTTGTGCAGCTTCCTAGGCCTATATTGGGGTACATTGGGGCTCATAACACAAGATGTTGAAAAGCTACATATTAATTCATACTGCATCACACTGTCTACTACCACGACATCTACAGATTCAGAGGCACTGTTAAAAATAGTGAAAAGGTTCAATATTTGGTTGTAACAAATCACAGATAAGCCACCAATGGCATCATTCCTGACTGGAGCAACAGAGGTGAGGCAACGTGCCACTAATCACCATATCAATTGTGTTGCCCAGCCTTAGGAAAGGCCACTCACAACTATGGTTGTGTGATTACAGGCCCAGAACTCTTCTACACTTTGGGTAGAACAACTACACTCTTGTGTCAAGTACTGTGCATATAGTCAATGAGTAATAGCAATCACATCCATCACAGCATCCGCATGTGTGTTACATGGCCGTATTACACCGTATTACAAATGGTATGTCATACTCATCCCTGTCACAGTTCCTTACAAACCTATATGGGTAACCTTAGCTGCTAGGACATCAGCCAGACACCAAAGGGGCATAACCTGTATTACACTTAAAGTTGCACACATGGACACCATGTTGATCATTGCGAGTACAAATTTCGACACATGCTAGAGCGTCAATCTTGATCAAAGTTATTAGGATATGTCATAGTTGGCACTAACAGACATGTTGTGGACTTCATGTACAGAGTCAGACTTCTGACCTGTCATACCCTATTTACAGTCATGCAGATATACCTAACCTGTCATGTACTCCCAAAGGTGTGAAGTGTAACCTCTTGTTTGAATCCACAGACCATGTGTAGTGGTCTTGGCCTCTGTTTTCCAGTTATGTTGGCATGGGCTTTGACAAAAGCTAAATGAGTTAAGTGTAATGTTCAGTTGATCAGTGTAATGTGGCCTCATATCAGTGTGCATGTCTGTCAATGTCGTCTAAACATCTGAGGTCTAGTAAAGTACTACTTGTGCATGTAAGTTGACCCAAAATCCTTGATTAGCATCACAGATGATTTCTGTCTTGCATGTGCACTCAGTTTCATCATCTATTGAATCCATCAAGGTCAACACCCATCTCAAGCACAGGATTTGGAAAGCCATCACCCCGAAATTGCTGCCCCTGAGAGTCTTTCGCCAACGCAGCTTCCACTGCTGGAAGAGGTAGGAGGACCTCAGACGCAGGAGCCGAAACATCACCCAAGTCCAGCTGGGGAAGTCCTCCCCACGACCTAGGGGCGCATGCCAGACCCTGACTCCCCTCATGACTGGTAACCTGGTGGTGGCCTACCATGAACTTGATGGGCAGTTGAGGGCCCAACACCAGCTAGGAGGGGGTGGGTGAAGGGCTGGACAATCAGGTCAAAATCTAATCAGATTATTATAGTCACAGGCACCTGCAAACTCATCAATCTGTTTGTGACTAATGCTAATCCCGATAACTGAGTAATTGCATGTATATTGTTGTTAGCCTTTGCTTACATATCTGTGTCATACCTCTATAAACACTTGTGTATGCTTCTAGATCTATGACTCATCATGGTATGGCATCTGTGTCCATCTCAAATGAAGTTGGTCATCAAGGTGTCAAGGATATATGTGACAGGTGGAATTTATACATCTCATTTTTATCACAAACAGGGGTGTGAGGACATGGGTAGGTGTCATACTCATTCACAGGAGTATTTGGTAAACATTTAAAGCTAATGTAGTGGCTAAGACAAACATGGTCTGAGGACTGACAGTACTGTCTTACAAAGTGAGGTTCCATACAGGTGACTTGTCAGTAGACATGTATGTCACAGACACATGGTACATTTGGGAGAAGCTGTAACTGCCTGTTGACAAGTAGCATGTAATGGAAATCAGACTTGTCATGTGCATATGTGAGTGTGTACTATAAGCAACAAATTAGGATAAACGTAAGAAATATATTAGTGGTGCTATGATGTCTCTTCCCTACTGTCTACAGATGTGACATACTTCACATGGCCCAGACATTTCCTTGATATAATCACACTTAACTGTTGTAGTATATACAAAAAGTACAATTAGGAAATGAGTGTGGATTTGACACGGAACAAGAGTGGGGATGTGCATAAGCCTATGTGGTGTCAGGTCATATGGATGTATGTGATCACATGTCAATAAAAGTTAAGGCACATTGTTTCAAGGTTACTCTGGTGTGAGACACTTCATAAATAGCTATGGTCAACCTTCTATTCATCATTTATATGTGTATAGACAGTGAAAATGTGATGATAAAAATTTGTCTAGACAGCATTTCAGAATGGGATTTGTCTTTGAAACAATATACTTGGTACTAGACATATTGCTGTGAGATTCCCGTAGCAGGCTCACATTAGTTCTTATGGAAATGATTAACACAACAGTATAGTGCATATAGCAGGTCCTTGAGTTGAATAGGTAGGACTGCAGTAAGCATTTTCATGCTAGTTGGAGTCACATTATCACTGTAGATTGTGAAAAGATATAAAGTTTACAGGCTATAATCAGACCTTGCTACATACATGGAGAAAGAGTAATGACAAGTTAACTCATTCACCTGTGGGAGACTGTGTTCAATGCCACCAGTTGTGGAGATGTGATAAGCTCATGTTGCATGCGTGCATGCACTCATGCTAAGTCTGTAGCAATAGTGGCATCCCTATTAGGTGGTGTCATACCTCTACATCTCATGGTGCTAAATGACAAAGCTTTACCTCCTGTGAGTTTACAATGTTAACTTTAACCTAGTTATTGTTCCATTCTAGCATCCACCCAGCCAAGCGGAGGATATAGGGCCCAGGATGTTGGGGAAGCAGTTGGCTGAAATGGGTACGGTAGGGACACTGATACTGATCGGTCCAGTGGCCAAGAGAGTGAGGGGATTGCCATGGTGGATCCAGACCCGACGACTACACCCAGCGATTCGGACTCCAGGCGCTCTTCCTTGGTGGTGGCAGACCCCACCCAACCTGGTGCAGTGCCATCAGTGACCGCCGCCCCACCTACTATCTCTGCCCTCCCTGCTGCTCCCCAACCAGTTGCCCAGGTCTACTCACTTAAGAGGGGAGCCATCTCCTCAGCTGCAGGCACCTCTGCCCCTACCACTGTGTCCCCAGCTGCCCTTGATGAGGAGGCTATTGACCTCCTGAAACTGATCTCTGCTCAGCTTACTGCACTGTCAAATGCCATCTAGGGTCAGGGCAGCCAGGGTACTCAGATGGTTGCCTACCTGGGTGGCATTCAAAGTGTTATGTGTACCCTACAGTGATCCGTTCTGGCTCTGGACTCCTCATTAATGGCAGCTTTACCTCAAACCCAGAATTACATCCCATATCCTTCCTCGACCCATCTCCATTCCCATCCAAAGACCCTATTCCTCTGCCTGCCTGAAGCACATCAACACCTGTGCATGCAACCACCCAAACTCACATACCTGAGGCACACAACCATCCATGCCCCATCACCTCACAACCACACCTGCAGCCATATAGCCATCCACACCTCCCCCATCACCACACACACCACACCTGCAGCCATACAGCCATCCATACCACCCCCATCACCACACACACCACACCTGAAGCCATACAGCCATCCATACCTCCCCATCACCACACATGCCAACTCTGCAGTCACATCAGATCTATATACAGCAGACATTTCAAGTTCCTCTCCCTCCCAACCTGACCCCATCTCTGATTTACCCACCAACACTACACATGACCATTACTTCTTCTCCCTCAGACTTTGCCCTGTAGGACACCTTCCTCCCATCTGTCAACCCAGGCCCACTTTTCCATCCCTTTCCCCTATCCTTTAACCTAACGCTCTACTCCTCCAAAATCCACCCCCAGAAAGAGGAAAAGAAGCAGGCTCCACTTCACTCCCAATAAACGCACTCCCAGGGCAAAGTCCACTGCATCCAAATGCCCCCCCCCCCTACTAAGCCCAAGCACACCCCTCAGAAAACCTAGCCCCCACTACCATATTAGATCCCTGAGGTCCCTGCCTTACCTACCTGATGCCCTTCCAGGGGAGTTTGTGCTGACAGTGTTGAATAGGCAAGTGAGGTGGCATACAGATTGGTCACCTGCCACTATGATCTATTGCATGGACTGGCCAAAGGCCTGATGTGTGTGTGTCATATTATCCATATCCATAATAATTACAGTCTATTTTGTCTTATACAGAAGTGTCCTGTCATTGGTTCCAATAAAAGTGTGTAGCTATCAGGGTGTCTGTGATGTCTAACGACATGGTTAGGATCCTACATGTCGGTTGCTGTGCCAATATCAGACATATGATTAATCCAGTAAATAGCACCGATGAAGGCAAAGAATTGGAAATGGTCAAGTGTTGCATGGATGGACATGTTGGCATACATGAAATAGGGATCGTCAGTCCTATGTTGGGTATGTGTACTCTATGTGGAAAATGCAATCCTTTTCTGTCAAGCAACTCTTGTTTTGGTTAGATTACATATGTGGCAGATGTGTTGCAGTAACAAACATTGCATACCATATTTTGAGGTACATTAGTATGCCTCATCTTGATAGAGTACCAGTGTGCACACAGATCTTATCTCCTTTCACATGGCTAATCCCCCTGTATCAAACACGCAATCTCTGAAGGGTTTGCTGAGCCAACTCTAACGTACACATTTCCATACCTTGCATGTCTGATGGTAAAGCGTTGAAATGTCCCCGTGTGAATGGTGATGCCTCAGCTGCTGTGCACGTGGGATATTGAAGGATGTGCAACTTTGCCTGTGGGCACGGATAGGGACACACGTGGTGGTCTGAGTGACATAATGATTTGGCAAGTAGGTTTCAGTACAGTATAGAAGAATGTTATGCATATTTTGCCGATATTTCTGTACTGTGAATGGTAGATACTGTAGAAGATACCTTTTACATTCTGTACAAACCTTACAATATGTGTGACTAACACATATCTTGACATAGCTCCCAGTGACTGGTGTGACATTAATCATGCCACCGACAACACTCGTCATGAACGCAATCATCAGTAAAGACATCAATATTACAAGTCCATTAACGTTTTAGCATATTTCCAACGTTGCTTCCACAGATCTCACTCATCTTGCCTCCACATGTGTGCATTTGATTTTTGATTTTTGGATACAAAATCTGATTCTGACAAACACACAGATGTGCCCCATGTTAATTCCTATTCACAAAGTTACTTCCATCTTCACTGTGGTCCTACAGCAGAGTTGTTGGACACATCAGAAGGAAGGTTGAATGTAGCAGTTTGTGAACAGCTTTTCACATTAACGAGGTGTACAGACTCTGTAGACATGTCATTAGATGCTTGTAGTTAGGGCTTTAATTGGGCAGGGTCTTGCCGGTACTCAGCCCAGTAAGTAGTAAAATGCAGGTGCTGAGAAAGGTCCCTCTCGGCCTCTCCATTTATGGCCTCACACTCTGGCTGGAAAATAACTTTTCAAATCTGCAGCAGTGCCATCCTTCACAGCCTCTGATGTAAATTCATCGAGACTCGTTTGAGTCCTTTCATTGCCTGTTCATGGTACTAATGAAGTTTTTTTCAAAGAGGAGAACAACAAAGCCATAGTTTGTGTTTATTTAATATTGGCTAATAAGAGTCATCTACAAAATTAGATGTGCAGAATTGTTGTAGGTGTTATATTAGTTGTATCATGTATCATGTTGCAATGAAACACAGCAACAAACCAGTGGGCCATCACACTATGCTAGGCACTCATTTGTTCCAAATGGTTCATTTTTAAAAACAACAACCTTACTTATATCGGCCACGCCCCTTTAAGAGAACCCCCCATTTTTGACATCCCACTTGTAAGCCTACTTGTAGTGAATGTGACACTTCAGATTGACATTTAATTTTACAATACAACAGCTGCCTGGTATCGCTTTCCGGACATTGTAAATTCAAAAGTCACTGCCGGAAGTTGAGTGTGTAGTAGGCAGTCTTGCACGCAGAAGCTGAAGCCTTTGTGTTACATTGGTGAATTTGAACTTGCGGTCCAATGGCGGTGTCCATGCATGGCTAAGACCGCCTATGTGATGTACAAGTACTTTGTGTTGGACTAAATTCTTCACTTGCCTACTGACACTGTTGCAAACTACACCTCCTCTACTTCAGCTGCTGATTGCCATATCTGTGAGCCATCATGTCCCGTTCTAAAGGAGTGAGGGCCCCAGCCTTCTATCAAGAGGAGTGGAAACCCTGGTGGAAGAGGTCCTCCCCATAATGGGCAACTCTATGGCTCACCAGAGGAGCAGGTGGGTCCCTCACATACCTACTTCACTCTGTTGGACTGCAATGCTTACTGATTCACAGGTTCAGATGGTGCTTATGTGCCCAGTGTGTCTTAGTTGAGATATAAGAGTGTGTTATTTTAGAGCAAGAAATTCTAAATTCATGTAATGGGTAGAGAAGGTATATTTACTCTGTACTATACAAAATCATTGTGACGTTTGTTTGCCCAACGTATATTGTGGCATAGCTTCCACTGTTCTGTGATTGTGTACAGTTGTTGGTGTGTAGGGTACGCCATTCTCACTTGTGTTCACAACTGCAAAAATGTTATTGGTACTGACATATCATACCATGGCTCAAAGTTTCATATGCATGCACATACACCAGCCTAATATGATATGTGCAAACACATAACAAGCAGAGATTTTCAACTTGTTTCCTCATCCTGCTGTCTGTACAGTGCTTGGAGTTTATAAAAAACTATAACTGAGAGATACACTGGTGGCAAGTAGGTCAAACGACCAGAGAGGTTCACATGCGGACGTGAAACATCTGACTTTAACTTGCCATCAATAGGTATTAAATTTCTGGCTAACAATCAAGGCTCTTTGTAGTAAGCGAGCTGGTATTACTTATGTGATGAAAGTTCATTCCATTTTGACTTGTTTCACACAAGTTAATTTTGCACCTGCCTGCACAATTAGGGAGGCAACGCTATGGCCTGTGAGAAATGTTTAGAACAGCTTTGAAACTCTGAGCATACTGAAGGCCATGCTGTTTCAAAGTGTTGTGGCCTTAACTTCCGGCAGAGAAACGGTTTATCCCTTACTTTGAAGGTCTGCATCCAAGATAGAGATGGTAATTTATACCAACTTCCCACAACATTTAGGAGAGCTGGTTCATTGTATCTTGTACATGTCTGATACAAAGGGAGTAGTCCACTTTTTATACAACATTGTCTCTGGTGTTGTTGGCTACTTTGAGACCATGTTCTGTGTCATTCCTACTTTTGTACACTTGGCTTTTGTAAGCTTTTGTGGAGGCATTCTGCTTTTGCGGCTCCTCGCTGCTAGGACTGTGATTGTGGTATTTCTGACCCACTATGGATGTCCCAGTTCAAGGCGGAAAGGAACAAGCACTGACACTTGTGCTACTGTGCTGTGAATTAATTGTGCAATGTTTTGGTAGCCCGCGGCTTCTGGAGCTTACCTTAATGAGCATTGGTTCCTATCCTTTCGGCCATCATTGCATACAACCTGTGTTCTGCTGTCTGTTGTGCCTGTATGAAAATGCACTGAATTTCAGCCTCGGTTCACCAATAGTAGAGCCGTCACACATAAATATACTATTAGACCCCTTGGATGCCCATTTGTCTAGTTATCCCCAGTGTACATCATTGCTGCTCAACGCTTGTTTCGAGGCATCTGGGAGTCCGCTGGTTCTAGTGCCATGGCAGTGGAACTTCAGGACATTGGAATCCTTCCCTCAGTGGCTGCAGTAGCAACTGGCTGGGAACATACTTGCTCTATACACTTGCTTCGAGCAGCTCCTCTGGGACCACCTTCTGCATTTGCTGGCACCAGCAAAGCTGCATCTACCATTCGTCAGATATCAAGTTTGAGCTGATCTGTGTGGTGTGAACTGTGGAATCAGCCTGTGAATCACAAATGACTGATGTCCTACAAAAAAAGAAAGATATTAGTTATGACTTACCTGGTTTTCCTTTACCATGACTTTCTGTGTGCTTAGACTTTCGAACAGCATGAACGTCATTTTCAGCTTTTTGTGATGCTTCGTTTTAGGTTGCTTTCTCTCACGTTTTTGTTCATTGTTTGCTTAGATGGCTAAATTCTGAAAGATATTTTCAGTACACATTTCTGGTCTTGAGATGTGACTCTTCTAGTTTTAAATTGCTCCTTGAGGTCGTCCCTTAGAGTGAGCTGTGGGTGTCATGTCTATCCCTTAAGCCCAGTCATTGCAGTTAGACTTTTCACCTTACATGTCCTCTTTTTAACAAGATGTTTTGACCTTTTAGGTCCTTGCAGCATACGTGCAAATGTTGATAGACTTTCTCTGATAGATCTTCTCATCCATAATTTGCAAAGCAAACATTCTCAAGACTCTTTGGTCACTGTCTATTAGGCCTCGAAACCAGTATACAAATGGCAATCCAGTTAACATCCAGGAGATGACATGTCTCTGTGCCAGCCCATGACAAATGGTTCTTTGTGTGTATCCTGCAAGGATGCTCTAGTTTCTACTTTAACAAGCATTTCCGGAAGTCATGTAGCAGAGGAAGTTCTGCTGACATCGTAATGTAATTGCCTGCTACATGAGAGGTGTCCAAGCATTGTTCATATGTTTTCTCCCGGCAGGCAATATGCAGATTCATCCAGTAAGGATTCACTTGGCATTACATGTAAACTTGTCCAAGACATGTCGATTAGGCAATGCTTTGTATTTTTTTGCAAACATCCTCCATTATGTAAAATGTAATGCATAGACATGCAGTGTTTGAAGTTTGGTTGAACTGTTTTCTGTTCACACCTATTTGTAAGCATGGATTCAATTACACCTGCTTAAGCCTAATGATCATATGTGCTCATGTGCAATATACAAGATTAAGTTTGTTTAATAAATGAACGTCCCTCTGTGTAGACCTTGTAACTTTTATTGAAAATGAAAGTGCACAAGTGGCTGAACGAAAGACTTCTAGATCTATTCTCATGATCCCTGTGGGAACAGGGTTGTAATGTTCAAGTGGTTGCAAATATCCAATCCCCTCCCTGTTTACGGTCTGGGGACTTACAGTGGCACTGTGATCTGGCTAATGTATTATCAAACATATCCTGTATGTGACCATGGGATCAGTACTGCACCATCACCCAAGTGTATGTGGCTAGCTACTCCACAGTTCCTACTGATTAATGTAAAGAAGACTACAGGCACACTTGTGTTCAGTAATCCTGATGAAGGTTGTTGGATATGTCTAGTCTCAGAGTCTATGGTGTGTGTATGTCCTGTAATTACCAGATAAGGATCAAGTAACGCTTGTGTGCAGTCGAAATACAGTTGCTGGCCAGATCTGTTGTCTTAACCCTGTGCCAATGGAGATAGTTATTCCACAAAGTCCGCCTCATAGTGCCACACATAGTTGATGTCACATATGTCATGTTTCTGAGATGTACATTCTTCTTTGTTGTCATGTGAATGTGATTTGAAATGTGGATTGAGTGTGTACTGGATGCATAGGACAAGGTAGGATGCAGATTAGTGCCCATCATTATCAATGACAGAGGCTGAGATGCACAGTCACTTTGGACTGCCCATCTGTTTGTCAGTTTTTAGTCCCTGTAGTCAACATCATGGTAGCAAGTTCCCAAACAAAGTCCCTTCCCCCACTACTCTTTCGAGATTGACTTGAATGTTGTACAATCTGTATGTTGCCTGTGGTAAGCCCTTGACCAGAAAGTTGTTTTGTTGACCCACACTGTAAGTGTGTGTGATACCATAAGTTCTGGCAATTACTTCAACTGCTATGTTATTACTGATCATTTAGCTTGCATATTTTAGGCCCTCTGCTCCAAATAAAATGTGCCTGTACTGCAACTTTCTCATATGTATTTAGTACTACTACAGAGGATCTTCAGTTTGTTAACAGTCACCATGTACAACAGGAATTCCGAATTTATGTGCTTGTCATCCATGTGTAAGTGCCTAATGTGGCAGGGGGTATGTCTTGTGACGCAATTACAAACCACTAAAAATCTGTTTCAGTTGGCATGTTATCCCTTTCTGTAGTCCACATATAAGAGTAGTATCTGTCAGTGTGACATATGCAAATGCTTGCATTGTGCCATTTAGGATAGGAGCAAGTCTGCACCACAGTGTCAGGATGTATGTAGAATATAGTTGTTGTTGAAGTGGCAGGTGGGTACAGGGTATGTGCAAACATGGTCTAGTGTACTCTCCTGCAGGAGGTCCACATGTTGTGATGTGTGCCCATGTAGCTCACAACAGAGTACAATACTAATGGGCCAGCCTTACATGGTGGGCTGTGTTTGTCAGTGTGGTATACAACCAGTGTTAAGTATAGTCCACTGTTGTCTTACAGAGTGTGTCTTACTGAAAAAATGGTGATTAGAATGTGAGGAGTACCAATGTTGTGTAGTGAGATGTCATGTGCATGTGCAAAACAGTCAAATAAATGTTTATGATGCCTAGATTGATCAATACATTTGTTGTTAAAATCTAATGCTTCATGTGTTGTGTGTATACAGGTCAACTCCCATCAGAAGAAGGCATTATGGAAAGCCATTGCCCATAAAGTGCAGTCCCTTTGCATCTTTCGCTGACGCAGCGCCCACTGCAAGAAACGGTGGGAGGACCTGAGACGCTGGACCCATACCATCGCTGAGGACCAGGTGGGGAAGTTCTCCCCAGGTCATAGAGGCAAACGCCAGAAACTGACTCCACTCATGGGCCTCATCCTGGCAGTGGCCTACCCAAAGCTAGATGGGCTGTTGAAGGCCCAACAGCAGCTAGAAGTGGGTAAGTGTTGTGCAGAGTGTGACATTGTGATTTAACTATTTCCTCCTGTAACAAGCAGTAGATTCTGCATCAACAATGTAGGTGAGTCTAGGTGCAAGGATGATAGGGATTCTTGCATGTGTCTGTAGTGTCGTGGGTGCATGCTGTGTGAGCAATACTTATGGCTTGTGGTTCTGATCAAAAGATGAGTGAAGTCAGATGACAATCTTCAGAGGTGCACTGACACATTCGGGATTGATGTGACATGTCACCTACACATGTTTGATGTTGTGTGTGTGTGTGCCCGAAATGTACCACAAAGAAAATGTGTCTTCTTTGTGTCTGAAGTGATGCTCCCCCAATAGGGTGTATGTTGTCCAGGAAATGTCTTACATGTGATATGACATGAATTGCACATAGGATGCTGTGAAAGAGCCTTGGTAAGTGGGGTATGTAATACATTGTGAGATGTAGAATAAACACAGGTATCATCTGAATCTCTGCATTAATGTAGACATGTGTAGATTGTGATTTTTTTTACCACAAGGAAATTTTACCTAGGTTGAAAATATCAGTCATTCACAGTAGTATGTGTTGTCCAATGTGTAATAGGCATTTTTCCTTCATGTTGGCTAATACATGATGATTTGTACACACAGAGAGGAGTGTGTAAACTTAGGTGGGTTGGTTAGACATACGTAGTTAAATCGGTGATCCAGCGCGATATTATCAAACAGCATTCATACACCAGATACTCACTTGGGCCCATACATTCATACTACGCTAATACTTACGCTGGGGTTATCAGTTGTACTCTTTATCAAAATCCCTGCTACCAATTACCTTCCGATTGAAGAGTAATGACTTACCAATGAATCCTTTGCTATTTGGGAAGTTTAAAATGAGTGACATTCATTATAGTACATAATCCTGTAATAACCACTGAGTCAGGAAGTTTTAAAATGTTTATCTAAAGATTTAGCAGAGTAAATTACATAACCACATGGTACTTAATCGCATATCACGGATGAAGCATAGAATAATAATTATTGATTAATGACGGTCCCTCAGAAAGGAGAAGATAGAGACAGCAGCGCAACTAAAGGTTGCATTTATATTTACCTAAGTGCGAGAACCAAACCCCTTGGCCAAGGAGTTGGAAGAGAATAGGACCCAGGAAGGATGAAGAGCAAAGACCTCCTCCAGGTTCAGGACAGGACCGGTGACCTCTCTACAACGACGCCTGCGTCGTTCCCCTCTCTGATACTCGACTTCTCCTCGATTCTCCTGTGTCTTCTTTCTAATGGACTCCGCCGCCCCCTCCTCAGGACCTCTCTGGACAGGGATTCAGTCTGCAAACGATCAGCTTGGCGGTCTGGAGCTCTTCTGCCTGACAGCATGAACGCCTGTTCCGACTAATTAACTAATGCTATATTCTATTATACCCTTCTACACCCATGTACCTCCCCTTAATGTTGCTAAAATATGGGACCACTACTTCTGATTGGACAGGGACAGGGGGTTGATCCTCACACCATATTGATTTGGTTCGTATTCTGAAGCCCATTGTCTTTAAACTACCGCCCATCCAATTTTATACATTTGCTTTATTTCCCACCCGTCTCACGACAAATGTTATATATTCTTCATATACAAAGTTTCAATTTTCAACAGGAAAGGCAAGAGCACAGCAGCTTCGGCCATCAGGTCATGGCCTTGGATGACGTCCAGGTTGACTTAATTTTTATTCTTTGGCAGCCAATCAGGACACATGCGCAGAATCATTGTCTCTCGAGTTTCAGATCACCAACCCCAGGCCCAAGTTTACGAACTAATAAAAGTCAAAGAAGAAAATATTAAAATCACAAATAATATGTTTCACTGTATACCCACTCTTTCTACACTATCCCCATTTACTTATAAATCTATCCCGCATTAGTAGCGTTAAGAAAACGACAAATTAATAATAACACAAGAGCAAGCTGAAGCATGTGAAAACATCAAGCAGCCATTTTAAAGCACACTGCGCAGAAGCAGAAAGTTCCCACCAAGCAAAGAAAGACGTCACAACACGTGATATGGTTGAGACATGCGCAGTAAGGTTCCCGCGCTTTAGCGGCCATTTTAGGAAAAGACAAGCGTTACTTGTTAGTTAGAACACATAGGCAAGCTTCCTTGCTATTCATGTAGTGTATGCAAAGTTAATATACACAATACAAAATTAATAAATTAATACTGTGAGGAGATTGCATCCGAGCAAGTCTCATTTGTGAGTCCTTGCTCCATCAATCCCCTCTCTGATGGCGTTTAAGAGCCATCAAATACTACCCACAATCAGATGCCAACTTCCTAGCAAATAGTTTCATTCTCATTTTTACATTTTCTATTTTTAACATCCCCTTTTAATTTCTTGTATAATTCACTTCTCCATTCTTCAAGTTCTATTTCGTCAATCTTTCTCTTCTTCCCTTTTCCTGTCACATTATATGTTCCATTCTTTCTACAACATTTGCACCATATTATTATTGTCAGTACTATTATTTCTAACCCTGCTAGGGGTACTAATATTTGACCTATAAGTCCTTTTCCTACATTAGCAAACCAGGTACCAATTGACGAGATACTATTTGTCAATCTTTCCCATACACTATCAACTTCCAGTGGTTTAAGTTCCTTCTCAAGTTTAGTTATATTCTGTATATACGTTCCAATTTCTGCACTTTTATCAGGAATGTAAGTGCAACAATGTTTCGTCTTCAGTAATTTACAGACTCCGCCCTCTTTTGCTAATATAATATCAAGAGCAAGTCGATTTTGCATAACCATAGATCTAATCGCAACCATTTCCGCATTAATCATTAGAAATCCTCCAGCAGTATCCGTTGATAAACGATCAACCACTGTAGACAATTTACATATTTTCCTTGAGTTCAGAATTATTCCCACCGAAGGTATCAATGCACCAAATATATCACCTACAATTTCAGAAAAACTAGCTCTTTTGCTACGTTTTAATTCGCCATTGTTTTCATTGCTCCCAGTGTTTCTTTTTACGTGGTATATTTTTGGAAATACTATTCCAAAATAACAACTTCCATACCACCTTGCAGGAAGCCTAAAGTAAGCCTTATTCCCGCATACATAATAGATCCCAGGAAAAACTGAATCTGTTCCTCCTTTGATTCCCCAACCTCCAAGAATTAAGAAATTGTGTTCACATTCACTGGTACCGATGAAAACATTGTTGTAATCAGTCCTTAACCTATGTAGACAAATTTTCCCCGTCTTTACAAAATCCAGAGCCATAGCAGCTTGAGCCTTGCCAGGTGTGTAACTCCCTTCTTTCTCAACCCAAGGTGGCAAATGAGCCTTATGCTCAGAAGCTTTCCTTTGAAAATCTTGTCTTCTATTTTCTACTAAATTCAAAAATATTTTTTCTTCTTCGTGTAAAGAACATGTTAGATTGTGTCTATGTGCATGTGTTATGTCTATTGATTTCACTGTTAAGAAAAATTCTCCCATAAACTGTGCGTCTTGACTACTAAGCACTGGGTTCATACTCTTTTGAATCGGAACCTCTGAAAATATCACATCTATGTTTGAATAATAATATTGAAGTCTCCCTGTTCTATAAAATAAACTAGATAAAACACTACATGATATGCCATATGTCAATGGTAAGTGATGATATGTTAATCCTTCTGCTACTGATTCGGGTAACTTCATACAGACATAACAATTACTAACTTCCATGGTATCTACATATTGAAATAATAACTTTGTGAAAACATTTAAACTAGTGTCGTTATCAGTTATTTCATGATGAAATTCTGGTTCATTTTCTGCCATTAGTTCTACTCTATTTCCCTTCATGTGTGCTGTCCTTCCTTTAGTTTCGTTATTAATCTTTTTATCCATTATCATAAGGTAAGGAACTGCTACGATCAGGACTAACCAAACTATAAGCACCATTACTAGACTACATATGCATATTGCACAGCATCTTCTACAACATCTCTGTTTTGGTCTCCCAGCAACTCTATCATCAGGCATTTCGACAAGGAAGATTGCTCTTCTTATCTATTTTTCGCTTTTCTTTATGTGACTCTTTTCGTAGTCAAGGTGGTCTTGTTTCTTTCTCGTACGTCAGTTCTGCACTTGTTCCTTCGTCACCACTTTCACTTGAACTTTTGTAATCTTCAAGAATAATGTAAATCCAATCAGGACCTTTGAATTTGTTATTCACAAGTTTCAGTCTCTTGCTTCTTCTTTTCTTAGATCTGTTTTCTTGTTCGGTTTGACTTGTTACTTCATTTACTTGACCTGGATCTTCACTTCTGGTTGTTATGTGGTATTTTACTCTTTTAATGACACTAGGCCAATGATCACCTTTTCTTGTTTTCTTTGTTTGCGCTGTTTCTTCATTTTTGTCTTCAGCAATCTTTATTTTCACTTTCTGACACTTTTTCGTTTTCTGTAATTACTGTTTTTCGTTCTTGCTCTTTTTCAGGTCTGATTTGTTTTTCTTCAGCAGCTCCACTGTGAGTTTCCAATAAGGGACCTTGTGCTTGATTTATTTCTTCATGTTCATTTTTCTCGAGATCTTCTTTTTCTGTATGATTTTCTGGATCTAACTGGTTCTGATCAGGGCTTATTGCACTTTGTACTTCTGCAGCCTGACCGGATTCTTCTAAACCTGTCTGTTCCTGCTCAAAACTTGTTGGTTCTTTGTTATTTTGAGCCCAGTTTCCTTTCCCTATCTGGTCCTGCTCAGGTTCTTTTATTGTATGTTCTTCTTTTCCCTGAGCTGCTTCTTCTTCGCCTATCTGATCTTCTTCAATTTCTTCCAATTTTGTTTGACTTCTTGTTCTGTAGTAGGCTTCAGGAATTTCTACCACCGGTATCCAGTCCTGACTTGTGCTCGGTTGTTCTTCTGCAGCTTCTTCTGAATCTCGAGCCTGAGATTCTTCAGCTGGGCAACCTTCAGCTTCCTCAGTGATTGATGCTGACTGAGGATTTTCTTCTTCAGGGTCTGGTACTCTTTTGGTGTGGCTTACATGAATCCAATTAGGAAATCCTGCACATTTCACTGCTGTGTTGGTAGTCAGTATGACTTGACAAGGTTTTCCCCATCTGGGTGATAGACACGTCTCTCTGGTGTGATTCTTCACTACCACCCAGTCACCAGGATTCAGATCATGTTCTTGTTCAGGCTGCCTTGAAACTGCGTCTTCTCCGACCTGATGAGAGATAAAACGCAATAGGTCAGCCAATCCTTTGCAATAATCCAGAACCATATCATCAGATATATTCAGCAGTTTGTTTATGGGAACATGTGCTTGTCTCATTGCTCTTCCCATCATTATCTCGTGTGGACTCAATCCCGTATTTCTATCAGGAATGCTTCTTAGGCCCATTAAGACAAGTGGCAATGCATCTGGCCACTCCAATGATGTCGATGCACACATTTTTCCCAGTCTGGATTTTATAGTGCCATTCAATTGTTCAACCACTCCAGAAGCCTCTGGACGATATGCACAGTGCAATTTTTGTTCAATTTGGAATGCTCCGCAAATTATTTGAATCACTTCACTGTTAAAATGTTTTCCTCTATCTGATTCCAAAGTTACTGGGAAACCAAACCTAGGAATGAGTTCTCGTAGTAACAGCTTTGCGACTGTAATGCTGTCACTCCTCCTGGTAGGGTAAGCCTCCACCCACTTTGAAAACAGACATACTATGACTAGTACATATTTCAACCCTCTGCATGGTGGTAACTGTATAAAGTCGAACTGGAGTCTTATAAATGGACCCTCTGCCTTTCCAATCTTCCCAAACCCGATTATTGTCTTTCTCCCTGGATTATGCATCTGGCAAGTCAAACATCTCTGGCAAAGGCTCTCTGCTACAGCCCTGAACTTGGGATTGTACCAGTTCTGTCTGAAAAGCCTAATCATTGCATCTCTCCCTATGTGTGTATCTCCATGATACATCCTGGCCATTTGAGAGAGCAGACAGTCAGGCATGACTGCTCTGCCATCAGCACAAATCCACACTTCATCATCTCCCTTTGGGAACAACCCACTTTGACCCATGTTTTCTTTTCATTTTCATCAGCCCCATCTTGCAATCTTCTAACCTCATTCCATGTTTCAGGTGGCATATACAGCATAAGTTGGCAGCTGATTCCCATTCTTTCCACCCTTTTATTGACTGATAATCTATTTCTGGCACAATGTTGAGCCACAAGATCTGCATATCGATTGCCAATTACCACCCAGTCATCTCCTGACTGGTGTGCGGCACATTTCACCACAGCCAATTCTTTTGGTGATTGTATTGCTTCCAGCAATTCCTTTACAAACTGTCCATTTTTAATGGGGGATCCTGAAGAAGTCATGAAATCCTCTGCATCCATAGTTGGCCAAAATCATGCACAACCCCGTAACCATATTGGCTATCTGTAAATATAGTTACTTTTTGATTCCTCCCAATTTTGCAAGCTTTTATCAAAGCAATCAATTCAGCTACTTGTGCAGATTTTACTCCTGGTAAATAGGATGCTTCAACTATTCCAGTTAATTCACACACCGCATAGGCTGCAGTTAGTTTACCGTCTTCATGCCTCTGACATGAACCATCAACAAACAGCTCCCTGTCTGGCTTTCTAAGGGGCTGTTCTTCAATGTCCGGATGTGGTTTCGTGCATAATTCTGTGACTTGTTAACAATCATGTTCTTCTTCTTCGTCATTTTTAATTTCCTCATGATATGGGTCTGGTAGTAAGGTTGCAGGATTTACTATTGTACACCTCACTATGTTCACATTTTTAGCACCCATTATTATTCTCTCATATTTAGTCAGCCGACTAGGAGTAAGATGCTGAGTTCGTGTTCTTGTCAACAGAATTACAACTGCATGTGGAACAAACACCTTTACTGGGTGTCCCATCACAATTGACTCACTTTGTTCAATACTTAAACAGGTAGCCGCTACTGCTTTTAAGCAGCCTGGCAACGCGGCTGCCACTGGATCCAATGTAGCAGAAAAATATGCTATAGGACGTCTGTCTAGACCATGTCTTTGTGTTAAGACTGAAAGTGCACAATTTTCTCTCTCATGACAGAACAATGCGAAGCTTCTTTTATAGTCGGGCATGCCTAGGGCTGGTGCTGAGCACAGAGCATTTCTCAATTTTACAAAAGCTCCTACACTCTCATCATCCCATTCAACTGGGTCCTTTGCTTTCTTTTTGTCATTTGAATTAGGGGCTTCGCTAACAAGGAAAATCCTATTATCCATTGTCGACAGTAACCTACTATTCCTAGGAACATTCTCACTTCTCTTTGGGTTACAGGCATTTGCATTTTCTTAATCAATTGTACTCTTTCCGAGGTTATTCTTCTTTTTCCCCTCTCAATTTGGTGTCCCAGATATTTAACAGCTGTTGTACAGAACTGCAATTTTTCTGGTGAGACTTTATGCCCTTCTTCAGCCAAATGATTCAATAGTGCTATGGAATCAACAACACAGTCCTCTCTGGTGTTCGATGCCACCAGTAAGTCATCAATATACTGCACTAGGACTGAACTACCTGGCATCACTAGTTTCTCAAGGCACTTTTTCAATATCTGATTAAAGATGGAAGGACTTTCCGTGTACCCCTGAGGAACACGATTCCATACATAGACTTTGTTCTCAAATTTAAATGAAAAAAGATACTGGCTGTCTGGGTGCAATGGTATTGAAAAGAATGCTTGGCATAAATCAATCACTGTGAACCATCCTGCACTCCAAGGAATCTGGTATAGGATTACTGCAGGATTGGGTACTATAGGACAACAAGGTTCCACAATCTTATTTATTTTGCGCAGGTCCTGAACAATCCTATATTTTCCGCTAGGTTTCTTTAAACCCATTATTGGTGAATTACATGGGCTACTCATTACTTCTCTTAGTATGTTTTGTTCTACCATTCGATTGATTTCTTCAATGACTCCTGTCTTTACTTCTGCACTCATTTTGTACTGTCTAGTATTTGGGAAAATCGTACCTTCCTTTACGGTGATTTTAACTGGGTCTATTTTGGCCATAAGTCCTACTTCCTTTCCTGTGAAATCCCATACTATGGGGTTTACTGCAGTTTTTAATTCTTCTGGCAGCTCATCTTTTGTTATCAAAGAAAACATCTCATCTACCTCTGTACCTTGTTTTGCAATCATAAACTTATATACATGATCTTCATCTGGGGTCTGAACTGCCACACCATCCGGGGTGCAGAAAATTGTGCAATTCATCTTGCATAACAAATCGCGACCTAATAAATTTACTGGACTAGAATCACACACCACAAATTGGTGCATTTCTCTGAAATTTCTAATTTTAACTTCCATTGGTTCGGTAAGAGGTGTTCTAATCTTTCTATTAGCTACTCCCACTACTTGGATAGCTTCTCCAGAGAGAGGAAGGTCTGGAATGTCTGCTGTTCTCACAGTAGACCGGGTAGCACCAGTGTCCAAAAGAAAAGTAATATCATTACCTTTCACATTCCCTTCAACATATGGACCTGACTGATCTACCGATAAGGATGCGCCAAGTACGCACTCCTTCTCCCCCTCTCCCAGGCACCGCCATGAACTGTATTGACAGAAATCGTCCTGTAAAAGAAACTGTGATGTTACATAATCATTCTTACCACTTCCTCCTTGATATCCGACGTCTGTACCGTGGTTTGCTCTGCTTACATTACCCTGAATAGGTGCAGGTGGCAACTGACTCTGAGGATTTACACCCTGCTGTGAGTCATTCTGCGTCTGTGGATTTAAATTTTGATTTGGGCCATTATTATTCCGAATCTTTTTACATTCATCCTTCCAATGCCCCAATTTTCCGCATCCATGACAAGGAAATTTCTTTTTAGCTTCTTCTCTACTCATTCATCCTCTCACTTTTCCACCATTCCCAGTATCACCATTCGTTCCAGAATCCTTTCCTTGATTTTCACTTGGATTATCCAAATTAATTCCCTGTTTCTCAGCCATTTTCACTTGTGCCCACATCACCTTTTCCTGCAATTTCTTGTGCCTATCCTCAATATCATCTCCACAGTATTTCGCATATTTCAGAATCTCATGTATGGGCTTGCCCTGCCAACACAACATGTGCTGCTTAATCATCTGATAAATCTCCGGCTTCAAACCATAAACAAATCGATACACAAACTGACTCATGTTCTTATCTCCAATGTCCTCAAATCCACTATACTGCTTAAATACCTGCAATAAACGCTCATAATAAGCGTGTACCGATTCACTAGCTTCTTGGGTGGTTCGGTCTATTTTCACCCAATCTGTTTCTTTCGGTGGTATTTTGCCTTTCAGGTAAGTTATCACCTGCTGATACTTTTTCATTACATCATTTGACGGGGCACCTGTCTTTGGATCTCTAGGATACTCGTCATTTGGCCAATCAACTGTAATTTTACAATCTGTCCACAAATCGGCCGGTACCACTATGTCAAACAAGCCATCTAAATCCTTCAACAATACCTTTGACACTTTCACAAACCTCTCAACCTGCTTGTACCATTCAATTGGTTTTTCTCTCAACTTTGGAAAATCATTCGTAAATGACAAAATATCGTGTCTACTCCATGGGACATGTACATAGCCCCTCCTGGAACTTCTCGCATCGGATACATTTGATCTGTTTTCCCTGTTTCTTTCATCACATATTCAGAGGCTGTTCTACTGGATCGTGCCTCTTCCTTTTTCTTTGCCCATCGAACTCTCCATTTATCTAGGTCTCCCCATTTCTGTAAGACTATCATTAATTCTTTTACTTGTAACTTTCTTCCAGAGGCATTCATATTTTCTAAATCCTTGTCTGAGAAATCTGCTCTATAGGGTTTCTGCAATACCTTTGATGTCCCTATTTCAATTCCCATCTGCAGAGCTAAATCTGATAATTTTTCATGGAATATTTTTACATTTCTGGTGATACTTCTGCATATAAACAATAATTCTTCTTCATTGTAAGCATTTAGGCGATCGAGCCCCACATTTCCTGCTATTATTTCTTCTAATTCGACTTTTAATTTATAAATATCCAAACATTTTGGAGGTGTACACTGCTGTTCTGATCCTTGTGCCCACCTTTCTAAGTCTTCTGGACTAACTACAGTGACACTTTTGCTCCTGATGAGGTTATCAAGTTTATCTCTTTCGAGCACCCAGGTGTAGTTCTTCTGGGAGTACTATTGACAGAATCTCGAATTGGTAAATCCATTAGAGATATCGTAGATTCACAATCACTAAAGTGATCCTCAACCATTACTGTTGCTTCAGGTTTAGGAATATTCACAGGAGTAGGCATAACTAACGGTGGAGGACAGTTTCCCTGACTACTATATAATGGAACTACTAGACCAATTGTTACAGGTATGGTCAAAGAGTCAGGATGCACTTTTATCTGTGTTATTTTCTGTATTAATTCTGCTCTGGTCTTCTCTAGGGCTTCTTTCTCTTTATCGTGAAGTATCCTACTGGGGGTGAAATCATGCATTACCTGTGGTACTAATGGAGTTTTTAACAGTGGGGCACTTGGGGTGCATCCACTTGTCCCTTCCTGATATGGTGGGGGGTTCCTTAATATTTCTTCTATAAATTCATCTTCGGAATCTCCATTTCTCATTAAATGTTTTGTCTTTTCTGTGCATTTGCTCCCTAATTTTTCTTCTGCTGTTAACAAAGGATATAATCCTTCTGTAAGCATTGCCCTCCTCCATTGTTTCATCTGACCGTCCCTAGACTCATGTTGGTTTCTTGGGAAAAATCCTCGATAACCCCTATTACTCCTGGATCGGTCACGCTCAAATGCCTCGGTTTCCCATTCCTCTAAGGCTTCATATTGAGTTAATCTAGGTCTGGGTTCTAGGTCATTCATCCTCAATCTCAAAGTTTGAAGAATTCTTCCATTGAAGGTACCATTCTCGGGAAATGCTAATATTCCATCATTTTTGGTATATTCTATCCAATTCTCTATCCATACACAAGTATGATAACCTCTCTCCATCATCATGAATGAAGCGGGCGTTTTAGCTGGTGGAATGATAATTCCTTCCCTAGTTTTGATTGGTTTATCCTTTTTAAAATAGTTCTTAATCTTTTGCAGAAAGGACATTTTTCTCTTCTGTCCGTACATTCTATCTAATCTTCGGTGTATAAAATTATATTCTGCAAAACCTAGGAATCTCCTATCTGGACGAGTTCCTGTTAAAGTCGGATCGCGTTTTAACATGCAATCACTATCTACTAAGATTTTAGCTTCTAGAATATCACCCAATCAAGTGCCTGCTTTCTTCTATTTCTGAACCAATCCTAGTGCTGCTTTTCTGTGACGTTAGTCTGTCAACCCCTCCTTTACAATCTGCGCTTCTCTGTCCCTCGCTGTTTCAACCAATCCCAGCGTGGCACCTGTGACGTCAGTACTGCTCCTGACTACTGACCCCTCCTTTACAAGGGTCTTTCCACACCCGCTGTTTCAACCAATCCCAGCGCGGCGTTTTCTGACGTCAGCTCCCTCTCCGGCAGCTGACCCTCCCTTTACAAAATCTTACGCAAACTTATTTTCTCTATAAATCTTAATTAAATTTCAGTAACAACATAAAACATTCGCTATCGTGCCAGTTTCTCTAAAATAGAAAAGATAGTTTCCTCCCACACTTAGTAAAACCTTTCCGTTTACTAAACATACACTACGAGTAAAAACCCTTCTGTTTACTCTTCACACAAGCTCCAGAAGTACCTGTTACTTCTTCAATGTTACCCTTTCTAGGTGATATAACATCAAATTTTTACCAGCGTACTCTTTTGCTATTACTCACACGCATAGATTCCCTACCCAGTACTGATAGTCCTGCTTAACTTTTCAGTACTATTTCTGCCTGACAGATAACCTCACTGCAGTATGGCTTCCACTTATCAACCGCTATTCAATTTTTCCCGGGGATTCTAGACAACAAAAAACAAACTTTGAATACACGGATGTTAGTTCATAAAAATAAAATTCTCATTACCCAATTAACTAAGAGTAACCATCCTCTAATTACCAGAAAACTGATCCAGCGCAATATTAGCAAACAGCATTCATACACCAGATACTCACTTGGGCCCATACATTCATACTACGCTAATACTTACGCTGGGGTTATCAGTTGTACTCTTTATCAAAATCCCTGCTATCAATTACCTTCCGATAGAAGAGTAATGGCTTACCAATGAATCCTTTGCTAATTGGGAAGTTTAAAATGAGTGACATTCATTATAGTACATAATCCTGTAATAACCACTGAGTCAGAAAGTTTTAAAATGTTTATCTAAAGATTTAGCAAAGTAAATTACATAACCACATGGTACTTAATCGCATATCACGGATGAAGCATAGAATAATAATTATTGATTAATGACGGTCCCTCAGAAAGGAGAAGATAGTGACAGCTACGCGACTAAAGGCTGCATTTATATTTACCTAAGTGCGAGAACCAAACCCCTTGGCCAAGGAGTTGGAAGAGAATAGGACCCAGGAAGGATGAAGAGCAAAGACTTCCTCCAGGTTCAGGACAGGACCGGTGACCTCTCTACAACGACGCCTGCGTCATTCCCCTCTCTGATACTCGACTTCTCCTCGATTCTCCCGTGTCTTCTTTCTAATGGACTCCGCTGCCCCCTCCTCAGGACCTCTCTGGACAGGGATTCAGTCTGCAATCGATCAGCTTGGTGGTCTGGAGCTCTTCTGCCTGACAGCATGAACGCCTGTTCCGACTAATTAACTAATGCTATATTCTATTATACCCTTCTACACCCATGTACCTCCCCTTAATGTTGCTAAAATATGGGACCACTACTTCTGATTGGACAGGGACAGGGGGTTGATCCTCACACCATATTGATTTGGTTCGTATTCTGAAGCCCATTGTCTTTAAACTACCGCCCATCCAATTTTATACATTTGCTTTATTTCCCACCCGTCTCACGACAAATGTTATATATTCTTCATATACAAAGTTTCAATTTTCAACAGGAAAGGCAAGAGCACAGCAGCTTCGGCCATCAGGTCATGGCCTTGGATAACGTCCAGGTTGACTTCATTTTTATTCTTTGGCAGCCAATCAGGACACATGCGCAGAATCATTGTCTCTCGAGTTTCAGATCACCAACCCCAGGCCCAAGTTTACGAACTAATAAAAGTCAAAGAAGAAAATATTAAAATCACAAATAATATGTTTCACTGTATACCCACTCTTTCTACTCTATCCCCATTTACTTATAAATCTATCCCGCATTAGTAGCGTTAAGAATACGACAAATTAATAATAACACAAGAGCAAGCTGAAGCATGTGAAAACATCAAGCAGCCATTTTAAAGCACACTGCGCAGAAGCAGAAATTTCCCACCAAGCAAAGAAAGATGTCACAACACGTGATATGGTTGAGACATGCGCAGTAAGGTTCCCGCGCTTTAGCGGCCATTTTAGGAAAAGACAAGCGTTACTTGTTAGTTAGAACACATAGGCAAGCTTCCTTGCTATTCATGTAGTGTATGCAAAGTTAATATACACAATACAAAATTAATAAATTAATACTGTGAGGAGATTGCATCCGAGCAAGTCTCATTTGTGAGTCCTTGCTCCATCATCGGTCTCCCTTACTCCCGTATGAGTCATGTCCTACTGTTCAAGTTATGTATTTCATGGTTTTTGTAGTTACATTTGTGTTTCAAACACTGTTCCTAGATGGCATAGAGGTGAAAATGTAGAGTTCTGTGGAGTCCACTTGTCCACTGTTGGATGTGCTTTCACTGACTGATTACATGTATAAGTGAGTGACATGCATTTTTGGTGTACTCAGATGATGGCTTATGAACAATATGCTAGTATGCTTTTGTGTGTGTAAATCGCCTTGGGTAGTGAGATGATTCCCCTCATATGACCACAGGTGACCCCTCATATTCATTACATGGAGCTAAGCTATCCAACTTAGGCCTTCCAATGTGAACTTGAATTTTAGACACCAAGACCAATGTGAATTGGTTATATCTCTAGCTGTAGGTGGAAGTTTGTATCATGGAAATCTGTGCAGCTGCTGCCAGTAATTAGCCCATCTTGATTCTATGAAAGTTGTAGGTGTAGTGCTCTGTGTCCATTTGATGATGTTAATGTTGAGTTATGTAAGTGAAATGAGTTTGTGCAGATGCCTTACATCTATTTGCACTGTCTTTTCAGCATCGACTGAGGCAAGCAGAGGAGACATTGCCAGCAATGTTGGGGATACAGCTGGCCAGAGTGGCTCTGCTCAGGATACTGCCAGAGACAGAGTCACTGGCACAGAGGGTGAGAAGCATGACTTGGAGGCCCAACTATCAACTTCTTCTTCCAGTGGCAGCTCTGTGGTGGTGGTGAACCCCCAAGGACCTGAAACAACACCAACCTTGTTTGCCACCTCCACTCCCGTATCCACCCTCCCTGCTGGTTCCCACAAATTCATTCAGCTCCACGCCCATAAGGTGTGGAATATCTCTTTTGATCCAGGCACCTCATCTCCTGCACCCATGGCCCCAGCTGACCTAAGTGAGGAGGCTATTGACCTCCTGAGGCGTATCTCTGCTGGGCAGGATGCATTGCTGAGTGCCCTCCAGAGGCAGTTCACCATAATGTTGCAGACCCTGGAGTTCCTGGAGGGCATTCACAGTAGTGTGTCTGTACTACAGAGGTCATTTCAGACTCTGGCCTCCTCACTGATGGCTGCCTTCCCCCAGCCCAGTCTTCCAGCCTACCTCCTGACTCTTCCCAATCCCAAATCCCTGTTCCCATACCTGTCCCATGCAGACGCAAACAAAAAGCAAACACACAGCCCAACACCAACATGCACCATACCACCCCCCAAACGCAGCAAAAAAGCAAGCATGCACCCACTGAACTGAGCCTCATCACCCTCACCAGCCCCAGCATACACATACCGACTGAACACACACCAGCAGACACAGCCCAAACACAAGCAACTTCAGACCACCAGACAACAGCACCAACAACAGGCACACCCACGACAGAGACATACACTCCCTCTGTCTCTGAAAGCCTACCCCTTGCTACCCCACCTGCCCAGGGTCCCATGGAAGTCCCTCATGCACCTCTTGGCTTTCCCTCTGCTCCAGACACTGCCCCACCTTCCATTGTTGACTCAACCTCTCCCACTATCGACCTCAGCTCTCCTTATTTTTTTTTTAAGGTGCCTGGCCTGCCCACTAGATGCGCCTTCCTGAGGAGGTTTCCCTGGCAGTGTCATGTTTGGCAAGTGCTGTGGTACAGCAATGTGCTCAGCCACATTTTTAAAATGGACTAGCCATTGGCCTCATTTGTTAACATTGTAAATTAAAATAAGTTCAAAATTGATGGCACATTAGTGCACCCATTCTTTTTCATGCTATTTGCTGTATTGGGTTATTTGTGTACATGCTACTACACTCCTGTTAGTTTGATCTAGATTGATGATCCTTTGAAAGTGGCCGTTGTGATGTGACCTTTGCACCTGTTGTGGAGTTCCAGTGAACCAGGGAACATGATCATTGATTAAGTATGTGGAATGTGGACCAAATTAATGTGACATAGCATTGTGTGGTTTTGCATGAGTTACGTATTGTGGTTTGGCTTGCCCTACTCCCAATTAGGTATGTTGGATATGTGTTAGGTAGGTTTAAGTGTAAAATGTGTGCCACAACACATGGAGGGCATCTGCATTTCTTACGTTTGTGTAGTTCTGTATGTACATGTGTCCATTGGGCAGTGTGTTATTTTATGCTACTGTCAGTTGATGTCTTACAGATGCTGTGGTTGCTGTAAGATTTGCTGAGTTTCACTTACCCATTGCCTACACATGTGTGGTACTTTATTGTTCTATTTTTTTTATCCCAGAAAACCTTAATTTCACAGGTACCATGCTTATGTGATTATTGATGTATGTGGTAGATGTAGTATAGCCCACTGGTACAGGCTATATTTGTTACCCTGATGGTGGCATTGGTATCCTGCAGGTAGTCTATTAATATTGCCCTTAGATTGAATTTACCACTGCTTCACTGTTACGGCATTGTTGAAAGTGCCTTTTGATGTGGGATATGTGTGTGAGTTGACTACAGCTTTGTAGCAGAGGAGGTGTGTTTGACTTTGAGGACACCTGAATACTGATGTATGCTTGAGCTAATAAGGGAAGCAGGGATGTGTGCATTGTGATGGAGTCATATTGACTGAGGCATCTTGGTCTGAGTTAGATTGGCAAGGCCTCATGGTAGTTGTAGTCATATCACTGTGACTTTGTCAAAGGTTGCAAAATGCTGCGCTGCATGACCTGTGACTGACAGTGGTGTACTGGCTGAGAAGAGAGTTAGTTTAAAATGTATGTATGTGTGACATTGATCGGTGTAGTGTTGTGCATTAGGTAGTGTTGTGAGTCACTTAGAACTGCTGACATTACTATCACTTTAAATAAAATACTGACACATGTCCATTTGTATCTGGTGTGCCTGTGTTGTAGTAATGTATGTGGTGGCCAATGCACCTTACAGCTTTTAAATAGGAACATCGTTTATGTTTAATGGCAAGCAGTGGCACTGTAAACGTGTGAGATACTGGTGAAGCCCATCTCCTTTGGTTGTTAGAAGGTGATGCATGGTTTTGTATAGGAAACATTGGGTACATGAAGTGATCGATAAGGTAGAGCAGAGGCATGACGGGTGGGATGGCCTCCATGGTGGCACAGGACGTGTGGAGGTGAGTTTTAGGCTTCAGACCTCCGTTGCTACCGCATCTTGCCTGGAGGTGGGACCTCCACACTTCCACCGGCTGTGATACAACTCGTAATGGGGCGGGAGGTTTGACTGGCGGTAGGAGCCTCATTGGCCCTCTCCGCCAGCTCAGTGTTATGAGATAGCCAGTGATGTCAGGGGAGGGATGGTGGTCCTCTCACAGCCATTCATACCAACTCATAATAGAGCAGTTGGGACCACCGGCCTCACCAGGGTTGCCACGCCATGGACCGCCGCCAAACTCGTATTCGGCTCCGAGTCCTAAGTGTTTTTTGTGACTTGATTCTTTACATTTGCTTACTTTCTTTGATTGCGTTATTTAGCACAAGATAAGCAACCTATGTCAACTCCTCCTTATGTCCTAAATATCATTTTGAATTTTTATATATACTCACTTCATTGGGGTAAGCCCGTTTTATGAACGTTTTTAGAAGACCAGTCAGATTGCTGGTTCTGTTAAAATATTTGTGTAATAGTTAGCTACAGTTCGGGGATATATAGCCACGTTCATAGTATTATCTATTATGGATCGCTACTCATTTGTGGAGAGCTAAACC